>OU565294.1:2580992-3226241 GCA_913789915.3 Sphecodes monilicornis | reverse complement strand
GCGTCACGTTGCAGAGCTGAAACGTGGTGGCGACGACGACGGCGTAAACAGTTTTCCCAGTGATAAGAATGCATCGTGTTGACGAACGACGTCTAGCAGCTACAACTTCGTGTTATAGCAATCTCGGCGAGGATAAAGATTACACACTTAATACATATAGCCGTACAGTGATCGCGTGTGATCGAGCTGGATGATGGTAGCTGCATGACATTTTTCAGGAACTTTGACCTTTGCTTCTCCGTCTCTATTATCTTTCTGAAATGAGGATTCTACTTTTCTAATTTTAGAAATGATACTTCAGGACAGCGTAGGACGAAAATCAAGAGTAATGCAATTGCTGTTTAAGCTGCTGTTTCGAGTTACCGAAGATCTATAATTCATACGTCAGGATCTTCAAGTTCGTTTCAAGTAAGAGTCAAAATGTACAGTCACTTTTAACTGATAGAAATTTACAGTGATTAGAGATTTTCATCGCGATTTTCACCGCAGTTGGTTATCGAAGATTCGCAACCGCTCCTGGGCTCCACAATGCCGGAAGAATTGATCTATAGCCTGGATAGCTTTCGGACGGGATTTATTGTCAGGGATCAAACGCGCGGGAGGTCAGGTGCGACAATTTATAACCGTGAATTGGATATATTTTTTTTTTAGGAACGATCATTCTAGCTCGTGTAGTGCCACAGTTTCCTTGTGCATAGTTTTTAGTGCTAAGAAAAGTTAATTGCTAATGTCAAATAGAGCGCTACCACATTTTTGATGACGTACAACTTATTCCTTGGACTTCCTAGAAAATTCTATGACATCCTTGGAGTCCCAAGAAAGTTCCTCAACATCCATGGACCCCTTAAACAATTCCACTGACAACCCAAAAATATTTTCTGACATCCCTAGACTGTCCAGAAAATTTCCCAACATTCATAGACCCCGTAGAAAATTTCTTGATATCCGTAGAATTTTCTATGACATCCTTAAACTATTTAGAAAATTTCCCAACATCCTTGGACTCGCTAGAAAATTCCCTGACATTCATGGACCCGTTAAAAAATTCTCTGACATCTTTAGAATATTTTAAGACATCCTTAGACTCCCTAGAAAATTTCCAACATCCTTGGACCCCATAGAAAATTCTTTGACATCCGTAGAATTTTCTATGACATCCTTGAACAACTTCGAAAATTTCCCAACATCCTTGGAATCTCAAGAAAGTTCCTCGACATCCATGTACCCCTTAAAAAATTCTCTGGCATATTTAGAATATTTTAAGACATCCTTAGACTACCTAGAAAATTTCCCAACATCCTTAGACCCCGTAGAAAATTTCTTGATATCCGTAGAATTTTCTATGACATCCTTGAACTATTTAGAAAATTTTCCAACATCCTTGGACTCGCTAGAAAATTCTCTGACATTCATGGACCCGTTAAAAAATTCTCTGACATCTTTAGAATATTTTAAGACATCCTTAGACTCCCTAGAAAATTTCCAACATCCTTGGACCCCATAGAAAATTCTTTGACATCCGTAGAATTTTCTATGACATCCTTGAACTACTTAGAAAATTTCCCAACATCCTTGGACTCGCTAGAAAATTCTCTGACATTCATGGACCCGTTAAAAAATTCTCTGACATCTTTAGAATATTTTAAGACATCCTTAGACTCCCTAGAAAATTTCCAACATCCTTGGACCCCATAGAAAATTCTTTGACATCCGTAGAATTTTCTATGACATCCTTGAACTACTTAGAAAATTTCCCAACATCCTTGGACTCGCTAGAAAATTCTCTGACATTCATGGACCCGTTAAAAAATTCTCTGACATCTTTAGAATATTTTAAGACATCCTTAGACTCCCTAGAAAATTTCTCAACATCCTTAGACCCCGTAGAAAATTTCTTGATATCCGTAGAATTTTCTATGACATCCTTGAACTACTTAGAAAATTTCCCAACATCCTTGGACTCGCTAGAAAATTCCCTGACATTCATGGACCCGTTAAAAAATTCTCTGACATCTTTAGAATATTTTAAGACATCCTTAGACTCCCTAGAAAATTTCCCAACATCCTTGGACCCCATAGAAAATTCTTTGACATCCGTAGAATTTTCTATGACATCCTTGAACTACTTAGAAAATTTCCCAACATCCTTGGACTCGCTAGAAAATTCCCTGACATCCCTGTACCCTTAAAAAAATTCTCTGGCAAATTTAGAATATTTTAAGACATCCTTGGACTCCCTAGAAAATTTCCCAACATCCTTAGACCCCGTAGAAAATTTCTTGATATCCGTAGAATTTTCTATGACATCCTCAAACTTCTTCAACAATTTCTGAACATCCATGGAACTTCTAAAAATATTTCCTGATATCATTTGACTCTCTGGAAAATTCCCTAACATGCTTGGATACCCTAAACAATTTAGCGGCACCCTATTCTCTGCAATATTCTCCGACATCCTTGGACTCTTTAGAAAATTTGCTGATATCAAAGTTTCGAAGCGGATTCGGTCGGTGCTCGAAAACTGAGTTCAATCGACTCGAACGACGACCATAATCGCGAGCAAAAGCCGCTCTTCGAGAGGGTCGTCCCAATCCAGGACGCTTATAATTTTGTCTGCGAGCCAGGTCGCTCTAATCGAATTTGTCGTGGGATTTCCGAGATAAGGGAATTACGGGGAATTAACGTCCGCCAGAGAAATGGTGTAGCGCCACGTGGAATTTACACGACTTCCATGGAATTCTATGCCCGGATCCCGCAGTTCGGATCCCGAACAACTGTCGTCGAGTATTTCGGGAATTGTTATACACGACCTGGCTACAGGACTAATTAATGTTGCCGCGGCCGCCGCTAATGACCGATCCTGACTAAATTATTTAGAGAGCGTTACCGTTAACGCGACTACCTCGTCAAATTTTTAACGAGCCATATAGACGGCTAGAAAATCGTATAACGACGAAAGTGGACTATGGAATAATTTACATGTAGATGGAAATATTTACTTGTGGCGGAAAGCTTGTGGAATAGATAATTTCGGTTTGTGAGGGGTCAGGAATATTTTTGTAGTTGTGAATTGATTTGCTCCATTTGGATTTAAACACCCAGTATATGGAAACAGAGCCTGAGATTTCAAGTTGTTTATAAAATTAATGGGTTTCAGTGACTTGGAAGTTGTTCCTTGTTTATATAACTATATATTTATATATATTTAAGAGATTAACAATTATTAAAGTTAAATGTATTAGCTTTATAGCTTTCGTAACAAAGATACCATATTCAATATTAATTTTACTTTTACAACATGTGCTACACAGGCAGAACTCTATCCAACTACTCGCTAAGTTTTAGACGCTTCGCTCGCGACGTCGACTCCCTTATGCGCATGCGCACACGCTGAGGGAGGTGTCTGATATTTCCAACAAAAATAATAGCGAATCATTCCTTTGCGACATGTAAATATCGATTTATTAGGATAGCGTATTCTTCACTCTTCCGAGTGAAAATTTTCTTAAGATGTAAATTATATTTTCCTTAGAATTGTGTTCTAAATAAATTGCATTTTTGTTCAATAATCTTTGCGTTGCTTGATCTTCTACCGCAATAGTGTAGTTAAAACCTCCCACAGTAGCTAGGAGAATAAATAATAGTTTGATAGAAATTCGCTAATGAGAAACGTACAAAATAATTTTTAATTTAAATAGCTGCCTTTTTCTCCGGACCGTGAATCAAATAAATGATGTATGCATAGGATGAATGAAACTGTTTGAGCAGAGAATATACAGGGTGTCCCACATAAATGGGAACACCTAAATATCTGTCGTATTTACAGTCCTATCAGAAAACTTCAGAGGACAAAGTGACACTATTGCAGGGGGCAAATATAATGGTAAAGAAAAAATTTTTTATGTCGTGTTTTTTAATGAAATTTCAAGGTCACCGATGTTTCTTTTAAATGGAATACTATATTTTTTTTACGGTAGCATGATAGACAATAAAAAACTGAATTTAGTGGATACCACCTTTTTGACCTTGAAATGACCTTGAGCAAGAATAATCACGTTTGAGCGGATAAAATGTGGAAGTTTAAAACTTAAAAATATTTAGAATTTCAATGAAGAAAGTTAGACTCCAGCGTTCTCAAAAATATTTAGAATTTCAATGAAGAAAGTTAGACTCCAGTTTCAGCTATCTGAAAAATCTATAGAAACATTTCTGAAGGAAAAAGAGGTGGAAGATTGTCTCCGATCTTAGTAATCCTAAAAATATTCAGGAAAAATTTCCTGGTGAGCGAAAATCGTGGAAAAAGATGCAAATTATGGGAAGCATTATCTGCAGCCTCCAAGGAGATCAAAGTATCAAAAGCGATGATCAATAAAGACCAAGTCGCCGATACCAGATTTTTGATCTCAAGGGAGGATTTACGTAGTGACTCTTGCCCAAGGAAATCCGTTCACGTTATTTTCACATTTTACGCTGCTCTTTTCCAGAAGCAAATTAGATTTGTCTAAGAGGAGAGGCTGAATACAAGGCTCCTAGATTGCTGGAACCATAGGAAGAAGGGAGCGGAAGAATAAAAAACGAAAACCGATTTCGTGTACGAGAAACCAGAGGAATCTTGTGTCGGGGCACAACCTTATCCGATGCTAAGGAAGCTCCGATAAGAATTCATTGGAAGGGAGAATCAAATTCGACTTCTGCGCTTCGTTTCTTAAGTTTCCTTGCATTACTGGCTACTCTGACGGTGAAAAAGAATTTCAGGCATAGTTGCCAATTACTATAAAACATACACTGCATGTTGCAACGAGGTGAACAATATTTCACGAATATTTTTGAGGATTTTATATGATGGATTTAAATTAGAGAGATATTCGTTCACTTGATTCTTGTAATTCATTCTTTGAAATTTCTTGAATTCCATGGTACTGTTACGTTCCGAACAATTATTAATATTTTTATTACTTTAGGCTTTATCCGTCGGCGACACCGGGATTGACAACGATTTTCGTTGTGGGATCTCCCTAATCAACCACGGTATGGCCTTTGACGAAGTATAGTTTCAGTTATTTCGCGGTAGATGTATTTAATATAACAAATACATGTTGCAATAAGTTGAACAACTTGTATACGAACATTTTCGACGATTTTAGATAACAGACTTAAATTATAGAGTTTACTCATTAATTTGTTTCTTGTGATTTCCCGCATTGCAAGGTACTCTGACATTGACATAAAATGTGGGAGATAATTACTAACAAATATAAAACATGTACTGCATGTTTCTACAAGGTGAATAATTTTTCACGAATCATTTTTTAAGAACTGAAGATAACGATTGAAATGCATGGATTGTCGAGCAGTTCTCCGCCGACCAAACGAAAAATAATATCATCATCTATACTCATCGAGCCTCGGCGTCATAAATCTGTCCGCCCACCGTTCAGCTAAATCCTTTATCCGCGTCATCGATCGTTGAAACCTTAATCTGCCCCGGTATCGGGGTCGATCAAGCACCGATGAAAAAACGAGGGTGTCCAAAGGCTAGTCGTCGTTATGAAAACAGAAAGAATCTGTGGACGAGCATTTATCGAGTCTCCGGGTCGTCGAAACCGGTCGACTCTACCCGTTTCTACCCTCGGGTTATGTTCGGGTCACTTTGCTCTCATGCTAACTGCCGAGGTGTGTGGACCCGCCGTGAAACAGTTCACAAATACTCATGAATACTGAACGACCCCGGCTAAACGAGAATGCTTTGGCCAAGTGTTTTTGAAGAGAGAGAGAGAGAGAGAGAGAGAGAGAGAGAGAGAGAGAGAGAGAGGGAGAGAGAGAGAGAGCTATTCCCTTGTGTTCTGCTCTCATTACACGTCCTGAACTCGCAGAGCAACTATAGCACTTGCGAATGTACTTTTGATCTCTGGACCGATCTCCAGTTTGCCAAGTCTTGCATAAAGTGGCTCAAAAACAGAATATTCGTTTCTGTTTCTTGCAAGCCATTTTATTTTAAAGAATGTCTTCGTTATTTCTTATTGAGCGAACCGATTACAATCGGTGAATTTTCAGTGTCTGTATTAAAATTGTTTCGTATGTCCGATTTGGAGGAAACTCATTTCTAATAATTACTGTTCTGAAGAAAATTCTATGGAGCCATTTTTTTTTTTTAAGAGAATGTCTTCGTTATTTCTAATTGAGTGAACCGATTGCAATCGATGAATTTTCAGAGTTTGTATAAAATTGTTTCCTATGTCCGATTTGGAGGAAACTCATTTCTAATAATTCACTGTTCTGAACAACACTTTATGGAGCCATTTTATTTTTAAAGAATGTCTTCGTTATTTCTAATTGAGTGAACCGATTGCAATCGGTGAATTTTCAGAGTCTGTATAAAATTGTTTCCTTTGTCCGATTTGAATGAAACTCATTTCTAATAATTCACTGTTCTGAACAAGATTCTATGGAGCCATTTCTTTTTTTTTAAGAGAATGTCTTCGTTATTTCTAATTAAGTGAACCGATTGCAATCGGTGAATTTTCAGTCTGTGTAAAATCGTTTACTACGTTCGATTTGAATAAAACTTGTTTCGAATAATTCACTGTTCTGAACAACATTTTATCAAAAGGTATAGTAAATATATTATGAAAAGAAACAAGAGAAAGTACGGAATTTAAAAAAATTCTGCCCTCCCTGAACATTTTCAAAAGTAACAGAAAAGAATTACAATTTCATTTTCTGTCATCTTCAAGCAAATTTTTATAATGAATACACACTTCTTTGTAATAATTTGTCCCTTCAACTGACGTCTACGTTTTACGTACACATATTTTTTGTATTGTTGAGAGAAAAATCATTTCGAGGCTCATTTTTGTCAGATTCCCGGCACGTTCAAGGACGATGCTGGGAAACAATTGTGTCGCAGCGAGTGTCGCTTGATTAACGAGGCGGCGACGTAATGGATAAATAGCTGTAGCTCTCTCATCGAGGGACGTTTCTGACACGGAATGCTCGGCATCACAGCATTCGAACGGTTAATTGATCCTTCGATTCCCATCTCGGATTCCGGGGCTGTTCGCCAGACAAAAGGGTACGGCGCGTCTTTATTAACGGGCGCAAGGTGACGAGCAAGGCGACGACGGATAAACGTGTAGAAAAACCGACAACGGAGAACCGGGTCATTCGGTGGATATACAGGATGGAAATTATAAAGCGTTAGAGACAAATATCTCCAGAAATATTGATTATACATAAATATATTTCAGTTGAAAGTTATTCAGTACCGAGGGCGACATCATGTGGTGGAACTTTTATTTTTCCCGGTGGACACTCCAAGGTGAGGTGAAGGTCAACTTTCTTTTTTTAAATGGAATGATATGTTTTTTTTATCCAACATCAAATAGCACGTTTTAAGATGAGTTCTATTACCTATGACTCAAGGTCATTCAAGGTCAAATTTGCAGGGAAATGCAGAAAAGGTGTGATCGTTTTATTTATACTCTAATTCGTGCCTTCGAACTTTCACAACAAAATAATAACATGTGTTCAATATCAGCATTACTCAGGTCATCATCAAAGTCATTATCAATGAAATGAAAACAAAAGTATTTATGTATTACCGTGCTCTTCTGAAAGATAGTCAGTTTACTTTCATTACTAGTCGTGCTAAGGTATCCTTCGCTGAACGATAGCACTTAAATAAGTGGTGAAAATGGAAATGCATCAAAATTGTTTTAATATTTTTATGGTACTAGGAGAATTCAGGAAAAAGTACAGAATGGCTGTTAATATATATGCACAATGCCACCCAGACCGACCATCAAAATCGTGTATGGCATTTAAAAGACTAGAACAGCGTTTTCCCGTTCAGGCTCTGTGCTGAAAAAACTGCGTATGGTCCATTGAGCCTACGATGCGTGAAAACAAGAAAGACATAATATGTGAAGCTTGTGCTATAATAAATGCTGAAATATTGAGCAAAGTTAGAGAATCATTTAAACAAAGAATTGTTAAGTGCACTGAAATAAGAGGTAATCATTTTGAACACATACTAAACTGAACTACAAATAAAACGATCACACCTTTTCTACATTTCCCTGCAAGTTTGACCTTGAATGACCTTGAATGACCTTGAGATATGGGTAATTGAACACATTTTAAAACGCACTATTTGATGTTGGATAAAAGAAACATATCATTCCACTTAAAAAAAGAAAGCTGACCCTCACATCACCTTGGAGTGTCCATAAATAAAAGTTCCACCCATGATGTTTCTACCTGACAGCAGAAACATTAAAAAAATTTGGGAACGTCCATATACAGGATGGAAATCATAAATAAAATAAAACGATCACACCTTTTCTGCATTTCCCTGCAAGTTTGACCTTGAATGACCTTGAGTCATAGATTATTGAAATCATCTTAAAATGCACTATTTGATGGTGGATAGAAAAAAACATATCATTCCACTTAAAAAAAGAAAGTTGACCTTCACCTCACCTTGGAATGTCCACCGGGAAGAATAAAAGTTCCACCCAAGATGTTTCTACCTGACAGCAGAAACATTAAAAAAATTTGGGAACGTCCATATACAGGGTGGAAATCATAAATAAAATAAAACGATCACACCTTTTCTGCATTTCCCTGCAAGTTTGACCTTGAATGACCTTGAGTCATAGATTATTGAAATCATCTTAAAATGCACTATTTGATGGTGGATAGAAAAAAACATATCATTCCACTTAAAAAAAGAAAGTTGACCTTCACCTCACCTTGGAATGTCCACCGGGAAGAATAAAAGTTCCACCCAAGATGTTTCTACCTGACAGCAGAAACATTAAAAAAATTTGGGAACGTCCATATACAGGGTGGAAATCATAAATAAAATAAAACGATCACACCTTTTCTGCATTTCCCTGCAAGTTTGACCTTGAATGACCTTCAGTCATAGATTATTGAAATCATCTTAAAATACACTATTTGATGGTGGATAGAAAAATACATATCATTCCACTTAAAAAAAGAAAGTTGACCTTCACATCACCTTGGAGTGTCCACCGGGAAGAATAAAAGTTCCACCCATGATGTTTTTACCTGACAGTACAAACATTAAAAAAATTTGGGAACGTCCACATACAGTGTAGAAATCATAAATAAAATAAAACGATCACCCCTTTTCTGCATTTCCCTGCAAGTTTGACCTTGAATGACCTTGAGTCATAGATTATTGAAATCATCTTAAAATGCACTATTTGATGGTGGATAGAAAAAACATATCATTCCATTTAAAAAAAGAAAGTTGACCTTCACCTCACCTTGGAGTGTCCACCGGGAAGAATAAAAGTCCCACCACACGTTGCCCCCCCCCCCCTCGGTACTGTACAAATTTCACCTGAAACATTTTTGCGTGTAATCAATATTTTTGGAGATATTCGTCCGTAACGATTTATAATTTCCACCCTGTATAACGTGGCCACGACTCCTACCGGATATCCGGTCCACCATAGTACGTCCCTTGTTTTCATTATTCCGTGCTTGGGACGATCCAGTCCGTGATCTTGCGACTTGTTTCACTTTGTAATGCAATTCATTTTGAATGTTCAAAGACGGTGAACAAATTCAATGCACAAAATATTGTGGCCAACATAGAACAAGCCAAGGGGGACCAACGTTTGAGAAAATTAAAACGGAAACGAGAGGAAATACACCGAGGATATTTCCACTCGAGACGGGTCCGTGATATTAATTTATCTCTAGCGTGTTCCGCGGACAAAAGGAACGGTCGTTTCGAATTTCAGAGAATCGTTGAGTTTATTAAAAAGAAATATGTTTACGTGGAAACGGCGTTTCGAAGGTAGAGGAACAAACGTATCGTCGCCGAATCCTGTCGGGAATCTGAAGTTCAGTTCCACGGAGACAGCGTGGATTAACCAACCCCGGAAATACACTTTCGAATCGCTTTTTATTTTCTTGAGGAACTTTCTAATTATCTCGCGGGACTTTTAAAGAACCTGGCTTCTTAAAACAGCTTTCAGCTTTTAAATCGCGTGAAAAACCGGAGGTTTAATTGAAAACTACCGGCAAAGTAGGACGAAGGATTACGAGGAGACGTTATTCCGACTCGTCCTGAATGGAAGTATAGTGCTGCTGTGGCTTGGAAGTCGGTTCCCACGAAAGTAAAACACTGTACAGAGAAGGGGTGTAATACGAGCGAGGAAAATCATATTGTTCTTTTAAACTGGTTTTTTAAACATTTTTAATGCTCTGAAAAATATAATGGGTTCATTAATCTCTTGCCGTACCATTTCCTTTACGGCTACAGTGGTTAGAACATTTTGATCCCCAAAAATTTCAAAGATGATGAAAGAAAATTGATATTTTTCGTATGGCTACATTTGCTGTAATGTTTACATATTGAGTACAAAAAATACAATTTTATTTCTTCTAAAAAGAGAGGCATAAAATTCATATTTGTTTGACTTTATTGAAAATCTTCGTCACGAGTCTGACTCGTTAAAATATGGCGAGGGGTTAATCACTAGACTGCGAACCTTTAGGCAAAATGAAAGTTTTCTGCGTCGATTAAAAATCGGCAGATCGTATTCGAATCAGTGAAAATATTCCAATAATTTCAAAGTGTTAAGATTCACCTGATGAATTCTTCTTTCAACTTCCGTTGCACCATCTTCAAGAGTTCTCTCCGAAATAACGTAATCTAATAATCCTTTCCCTCACAGATACCAACACATCTCCGTCTTCCACTGCTGATAATTATTATCAGATAGTTTGGTAATAAGTCCATTAATTTTTGTTTCAATATCCATTGCCATTTTTCTTCTTGATATTTCACAATAAACTTTAAATATTCAATGTATCTAATAATGGGTCGCGGTCGTATCTAATTAACACTTTTGATTGTGCCTGGGCCCACAACCAATTGTGGCAGATATTTGCACAATGAAATATTTAGAATAATTAGATTCCGGAGATGAAAGGGCGAATCGCTTTCGAGCAGAATTTTCGAGAATGAAAGCGACGACGTGATGTCAGTGATCTCTTTCTTGGATCAAACTGCTGGCCTACATTTTGCTCGTTCAAATTTTTAAGCCGATCAGACTGCAGAGCACACTTAGAAACTATTGCGAATCCGAGCGAACATTACACGATCGACAATGCAGAGTCGAGGATCGATGAAGCTTCCGGAGAAGGGCGAGCCCTTGTCCTTGCAGAGTAAAGCTGTCTTCGAGCTTATTTGGTCTTGACACTTTGCAATTTAACTCTTACCTCGCGTCGTTCTACGTATATGTGAGACTTTGAAATATTTTTGGGATATGTAACTTTTTTATTTCTGGTAAAAAAATAATCTCTACTATTCAAGTGAAGGTTCGAGAACATTATCGGATTTTTGTAATAACGATCTTTAGCTTGGTTGCGGTAGAAATTTTTTTTAACGTTCATAATGTTCAGGCTGTTCGTCGTTTATTTAAGAAAATCTTTTTGGACACGTGACTCCTCAATTTTTGATAAAAAGATATTTTTTGCTATTCAAGTGAAGACTGGAGAACATTGTCATATTTTTCTAATAGTGATTTTTAGTTTGGTTGCGGTAGAAAATTATTTTAACGTTAATAATGTTCAGCCCGTTCGTCGTTTATTTAAAAAACATTTTTTGGACACGTGACTCCTCAATTTTTGGTAAAAAGATATTTTTTGTTATTCAAGTAAAGGCTAGAGAACATTATTGTGTTTTTCTAATACTGATTTTTAGTTTGGTCGCGGTAGAAAATATTGTTTAAGTTGGTAATGTTTTGAGAACTTTTAGTTACATTTTAAAAAAAGATTCAATGAAATGCATACATGAATGACATTTAATGGATTTTTCTATAATTACAAATTTAATGGGATTATTAAATTTTAGAGAACGACGAATTTCGTTACACCAGTGGAGCAGCATATACGATGCATGCATGTTGCAAGCATTCCATGTGTCTACACCTCGAGCGTTAAATTGTTACTTGCGCTCGGGCTTGCTATATATTCATGAGTGTCGTGAACGTTCCCGGTGTTCCTGTTACTATTGGTGTTTGTATATTAATAATGACAGTAGTACCGAACTGTTTGCTAAACTATGTAGAATTCACTGTTGGAAATTTTATGCATGTGATCCTGCTCAGTATGGATTGCAGAATGCATATTCTCCGTTTACAGTTGCACCGCAGATGTCCATGCAAATTGAAATTTCCATACACTCCAAGACAATAAAAAGAAATAGATACTAACACTTCATATACACATATATTAATAATTATGTATAAAACTTGATATGCTATTAACTTGATACTATTAAAATAAATTTTTATATTTCAGAAATGATAGAAAAAAAATTAACAATGTATGAATGCTTCAATTTTATATTTTTTGGATAGACCACCGTAGATTGGAAATGCATACAAATTTAGAATGTACAATTTCGACATAAATTTACAAGAAAAATAAAAATTTTGCCAGCACAAGCACTTTCAATATTTTAAAAATAATGCAGAAAAGCTTCTCTTTATGACAGTTGCAATTCTATTTGATCTGTAAATGCTTTAATAAATCATGTTTGCGCAAATATTGTCTAATAGTCGAAATAAAATTTCCTTGGTCAAAGCAAAAATATTGTTGAACTTCAGCGCAAGTTTTCGAAAGTTCCGAGACTCCGGTGAAACTTATTTAATTACGTGCACTATAAATTGAACTGTGCACACACGGTGAATTCTACTCGAGCGATAAATAATGCCTCGCAGACAAGATTCCAGTCCAAGGATTCAGTTTACGATGCTCGGAGGCTTTATTAGAGGATCCGAGAGATGCGACGGTGGTCGCGACCTTCGATTAGGCGAGGAGGATGGCTGGCAAAAAAGGCTTCAGATAAAATGAAAACAAGCCACGTCTGCGCGACCCTCGGGAGAGGCGGTCGCCGATAAAAAAAAGCTGGCTGATAACACCTCGATTAATTACAACGCCTCCTCAAAACACGATTACGAAGACCCCTCCCTCCCTCTCTCTCTCTCTCTCTTTCTCTCTCTCTCTCTCTCTCTCTCTCTCTCTCTCTCTCTCTGCCTCTCCTGATCGGTAAACTGCGGATTTTATACATTTATCCAAAATTAATGGTGCAATTTTAAATAGTAAAAAAATTCAAACCATTTAAGAATTAGAAATTTTTTTCCGAAAACATATCGAACCTTTTGCATTGTGATTTTGCACACGCATTTATTGGTTTTTGAAGTACATGGGCGATTTTTTTTCAAGTAAATAAATTCAAAATTGCACGAGTTATACATTTTTTATATTATAGAAGATGGTCTGAACTTTACAACTTCACCAAAATTTTATTTGGACAATTAAGAATTTTTGTCACAAAAACTATTGAACCTATGTCATTAGGATTTTGCATTCACGTGCATTGATTTTTCAACTACACGTGTGATTTTTAGCAAGTAAAAATATTTAAAATTACATTTTTTATACATTTTTTATATTATAGAAGATTATCTGAGCTCTACAACTTCACCAAAATTTTATTTGGACAATTAAGAATTTTTGTCACAAAAACTATTGAACCTATGTCATTAGGATTTTGCATTCACGTGCATTGATTTTTCAACTACACGTGTGATTTTTAGCAAGTAAAAATATTTAAAATTACATTTGTTATACATTTTTTATATTATAGATGATTGTCTGAACTTTACAATTTCACTACAATCTTTTTGCACAATTTTTGTCAGAAAAACTGTTGAACCTTTCCCACTGGGATTTATCATACAAATTTACTGGTTCTTGAATTACACGTGTGATTTCTTTCAAGTAAAAATAATCAAAATTACGCGAGTTATATATTTTTTTTATAACATACGGTTCGAAAAACAGAGGTCGACGATTGCCAAGACTCCAGTCATTCTACTGATCGGACATAAAACACTAAAGTCGTTTATTAATCAGTATAAGTGATGTTATAACACCTACGATCTTTCCTATGAGGATCCATTGTCTAGTTAGACCATTAACCAGGCCACCAGCGAATTCACAAAAAGCCCGTGACTTGATTTGAAAGATTGACAACGATTGCCTTTTCAAATACGCAATCTCGTCAAACGCTTTCAAGTCGCGCGACCCTCTCACCTCGCTTGTAATTAATTAGCTCTTTTACGAGCGACCCCTCGTCGTTTCAACGACGTCGACGACGAAGGCGTCGCGGGACCGTTTTATGACGGGAATTTCAATACGGAGAGCAGGTCCGATGAAAACGTGACGTTGCTGCCTGTTTATCTGACATCGGTAAAAATAAGGGAACATAACGCGATTAATCTGCGATGGGGTGGAATCGGAAAACTTCAGCAAAATGCTCACTTCAGAGACGTTCAACGTAAAGAGAAATGAAATGAGTTGATCAAGGGGTGATAAATTAATCTGATTGTGGAAAGTGCAGCTGGAAAACTCGGAGAGAATGTTTACCTGTCAGACATCGCGTGTGCACAATAAAATAAAATAAATAAATCAACGCGGAATAATTTAATCAATCTATGAACATTCGGGATGTAGAAAAATAAGCTGAATGAATAAAACAGTGATGCTTAACCAATCCGTGGAAAATACAACGAGAAAAATAAAACAAAATGTGAAATCTTGCGACGAAATATGAAATGTAACACGCGACGCTTTAGAACAGGGGAAACTGTTCGACAAGTTGTTAACGAAACTGTAGAAACCGTGTATCCATCGAAAGTTTACAAACGTATAAAAATAAAATAGAAAATGGAAACGTTACCGAGCTTCTGCGTGTTGAAATAAAACTCCCTTGAGTTCCCACAGCAGCACGATTCTTTCTCAAATAAATTGCTGCAGTTTTTAAACGTTGCTTGTAAACCTGATACTCTACTCCTCGAATTTCTTTAATTACGAATTTCCTGGGGACATTCATACATTTATTGTGTATAAAAATATTCCATGAAGTATAAAACAAAAACTTTCACGGACTTTAATTCTGCTTTAACTGACCCAAAGAATTAAATACAATTTTATTTGCACCAATTTTGTGGCTGTTGGCTGCAGAAATAAAGATTTTAGATGGTTGGAACAATAATTTGCACAAAATTTAATTTTGCTTGAATTGATCCAACGAATTAACTAAAATTATATTTGCACCAATTTTGTGGCTGTTCGATGCAGAAATAAAATTTTTAGATGAACTTTTAAATGATGGAGCTTTGAATCAAAGAGGACTGTGGACCCAGGAAAAAATTTCAACGTAGGATGGAACAATAATTTGCACAAAATTTAATTCTGCTTTAACTGACCCAAAGAATTAACTAAAATTCAGTTTGCACCAATTTGGTGGCTGCTGACTGCAGAAATAAAATTTTTAGATGAACTTTTAAATGATGGAGCTTTGAATCGAAGAGGACCGTGGATCTAGGTAAAAATTTCAACAAAGGGTGGAACAATAATTTGCACAAAATTTAATTGAACTGACCCAAAGAATTAACTAAAATTCAGTTTGCACAAATTTTGTGGCTGTTGGCTGCAGAAATAAAATTTTTAGATGAACTTTTAAATGATGGAGCTTTGAATCGAAGAGGACCGTGGACCTAGGTAGAAATTTCAATAAAGGGTGGAACAATAATTTGCACAAAATTTAATTCTGCTTTAACTGACCCAAAGAATTAACTAAAATTCAGTTTGTACCAATTTGGTGGCTGCTGACTGCAGAAATAAAATTTTTAGATGAACTTTTAAATGATGTAGCTTTGAATCAAAGGGGACTGTGGACCTAGGTAAAAATTTCAATAAAGGGTGGAACAATAATTTGCACAAAATTTAATTCTGCTTTAACTGACCCAAAGAATTAACTAAAATTCTGTTTGCACCAATTTTGTGGCTGTTCGATGCAGAAATAAAATTTTTAGATGAACTTTCAAATGATGGAGCTTTGAATCAAAGAGGACTGTGGACCCAGGAAAAAATTTCAACGAAGGATGGAACAATAATTTTCACAAAATTTAATTTTGCTTGAATAGGCCCAAAGAATTAACTAAAATTATATTTGCACCAATTTTGTGGCTTTGGCTGCAGAAATAAAATTTTTAAATGAACTTTTAAATGATGGAGCTTTGAATCAAAGAGGACCTAGGTAAAAATTTCAACAAAGGGTGGAACAATAATTTGCACAAAATCTAATTTTGCTTCAATTGACCCAGAGAATTAACGTAAATTTTGTTTGCAGCAATATTTCGATCCTTGAGTCTAGAAATTTTTGAATGAATTTGTTAGTGAACAAATATATTCAGTTTTAGTACAAAGTTAAGAGCAGGCTAAATCAACGTCGAGCTTCAGCAGCAGATTCTATCATAATACATAGTCTAGAAAGAGCCTGTCTATCGGCTACATAATATTCCAGCAAATAAAGTATCCCAAGGTATATGGACGTCTATTCAAGCAGCGGGGGAAAATGGAACTGTCATTTTCCCCATTTCCTGGTGTCGGCCGGTATTCTTTAATCCGCTTGAAAAGAGGCTCGTCCATTACAGGGACGTCGATGCGTGACAAGATGAATCATAATTCCTCCCTCCCGTGAAAATTATGCGAATAACATGGCCCCATTCGTTCGCCTCCAAACTCCCTTCTCAAAAAGCATACACATATGTATTTGCTCCACCATTTAACACTAGATTTACGGGGACCGTCAAAATGAAGGATTCAAACATTTTTAAACTACATTTATTAGGAGTGTAAGGAGGCATTTGTGAGGAATTATTAAATCGATTTATTTTTTTGTGTACATATTACAATAAAAATCGCTAAAGATCTAAGTAAATACAATTTTATTATTTTTATAAAGCAATGTAAAATAATCAATTTTAGTGCTCCGTAAACCTAGTGTTAACAAAGGTTCACGAGCACAAAAAATACCTTTTACAATAATTAAAACATACAATCTAAATACGTTCGGACCGCTCGTCTCTTGGAAAATATGACTTTTCATATTTGTTTGAAATTACAACGGAAACAGCGTGCGAGAACTTGCAAGCTCCATTCATGCATATATCAAGATAAATAAAATTTATTACTATAATAACGAATGCAAGGATAACAAATAAATTTTTGAGAGTCTATTACACTGTTCTGAATGTATAAAAAAATGTTGTAACTTTTTATTTATGTCCAATGTTTTATAATTAAATTGCATACAAGATAATAGAAAAATGTGACCAGCTACCCATTAATATACTAAAATAATGTTTATTATTAAAACAATGATTGTAAGAGTAACCAAAATTTTTTGAGTAGTCACTCTGACCCTCTCGACTTTGTAAAATATTTGAAAAATTTGTGTGTTTCATTTATTCACAATTAAATAAATTTCCAGCTAAACAAACGTGAGAAACACCATTTTCTGGTATAATGTCCAAAGCTCTGTTTCACATTATTTATTTCATTCTCAGAATGTGCAATCAGGAGCTTTCCTACGCAACAGTAGAAACCACAAAGCTTCTCTTCAAAGAAAAAGCAAACATTGCAAGCTCCCAGAAAGCTTCTCATGCGGATTTTGGTCACGGATAATCGCACTGACTTCGAAATTCAGAATCGAATCTTTTCTCGATATATTTCTTTCCATGGTAGAATATATTTCTTCAGTTTGCGTTAGTATTACTACGACTGCTTACAAACGTTTGACCACGACTGCATCAATGTTCCGCAGCATTAGAGAATGTTTCTGTATCGTGGCAATGTTTTTCATCCAGAAGAAAAAGTGCACAACACCGAGCAAAATTTTTCCCGTCGAACAGGCCACCGCATGAAAAATATTTGCGAAGTTCGAACGAACGTTTTAAAAAGATCGTTCTTCCTGTTTTCCTCATAAATTGTGAGAGGGCCGCCGGGATAAAAAAACTCCGTCGGGACCGATTTGCTTTGATATTTAGAAGCCATTCACGCGTGCACGAGCTATAGCCATTCGCTCCTCGGCCCCTGAGCGCAGCTGATCTGTGAAACGTCTGAATTATGCGAGCCGCGAGCTCTAGGGATCGTAAATTTTCAAAATGCCGCGATTCTACACCGCCTTCGACTTAAATATACTTGTTTCTCCATTATCGCACGCTCGCTCGCTTGCGAAAGTTCAGGCGCGTTTTAGAAACCTTAAAATACGAACACAAAGACCTTGAATTCACATAAAATTCCCTGTGCAATCTTTTATGCATTTTAAAAATTTATAGGCGGAAAACATTCCCATATTTCGTTCGAAACGTTCGATTTTTGTCAGACCTTTCAAATTTTTGAACACGTTTTAGAAACTTTGAAAGACAAACCTAAAATCGTTGAATTAATTTAAAATTCTCTGTGCAATCTATCTTTTATGCATTTTGTTGAAAATTGCAGACAGTAAATATTTGTACACTTTGTCCGAAACGTTCAAATTTCTAATTTTTCTAATTTCAAATTTTTGAACACGTTTTAGAAACTTTGAAAGACAAACCTAAAATCGTTGAAATAAACTAAAATTCTCTGTGCAATCTCTCTTTTGATGCATTTTGTTGAAAATTGCAGTCAGTAAATATTTGTACACTTTGTCCGAAACGTTCGATTTTTCTAATTTTTCTGATTTCAAATTTTTGTACACGTTTTAGAAACTTTGAAAGACAAACCTAAAATCGTTGAATTAAAATAAAATTCTCTGTGCAATCTATCTTTTATGCATTTTGTTGAAAATTGCAGTCAGTAAATATTTGTACACTTGGTCCGAAACGTTCGATTTTTCTAATTTCAAATTTTTGAACACGTTTTAGAAACTTTGAAAGACAAACCTAAAATCGTTGAATTAAAATAAAATTCTCTATGCTACTACTCCATCAACCCGGTTTTATGCCACGCATTCTGGTTTTTTCTTGTTTTCATCATTTTTGTCTCGTTCACTTGGCCGACGAAGATTAAACTTATCACTAACGTCCATAAATAACGTGCAACCGTAAATTTCTCCGATAGCTCAGACCTTCCCCTCTGTCATTAATCGATTAATCGCTGTCGGGGCTCCTGTTACGGTTTTAAAGTTCGTCCTTCATAGTTTTACCCCTCTAATGATGTGCTCTGGTTTCCATTTTAATTTGGGGACGATTCTCAAGTTCTTCGAGCACCTGACGATACATTTCGTGACTGGAATTTGACTTTTGTTTATACTTTCTGTGGTCTGAGTCGCTTTTAAGATACAAATGGTTCAACATGTAATTTGATACAAATAGTTCAACATGTAATTTTCTCGATATGAATGATTGACAACTCAATTTGGAACAATTTTTAAAATATCAATACATGAAAATTTCATTTGCGATCGTCCTGAAGATATTCATAATTGGAGATTCAATTTAAAAGTATTATTTTTACGTGCTCACTGGATCATCTTCATGAAAAATAAAAATCTGAATTTTTTACGAGAAGCACGAGAAAGTTAAGAATTTCATTCCTTCTTAAATAATTTTAAGAGGTCGATAGTAATGCATAAATAGGCGACTACAAATAATGTGGTCGTGAGTTCAAATCCCACCGCCGTCACCAATGGAAATATTCTTCTTTGTGATATTATACTGCGTCGTTGACCATTTGTGGTTCGGAACCCACCGTAAGAAACAGTAGGTCCCGCTGAAAAGTAGGCTGAGATAGGCTGAACATTAGCGTTAGGTGAGAGTGGACAAAGTGGAAGAAGGGGGAGAATGGTAAAATGGATTTGAAACCCTGAGGGGACCAAATATCAGTACCTATCCTATCCTATCCTATCCTATCCTAGTAATGCATAAATAATCTCCGATTCTTCTGATCTTTCCAATGTTTCAAATTGCAGCTACTTATTTTTGTCATAAATGTATAAGATCCGCAGTCTAGTGTACACCCATCGTAAAAATAATATTTTTAAATTGAATCTCGAGTTATGAATACCATCAAGACGATGTCAAATTAAATTTTCATTCATTGATATTTTAATAATAATTTAGTTTTTCGAATTGAAAAACATAATAGAAGCAGCTTTTCATCGTAAAGTATTCTGCTCGGTAATTTATAGGATCGCAAAAAAATTGTTTGGCTTCCCATCCAGTGAAAATTGCCTCGCTCACTATAATCCTATAATCAGCATCTGCTTTCTCTCTCTCTCTCTCTCTCTCTCTCTCTCTCTCTCTCTCGCTCTCTCTCTATTGATACAAAAGCTAGGATACGAAGCTAGATCGTCGCGGCAGCAACACGGAAGTTAATTTCGATTTTCTGTCAAAGCGTCTCCTCGTTACTTCTTGAATTTTATCTGGTGAGCCTTTATAGTGTGCACATCGCATTCGCGATAGCAACGGAGAAAAATACGACGAGCACCTCCGAAGGAATATCAAAATACCGGGAAGAGAAAATTGAGCTTCAAGGTCAAAATGAACCGCGATGTTTCTTAACAGGCTCCGACAAACTTCTTATACCAACACCATTAAATTGCAAATTACGGTATTAATATCCGCGAACCATCGCCAATATTCGACGTTGCTGTTCATGGATCTCGCAGATCAGAAGATCCTCCCAGGAATAATTCTTCCCCGTACCACAATTATCGGAAACTGAATATTCTCAACGTAAATTGTTTCGTTTATTTACTGTAGAATGTATACAAAATAGCGAGTGTATATTGCAATGAACGAGGAAGCTTTCGGAAAATTGAGAATAAAGCCTGACTGTACGGAGGATAATTATTTTGATAAATAAACATTTTGATATTAAATTAATTTATTATAATAAAAACAGTTGCACTTCCTGAAAAATGCACTTTGGGAACAACAACAAAAAAATTAAGGATAATAAAGCTTGACTATTCCTTATCTTTTGTAATAGTTAACAAGATCGTTAGGCCTACCAGAAGAATAAAAAAAAATCCTCCATTGTAATGTTCACGAATCAAATATTATACTATATTATATTATATTATATTATATTATTACTAGAATAAATCCTAAAATTTATTCGACATTAAACAAATGTGTCACTCTTCCGAAGAAACACTTCACAAGAAATTAACACAAAGATAACAAATTTTGAACACATTTTATATTAATTAATATTATATAAAAATATTTGAACAAACCTCACAAGAAATAAACAAGTAGGAAAGAACCTCCATTGTAATGTTCACGAATCAAATATTATACTATATTATATTATATTATTATATTATTACTAGAATAAATCCTAAAATTTATTCGACATTAAACAAATGTGTCACTCTTCCGAAGAAACACTTCACAAAAAATTAACACAAAGATAACAAATTTTAAACACATTTTATATTGATTAATATTATATAAAAATATTTGAACAAACCTCACAAGAAATAAACAAGTAGGAAAGAACCTCCATTATAATGTTCACGAATCAAATATTATACTATATTATATTATATTATTATATTATTACTAGAATAAATCCTAAAATTTATTCGACATTAAACAAATGTGTCACTCTTCCGAAGAAACACTTCACAAAAAATTAACACAAAGATAACAAATTTTGAACACATTTTATATTAATTAATATTATATAAAAATATTTGAACTAACCTCACAAGAAATAAACAAGCAGGAAAGAACCAACTTTGACCACGTCTTGTATTACTTAATAATAATACAGACACTGATATCCACTTCACTTCACAAACAACGTTAAACTATGATGTACTTCGTTTATTGACGGCTCATTGAGAACTGACTGTCCAGAAGGACGAACGAGACGCGTGGAAGGTTGACAACAATGCAACAAGGAGTGGGGATTGAGCCCGCGAATTTATCTGGAAAATTAGGGGCGGCTTAATCTAAACAGAGTTCAGTTATTCGGTGGAGGTCGAACGGCACGTGTCTCGCGTCTTTCATTGTGGATATACACAATGCAGCGCAGTGCAGTGCCGTAGTGTTAATAGGATCCTGGTATATTGTGAGGTGTTAATGGGAGTCAAGTTTACAATCTCGATCCGAGGTTTGTTGGAAAATGGTACGTGCTAAATAACGCGAGTCCTTGGTTACCCGGGAAGCGGGCTTAACGACGCGTCCATCCCGGCGAGTTCATCCTGGCGTGACAGTGTTCCTCGTTTACTTGGTCGTCGACGGCTGACAAAACTGAACGGGGCGTGCACATGCGTGACGAGACGTTTTCATGCACCTGGTGTCCCAAGAACATTGCACAGTCGACACTTAAAAGCATTTGGTACGAACACAAATTTGAATATTATTTACCATTTTAGTGATTCGATAATTTTCCGACATTTAATTTTTATCATAACTATACTAACATGCCTAATTTTTACAGTGATTCATAGTTCTCAGTTTGATTATCCGTTCGAATTCTAGTTCGATTTCTAGAGCAATTCTCAGTTCAATTTTTACTTCAGCCTGTAGTTGAATTTCTAGCGAAATTCTCAATTGATTTCTCTCCACAATTTTTAATTAATTTCCTATTAATTTTTAGTTTGATATCTAATTCAATGTCTAGTGAAATTCTCCGTTAAATTTTTAGTTCAATTTCTAGTGCAATTCTTACTTCTATTTTTCCTTCAATTTGTAGTACAATTTCTAGTGCAATTCTCAGTTTAATTTGTACTTCAATTTTTCCTCCAATTTGCAGTTGAATCTCTAATGAAATTCTCCGTTAAATTTTTACTTCAATCTGTAGTTCATTTTCTAGTGCAATTCTTATTTTATTTTTTCCTTCAATCTCTGGTACAATGTCTAGTGCAATTCTCAGTTGTATTCTCAGTTTAATTTGTACTTCAATTTTTCCTCCAATTTGCAATTCAATTTCTAGCGAAATTCTCCGTTCAATTTTTAATTCAATTTCTAGTGCAATTATTACTTCAATTTTTCCTTCAATTTGTAGTACAATTTCTAGTGCAATTCTCAGTTTAATTTGTACTTCAATCTGTAGTTCATTTTCTAGTGCAATTCTTACTTCAATTTTTCCTTCAATCTCTGGTACAATTTCTATTTCAATTCTCAGTTGTATTTTCAGTTCAATTTGTACTTCAATTTTTCCTCCAACTTGAAATTAAATTTCTAGTTCAATTATTGGTTCAATTTCTGATGCATTTTCAAAATTCGCAAAAATGTCCCACACTCGGTTAAAAAATTGAATGCAACAGAACCACACCAACATTAACAACACTTGCTAACGTTAAATCCCCACTTTCTCGAGTGTTCCAAACAGGTAGTCAGCATAATTAAATTTTCCCGGGTACTACAATGACCTAAGTCGAGCTACAAGGTCCAAGTTCGAGAGGTCTCGAACCGCTACAGCAACGTAGCAAATTAACATTAAAAACGCAGCATTATGCAGCTGGAAACATAACCGTGAAACCATGTCGAAAAGCAAACAACGACGACTGTGTCCGGGAAAAGGACTCTGGTACGTCATCAGCATATTTCAGCGTGGTTCCCGTGGCTCGAGAATTCTGTAACGCCTCTCTGGTAGCTACGGTGCATATAATTCTTCGCGCCATTTACAATACACGGCTTCCTGAATTCTGCTGGTCGTATTACTCCCTCCCTCCTCCACTCTCTCCCTCTCTCCCTCTCTCCCTCTCTCCCTCTCTCCCTCTCTCCCTCTCTCCCTCTCTCCCTCTCTCTGTCTCTCTCTGTCTCTCTCTGTCTCTCTCTGTCTCTCTCTGTCTCTCTCTGTCTCTCTCTGTCTCTCTCTGTCTCTCTCTGTCTCTCTCTGTCTCTCTCTGTCTCTCTCTGTCTCTCTCTGTCTCTCTCTGTCTCTCTCTGTCTCTCTCTGTCTCTCTCTGTCTCTCTCTGTCTCTCTCTGTCTCTCTCTGTCTCTCTCTGTCTCTCTCTGTCTCTCTCTGTCTCTCTCTGTCTCTCTCTGTCTCTCTCTGTCTCTCTTTGTCTCTCTGTCTCTCTCTGTCTCTCTCTGTCTCTCTCTGTCTCTCTGTCTCTCTGTCTCTTTCTTTCTCTTTCTTTCTCTTTCTCTCTCTCGCTGTCTCTTTCTCTCAGGGAGTTGCACGCGCGAGGAAGAGCAACAGTGTTTCTCTGGCCGGTTTCGCAGCACACGTCAGGGTAAATCAATCGTGCCGGGTACACAAATGGGTCAATTGCGGCTTAACGCGTGCGTCGGAGTGACAGAAACGACTATTCTCCGGCCGGTTAATTTGCTGGCAACAGATTGGGACGGGAAGGCAGCAAGGTGCGTCCTTTAATGAACGCCATCTGTTTCGCGGCACTTACCTCTCGGGCCGCTTTCCATGCGAGAACTGCGTCTCCGTGTTCTATATACCGGATGTCCATAAAATCAGTAAACATTTCGAACGAGAAAAAAATATTCCTGACGAAGGTACGAATCAAAATGTTCTTTGGTAGTTTGTAATATGAGCCCCTGTTTTGTTGAGATTTATGTGGTAAGTGAACGTTTAACAATATTCTAACGCGGTGCAATGTACATCTATTTCGGCTTACTTGTTTTATATTTTATATTTCCTAATATCGGTTGTACCACCGGTTATCGATTAAAATTTTGTAAGGTGTCTTTTGACCATCAATTACTAGGAAAAGATAATGTCACTTATGTAGTTACATGGTCAAATAGTGGAATTTGTTAGTTGTTCAATAATTCCCTGAAGAAACATTTTCTGCAATTTAAAAGTAAAGAACATGAAGCATTTGAAGCGAGTGATACAATTAATTCACCTTGGAAGTTGTAATATGAAACAATTCAATGAGAAGACCAGAATAAATTGTTCAATAGTTCCCTGAAGAATCGTTATCTGCAAATTTAAATTGTACAGAATATGGAACATCTGATACGAGTGATACAATTAATTTACCTTGGAAATTCTGTTATTAAACAATGAAATGAGAAGAGTGGAGACCAAAAGAAATAATTGGACAATAAATGGTCAAACAAAAAGTCGCAGGAGAGATTAAAAAATCTGTACAAGTCAAAACCTGTACAAGTCAAAACCTGTACGAGTCAAAACCTGTACGAGTCAAAACCTGTACGAGTCAAAACCTGTACGAGTCAAAATCTGTACGAGTCAAAATTCGTACGAGTCAAAATTCGTACAAGTCAAAATCCGTACAAGTCAAAATCCGTACAAATCAAAATCTGTACAAGTCAAAATCCGTACAAGTCAAAATCCGTACAAGTCAAAATCCGTACTAGTCAAAATCCGCACAAGTCAAAATCCGTACAAGTCAAAATCCGTACAAGTCAAAATCCGTACTAGTCAAAATCCGTACAAATCAAAATCTGTACAAGTCAAAATCCGCACAAGTCAAAATCTGTACAAGTCAAAATCCGTACAAGTCAAAATCCGTACGAATCAAAATCTGTACAAGTCAAAACCTGTACGAGTCAAAACCTGTACGAGTCAAAACCTGTACGAGTCAAAACCTGTACGAGTCAAAATTCGTACGAGTCAAAATTCGTACAAGTCAAAATCCGTACAAATCAAAATCTGTACAAGTCAAAATCCGTACAAGTCAAAATCCGTACAAGTCAAAATCCGTACAAGTCAAAATCCGTACGAATCAAAATCTGTACAAGTCAAAATCTGTACAAGTCAAAATCCGTACAAGTCAAAATCCGTACAAGTCAAAACCTGTAGGACTTCTTAAATATTAAGAAAGCTTGATTCTATTTTCGTCAGCATAGTGAAAGGCTTCTTGCATCCTCGTGTTAGTCATTAACATACTCATCTCCGTTGCGTCGCAATAATAATTAATCGTGTCTCGGCCGGGACGCATGTCTCCACGTGTTCGCGTGATTAATTTTATAAAACAAGGCCGCCACGTGGAAACGTCGCATAACGTTCCGCTACGTCGCCTACACCTTTTTCATTCTTTATTCCCGGCGTGAAAATTTATTTATTATTCACCGTGCAGCTTGGTAAATCGTTGGAAAATGTGGCTCGTTCGAGCGGACAACACGTGTTCCCACAGCTCGTTCCTCTTTTTTTCCATTTCTCTTTCTCTCTCTCCCCCACTCTCTCTTTTGCCGAATCAAATGACAACAAATCAAATTCAGAGAACGGAATTTCAGTTCGTTCGACGATTCACTGTTTTCCACGAGATTTCACAAATTCATTGTCTCATTCGGAGGAGAAAACGTTCTGAGGGGATCCTCTAGGAACGAATCGATGAATCGAATAGAGTTCGGCGACTGGAGAATTAAGAAAAGTGTAATAAATTGCTGGGAGACGGTATAGAATCCTGAACGATTAATCTAGTGGAGAGCAAGATTAATCTTGCAGAAGCTCTCGATGCCCGAAGTACCCGTGGAATTTTTGTAACATCAATTTTACGGTCAGGTCGATCCCAATTAGTTCAATTAACTGTGCTCAATTTTAGCTGTACCAATGGTTCCTCTGATTAATTATTCATTTAGCCCCTTGCACTGTGATTTATTTTACGGTTACTGTGATTAAAACTTGATTGTCGTCCATCATTTCTTAGAACAAAAAGAAAATCTAAATTTATTATGTGCTTGTATATTCCCCAATGGCTATATATCGACAGCAAGAAAATAAAATTTTATTTCGCTTCAAAGGAAATTAATAATTTACATGTTTAGTAGATGTTGTTCGAAATTCTTATCACGAGTCTGACTCGTTATTATAGTGCAAGGGGTTAATTGCGTGAAAGCGAACCGGAAGTGCACTAAAATGGTATTCTGAAGACCGTGTATGCTCTATATGTTGTTACATTATAGTTGCAATTTAAATAATTAAGAAAACAGCTTAAAATTGTATGAGAGAATATTTGTATAGCTTGTTTGGTTATTAAAAAAATGTGGTTACAAATTTACTCAAGCGCAAGCAGTTTTTCACTGTGGTCTGACCAGTGCTGGATATATCTACTTGCTGCAATCTTATAGGGGAACATATGAAAGGTATGCAAACAGAAAAGAGGAGCAGAAAGACGCAATTATTTTTCTGCGTTGTGAAATTCTCAAAAACACATCATTTTTAAATTATTTTGCTATCCTACTACCTCTAGTTTCCAAAATACCTATAAAAATATATACTTAATATGCAGGAATAGCTAATATAAGAAATTAGATCTCATTTTAAAATGGAATTATACTTTAATTTTTTTTTAATTTACTGATTATTTTGCAGACATTTATTTTTTGACAACTCTGTAAAAACTGTCTTGAAAAATCTGTTTGTGCAGCTTGAAAATGTCACCGTGTCAGTTCAATTTTCTTGAAAAAATGAAAAGCTTGACACAAGGAAAATTTCCTCTACACATTTCACTTACTTTTCGTTACACAATTTCGTCTTTCGCTCCTCAAATTTTCCCAAATTTCAAGACCCAAAAATTCCATCAATTCAAATTGCTTTTGCACACAAAATCTCATTTTTCATTCCCCACATTTTCCCAAATTTTGGGACCTAAAAATTGCAACACTTCAACTTATTTTTCAATACAAAATCTCATCTCAAACTGCTCATATTTTGCCTGATTTCAAAACCCAAAAATTCTATCAATTCAAATTGCTTTTGCATACAAAATCTCATTTTTCACTCCAAACATTTTCCCAAATTTTAAGACCCAAAAATTGCAATACTTCAACTTATTTTTCCATACAAAATCTCATCTTCAGTTGCTCACATTTTACCTGCTTTCAAGACCCAAAAATTCCATCAATTCAAATTGCTTTTGCACACAATATCTCATTTTTCACTCCTCACATTTTCACAAATATTAAGACCCAAAAATTGCAATAAATCTTTAATTTCTAACAAAACACACAGTCAGTAGAGTTCACTAAAACCAGCCGATTTCCCAGAAAATTAATTGTTTGCTCAACACTGTTGATACCCCTTATCTATCGTTGGCATGATTCGAACGGTGACATAATTTATCATCGAGGGAAATGAACAGTACCGATGAATATTCATTCGAATTCACGATTGGCCGCGTTTCATGCCGGTTATTTGCGTTGTCGCGACACGTCTAGTCTTGCCTCGTCGAAACTGGTCAACTGGAAAATCGTTTTACGGAGAATAATGTAAATTTTCGTCGGAAACTGAACAACGCGTTCAACCTCGGACATCAAACGAAAACCGACCAGGACACGCGGAAAAGAGCATCTTCCTTTCCAAATCGAATCAAGAACAACGCGTATTTATTATCATTTGCTAGACGTCGACACGTCGATCCGTTCGCTATACGGAAATATTTCTCTCCCTCTCTCTCTCTCCCTCTCGACATCAGAAAGGGACAATACTACTACTCTATTTTTCAATCTTGACTAAATTAAACTAACTAAATTAAATTGATTTGAATCAAAATTAGATTTCTATTAGATTTAGAATTAGAACTGTATTAGAATTCGAATTCGAATTATATTAGAATTCGAATTCGAATTATATTAGAATTCGAATTCGAATTATATTACAATTCGAATTCGAATTATATTACAATTAGAAATGAATAAGAAATGAATGGAAAGGCACTCTCCCTCTCTCTCTCTCTCTCTCTCTCTCTCTCTCTCTCTCTCTCTCTACTGCTCTATTTTTCAATCTTGACTAAACTAAAAGAACTAAATTAAATTGATTTGAATTAAAATTAGATTTCTAATAGATTTAGAATTAGAACTGTATTAGAATTCGAATTCGAATTATATTAGAATTCGAATTCGAATTATATTACAATTCGAATTCGAATTATATTACAATTCGAATTCGAATTATATTACAATTAGAAATGAATAAGAAATGAATGGAAAGGCACTCTCTCTCTCTCTCTCTCTCTCTCTCTCTCTCTCTCTCTCTCTCTACTGCTCTATTTTTCAATCTTGACTAAACTAAAAGAACTAAATTAAATTGATTTGAATTAAAATTAGATTTCTAATAGATTTAGAATTAGAACTGTATTAGAATTCGAATTCGAATTATATTAGAATTCGAATTCGAATTATATTAGAATTCGAATTCGAATTATTTTACAATTAGAAATGAATAAGAAATGAATGAAAAGGGTCTCTTTCTCTCTCTCTCTCTCTCTCTCCCTCTCGGCATCAGAAAGGAACAATACTACTGTTCTATTTTTGAATCTTGACTAAATTAAACTAACTAAATTAAATTGATTTGAATCAAAATTGGATTTCTATTAGATTTAGAATTAGAACTGTATTAGAATTCGAATTCGAATTATATTAGAATTAGAAATGAATAAGAAATGAATGAAAAGGGACACTCTCTCTTGCCTCTCCGCAATCGAAGTCGTTTGTTGTCGACCGACTCGGCATCAGGAAGCCCGTACACGGAGACTGAAGCACTGATCAGTTAAATTAAATTAGCGAGCCAACGTTCCGCGAAAATAATTCCGCCTTTCGATACAAAAACGTTTCAAAGAGAAAAACTCAGAGATAAAAGCGTGTTTTTAGACGCAATTTTTATACTCCCACAGTTTTTAACCTCCGAGAGATGTTTCTCTGGTGGTTATGTCGATAATCATTTGTGGTAGCCGAGATTGTTTTTTAGTTTGCGATTTTTCTACCGTTGAACTTTCATGTTTTATATAAACTGCAATTTGTCACACGTGAAAATATATTTTTATCTTATTAAATTATCGGTTTGCGAATATGAGAAAATGTTTTACCATTTTCTGTCGTAAAGAGAAAGGAAACTGTTCTATTGTAAATTTGTTTTCGAGATGAGAAATATTTGATTAATATAAAATTTATATGCGATTTAGGTGAATTTTATACTAATCTATTTCTTTGAACAAATCAGTGAGTAAATATAAATTTTTTCATCCATAAAAACTGTGTGCATACATGAAAATGTGTGGGTGTATCTTTGATGTGATAATAAGCTTTGTACACCATCTTCGAACAGCACACAGCCCAGTAAACAATAACCGTGTTTATTGTTGCAAAGTAGAGCGTAGATCGCGTACAGAGAGATGGAGAAAGATCCAGGACGCGTAACCCGTCGAGTCTCGCTGATTGCTTATTTCTTCGGCAAATAGTTAGCCAATTTGCATATAGTGCCGGGAGCTAGGTACTGTGAACTTACCGAAACATTCTCGGTCCCCATAATTATCAGGGACGGGCCATATGTAATTGAACCTGGCGAACTTCATCCGGTCATCGCAGTAATTCATTTTACCTAACTTGAATTTCCAGACGCAGAGTTTCGCAGACAAACGAGGACACTCGAACTATGTAAATGTTCGATGTAAATTTGAACAATCGAAACTCTGTGTGGTTAATTAAATGCCTGTCGCGGTTGCTAACAATTTTATTCTGAATTTCATTAGGTACACCACTTTGCAATGTTTTAATGAATATTCAAACTTTGACTGACTGCACATGTTTCTAGTTTTAGAGAAGTCGAGACCAGTCGAGACACGGATAATATTATACTATGTTCTAGAATGAATTTTTAATTCTTAATAATTTTTTAATTTTTTAATTCTTAAACTTTTCTGAAGATTCTCCGTTAATTTAGTTAATTTAGTTAATAAAATCTTCAATGACTGTATTGCAGCAAAAAGTACATCCTAGAAATGTTCTCTCGAAATATTCTTGGAGTACAATTAAAATTGCTATCGTTGTTAAAGAAATGATTAGAAAATTCTTAGTCGTGGATCGTAATGTTTTGAATACTTTAAAATATTTTATATATTTGTTACTATTAACAAATATATAAAATATTTGCAAGTATTCAAAAGATTATTTTTAACAACGATAGCAATTTTAATTGTACTCCAAGAATATTTCGAGAGAACATTTCTAGGACTTTTTTATGCAATATAGTCATTGAAGATTTTATTAACTAAATTAACACTTATGTAAATAGCTAGGTAAGAAGTGGTACCTAATCACAATTTGTTGTTAAAATTTGCTAAACATTTTTCTTGGCATGTAGCAAAATTTCTACAATATTTCTACTTTCCTGGATAATTGTAAATTGATTTTGAAACATAAAAATTTGGATCGCTAATATAAAGGATAGGGTGACCTAAAAATCACAAAAGAATAAATACGAATTCTCTTTATCTCAAAAAAAAAAAAATAGGTTTATTCCATTTTAAAATGGTCTAACGACTTGTGGGTGTAGTAACAATGTTACTGAACGTCGCCAAAAAATTTGGTTAATCACATGAAAATTAATAATAGCTAGACTGAGGATATTTATGCAATCTAAAAACTTTCTACCTGAATTGCGACAAAACTGGAATGAAATAAAAGTTGGATTTCTTTCTCAATATGTTTATCAGGTCGAAAATAATATAACAGCATCTTTAAACTCTTCTAATATTTTTACCTGTTATAAACGACACCTACTCGGTTTTCTGATAAATCCATAAAATCCACAGTCTAGTAACAGCAATATCCTGTTTAATTTGAGATTGAAAATAGAAAATTTTTAAAATTGAATATCGTCAATTATAAACAACACTTTCTACAAAGTACGTCAATTTAAGAAAGACAAACTCTAATTAAATAAAAATTGAATTTCTTTCTCAATATGTTTATCAGGTCGAAAATAATATAACAGCATCTTTAAACTCTTCTAATATTTTTACCTGTTATAAATGACACCTACTCAGTTTTCTGATAAATCCATAAAATCCACAGTCTAGTAACAGCAATATCCTGTTTAATTTGAGATTGAAAATAGAAAATTTTTAAAATTGAATATCGTCGATTATAAACAACACTTTCTATAAAGTACGTCAATTTAAGAAAGACAAACTCTAATTAAATAAAAATTGAATTTCTTTCTCAATATGTTTATCAGGTCGAAAATAATATAACAGCATCTTTAAACTCTTCTAATATTTTTACCTGTTATAAACGACACCTACTCAGTTTTCTGATAAATCCATAAAATCCACAGTCTAGTAACAACAATATCCTGTTTAATTTGAGATTGAAAATGGAAAATTTTTTAAATTGAATATCGTCGATGATAAACAACACTTTCTATAGAGTACGTCAATTTAAGGAAGAATAGCAATTAGGAAGCTGAAAGCATAATGTTTTCAGATCGTTCTACCAGATCGTGCAGGGTTAGGGTTACGATGATCCTGAGGACCTCGAGGACATCCAGAAGCTGCCAGTCGGAATTTACGAGCTCGTAAGGACTCTTTCCTCCTTCCTTATCCTCCCACGCAGAGAAATCCTCTCGCCTCACGATCGCGGAAGCATGCAACGGTACTCGACCATAGAAAGAAATCTCTGATATAGAACGGAAGTGGGGAAATAATCTCCCGGTAACGGGGCCCGTCGACCCCGTCGACGTTTCCAACGGGAAATATCGTCGACGCAGCCTCGAACATTGGAAATAACCGCCTGGTAACAGAAGAAGAAAAAATAAATTCGAGGCGCCATGCCCAGAGAGAGAAATAGAGAATAAAGTCAAAGGTACACGCGTGACCCGGAGATCATTAATCATGTTCTTTATCTTCATCGTGCACGGTGTGTTGTTGGAGAAGAAAGCAAACCTCGAGAGAATACCCTGAAGAGAGGGCTACTGACCTTTATGCGATGAGTAACTGAAATTTAGAATGCTTGTCACCCTAGAACCACTCAATTACTATGACGGATACGTAAATCGAAATTTATTTGTGAGGGAGCTCTTCTTTTCATCGTCTACTGATTTATGATGCCCGACGAAACAGAACAGGATACATAAAATAAATTAGTCTATTAACACTAGTCTTACGAAGCACTAAAACTGTCGATTTTACATTAATTTATATGAATAAAAAGAATGTATACCCAGTTATGGATATCGAAATAAATAAATTTGTTGACTAATTGTAGATGCATCTTTAGAATCTCAATCATCGTAGATTAAAAATATTAGAACGTGTTCCGTAAACTACGATTTTTAAAATTGCATAAATAATTGTGCTGACCATGTGTCTGGTAACTATAAAAATTTTTTAGTACTTCACAAGTGAATTGTCTAATTTTTTTACTTCATAAGTGAATTGTCTAATTTTTGTATATTATAAGTGAATTGTCTAATTTTTGTACTTCATAAGTGAATTGTCTAGCTTTTTGTACTTCATAAGCGAATTGTCTAATTTTGTGTACTTCATAACTGAATTGTTTAATTTTTGTACTTTATAAGTGAACTGTCAAATTTTTGTACTTAATAAGTGAATTGTCTAACATTTTGTACTTCATAAGTGAATTGTCTAACATTTTGTACTTCATAAGTGAATTGACTATTTTTTTGTACTTCATAAGTGAATTGTCTAATTTTTTGTACTTCATAAGTGAATTGTCTAACTTTTTGTACTTCATAACTGAATTGTCTAATTTTTGTACATTATAAGTGAATTGTCTAATTTTTGTACTTCATAAGTGAATTGTCTAGCTTTTTGTACTTCATAAGCGAATTGTCTAATTTTGTGTACTTCATAACTGAATTGTTTAATTTTTGTACTTTATAAGTGAACTGTCAAATTTTTGTACTTAATAAGTGAATTGTCTAACATTTTGTACTTCATAAGTGAATTGTCTAACATTTTGTACTTCATAAGTGAATTGACTATTTTTTTGTACTTCATAAGTGAATTGTCTAATTTTTTGTACTTCATAAGTGAATTGTCTAATTTTGTGTACATCATAACTGAATTGTTTAATTTTTGTAGTTTATAAGTGAATTGTCTAATTTTTGTACTTAATAAGTGAATTGTCTAACATTTTGTACTTCATAAGTGAATTGTCTAATTTTGTGTACATCATAACTGAATTGTTTAATTTTTGTAGTTTATAAGTGAATTGTCTAATTTTTGTACTTAATAAGTGAATTGTCTAACATTTTGTACTTCATAAGTGAATTGACTATTTTTTTGTAGTTCATAAGTGAATTGTCTAATTTTGTGTACTTCATAAGTGAATTTGTCTAATATTCCTAAGATTTTTCAGTTGTTTAATAATTGAAGTCAGGGTTAGATAAAGGAGTGGCAAGAAAGTAGAGTGACAGCGACCTATACCAATGGCAGAATCGATTAAACATCGAGTCGTCTTCGTGTCTGAATAGTCTCTAACCCAAGTTTCTAACTTCTTGCAATTTCTCAAACTTCGTGCAATTTCTCTAACATTGAACGCATTTAACCCAGAAAGAAAACAATTGTAACCGAACCAACATGTGTGTCGCCCACGTACAATAAAACGAATCGATAGAACAGATACTATATTGCGGCAGATTATGTCTGTGGTATAACTATTTTTCCTTTGCTGGAACATATAAGAAATTGAACGAAATGTAACTGCATCACGTTCGAGCGTTGAACGGCAGTAGAATATCCCTTGTGTGGTCAGACGTAATTCCAAAAGCCAAATACCTGAGAATTCGACTCTGGAAGTTTCATTTATGCAAACAGAATTTTGCGATCTACGCAAAATAGAATTAAAATAGAATTGTTTAATCTTTTTTAGATAAAAGACTGAATATTTTGCTCTTCGAGTTTTCTTTATCACAGACAGAATTGTTCAATATTCTTCAGTCTACTATCTGAATATTCTCTAAGTTTTCTTTTACACAAACAGAATTTTTCCATCTCCCTTGGAAAAAAGTAATACAAGAAAATTCTATTTTCTAAATTTGCTTAGCATAAACAAAATTTTCCAATTTTCTTTAGCGTAATATCTGAAAATACTGCTTTCCATATTTTCTTTTACACAAACAGAATTTTTCAATCCCCACAGTAAGAAAAATTGGAGTATTTTAAAAATTGTACAGAGTATAAAGAAATGGTTGGCTGCCATAGGCGTATTCTACATCTTCGGATCGATCAAGATCTGTAAGAAAGTTGCCGCAATATTGTCCTTGACCTTGAATTTCAAGGTGAACTATTTTTTATTGCATTGCGCAAAATTATGCATTTTTATTTATTCTACGCGTCATGTGGATAAAAAGTGTCAAAGGAGCCATGTGTCAAAACTCAATAGTGCTCATAAAAAATAATAGCAAAGTCTCATTACTAGTACTACTTATAATTTTCTTAAAAATTGTTTACATTTCTAATAACAACAATTTGCTTAATTTGAATATTTGCGTGGAAATGGCGTATTTTCAGGAAAATTGATGTCAAAGTTTGATCGATATTTTGAGCACCGATTGAACGTATTAATACGTTCCTGATATTCGTATCGCAGACACGTCTTGAGCGCGATGCATACGATCCGTCGAATTAATGAAAGCCCCAAAGCGAAATCATGCAATCCGTACCTAATATTCACGGGATCTCGTTGGCGTTTCGCACGAAATCTCGATCACCTCGTTTCCATTTAATACGGGCCACAATTCGAGCCGATTGATTTTCGTTCACGAAGCTGTTCAAATTACATTTACTCGCCCCATCGTTCGATCAAAGTAATCGCTGGAATCGATATGGCGTTTTATGTCTCGGTCGCCGATCGATCGACAAATGAACACAATTAATGGCACGCCGAACGATTGCACAATCGTTTCACACTGTCACCTGTTCTACAAGCATGGAAAGGTTCATTAAAATATTAACGAAGTGACGATTCTGCTTTTCGTATCATATAGTGAACATTTTTCTTAGCAATACAAATCAAAATTTCAGGATCAGTCTATTTTATGCTAAGGATTTTACTTTTTCTCAGAAAATTTTTCTTAGAAAATAATTGCACAAGTTTAAAATTATTTTTCTAGAAAAAGGTCAATATTAGAATATTTGACTTAGAAAAGAATCTGCCGAAATTACAATATATATTTTTTAAAAGAGAACTGACTTCAGATTAGAATATCTTTCTCAGGAAATAATTAGTCAAGATTGGAATATCTATCTCAGGAAATAATTGGCCAAGATAAGAACATTTTCCCGACGACACTAATTGGCCCACATTAAAATATACAGGTTTAACAAAAAGCACGGCTTGCAACGGAATACTAAACATTTTCAATTAAAATATTTACCTAGATCTTCCTCCGGAATCTAGTTGAGATTTTAGGTAAAATTAGTGCAACTCAGCTAACTTTTCTAGAAAATTGTCAATATTAATATATTTGTTAAATTACAATATATATTTCTTAAAAGAAAACTGTCTTCAGATTAGAATATATTTCTCAGGAAATAATTGGCCAAGATTGGAATATCTGTCTCAGGGAATAATTGGCCAAGATGAGAACATTTTCCCGACAAACTAATTGGCCCACATTAAAATATACAGATTTAACAAAAAGCACTGCTTGCAACGGAATACAAATCATTTTCTAGTAAAATATTTACCCAGATCTTCCTCCGGAATCTAGTTAAGATTCTGGGTAAAATTAGTGCAACTCTGCCAATTTTTCTAGAAAATTGTCAATATTAGAATATTTGCCTTAGAAAAGAATCTGCCGAAATTACAATATATATTTCTTAAAAGAAAACTGTCTTCAGATTAGAATATATTTCTCAGGAAATAATTGGCCAAGATTGGAATATCTGTCTCAGGGAATAATTGGCCAAGATGAGAACATTTTCCCGACAAACTAATTGGCCCACATTAAAATATACAGATTTAACAAAAAGCACTGCTTGCAACGGAATACAAATCATTTTCTAGTAAAATATTTACCCAGATCTTCCTCCGGAATCTAGTTAAGATTCTGGGTAAAATTAGTGCAACTCTGCCAATTTTTCTAGAAAATTGTCAATATTAGAATATTTGCCTTAGAAAAGAATCTGCCGAAATTACAATATATATTTCTTAAAAGAAAACTGGCTTCAGATTAGAATATATTTCTCAGGAAATAATTGGCCAAGATTGGAATATCTATCTCAGGAAATAATTGGCCAAGATGAGAACATTTTCCCGACAAACTAATTGGCCCACATTAAAATATACAGATTTAACAAAAAGCACTGCTTGCAACGGAATACAAATCATTTTCTAGTAAAATATTTACCCAGATTTTCCTCCGGAATCTAGTTAAGATTCTGGTTAAAATTAGTGCAACGCTGCTACTGTGTATCAAAGTATGTATGTCCAACGGAGTTAAATTGCAAACCTGGTTATCAGTGGATCGCTGAGTGACCGACAGAACGTGTAACGCCAAAGGTGGGTTGGAATTTTAAAAGAAGTAGCACAAATTCTCTCTCTGTCTCTCTCTTTCCCAAGAGAGAGGGAGAAAGTAACTAGTATTCACGCACGACTGCGGAAAAGCTCCGCATTTCTGCGTTTTCAGGACGGTGCGAGGCCTCCTTGTGACTCGACGCCCGGTTTCCCTCGGTTTTCTCTCTTAATTACTTTTTCCCACGTACCGCTACTAAACTTACGTCGTGAATAACTCGCGATAGGTTAATATCAGCTGTTTGGTGCCTCTCGTTCCTTTCTACAGTCGCGTTCACTGGAAAACCGAAAAGAAAAGAAAAAAAAAATTGTTCCTCTTTTTTGTCTCAGCTTCTTTCAAATCTTTAACCCGTTCGAATTGTTTATCATTTGCAAATACGAACGAAATATCGCAGTAGTAGTATAAATTTTTATCATACTGTCCTGTTCATTACAAAACAATTATTTTCCCTTCTACTATATCTCTCTTTTTATTGGGTCTCATCTTTCGATTATTTTTCTATCTAAAGTAGGGTAAAAATAATCGAAGAAAAAATTGAATAAATTTTTCTAGAATCATGTTTATCAGAAAATAATTTTTTTCCTCATTTTTATTCCTCTTTCTATCGAGAACCTTTTTTAACCCTTCACACTCGGAGCTATTTCAACTAAGAAACCAAACATTACTTCTAACCTAAAATATTTCCATCGTACATAAGTTTTTTTCAATATATGCGTACGAAACTGATATAGTACCTCATACAATATTTAAATATTTAGTAATTTATTACATATGAACAAATTTAATCATGTAAACAATATTCTGAATAATGGTGTAGCAATTTTTAGTGGTGCCTCAGACACACCACTAGAGTGCTAAGGGTTAAAAGGAAAATGTTGAAGGTTTTTGTTGGAACCGTGATATAACGGTGGAAAATAACTACAGTTTTAATACTGGGTTATATACTTTAATATACAGGGTGGCCCACATAACTCTGAACAGCTCAATATCTCGAAAACTATGACATCGATTTTAAAGTTCTTAGTCTTAAATTGCATGGAACTGAAGGGCCTTTCTGACTACATAAACGTGAAGTGGTCTCCCTTCCCCTTTAACGGGTGAGGGGAGGTACCTTTGTAATTTTAAATGGAATCCCCTATAAAATGTTACATATTTAGATTCTACAGGAAAAAACAAGTCAATTTTGTCTGAAACATTTTTTTGTCAGATACTGAAAAATCTGGTAAGCTTCTTTAGTGTAGTGTTTAAAAGAAAATTAATAGTTTTCATCTCTCTTGTACCTATTTATATCATTTCTTTTGTAAAAATACAATCTCTAATCAATTTTAAGCTGCCACTATTTTCCAGTGAGGAAAAACAGACATGGAGGGATTTTCATTCTCCTTAATGGTAAAACGGGGTTAAACCGGAGGGGTCATGGCCAAAATCGGATGATCCGCGTAATTGGATCGGCAACTGAGTGAATTTCAGCGAAACAAGAAGAACTGGTCGAATGTTCTATCGAGTTACTGAAGTCGTCGAGCGTTTACCCTTGGTTTAAAAGAGCAGAGACAACGTCACGAACTTAAAATAATCTATTGTCTGATCGGTATGTCGGAGTCAGAATTGCCAAAGAGAGCAATACCATCGCGGAGGAAAGGAAAACGCAATATCGTTTCGAGGATTGGAGGAAACCTATACTTATCGCTTTCGATTTCCATTTTTCGACCTTCTCCGCTGTAACGGTCTTCCACTGAAGCCATGGTTTTCATACAAACGACCAGATTACACGGATATCCACCTAGAGAAATTCAAACCAGCGATTTTCCCTCGTATCAGTCTTTTGAAAGGATTCAATTAATATTTTAAACAGATTTCGAAACGATAGAATTATTTTCTTTGCCCTTTGTTTAATGGATCGCCAATTTATTGCGATATTGTTCGTTGTGAATCAGTTCGAAAAATTGTTCATATATTTTCGTATGAAATACAATGTTATAATATTAATTAAGAAACACTTTGAACTGCATGTTGCTTCAATAGTTTTGAATGCTCAGGATAATCTCATGTCTGAGTGCACAATATTTTTATTTATATAACTTTAATGATAGAATTTGCACGTTTAACGATTTACTTATGTCGTATGTTAATTCTTTACTAGTGCGTTTTGATGCTGAGGAATAAATCAATCATTAAAAAGAACGCAGAGATGAAGGTGTGAAGCAAAAATAATATTTCCATTTTCTCTTTCGTTTTATACTGTATTGAACAATAGTTCAAACTTGACTAAGTAACCCGATAAAATCCCATAATTTTCCTTCAAGCAGGAGGTGAGAATTTGTCGATTTTCTGACTTCGTTTTCAATTGTTCCGGGAAACTTAAATGGCACTATCATAAAGTGTGAACTGCGTGCTTTAACTCGAGCCATCAAAAGTTTAAAAATTCCTACGGAAATGCATACTAGAATTGATTTGAATCAACCCCTCAAAATCTCTTCATGAATCCCCATGATACCGATTGCAATTTGTCAATTTTCTACAACGATTTAGAATTTTCTTGTAAACCATAAGTACTTCTATCATAAAGTGCATATATTCAGCTTTAATTTGAGCTTTTAAAAGTTCAAAAATTCCTACGGGAATGCATACTAAAATTGATTTGAATCAACCCCTCAAAACCTCATCATAAATCCCCATGACACCGATTGCAATTTGTCAATTTTCTACAACGATTTCGAATTTTCTTGTAAACCATAAGTACTTTTATCATAAAGTGCAAATATTCAGCTTTAATTTGAGCTTTTAAAAGTTCAAAAATTCCTACGGGAATGCATACTAGAATTGATTTGAATCAACCCCTCAAAACCTCATCATGGATCCCCATGGTACCCACCGCGATTTCTCAATTCTCTACAGCGATTTAGAATTTTCTTGCAAACCATAAGTACTTTTATCATAAAGTGCAAATATTCAGCTTTAATTTGAGCTTTCAAAAGTTCAAAAATTCCTACGGGAATGCATACTAAAATTGATTTGAATCAACCCCTCAAAACCTTATCATGGATCCCCATGGTACCCACCGCGATTTCTCAATTTTCTACAGCGATTTAGAATTTTCTTGCAAACCATAAGTACTTCTATCATAAAGTGCATATAATCAGCTTTAATTTGAGCTCTCAAAAATTGCAAAATTCCTACGGGAAATTATTCAAAAATCGATTTGAAATAACCTGTAGAAATTCCATCGCGGACCCCAGTAGTACCAATTGAAATTTGTTAATTTTTTAACATGATTTCGAATTTTCCTGCAAGCCATAAGCGATGCTATCATAAAGTACGCGTGTCAAACTTTAATTCAAGCCCTCAAAAGTTCAAAAATTCCTACCGAAACATATTCTAAAATTAATTTGAATTACCCCTTAGTCAAGGGTCCGCTGAAAATACAGCTCACAACATTACAGGTCGTAAAATTATTTTTTAATATTTTTCATTGCTACACAGCCACAAGCAGCTTTTCCCTCATTATCCGCGTTTGATTTATACAACCAAGGAAAGCGCAATAGTAATCGTACCCGGATATCCTTAAAATTTGTAGTTGCCACTACTTCAGCATCAAAGAAATATTTTCCAGTTTTTCCCAGAGATTCGGAGACTCATAGCCAACATTCTCCTGATTAAATAAAAATGATTTATCCTTCACGCGGAATCACAATTTTGTTTGGACCCAGGATTAACTTCTCCGCAATTTATGACGCTAGTGTGTAGGAATGAGGGAAATATTTTTTAATTTTTCTAGTGAAGAGTTCGTGATTGAGTTTCGAAAGTTTAAGTAGCTTTCTCTCGATCAAATAAAGTCGATTTACAATCATTCCCATTAATATTCGTACACTCTAAAAGACGATCACGTTTTTAATATTGGATCATGTGACTTGGATTTTTTTTTTTTTTTTTGAAAAGTTAGAACAATTAGTTTACTACACGTTGAAAAAAAGAAATTTTGAAAAAATTGTAATTTGTCGGAATTACAAAGAAAATACTAAAAGTTGTTATTTATAACTGTTTTATGTGTGTCCATATTAAAAATTCAACAAATAAGTTTTGTAGATCTGTGTCAACTGTATACACTCTGAATATTTCACCAAAATCGGCAAAATTTGCAATGAGCTACAACTGTTTGAAGATTGTAAAAATTGCAGGTTTTCACAATTTTCGGCATTAAACTGTAATAAATCGAAGGATTCTTACGTCATTCGATGCCTGTCGCTGTTTTCCACGTAATCCAAATTGGATGAAAATTTGAAAATGTATACAATTGATACAGATCTACAAAATGAATGTTTTAAATTTTCAACATAAGCCACATAAAAAAATTGTAAAACACAACTTTTAGTATTTTCTCTGCAATACCGACCAATTGCAATTGTTTTGTAATTTCTTTTTCACGTCATGTAGTAAACAAATTATTCTAACATCTCAAAAAAGTCCAAGTCGTATGGTCCAATATTAAACAAGTTATCGTCTTTTTAAGAGTGTACGAATATTAATGTTAGTGAGTGTTTGCAAGAAGTGGCCATTGTACTCGTGTTCAAGATTAACGAGGACCGATCTCGTCTTCCGGCATTTATCTTCAAGAATTCAACAACCGACGAAAACTAGTCGAAGAAGCATTTTCCGTTTGCTATCGAGATTAATAATTCCCTGGATCTCTCTGGATCTGAATATTTATGAAATCTCGTGTACAGATGCACTTAACAATCGTTATCTTCTCGGTTTCTATACCAGTTCTGTTCTTAATTAGACGAATCTCCCCGATCGACGTGAAAACCAACGAAAGAATCGTAAAACGTGGAGAATTTGATTAATTGACCGGCAAGGAAACAGATTTCCGGTCTCCGTCGACGACGCTCACGGAACAATATAAAACAGCTGTGTCGTACAAAAATATTATAAATCAATAGCGAAAGGAGCGAGCCATTTCTTCTAGCGCAGAAAATATTCTGCAATATCCAGTGATCTCACAATTCTTCGCACGGACCGACCTAATTTTTTTCGCTAGACACTTTTTGCCGTTTCTAATTTGTTTTACTTAATCCTTCGAGAACTATGCTTCTTTGCACTGCTTTTTATACCGTGCAAAACCATCAAAGATAAAATGGAAATTTTATTTTTGCTTCACACCTTCATCCATTCGCTATTTTTAATATTTAATCCGTTCTTTACTATCAGATTGAGATAATAGTAAAGAAATTGCCAAGAGTGATAAATAAATACACCAACTTCTAAATTCTATAATTTTCACATCACAGATCAGAGGTAAAATCATAGATAAAATAGAAATTTTATTTTTGCTTCACACCTTTATCCATTCGCTATTTTTAATATTTAATCTGTTCCTTACCATCAGATTGATATAATAGTAAAGAAATTGCCAAGAGGGATGAATAAATATATCAACTTCTAAATTCTATAATTTTCACATCACAGATCGGAGGTAAAATCGGAGATAGAATAGAAATTTTATTTTTGCTTCATACCTTTATCCATTCGCTATTTTTATATTTAATCCGTTCTTTACCATCAGATTGAGATAATAGTAAAGAAATTACCAAGAGTGATAAATAAATCCACCAACTTCTAAATTCTATAATTTTCACATCACAGATCAGAGGTAAAATCATAGATAAAATAGAAATTTTATTTTTCCTTCACACCTTTATCCATTCGCTATTATTAATATTTAATCCGTTCTTTACCATTAGATTGAGATAATAGTAAAGAAATTGCCAAGAGGGAAAAATAAATACATCAACTTCTAAATTCTATAATTTTCACATCACAGATCAGAGGTAATATCATAGATAAAATAGAAATTTTATTTTTGCTTCACACCTTTATCCATTCGCTATTCTTAATATTTAATCCGTTCTATACTATCAGATTGAGATAATAGTAAAGAAATTTCCAATAGGGATCAATAAATACATTAACTTCTAAATTCTATAATTTTCAGATCCCAGATCAGAGGTAAAATCAGAGATAAAATAGAAATTTTATTTTTACTTCAAATTGAGTCGAAACTAATTTTAAATTGTATTTCCATGGGAATTTTTCAACTTTCGAGATCTCAAATTAAAGCTTAAGATGCTTACTTTATAATAGGATTATTTAGGTTTTACAGGAAAATTCTAAATCCCGTTACGAAATCGATAAGTCCCGGTCGATAGTTCGAAAAAGTGACTGACTTTTAATCCCAGGTAAAAATAAATCTCCAACTCTGTTAAAAGAATAAATTATCTCTATTTAATAAAGGACAAGCTACGTCAAACTGAGTGGACTGTATCCACGTGTAATTGTAAAAATTTTAAAAGCACTCTCTCGCCGAGCAACTATGAAAACAGTTTGAACAAGAAGAACAATTGGAAACTTGAATAAAGCGTGTACAACACCCACTTTGCTCTTTGCCCACGCGGAATGCCAACTTCAAATAAATCCACTGGTCACATGTCGCATTTTACAATTGAATTCAATTGAATTTAACCACGTCGAAACATTTTCGAAGAGTTGGGAACGAGGTGACAAGAGTATAGAGGAGATCCAAGGTTCCATGCATAGTATTCTAGCAATCGCATGGACCTATTTACCGTACAGATAAAGCTCGAGCTACGAGGGATTCAGGAAAATTGCTGCTGATTCGTCGCAAGAGTTCGCAGTCTCGTCAGAGTTTCCGATTGAACGTGCTCTTCGTACTTCGGATTGTTGTCTAGTTACAACTGGTTGGAGAACAGGCCAAACAAACCTGCTACATCCCAACTAGAGTCTCGAATGTTATCGTGCTTTTATTTCCCGGCCTCTGTGGCATTCTATTCAACATGCGATTGACCGAACTTCTCACTACATTGTGCTCCTCACAAAAGCATTCATAATTGCAGGTAATTCGCAATCGTTATATCATAAACAAATGTATTCCTCCATCGAGAATTTTGCGGAGGAAAATTCGAAATGAACATCTTATTAATAACTAAACTTTATTAGTTCTTAATTGGACGTTATATTTATTGGACAGTATTCTTTAGTACTGTGAGTACCACAATCTTTTTACCAGACTCGATAATCAATTTTCAATACAATTTATCAAATAAACCAAATTTCATTAGCATCTACGAGATGTAAGAATGTTACAAAAATTATTGTTATGACTAAACTGTGGGGATATCTGTGGTGAGAATGAGAGAGAAACATTTATGAATGAAACAAAAGTGTATGAAGTGAATTTGGTTGTATGTTAAAATGAAATGAATGGACATAAAGAAGCGATTTTGTTATTCTAAAAGTATGGCTGTGATGTAGAATGGTTGTCATTAATATGTTATATAAATATATAGTTATTTGTTGAGATACATAATTCCATTCACTGTCTGAACGTAAACTGCGGTTTTGTATGAAAAATAAAAATTTATTTATATTAATTGGGAGATACAGAAACTACGTAGACATTTATTTCCTTCTTTAATCATTTTATTCTGTTCAAAACAATACAATAGTATTTTTAAATTTATTAAATACTTCCACTGTTTTGCGTTTGATCAACTAATGTTTGTCATAAATGCATAAAATCTGCAGTCTAGTTATGACAAACTTTGTCATTTCTATTTTTGTATAAATAACTTGTTTTAATTTTTCTAGTGTAACTTTTATAAATATTGATCGAGTTCGAAGTCAACGGGTTAAATTTTCCGATACTGTACGATATTTCGTCTCCTCATCTTACGCCATAAATGCATGAATATACCCAGCCAATTGCAGTCTCTTCTCAGAACTCCCGATGGACCAGTTTTCAAAGAAGCAACGGTAATTATTTATGAGACTGTTTGCCTCAAGATCTTTTCGCACCTACAGGATTTACACAGACGCGATGTAGGGAACTGATTCCAGTCTCACAAGTGTAAAACGATGTTAATTAAAAACGAATGTTGCTATTTCTATCGTTGCCTCTCTTGAGGATCGGGAACGAGTTCGCAGACCGGTAAGAAACTTCAGCGAGTTTGCGTCTAGTTAACCAAGCTCCCGAGGTGTTTTCACGCTGCGAAATCTTTTGAAAAGAAACTTTGACCGACAGTTAATGTTAACGATATCGCGATTCGGTAAGTTTTGAGTTACCTGCAGCTGCTTGGGAAATTTCGTGCCGATTCATAATGCTTCAACCGTTTCATTTTTCGCCCGGAGAAATTCACCGCTCCCGAATTGTTGAAACCGTTTGACAATTCTGCGATTTTTCATAGAAATATATATTTCAGCGAAATTTTACCGTCGGAATAAAATAATATATTTCGGCCATTTGCTGATCGGAAAATTAGATCATTAAGTGGTCATTATTTGGTACATTTCATGCTTATGTTACAGCATTAATTACTCGACGCTTCTGTTTATCGAATGAATTAATATTTCATCGTTTATAGTGGCGTCCAGTAAAATTTTCATTCGATATCGAGCTTCGTTAAATTATTAATGGAGGAATTACGACACAATTTCAAATTTTGTGAATTTATTCACGAGTCCCGGCACGCTTCAAAATCGATAATGTAATGACTGCAAATTGCATGCAATCTTAATTTGTTCTGGTCTTTTATTTAAAACCAGATTGTTATCTATTTTCAAATTTCCCAAATTTATTCATGAACTTCTGCACGAATAAAAATCGATCATTTGCCGGTTTTATATTACACCACGTTGTAGACACTGTTCAAATGAGATTTTTATTTTGTTTCGGCCTTCGTAACATCCTTTATAGAAGAACCAAATTATAGTTCAACTTTGAATTCTGTAAATTTATTCATGAATTTCTGCGCGACTGAAAATGGATAATCTGAAAATTTGATGCGATTGTAAAATACACAACATTGTAGACACTGTGTAATTTCGAATTTTCCTCCGCAAAATTCTCGATGGAGGGCCATATATATATATATATATATATATATATATATATATATATATATATATATATATATATCCGATTTAACGATTCCAAATTATCTGTAATTCTGAATGCAATTCTAAGATTGGATAAATTGAAAAAATTGCATGCAATTGTAAATTCCACCAGATTTGTAGACGGAGGGATAGAAAAAGGAATAAAAATTAGGAAAATAATTATTTTCTGGTGAACATGACTGTAGGAGAATTTATTCAATTTTTTCTTCGATTATGTTCAGCTATTTTCGATAGAAAAATAATCGAAAGAAGAGAAACAATAAATTTGATGCAATTATAAAATAGACAACATTGTAGACACCGTGTAATGAGACGTTCATTTCGAATTTTCCTCCGCAAAATTCTCGATGGAGGAATACATTTGTTAATAAAAGTTATATTATTACTCTCATATTACTTTATCAAAAAAATTCTAGGAGTCGAAATAAATTTGATATAACTCCAGCTTCTCGCAATTTCCAAGACCAGAAATAAATTTCTAACTCCTGTGTCTTGCAATGAATGCAGCAACTGTTGCACCAAGCACAACAGTCTGGAAATAATCCTAAGTCTCAGAAATAAATCATAAAAGTTATATGATTACTCTCATATTATTTCATCAAAAAATCTAGAAGTCGAAATAAATTTGATATAACTCCAGCTTCTCGCAATGTCCAAGACCAGAAATAAATTTCTAACTTCTGTGTCTTGCAATGAATGCAGCAACCGTTGCACCAAGCACAACAGTCTGGAAATAATCCTAAGTCTCAGAAATAAATCATAAAAGTTATATGATTACTCTCATATTATTTCATCAAAAAATCTAGGAGTCGAAATAAATTTGATATAACTCCAGCTTCTCGCAATGTCCAAGACCAGAAATAAATTTCTAACTCCTGTATCTTGCAATGAATGTAGAAACTGTTGCATAAAGTTCCGGCAGTCGGTAATAAAAATGAGTGAAGTAGAAACGGACTGTGGAAGACAGACGAACAAAATTTTTCGCCACGGTTTCCACCGCGAATTTTTCTCTCGACGTTTGAGAAACAGAATTCGGCTGACGGGGGAGAAATTCCGTGCAATCAAATAAGAGTAATTAAATAAGAAACATGGGGAAGCGATCTACCTTGGTCCTCGGTCTTTTCGTTCCTCGGAGAAAAGATCTCGCAGCTGAGAGATCCTCCGGATAATCGGTCGTTTCTTCCTCAGGTTCTCTCCACGGACCGCAGCTATTGTTTTCTATCCCATTTGTCGTTAACAGATGGTCGCAAAAAAAGGAAACAGCAAAGGGGGGGGGGGGGTGAAAATAACGGAGAAGCACTCACCCTTTCTCTTTCCACTGCTGCTGCTTCTTCTTCAAAGCCTTCTTCACGCGGAGAATCAGAAAGGCGGCGCGATCGATGGTTAGGCCTGGTGAAGCCTTCTCGCCGCTCGACATTCTGCGTCCTAGTCCTCCTAACACCTGCGCAAACAATTATTTGTTAATATCTCCAACAATTGTAAAAGTTGCCTTTTTAATCCTAAAAATTAATTGAATGTCGCGAGTGCTAAAGTTTCAGTACTTTCTTCAAATTTCCATTCGGATTCATTTCTTTATTCATATTTCTAGAAATGTACATAAAAGAATTTTAATTATTCTTGAACAAAAATCTATGACAAGTAGAAGAACACTATGAGAAGTAAACTCTTCAGTCTTTTGTTTCTATTCCATTAAAAAAAAATCGCTTTTAACACTAGATTGCCCAAGGAAGTCATTTTGACTGCTTTTTCATTTCAATTAGAAAAACAATTATGTATATAATGACACAATTTCTTAGAATTCTGTGACTTTTTGTACAACATATAAATGCGTTTATTAATAATTGTAGTTACCTCCCCCCCACCCTCCTTCATTTCCGGTATATACAGGGACTTCCTTATGCGCATGCGCACACGCTGAGGGAGGTGTCTGATATTTCCAACAAAAATAATAGCGAATCATTCCTTTGCGACATGCGATATCGATTTATTAGGATAGCGTATTCTTCACTCTTCCGAGTGAAAGTTCTGTTAAGATGTAAATTATATTTTCCTTAGAATTGTGTTCTAAATAAATTGCAATTTTTGTTCAATGATCTTTGCGTTGCTTGATCTTCTACCGCAATAGCGTAGTTAAAACCTCCCACAGTAGCTAGGAGAATAAATGATAGTTTGATGGAAATTCGCTAATGAGAAACGTACAAAATAATTTTTAATTTAAATAGCTGCCTTTTTCTCCGGACCGTGAATAAAATAAATGATGTATGCATGGGATGAATGAAACTGTTTGAGCAGAGAATATACAGGGTGTCCCACATAAATGGGAACACCTAAATATCTGTCGTATTTACAGTCCTATGAGAAAACTTCAGAGGACAAAGTGACACTATTGCAGGGGGCAAATATAATGGTAAAGAAAAAAATTTTTTATGTCGTGTTTTTTAATGTGATCTTTGCTAAAACACGTAAGTTTTAAACTTCCACATTTTATCCGCTCCAACATGATTATTCTTGCTCAAGGTCATTTCAAGGTCAAAAAGTTGGTATCCACTAAATTCAGTTTTTTATTGTCTATCATGCTATCGTAAAAAAATATACTATTCCATTTAAAAAAACATCGGTGACCTTGGAATTTCATTAAAAAACACGACATAAAAAATTTCTTTCTTTACCATTATATTTGCCCCCTGCAATAGTAAAGTAAATACGACAGATATTTAGGTGTTCCCATTTATGTGGGACTATAATATAACTGTAAATAATATAAAAAATATTAAAAATTAATTTTAAACAAATTTCTTAACACATTAGTTATTCTTTCACAATGCAGTCATTTTGACTAATTTTGGGCAACACAGGTATATACTAACTTTCAGTCTTTCTAGTGTTAAAGCATTCATAAATTTTTGTTTTCATTCTGATGCCTCTATTGCATTTTTCGTGCATTAATTTCTTCAAACCATTATAGTAACAATGGTATTATTGAAAAATTTATCAGTATCCATATTTACTCTAATTATGTACTTTTATTATTTGCTGCGTCGCCGGTCACCGGTGGCCACCACGGCGCTGTAGCCAAGTCGAGTGCCGGTCACCGGTGACCCACATGGCAGTCAACGTGTTAAGGTGGACTCCCGTCTTCGCGCCCGCGTGATCACAATTTAACGGCTGGCCGGATCAGAAGGGCTCTCGTTTGCGGCGCCAATTACTCCCGGAGAATGTTGCTTAATTTATTAGCCCCGTGTTCCGTAATCGTCGGTAAATTATAGCGCGGAAGGGCTTCCGCGGAGGCTGGTGTTCATTAAAAATTACGAGTTCGAGCGACCCGAGCGAGCCGAGCGAGTAGCACAGAGCGAAAACCAACGGTTACGAATAACAGTGTTTGAAACGCCCCCCGTCCGAGAAGCCATTATTATTAATTTTAATTTGTTGGCCTCATGCCACGTTTCCACATTTCATCGACTTGGATGTGAATTTAGTAGACTGTGGATTTGATGCATTTATGCCAAAAACGGTTAGGTAAAATTAAAAATGATGAGCAGGTGCAAAGAATTTAAGAATGTCAAATTATTAACATTATTATGTCATTTAATTTTCTGTGATTCTATTATTGAAACAATTGTGATAGCTAAAATATAATATAAATATTCTTGAATCAATTTTGTTTAAATATTTTGCAAATACTGCATCGAGAGTTGTTCCTGATCTTGTTGTCGCTTTATTAGGATTATTTACCTAATCTTAATTTACTTCTAAAAAATTCTGTTAATAATTTTGATTGTTCCGATGCAAAGTTCACGTTGAAATCTCCATTTAGCATCATCGAAATTTTATCATAATCTTTATTAAGCAATGCCGAACCTTCAACCGTATATGCTAATATAGTAATTCCACGATCTAAGTCCAACAGAACATTGCGATCTATGTCCCTTGGCCTACTCCTTCCACTGTGGAGCTCGAGCTACCTCGGCCGCCGAGCAGTGGAAACATGCCGCGTAATCTGATCCTGGGTCGGGTATATCGGTGTGAATCACACTAATCCAATTACAAAACCTCTTTATTTTTTATTATTTTTTCATGGGACTTTCACCAACATATTCGTGGCATTTTTCTAATGAAAATGATACCAAATATGATATAATTCCGATGATATTTACTTGTGTAATGAACGATCGAAACTTTTCTTCGCGATCTAAGTCCCGGCAGAGAACCGAAAAAGGACTTAGATCGAGGAATTACTGTACACAGTGCATATTACATGCAGACTAAATTTCTAATACCTGAAAATATGATGAAAAATGTTCCAAACGACGTTAATATATTTTGTACGCCTTTTTTTGCTTTTCTAAAATAAAAAGCTATGATTTGTCAATCGTATCAATTTTATCAATCGCTTTCTTGATTTCCCTGGATCGCTTAACACTAGAACTACCGGACAAGTCAAAATGACTGGTTTCTAAAATTTTCTTTTACAAATATTGAAATTATAAAAATGTTTTCCGGAGTAATGTTTTAGTCAAATTCTCTATTATAATACATATTTAAACAAAAGTTGTACGGAAGTTGAATAAATGCATTCTTGTCTTTATTAGAATGCAATATACACCAGTCGCGTTTAGCGCTCGGTAGTTCTAGTGTTAACACTAGAAAGACTGAAACTTAGTATATACCTATATTGCCCAAAAGCAGTCACAATGACTGCATTGTGAAAAAATAACTAATGTGTAAAGAAATTTCTTTAAAATTAATTTTTAATATTTTTTATATTATTTACAGTTATATAACAAGTTATTAGTAAATATTAACAAGAAAAAAAATTGCTAGAACTTCGAGTTAACAACTTGTTAGAACAAGTATCACTGCATAAAGATTTGAATAAAAAGTACTACTTTAGCTTATTGAGCAACTGCAACTTATCAAGTATACGCCCAAATCGACAATTTATCATGTACTCGTATTTTATCATGTGACGATAATCGAAAAAAAATGAAAACTGTTATTTCAATACAGAGCCGAACTGGTCATATAAGAAATTTACTCAATTCAATAATAAGAGTCATTTGATTATTTCAAATTTCTCAAGCAGTCAAAATGACTGCTTTTGGGCAATATAGGTATAACACATATATATACCGGAAATGAAGGAGGGGGAGGTAACTACAATTATTAATAAACGCATTTATATGTTGTACAAAAAGTCACAAAATTCTAAGAAATTGTGTCATTATATACATAATTATTTTTCTAATTGAAATTAAAAAACAGTCAAAATGACTTCCTTGGGCAATCTAGTGTTAAGGAGTTAAACATTTCTATCGGTACAATCAGCAAAACTGTCCATCTTCTAAGTGTTAATTAATTAAGTCACGTACACTCACGTGTCTTTTTCAATCAATCCAACACGATACACTCGCATCGAACATTGCCAGATCTGAACTTTGCATCGCATTCGACGACTACATTATTCTTATCGTGCTCAAACAAAGGAAGCAATAATGTCCGAGGGCGATGGTATAACTTATCGTTCTCCGGCACAGTATCTAGGATTATACCGTCAAATATCCATCCGATCGAGAATCATAGTCGTCAACGAGCATCGAATATCGGGGGGGGGGGAATAAATTTTTCGCGGAAAATATTTTCATAAATTATTCATCCTTTTTCCGGGACGCCGGGCAATTTGTTTTTGCCGGACCTTTGAAAAGCGACCGCCCACGAAAACTGCGGAGCTCTCGAGTAGCTCGGTTGTTATAAACGCTCGAGAGAGCCCTGGAACAAACCGGGCTTGCTAAAAATGTTGATTTATTATGAAAACTGTTCGCGATTTACGCACACGGCCGGCCATCGATCAGTTCGCGTGCAAACAGATCCCGATCAAACGTTTTTAACCCATCAGTCCGGTAGAGGTTTTCGATACGAATATCGCCATGCAGAGTCGACGCAGAATTAACAAACAATCTTACTCACGGTTCATTAAAAAAAAGTCGCAATACGTCCGCTGAAATGAAGATACATTTCCAAAAAGCTGACCTCACGTATTTTATAAAAGAATTTATTTTTTCAATTTAAATTTAGGTTTAATGAATTTTTGTAAGCTATATTAGAATATTTTAATAGGGTAATAATTATTATTGTAGAAATAACATAAAGAGTAAAATAATTTATTTGAACTCTTTGAAGAATTTTTACGAGATGTGTAGAAAAATGTTTGAGAAAATTGTGATTGGAGGAATTGCGGAGAATATGCGATTTTATTAGGATTGTTGATTATACAGGGTGGAAAATATAAAGCGTTACAGACGAATATTTATGTTAGAGAAAAATATTGATTATACGCAAAAATGTTTCAGATGAAAGTTGTTCGGTACCGAGGGGGACATCATGTGCTGGAACTTTTGTTTTTGCCGATGGACACTCCAAGGTGAGGTAGGAGTTTGATCGATGATTTATTAACGTATTATAAACCGCGATTGTTTACCGGTCCAGAATAAAACGACCAATATGAACGCGCTGGTCTGAAGAGAAACAAACGACGATTCCCTCCGGTTTGTTTTTCCCAAGACATTTCGCGGCGATCAAAGTTGCCGGGTTCGGTTTTCGAAATTTTTAATACAGTGCGATGTTTACTCGGCTATTTTCGGATGTAACCTAATCGCTGGTCGGTTTTCAAAGGCACGAAGAGAAGGAAGAAGAGAGAGCGAGAGAGAGCGAGGGCGAGAGAGAGAGAGAGATTGAGAGAGCGAGAGAGAGAGATTGAGAGAGCGAGAGAGAGAGTGAGAGAGAGCGAGAGAGAGCGAGAGATTGAGAGAGCGAGAGAGAGCGAGAGATTGAGAGAGCGAGAGAGGGAGATTGAGAGAGAGCGAGAGAGAGATTGAGAGAGCGAGAGAGACAGCGAAAGAGAGAGAGATTGAGAGAGAGCGAGAGAGAGAGATTGAGAGAGAGCGAGAGAGAGAGATTGAGAGAGAGCGAGAGAGAGAGATTAAGAGAGAGCGAGAGAGAGAGAGAGATTGAGAGAGCGAGAGAGAGATTGAGAGAGAGCGAGAGAGAGCGAGAGAGAGATTGAGAGAGCGAGAGAGAGATTGAGAGAGAGCGAGAGAGAGCGAGAGAGAGATTGAGAGAGAGCGAGAGAGAGCGAGAGAGAGCGAGAGCGAGAGAGAGAGATTGAGAGAGAGCGAGAGAGAGCGAGAGATTGAGAGAGCGAGAGAGGGAGATTGAGAGAGAGCGAGAGCGAGAGAGAGATTGAGAGAGCGAGAGAGACAGCGAGAGAGAGAGATTGAGAGAGAGAGATTAAGAGAGAGCGAGAGAGAGAGAGAGAGAGAGATTGAGAGAGATTGAGAGAGCGAGAGCGAGAGCGCGAGAGAGCGAAAGCGAGAGAGAGAGATTGAGAGAGCGAGAGAGAGAGCGAGAGCAAGAGAGAGAGAGAGAGAGAGAGAGAGAGACGCCGCGGGATCTTCTTCAAGCATTGAACTCTGATATTCTAGACAAATCGCATCCGGTGCGCCACAGTGATCTCGCTCTCTCTCTCTCTCTCTTGAACATCTCTTTATGGATTTTTCTTTCGCGTCTCCGCAAAAATTCTGTTATATCCCGCAGAAAATCTTGCTTCGATGTACATATCTATCAATGAATAAACTTCTGAATCCAACGGTAATACTATTCATGCGGCTGAATATATTCATAATATATTCGAGCTTCGATCGTGAAATAACGATTTTTCTGTCAGTCTGATCAGTTTCGTGAAAAATTCCTAGTGAGAATTATGGAGAATATGAGATGATCATAGCGAAAATTATAGCGAGCTTAAAAGAGTCTTATCGTGCAGAATACTTCACGTAGTCATCTATTGAAGTGTTAATTAACACTGATCACATGGGGCCCGTCAGAATGACGTTTGTTACTTTTTGTCCAAAACGGGATAAAAATATTATGCAGACAAAAATTCGCAACCTCTTCGTGGTGTGATTGGTGCCAATACAATACCAATGGCACAGGTCTCGTTCAAAGTACTATAGAACGTCAAAAAAAAAATCGTAGATCAAATTTTTCGATATCGTTATACAAGGGAGGCTACAATCTTCAAACTCATGACACTCTGGATCCCGGAAAAAAATTGTCAAGCTTCTTGGAAAAGTTCCAATTTGAAAAATACTCTACAAAAGCAATTTTCAAGTTCTGCTTGATTCTTATTGGAGAAAATATTTTCAACAATCTCTGTCAAAAACTTGACCTCTTTGCTAAGTGTGTACCTAAAATGTGTCGGAAATCGTAAGCGAACTACTTTGTGCACACTGTATACAGTTGTTTCATAATAATTATTTATATTTCCGTATTTGTGTGTTTTATTTCGTCTTGGCCTCCAAATATTCAAAACATCTTGAAATTTAAGTATATATTATAGCTTTCGCTAAAATTGCCATGTAAACAGCAAATTGCAGCTACTTTTTACGCATGACGAGTATATTCGTCATAACAAAAAACTGTGCCATTTATTCATGACGAGTATACTCGTCAAAAACAGCTAACTGGTTAAGATCTGTACTCCACTCATGCTTCTCCAAGCTCCACAATCTTCAAACTCATGACACTCTGGATCCCGGAAAAAAATTGTCAAGCTTCTTGGAAAAGTTCCAATTTGAAAAATACTCTACAAAAGCAATTTTCAAGTTCTGCTTGATTCTTATTGGAGAAAATATTTTTATTGAAAAGAGCAGTAGAAGTGGATAAAAGTAGAAGTTTTAGGCTATGAAATAAGCGAAGGTAAATTGTTCTACGATTTTTTTGTTTCACGAAATTATTGAAAGTGGAACAGGGAAACGCGTCCTAGTAGTATCAGCCGGTGATTATCGATCCGGTTCAAGGAGATGAGGGGTTCGTCCAAGGGCGCAAGATAAGGAAAATCATTGTCGATCGAAGTTAGGTTACCCACGGTCCTTTTAAGAAAATTGCAGCCGTCGTTAGACGCAGTTTCCCCGGGAAGATATGCGCCGGATACATTGCAAACATTGCGTGTCGTCGTACCACACAGAAACAGAAATAAGCTGATATTTCCATGGCGCTGGTAAAATGAATTTTTCATTACCCTGACCGGTCGCCCGCTGTGTTTACATCGCGGTCTCACTCTAATTAATTAAAAGGTCAGCCCCGTTATCGAACCGGACCGGATTAACCTGTCAGAGTCAAGGACAAGCCGCGGTTCGGGGATCACAGGGAAATCGCGTGGGTGTGGATGAACTCCTTGAGACCATCAATGAGAATATTGTATTTCGTTGCGGGTTCATTCAAAGAAAAGGAATCTCGAGGGAAGTTTCTACTAAATTTAGGATCATTTCTGTAAAAAGGCGCGCGGTGGCTTAGTGGATAGAGCGCGCGACTAATAAACACTGTGGTGGTGAGTTCGAATCCCATCGCCGTCACCTCTGGAAATTCTTCTATGTGATATATAGACTGCGGATTTTATGCATTTATAACAAAAATGGATAAACGAAATACAAAACGGTGGAAACATTTAAGAAATCTAAAAATCTTTTCGTATTACTGTCATCTGATTAAAATTATTGGAACAAGAAATAAGTGTCTATGTAAATTGTATATCTTGCAATTAATGGAGGCAATTTTTATTTTGCATAAAGATCCGCAGTCTAGTGATATATTATACTGTGTTGCCCAAGGTGGTTCGGAGCCCACCTTTATAAGCTGTACGTCCTTGACGCACACGTCCATACACATCCATCGTACACTCACCGATTACAGTACCAAATCTCATTGTTTCCACCCCCGACACTAATAACCTTGGCAGTTGATGCGACGTTAAAAACAATAAAATAAATAAAATTTCTGTAAAAAGCTCGGGGAAAAAAGCCCGGTGAGAGATTTCCACGTTCAGGATTAACGATGTTAATAGATCATTTTGTAGAATTTTCATAAAATTCTGGTTTGAGTGATTCCTTGATCGGATTCGATCGTCTTTCCAACCCATCACTATTCGAGTTTGCGGCTGCATACGTTGCGTGGGTGGTTCTACCCTTTCAAACGGTGCGGATAATCCTGGTTTGGCTGGTATTTCGACGGATACTTGCAATTCATTCCACCGTGGCCCATTGAGCTGCCGCACCGGCCCTCGAGGATCCTCCATTAGCATGGCAAATCGAAGTCTTTCGGTGTAATGATATTAAAAAAGTTTGTCCCTCTCTCTCTCTCTCTCTCTCTCTCTCTCTCCCTGTCTCTCTCTCATTTTGTAGAATTTTCATAAAATTCGGGTTTGAGTGATTCCTTGATCGGATTCGATCGTCTTTCCAACCCATCACTATTCGAGTTTACGGCTGCATACGTTGCGTGGGTGGTTCTACCCTTCCAAACGGTGGGGATAATCCTGGTTTCGCTGGTTTTTCGACGGGTACCTGCAATTCAATCCACCGTGGACCATTGAGCTGCCGCACCGGCCCTCGAGGATCCTCCATTAGCATGGCAAATCGAAGCCCTTCGGTTTAATGATATTAAAAAAGTTTGTCGACATCTCTTTACGTCAACGTATCCCTCTCTCTCTCTCTTTTGGAGTGACACGGAAAGTTCTCGATTAAAATCGGGTCGAGATTTGTTACCGTTTCGCCGTGGTTTGCCGCGAGAGTCTCTTGATCTGGTGATCTTCTGAATTTTTTTTATAAGTGGTCCTTTATTAACACTAAACCTGCCACGATCTAAAAAATATTGTTGATAAAGGAAATGAAAATATCTAAAAGTAGAGGCTTCACGTTTTAAAATGAGCTAAATTGGATTGTTCTGTGATTTTTTTTCACGGAGATACAATCGTTTGAACAGATAGAATTTCTTGTCCAGGATTCAACCATTTAAGCTTCATTAAATTGTACTAAATGTCATGTTTACATAATCTCGGAAAATGTATGTGAGCACATAAAACGCCAACTATCAAGTTTCCTTTCACGTCGGATTGTTGCAAATTAGTAACTGAAAGTGTACAGCCGCGCAAACACGGCTGGTCTAATTACAAATTTAAATAGCACCGCGCTTAATATTAATTTGACTTTCTTCGTGCAAAATATGAGACCACGTTAAAGTCACGTACACGGCAGTGGGCGCATTAATTAAAGCTCGAAAATTCATTTTATAACGAAACGAGGCATTTCATCGAAGTTCTAGAATTACAACGAAATTTGGTAACCTTTATCGTCGCGAGACAAAGGGTCCGATCTCTCGCGAAATAATTGTTCAATCTAACAAAAGATTCATCGAAAATCGAGCACGCGTCGCATCGTTATCGTTTATTAACTTCCGATCGATTCGGGACCTGTTCCCGTAATGAAAATCTACGATGCAGAACGTACCGTACACACTTTTTTTTTTATTGCAATTAGCTAAAAATAGCTACGAAATTTCAAATAAATTCTACTAACAAATTTCCCAAAATTTTATACATTACACTTTTCAAATTAGAAATCAACTGCAATTCGTTAGGAATTACATTACACATTTTCCCAACAACAATATGCGGATTACTAATTTTTATTTCGATTGCGCATGTATTTATATTTTTATATTGAGTTGTTAAAGAGGAAAATTTTAATCCCAGGAAAATCAAATCGTATTTTCAGTCGAACGAACGCTTCCAGTAAATGCAATTCGTTAGGAATTACATTACACATTTTCCCAACAACAATGTGCGGATTACTATTTTATATTTCGATTGCGTATGCATTTATATTTTTATATTCAGATGTTAAAGAGGAAAATTTTAATCCCAGGAAAATCAAATCGTATTTTCAGTTGAACGTACGTTTGCAGTAAATGCAATTCGTTAGGAATTACATTACACATTGTCCCAACAGCAATGTGCGGATTACTATTTTATATTTCGATTACGCATGCATTTATATTTGTATATTCAGTCATTAACACGTTTAGCGCCATGTCATCCATATCTGGGTGACGGAATTATTTATATAGTATTGAAAATTAATTTTTACGTTGGTAGATTGAGTGTACAAAATTTCCTTACGATCTGAGGAATAGAAGAGGTTTGAAACAGTAATTAATATCACAAAACTAAACTTTTTAGTTTTTATTTTATCAAATATATTGCTTTGAATTTGTGTAATTTTTATGATTGTGGAGTGGGCGCTGAACGTGTTAAGCAGGAAAATTTTAATCCCAGGAAAATCAAATCGTGTTCTCAGTCGAACGAACGCTTCCAGTAAATGCAATTCGTTAGGAATTACATTACACATTTTCCCAACAACAATATGCGGATTACTATTTTATATTTCGATTACGCGCGGATTTATATTTTTATATGCAGTCGTTAAGCAGGAAAATTTTAATCCCAGGAAAATCAAATCGTGTTTTCAGTCGAACGAACGCTTCCAGTAAATGCAATTCGTTAGGAATTACATTACACATTTTCCCAACAACAATATGCGGATTACTATTTTATATTTCGATTACGCGCGGATTTATATTTTTATATGCAGTCGTTAAGCAGGAAAATTTTAATCCCAGGAAAATCAAATCGTGTTTTCAATCGAACGAACGCTTGCAATAAATGCAATTCGTTAGGAATTATTTTGGCACGAGTGACAATGCTATTTGAGAGGGATTGAAGTTTTTGGACGAGCGAGTTGTCGTAAAAAGTTGTCGCTTTTTGCAGTGACTGATACAAACACAATCGGCTCAAGCCGCGAATTTCACAGTGGAACGTGTGCTCGCGTAATTACTCGCGCGACAGCTTTTACAATGCAGCGTCCCTCTGTCGGCCGGTTAATATTATTTAGCGATGGCTTTGAAGCGTTGTTAATTAAACGACACGCCGTGCACAATATCGCACCGTATTAATCAACGGTGCTCCAAGTCGATCAAACTGGACCGACCGAATCGGCAGAGACACCGTTAGCGCAGCTTATCGCGAACTGATGCAAAGCGCAAAGCCTAATGAACGTGCTCATAATTTACGAAACGTAAACTTGATCAACGTCGCAGGACTTCTAGGATTTCCCAAGTGACGCTGATCAAGCATTAGTGGAAACTCGTGCATTCATATGTACCGAATATCATCTGCACTTCGCAGAAACTTACTACCAATTGCTAATTAATTTACATTCATTATTATCTTTAGGACTACACACCCGCGAGCAAAAGGTTCTTGTAACTTTGCGACAAAAAAGCTGGGAACAATGTACCTGGGCTCATGTTAGAGCTTAAAGCTTCTACTTTCGTGTACTTTTGTTGGTTTTTGTCGAAAATGCGATTTTATAAGTGGGTCTTTATTAAATTGATGAAACAGTCAGACGAATAAAGTTGACAGACCACTGACTCCTCAGTTGAAGATTGTTGATCTTTAACTTGTTGTAACATTGCGAAAAAAATTTTGTGAATAATGTGCCTAGGCTCATTTTAAAGCTCAAAGCTTCTACTTTCATGTACTTTTGTTGGTTTTTCTCAAAAATGCGATTTTATAAGTGGGTCTTTATTAAATTGATGAAACAGTCAGACGAATAAAGTTGACAGACCACTGACTCCTTAGTTGAAGATTGTTGATGTTCAACTTGTTGTAACATTGCGAAAAAAAATTTGTGAATAATGTGCCTAGGGTCATTTTAAAGCTCAAAGCTTCTACTTGCATGTACTTTTGTTGGTTTTTCTCGAAAATGCGATTTTATAAGTGGTTCTTTATTAAATTGATGAAACAGTCTGACGACAAAAGTTGACAGAACATCGACTCCTCAGTTGAAGATTGTTGATCTTTAACTTGTTATAACTTTGCGGGAAAAAAACTGAGAACAATGTGCCTAGGCTCATTTTAAAGCTCAAAGCTTCTACTTTTGTGTACCTTTGTTGGTTTTTGTCGAAAATGCGATTTTATAAGTGGTTCTTCATTAAATTGATGAAACAGTCTGACGATAAAAGTGGACAGACCACTGACTCCTCAGTTGAAGATTGTTGATCTTTAACTTGTTATAACTTTGCGGAAAAAAATCTGAGAACAATGTACGTGGGCTCATTTTGAAGCCTGAAGCCTGTATTCTTATGCACTTGCGTTATCTTTTTGTACCAAAAAATCCTGTATTAAGAATCAAGTCAAAAGGTAAATGTGTTTTTTTCTGAAAAATCTGCACCTTCGAATATCTCTATTGAGTTTGAAAAATCGTTCTCGTGATTAAAACTGACATGGATTTTAGGTTCGAAGTCTCCTGTATGCAACTACATCAAATAATTTAATCTATGATTTTCTGTCAGCATTTTATAACATTTATCACAGTAGGTCGTCCTGGAAAACAATTTCGCACACCGCTGGGAGATAGATTGAAAAGAAATTTCTTTGGACAGGCAGATGCAAAAGTAACGGTACGTTTATCTTAATCAGGGCGCTGCTATCAATTCGATGAGCTGGAAAGTGATTCAACTTGCATTAACAATGTTTCGTGGATCTGTATTGCCAAATACAAACTTTGATCTGAGAAACTCATGTCGTTCGCCGAGCGTTAATTAACAGAAGAGAATTTCTCATTGTCGCCGAGATCCTCGGTCGTTCGTTCGTACAAACAAATTTCAGTATTGTTCGTGCACCGTCGCGATTACTCTCTATCCGCTCGCCGAGATTACACGTCTGGAAATATGATAAGTTCCAAGTTCCTGTTATCCACGTTGAACTTTTACGAGGTTTCCCGACGTTCAGTTCGCGTCTTATTTTCCAACTACGATACTTTCTGTTCCATTATGGTCGACGCCGTTCACGCCACTGATGGCCACATACTACTAAATTCAAAGCGCATCCGGATGCATAAGAAACGAATAAACTCGCTGCACAACTTGCACTCCAGCCACTAGAAATGCCGACTGCTAAGAACTACTCCGTATTTTCTTGGAAACATTGCGACGCTGCGTTTGTTGGTACATCTGTTCTTAGACAATGATATTCAATCACCTCTGGCGATAGATAAATTCGTTTCGAATAGTAAAATCAAAATTTTTAACTGGTCCGTTAACGTGTCAAGAAAATTGTAATCGTTCTCTGAAAGAGAAAATGTTAAGACTCCCGGGAAAAAAGGTAGAGCCAACAGAAAAAATTTATAAGGTTACAGAAAATATTCTAGGGCTTATAGACGATTGTAGGACCTGAAAAAAAATTGTACGTCACTTTCAAAATGTCTACACCCTACGTAAAAATTGTGAGATTCACAAGAACCATTTATAGGACATTCGGAGAAGATGTGCGACCCATAAAATATTCTAGAGCCTTCGAAAAAATTGTGAGAGCAACACAAATCATTGTGGGACCTTCAGTCAAATAGGTGCGACCCGTAAAATATTCTAGAGCCTTCGACAAAAATTGTGAGAGCAACACAAATTATTGTAGGACCTTCAGTCAAATAGATGGGACCCTTAAAAATATTCTAGAGCCTTCGAAAAAATTGTGATAGCAACACAAATCATTATAGGACCCTGAGTCAAATAGGTGGGAGCCATAGAAATATTCTAGAGCCTTCGAAAAAATTGTGAGAGCAACACAAATCATTGTAGGACCCTCAGTCAAATAGGTGAGACCCAAAAAAATATTCTAGAGCCTTCGAAAAAATTGTGAGAGCAACACAAATCATTGTAGGACCTTCACTCAAATAGGTGAGACCCAAAAAAATATTCTAGAGCCTTCGAAAAAATTGTGAGAGCAACACAAATCATTGTGGGACCTTCAGTCAAATAGGTGGGACCCATACAAATATTCTAGAGCCTTCGAAAAAATTGTGAGAGCAACACAAATCATTGTGGGACCTTCAGTCAAATAGGTGGGACCCATACAAATATTCTAGAGCCTTCGAAAAAATGGTGAGAGCAACACAAATCATTGTAGGACCTTCAGTCAAATAGGTAGTACCTAAAAAAAAATTCTAGAGCCTACCCAAAGATGGCAACACTTCCGAAGAATTTATAGAAACCTTGGAAACAATTTTCGGGCCGAAGATAAAATTGTAGATTCTTTGAGAAAAAAAATTATTAACCCCTATAGGAGATTGCAGAGTCTTCAAAAAATATTGTAGAGATTGAGAAAATGATGGAGGCCTATAAAAATAATGTTTTGGCCTCAAAACGCTCTTCCATTTAAATTTTGAATGAACGCTAAGCGGTGTTGAGCGAAAGTTCGACTATTTCATAGGCCAGTTCTTCCGCGAGGATTTGCGTGCGCAAGCGTTGGAATAAACGTGGGTAAAATCGCCCTTTTAGTGGAAACTCCGACGAGACTTTGTATTTATGTTCCCTGACGATTAATAAGGAGCTTAAAAAGAAGCTCGATGATTAAATTAATGATTAAAAAACCTTCGCGAAGATTAAATGGACAGTGTAATTTCATTTAATTTACATCGATTTTCTCCTTTCGCGAACGTTTCGATTTGTAAATTACACGCGCAAAATAAGAAGAGAAACGAATACGTTCGTTAATTGCACGATTCAAGCGAGGTGTAACGAGATTCATTAGAGACTGTAGAACTGGCCCGATCGTGCACGCGATCGGAGTTACACGAATAGCCGAATCAGCGGAAAACACTACGAAGAACACGACGCATCTTGTAAATATAACAAGTTCTTTCTGCCCGACTGTTTTAGACGACCAACCGCCGATGGCCGCCGACTAATTTCCTGACTCGACACAACTCGATTAATCTGGACGAGAAAATATTGAAAGATCCGGCGATACTTAATAGCTCTCGGTGCGAATCAAGAATTACGGGTCGGCAAAAATTACCAGCGAAATGTCAAATATTAAACTCTATTAACGGCCAGGTAACACGTGTCATGGATTTCGAAATGGCGAGATAAAAACTGAAATTAAAATTCGTATTAAACCGTCACTTGCTACCGTAAAGCGAGTAAAATCCAAGCATATTTCCTGAAATTACAGCAATAATTATCAAAAAATGTTCTCAATAAATATATCACCAACACCTTCGAATAATACCAGACTTTTTAAAATTCATTGATTTATCAAGGGATTTCTGAGATACAATTATTTATTCACACTGGACAAGTCGATTCAACGTTTTTATTTTATAATTCGTTATGGAACCCTTTTCGTGGGTTCCATATTTTCTCTGAAGGGCTTATAATGTTTCTTATGAGTCCCATAATTTTTCTCAAACTCCCATAATGGTTTTCAATGATTCTACAAATGTTTCGTTGGCTCTAGAATTTTTTTATGGGTCTCACCATTTTTTTAAAGATTCTAACATGATTGTTATGGGTCCTACAATTTCTTTGAAGGTTCCACAATGGTTTGTATAGATTCTACAATTTTTCTGAAGCTCCCATAATGGTTTTCAATGATTCTACAAATGTTTCGTTGGCTCTAGAATTTTTATATGGGTCTCACAATTTTTTTGAAGATTCTAAAATGATTGTTATGGGTCCTACAATTTCTTTGAAGGTTCCACAATGGTTTGTATAGATTCTACAATTTTTTCTTATGCTCTAAAATTTTTTGTTGAATCTCATCATTTTTTATAGGTCTCACAGTTTTTTTAAAGATTCTAAAATGATTGTCATGGATCCTACAATATCTTTGAAGATTCCACAATGGTTTGTATAGATTCTACAATTTTTTCTTAAGCTCAATAATTTTTTGTTGAACCTCATCATTTTTTTATAGGTCCCACAATGGTTTTTATTGGTCCTACAACCTTTTCGTAAACTCTAGAATTAGTTCATGAGTCCCGCAATGGTTTTTATTGGTCCTACAACTTTTTCCTAAACTCTAGAATTAGTTCATGAGTCCCGCAATGGTTTTTATTGGTCCTACAACTTTTTCGTAGACTCTAGAATTAGTTCATGGGTCCCACAATGTTATTTATTGGTCCTGCAACTTTTTCGTAGACTCTAGAATTAGTTCACGGCTCCCACAATTTTTCTGAACGTCCTAGAACGATTTTTATGGTTCCTACTATTTTTCTACGAGTCCTAGAACATTTTTATAAATCCCACAATTTTTCTTACGATCTTTAAAATTTGTTTACAGACGTGGAACATTGTATTCATGGTGGTTACTAGACTGAACAGCCAATTATATAATAAATGACGTAATTGATGACGAGACGGGGAACAGAGTCGCAAATCGGCACAGCAAAGCTGAATTCATTATTGAAAAGTGATCAGGACACTCTCCCACTCTCCTTCTTTGGTACAATGGTTACAAGAACGCCGTGAAGTTTACCCCGATCCATGGATCAATAGGCGCCACGCCTATTCTGTGGGTACACAATAGGGAAAGGTCACGGTTTATCTCGGCCATACTAATTAGCGGAATCGAACTTTCCGCGCTTGGGTTGGCGCACGGCGGTGTTGCGGCTGATTGCAGAAAACGATAGTTCTTTCGGTAACTTCCGACGAGCTCGCACGAAACTTTACGATTCCTCGTCGTCACGAGATCAATCCGCGCGAAATCGGAGATCGCTCGTGCAAATTTTATTCGGGCGAATTGCTGCGGCGCACCGATCCGATATATCACATTCGTACGGAATTGGACGAATTTATCTATCCAATGCATTAGATACGTGTGCACTCTTCGACGAACGGTTTCGAAACATTTGCCAGAAATCTTTCAAACTTCCCTCCACACATTTACTATTTCCATGCAATATTTTACTTCGCGAAGAAAAATTATAAAACGAATTAATATTATAACGGATTAAATTAATATTATAACGGATTAAATTAATATTAAAACGGATTAATATTGAAACGAATTAATATCATAACGGTGGGCCGAATTAATATTCGGACACTCTGTACAATACAATAAGTTTGCTAAAATTAAACGAATTCAGTTTTTTTTTTGAGATGTTAGATGGACTAGTTTACTAGGTAACGTGTAAATAATTTTTTCCAGAAATTACTATTGGTCGGAATTGCGACAAAAAAAGTAAAGATCACGATTTTCAACTTTTTTATCTGTGTGTGTGTGTGTGTGTAATGAAAATTTAAAAGACACCTTTTGTAGACCTCAATAAGTTATTCAGATGTACCATGTTTCATTGAAATCGGTTAACGTTGCTATGAGCCACAATCATTTAATGCTGATCACATAACGGCGAAATTCCCCGGAAACGCGACTTTGACGCTGAAGTTTTGATCTTATAATGTTACTAGCTCATAGCAACATTAACCAACTTACGGAGATCTACAAAAGGTATATTTTATATTTTCATTGCAAGCACAGATAAAAAAGTTAAAAATCGTGACTTATACTTTTTTCTTCACAATTTCGACCAGTAGCAATTTTTATAAATAATTATTTGCACCTTACCTATTAAACGAATCCTTCTAACATCTCAAAAAGAAAACGAAAGTCGTACTGTTACTATTTCTATTTATTTATTGCTGCCCCACCAACGCATTTTTCTAATAGATTCTCCCATGAAAAATGTTCTGAGTTGGAACAAACATACCGACATCCTAAAATTTTCATAATTTCTCCACTGTTTTAAAATTCATTTACTCGGTTTTTCCATAAATGCATGAAATCAGAATTCTACTTAGGGCCGAATTAATTTACAATTAAACTAAACGACATCTGTTTTTTTTTTGAGATGTTAGAAGAATTATTTTAATAGGTAAGGTGCAAAACCTATTAAACTAATCCTTCTAACATCTCAAAAAAACAAAACTGAAATCGTTTAGTTCAATTGTAATAAAGTGATTGTATTGTAAAGAGTGTCCGAATATTAATTCTGCCCTAAATAGAATTCTCATTTCATGCATTTATGGAAAAAACCGAGGATTTTAAAACAGTGCAGAAATTATAAAATTTTAGGATGTCGATATGTTTGTTTCAACTCAGAAAATTGTTCAAGAGAGAATCTATTAGAAAAATGCGTTGGTAGATGCAGCAATAAATAAATAAAAATAGTCAGAGTATCAAGGGAAGATGAATTTCCAAGGAACAGTCGTGGAAACGTGAAATCGAAAACGACAGAGAAATCGAGTTCGCTTTTATCGGCCGGAAGCAGTCGTCGCACGATCCTCCCTATAAATCCAGAAGAAGCTGGAGGTGTTGACTCGGACATTTTCGCGGTCGCTTTGAAGCGGAACGAGAGAGAGAGAGAGAGAGAGAGAGAGAGAGAGAGAGAGAAAGAGAGTTCCCCGGAAGCGTAACGTCGGTCTTTACGAAGTCATGGGAACTCAACGAGCCCCTCTTCTCCGGAGAAGACGCTATTTCCTTCGACCGTAGGATCCGACCGAATGAGAAGACACACACACACACACATGCATCTGATCTCCTCGATGCAGGTTCGACTGCGACGCGACCGAATCACAATTGCACCGGGTTATAACGTGTGCGTTGCACCATGCACCGGAATAAAAGGACATCGTGTAAATGTCTGCAAATACGCTCGCTCCGACGGATAAATTTGCAGCTGGCCACCTCTAACCGTAGAGGAAATGCAACCCGCACTCATCGCACAGCTACATTAACTCTTGAATGCACACACGCCGAAGTTATTTATTTAGCGTGGATTTTACTTGCTAAAGAGATACCCTAAAATTCCCTGCAGCCGTGCCGGGTTGTATCGCGGAGATAGACAGACGAGGAACTTTTAGTCCCTTCCTCTTCCATGCAGACGAAGTTTATTTATTTACTTATCTCTTGCGAATCTCGCTTATTAGGAACGGATCTCAAATGTGAGAGAAATCTGAAAATGTTATTATTTCTTTATTTATTTGTAGTTTATTTTAATGTGGTCGCATTAACAGCAAGATCATTAGCGATCACATTGTTTACAGATTACAATTTGTTAAAGTACAAATAGCATGTATATTAATTTGCTATTGATTAAAGTTAATGTTGGAGGAATTAATAGTGTATTACAAGCTGTAGGATGCAAATTTTTATTCTATTGAGGGTGAATTTCAAAGGGTTATTGTGAATTAAATTTTCAGTTTTCCTGACGGAATTTGTGAACTTTTGAGGGCTTGAATTGGAGGTGGAACTGCGTAGTTTATAATAGATGCATTTTGGTTTAGGTATAAATGTGGAGTTGTGTTCAAAAATTTGAACAACTCGACCGGAAGTCGATACAAGATCCACTCGATTGGAGGAATTAGATTTGAGACTAATGGGTTCGGCAAATTAATTATGTTCTTCACTTCCCGTGGAGATTTTCGAGTGTTCGAGGGCTTGAATTAAAGCTCGGAGATCATACTTTATGATAAGGTTGATAAGGTTTGCAGAAAAATATGATATCGCATCAAAAAATTGAGAATCTTCGAGAATGCCTCGGAGGAGAAAGCTTCTACTTTCAGGAGTTACTTCTAATCGATTTTAGAATGGATTCCCGTAGGAATTTTCAAAAGTTTGAGGGCTTAAATTAAAGCTGGAAGGTCGTGTTTCATGACAACATGATTTCGGCTAGTAAAAAAATTTGCAATCACTTTGTAAAAATCGAAAGATCTCGTTCGACGTCTTGAAGGAAAATGATTCTGTTACTTCGAATCGAATTTAACCCTTTGCACTCGAGTGGTCATTCTGAGGCACCACTAAAAGTTACAATACAATTATTCAAAATATTGTTTACATTATTAAATTGATATTCAACAAATTAGTTACCAAACATTTAAGTATTCTATGAGGTATTATATCAGTTTCATTTCTTCAAAATGAAAAAAAATCATATAGAATGGAAATATCCTTGACCGAAAAAAAAATTTGTTACGGAGTTAAAATACTTCCGAGTGCAAAGGGTTAAAATGCATTGCAATAACAATTTTGGATTAAATTGATATTCAATAAATTAGTTACCAAACATTTAAGTATTCTATGAAGTATTATATGAGTTCCATTTCTTCAAAATGATAAAAATCATATAGAATGGAAATATTCTTGATCGAAAAAAAAATTTGTTTATGGAGTTAAAATACTTCCGAGCGCAAAGGGTTAAAATGCATTGCAATACCAATTTTGGATTAAATTGATATTCAATAAATTAGTTATCAAACATTTAAGTATTCTGTGAGGTATTATATCAGTTTCATTTCTAAAAAATGAAAAAAAATCATATAGAATGGAAATATTAATGATCGAAAAAAAAATTTGGTTACGGAGTTAATATACTTCCCAGCGCAAAGGGTTAAAATGCATTGCAATAACAATTTTGGAACTTTCTAATGGTCAAGTTGAATCTGCAAGATTGTACTTTGTGATCAAACTATTTAGGTCCAAAAAAAAAAAAAATTGACGAATCCCTATCTGGAGTACGGTGAAGACTGATTGGATTCTGAGGGGATTGTTTGTTAAACGTGTATCGCAAAAATTGCAGAACGCGAATATTGCCTGCCAGGAAGAGTGCTTAAAATTTCCTGGAATTTCTAGTTCGGCTTCGGGGAAAATAAATAGTGGCCGGACACGCGGAGCATGAATTTTGATTCGAGCCGGTAAGCTCGCTTAACAATTTTCATTCACGGAAATGTAATTACCGGTGTCACTTGACGCGACTCCGGCAAAACGTAATATCACCGTGAAATGAAGTTTTGTTAATTGGTCCCGGGGCGCACGCTACATCGAAGCTTTTTGATGAACGGTCGCTAGCAAGGATTTCCGATCCGGATGTAATTGCACGCGATCCAGCGAAAACGATCTATCTTCGTGCAAACGCGGGCCAGAAAGATCCCGGAGCACGGTTATCTTCGCCCGAGAGCACGGTTAAAAGCGGAATATATCGCGAGAATCGGCGAACAATCGAAAGTTCGACTCACCTCGGAAAGATAAAAGTAAATTCGAGTTGGCTCCTTCGCCGATTTCCTGATTCTCTTCTTATCTCATCCCTTATCTAACTTTTTTTTTCACGCTCGAGGGATTCAATGTTTCTTCGTTTTGAACCATCGACTACCCTGGATCCGATAAATCCATCGGACGTGGTATAACGATGGGGGAAGAAGAACGTTTTGTTCTTATTCAGTTTCATTTAATTACACTTGGAATTCTTCGATGTGTAAACGTGAATAAAAATTTAGAATTATATTATGAAGATAATGTTAGACAGGTGGATAAAGGATTAGGTCAGCGCAAAAGTTCGTGAACGATTCTTTATGTTCGACGAGGATCAACTATTTTCATCCTTGTAATTTACACCTGTGTATACGCAAGAGAAACAGTTTTATACCGTTCATTGAATGAATAATTCATGACAGTAGACAGCTGTGCCCCGCCTTCTGTGTATTCCACTTCGTTTCTTTGGCGCTTTTAATATACTGGAGACGTAACCGTCGATGAAAAGTGAACGAACACGATGGAGATAGTTATTAGTATATATCTTGTCGAACGGTATTGTTTCTTAAATGTTTGCTAAACGATCCTGGCGAGATTGTCACTTGTAATAATTGAAAACAAAATCTGAGATTGCCTGACTTTTCCAAAAATTGTCTGGAATTGTTCTTTTTATTCAGTATTTAATGTTTTATTGCAAATCGCTCTGCAAATGACTCAACATTGCATGGAAGCTTTGACTCAACATTAAATGGTAGCTGAGGATCTATGTTAAATGGGAGCTTTGACTCAACATTAAATGGAAGCCCTGACTTAACATTAAATGGTAGCTTTAACTCAACACTACGTGGAAGCTTGACTCTATATTAAATTGAAGCTTTGAGTCAATAATAAATTGAAGCTGTAGATATATATTAAATGGAAGCTTTGACTCGACATTAAATAGAAGCTTTGACTCAACATTAAATGGAAGCTTCACTCTATATTAAATAGGCACTTCGACTCAACATTAAATGGTAGCTTTAACTCAACCTTAAATGGTAACTTTAACTCAACATTAAATGGGAGCTCTGACTTAACATTAAATGTTAGCTTTAACTCAACACTACGTGGAAGCTTGACTCTATATTAAATTAAAGCTTTGAGTCAATAATATATTGAAGCTGTAGATACATATTAAATGGGAGCTTTGACTCGAAATTAAATGAAAGCTTTGACTCAACATTAAATGGAAGCTTCACTCTATATTAAATAGGCACTTTGACTCAACATTAAATGGTAGCTTTAACTCAACCTTAAATGGTAACTTTAACTCAACATTAAATGGAAGCTTGACTCTATATTAAATTGAAGCTTTGAGTCAATAATAAATTGAAGCTGTAGATCTATATTAAATGGGAGTTTTGACTCGACATTAAATGGAAGATTTGACTCAACATTAAATGGAAGCTTCACTCTATATTAAATAGGCACTTTGACTCAAACATTAAATGGAAGCTTTGACTCAACATTAAATGGAAGCTTTGACTCAACATTAAATGGTAGCTTTGATTATGTTAAATGAAAGCTTGACCCCACGTTGAATGGTAGCTTGACTCTATATTAAATGGAAGATTTTACTCAACAATTGACTCTGCATAAAATGGTGGCATTGAAATATTTTTTATGCTTCAATCACAAAAAAAAATTATTTGCTTTGATTATTCAGATGTACTTCTTGATTTGCACCGCTATAACTACTGGAAAAATGAGAATTTGACAAGACGGATTGTTTGCTGTGCGTCATTGATTTCCACGAAGCATTGATTAAATTCGAATTGGTTTCCCCCGCAAGTTTGTTGCACATGCTTCTCCCTTTTTTGTTCCCATTGTTATCTATTCCCGCAAATGTTCCCACGAAGTATCTTCGCGCAATTTTGCGAGCCGCAGGGCAATGATAAAAGACAACAATGAAATAAGCACCGCTTGCGAAATGCATGGAGTAGCGTCACGATGTATTTTTCATCGATTCCGAGGATACGGTTCGTTCATGTTTAATGACTTATTGCGTGCTCGATAATCATTTCTAGCAACAGTTTACGGAGACATTAATATTTCAACGTCGCGGAATTATGTCGGCTAATAGACTCCGAAAACGAGACTAAGGTAGAATAATTAACAAATGTTTCTAGACAACTGTACAACGTTGATTGATATCTTTGTAACATTTCAGTGTTAACAGAGACACTTTGAAACTTTGCCTTCGGGTCAAAATTTGACTTTCAAGCAGCTTTTCTATTTTACGATTATGGAAATCGCGGGGCACTTTTGCGGAAAATTATTGGATACTGTTATTTATACATTCACGAGGTAATATTTCAAGGCAGAATTTCTGAAACCATATGATCGCTCTTACGGGAAATATTAAAATAAATGCAGCTATTCGTGCGCGAATCGAATCTATCAACTATTGAAATGGACATAAAAAAAATAATTATTTCTACTTTATATTGTTGAATAAAGAAAATAAAAATAAGTTAGAATGCCGAGTAACATTCTTAAACGTTTCGGTGCTTGAAAAATAAAAATAAAAGCACAACGGAAATTGAAAGGAAACAAATTCCAGATAAATAAGAATCAAATGCAGTTTCCAATGCAATTTCCATTTACATGCAAACCGCGTCCTATGGACATGCAATTTAAATTACACGTACCTTTAGAATTATCTTGTAACTACGCTTAATATTTTACTTATTATTTTATACACTGAATTTCATATTTTTAACGCAGTTCTTTTTTTTAAATGAAACCTCATGTGCCAAAATTGTATTCTATTTTCTTCAATATATTTTTCCATTGAGAACCACACCTTCCATTGTCCAATGATTATGAATATATGATAATAATTGTATATATCGATTAATATCAATATTTTCAAACTCTTCATGCGTGATAGCAAAAATCCAGAAAATTTTATTTTAGAAAAATTTCAAATTTTTCTTGGATTTTTGTTAACATTTCAGGAAAATACAGTTAAATTTATGCACAGGTCTGATGAATATTGATGAAAAGTATTGCGTATTGTTTGCACAGTTTGCCCCCGACGATTACCATCAGTCTATCAAAATTCAGGCAGGTCACACATTGGCGATTTTTAGATTAAAATGCACTCGATGTAAAAATTTGAAAATGTTTGGGAATGTTTGAGAAAGCTGCAGTTAAATGTTTGTGCAGATTTGTCGAATATTGGCGAAATTATTGCGCAACGTTTGCACATTTTAATATTTTCTGTCACCATCTATCAAAATTCAGTCTGTCACAATCATCATGTGATAATAATAATAATAATAATAATAATAATAATAATAATAATAATCTTCATGCAAAATAAAAACTGCATTAATTGTAAGATACAGAAGCTAGATGGACATTTATTACCTTCCTCAATCATTTCAATTTTCGTCTTACATTAGTTATACTCATTTTTGTCAGAAATTAAAGAAATTCACAATCTATGAAACAACTGTCTACCTACTAATCTTTTTCTGAGTTTTTCAGCTGTCAGAACAAAAAACCCAGACACACCTCAAACAATTCCCTTCTGGCTTCAGACCGTAGCCACAATATTCAGTTTGCACAACTCTAAGTAACTGGGGGATGAAGTATCCAGTCTCAGAAAATTCTCTAAGCCAAAAAAAGTGAGAGCAGACGTCCAGTAGCTGGTCAACATTCGTCATAGTGACGTTACTGTTGGCTGCGGACTCTGGAGTCCAAGATTAAGGGTGAGCGACTGGTGCAAACAGAGGCTGATTTACGAGGGGAACGCCTCGCCTAGATTTCCTCCTTGGTGGGCTGCCATCTTGCGAGCAAACAATTAAGGGGATGGACAGGCTGATTCTTGGAACAGATACCGATGATCGAAATTTCTCGACCTAACTACCAACGGGATCATCAAAGCTACTAAATTTCGCGATTTCATTGTCGGAAACCGTGGTGCACAGGAAGTGACACCACATGGTTCGACGAATTAATTTTTTCTCGACATTGCATGGAAGCTTTGACTCAACATTAAGTGGTAGCTGAGGAGCTATATTAATTGGGAGCTTTGACTCAACATTAAATGGCAGCTTTGACTCAACATTAAATGGGAGCTTTGACTCAACATTAAATGGAAGCTTTGAGTCTATATTAAATGGTAGCTTCGAGTCTATATTAAATGGAAGCTGTGGATCTATATTAAATGTGAGCTTTGACTCAACATTAAATGGAAGCTTGACTCTATATTAAATAAATGCTTTGACTCAACATTAAATGATAGCTTTAACTCAACATTAAATGGAAGCTTGACTCTATATTAAATTGAAGCTTTGAGTCAATAATAAATTGAAGCTGTAGATCTATATTAAATGGGAGCTTTGACTCAACATTAAATGGGAGCTTTGACTCAACATTAAATGGCAGCTTTGACTCAACATTAAATGGCAGCTTTGACTCAACATTAAATGGAAGCTTGACTTTATATTAAATAAATGCTTTGACTCAACATTAAATGATAGCTTTAACTCAACATTAAATGATAGCTTTAACTCAACATTAAATGATAGCTTTAACTCAACATTAAATGGAAGGTTGACTCTATATTAAATTGAAGCTTTGAGTCAATAATAATTTGAAGCTGTAGATCTATATTAAATGGGAGCTTTGACTCAACATTAAATGGGAGCTTTGACTCAACATTGAATGGCAGCTTTGACTCAACATTAAATGGAGGCTTGACTCTATATTAAATTGAAGCTTTGAGTCAATAATAAATTGAAGCTGTAGATCTATATTAAATGGGAGCTTTGACTCAACATTAAATGTGAGCTTTGACTCAACATCAAATGGCCGCTTTGACACAACATTAAATGGAAGCTTGACTCTATATTAAATTGAAGCTATGAATCAATTAAATTAGATGTGAAAGATCGTACTTTAAAATAGTGCTATTAAAGTTTTTAAAAACTCAGGAAATCGTGTTAGAAAATTGGTAAAAGCCGACCCAGACTCTTCGAATGAATACCGACGATCGAAATTGATCTACCTGCCGCAGCTACCGAAGCTGCTAACCTTTAGGACCTTTAGGGACTGAAATGGACTCGCAGATCCGTTTTCCTGAAATATGATTTTGGACTTCCGAGGCGGGGAGAAACCATAACGCTCGCGTTCGGTAAACCAGTGAGGATTAAGGACGGATTTACGAGACGGATCAGCGACGGAATGGAAACAGAAATTCCACGTGAGCCCGACGAAACCTGAGATTGGTCCGCTCCACTTCTGACAGATCAGAGTACCAGCCTGATCACTGCTACAGCTTGAACTCGGCCGAGGATTAATAAACTTTCGATCCACCTCGAAACATAACCAGCAATCGAGCAAACACCGGACGATAAATAATTTACGGTTCAAGAGGCGATTCTCCTTCGGACAGATGAGATATCGATCCATTTTATCGCAGCTTCTGGAAATACGATCTTTCAACGTGCTACGTTTAAAATTTCATGCTCGAATAAGGTAAAATGGGAATGTCATAATCGTTTTAACAAAACCGCGTTGCAAAGAATAAATAAGGGACGGTGTTGCAACGATGAAACTGTTTAACCAGTTAAGTGTGTTTGACGACTATATCCGTCATGGAGATGTGGCAGAATTTTGTGTCATGACGACTATATCCGTCATGCGTAAAATTTTGTTACAATTTGATATTTAAATTGTCATTTTGGCGAAAACTAAATTATATTCGTAAATTTTAATATGTTTAAAATGTTTAGAGGTGAAGACGAAATGAAACAAGCAAATAAAAATTATAAATAATTTGAGTTGGATTCATAACGTCATCGCTAGATTATCGCGATACACACTGGTGCGCGCTTTGCAAAAAGATCGCCACAGTTAACTGGTTAAATATGTTTTCGTTAATGGTTACCATAATTTTCCAGTAATGAGCGAAATCTACTCCGAAGTTTGCATACACGTTTTGTACTCTATTTAACCGACGTAGTAAAATCATGCAAATATCCAAAGTAATTTTCCCTTATTACCTACTACGATAAAACTGATATTCTGCATGATGAAATCGATATTCATATTTGCAGCATTGTCGTTTCGGCAAAATACGTTCATTCTTGTTCTAGTGCGCACGATATTCCCGGTCATATGTGTTTTCTGGATTATCGTTTCACAAAAAGATCGTAATCCCTGTGCCAATTGAAAACAGTGTGCATATTGCGCGCTACAACTTCACCAATGTTTAGCGAAACTGCTAAAAAATTTATACGCACCTTCCTGAAACGTCAATAAATATATACAAATTTTTGTCAAATTTTTAACTGCAAAGGATTTTAATCTAAAAATTTATAAAGATAGTTTAAATTAGTTTTCGATCGATTGATGGCAAACTGTGCAAACAATGAGTAACAACTTCGCCAATAAACGACAAAAATGCACAAAAATTTAACAACATCGTCCTCAAACATCATGAAGCGTCCACAATTTTTTTCAAATTTTTACATCCACTCCATTTTAATCTAAAAATTGTCAAAGAGTGACACGCCTAAAAATTAGCTCCCGATAGACAGCGGAGATCGATGGAACCAAACTATGCAAACAACACGCAATAAATTCATCAATATTCAACAGCCCTTCACAAAAACTTAACTATACGTTCCGGTAATATTACCGAACATCCACAACAAAATTTCAATGCAGTTAACTTTGATTTAAAAAACGCTACGTCGAAACTGTTTAAATCAGCTTTTGATTAATCGTTCGAATCGGTAAGCTCAACGAATATAAATCAACAACGGGGAACCGGTAGATGGACGGTTAGGGGAAATCAACACGGGCCGATAATTCCTTAAATAATCGAATTGTTGCGCGGCAAACCGTTTAATCAGCGGCGAATCATTCGGGGAATTTCGCATACTGCTCCGGAGCCCGACACGAGGGATCGCGCCGTGTCCTGGAGAGCGACGTGGACCGCGGAAACTATTCAGGACGAGTTTCAGGACGTCGGCAACCATATCGAGCTTCGAAATTATCGGAATCCTCTCCAGGACAGGGAACTCGGCACAAGGAACTGGTATTATATACAGGGTGTTAGAAAATTCTGGAAACGGTCGAATATATGAAAAATAAAACATTTTAGAGAAAAATAGTTCAAACATGTATTTTATGGTTTCGCAAGGGCTATAAGATCGTCCCATTGGTTTGACCTTGAAGAGTCATTTGAAGGTCACGCGAAGGTTACCTCAATTGTTTAAATGGCACCTCCTATTTTTTATTACATATTCTTGTAACTGATCTCGAGAGCTTTCCAAAACACTGTAATCAAATGTTTTTCGGTCGAATTTACTTTCGTCAATTACTTTTCGAGTTATAAGACTTCAAAGGTAATGTGGCGGCTACTTCCTATGCTCGTCAACAGAGGGACATTATGACAACACCTTTCCCGCTACTACCTGAATCTTCCTCTGTTTGCATATACAGTGAAGAGCAAAACTGAATCAGCACCATTTGAAACAGCATAACTTTTTTAAAATTAGTACAGATGACTTGAGTGTTCTTGAGAAGTTAGAAGGATTATTTTATTATATGATGGGTAAAAGAACTTTTGAAAAAATTGCAATTAGCCGGAACCACGGAAACAATAGTGAAAGTTGACTTTTACGACTTTTTTATCAGGGCCTGTATTGAAAATTTAAAAAATTGATAATTTAGACTCAAATAAATTATATATATGCTGAAAATTTCATCGATATTGGTTAATCGGTTTATGAGTTATAAACGATTGAAAGTGGTAATAATTGCAGTTTTTTACGATTTTCGACTTATAACTGCAATTATTACCACTTTCAATCGTTTATAACTCATAAACCAATTATCAAATATCGATGAAATTTTCAGCACATATATAATTTATTTGAGTCTACATTATCAATTTTTTAAATTTTCAATACAGGGCTTGATAAAAAAAGTCGTAAAAGTCAACTTTTACTATTTTTTCCGCGGTTCCGACTAATTGCAATTTTTTCAAGTGCAAGTTTTTTTACACATCTTGCAATAAAATAATCCTTCCAACTTCTCGAGAACACTCAAGTCATCTGTACTAATTTTAAAAAAGTTATGCTGTTTCAAATGATGCTGATTCAGTTTTGCTCTTCACTGTATACCGTCCTAAACTGTCCTTACGACATCCCGTCAGTGATGGAAATGTTGGAGCTTTTCACGCGCATGCGCGGCGATTTTAGCCTCAGTCAAGCACGAAAATCGGGTACCTTGGTCGCCACGATAATTTCGCAAAATTTATTATGATCTGATTTTGAAAAATAAATGTACAACATTTGTACGTATATATATATATATATATATATATATATATATATATATATATATATGTATTAAAATGTAATATATACATACGTACATAGAATATATAATATATAAATATATAATATTTATGTATCTATGTACAATATAATATAACTTCCTCTGCTTCATCATCTTGGGAATAAGGAAGGGAAGGGTACTAAAATAACTTTAAACGAAATATATAATAACAAATCCACTACTTTCGCCCCAATAGTACCCTACAAACTTCGGACGTAGCTTCGGTGTTGCCAGAACTCGCGCATGCGCGTGAAAAGCGCTAACATTCCCATCACTGCATCCCGCGTCTAAGGCACGGGTCCGCTAGATAGCCTTACTGATGAGTCCTCTAGCGGGCCTAGGACAAAACGCTTCCTTCTCCTTTTTCCTCCTCTCACTCACTTTTCAGCCGCCATAGTACAATACCGCCGGCATTAGCGTTCACCGAGATGTACCACGTGGAGGAGTACACACACACATATACGCACTCACAAGAGATGTAAATCCGACCGTGCAACCTCGAAAAAAACATTTGATTACAGTTTTTTGGAAAGCTCTCGAGATCAGTTACAAGAATATGTAATCAAAAATAATGGTGTGCCATTTAAAATAATTGAGGTAACCTTCGCGTGACCTTCAAATGACTCTTCAAGGTCAAACCAAGGGCACCATCTTATAGCACTTGCGAAATCATAAAATACATGTTTGAACCATTTTTTTTTCTAAAATGCTTTATTTTGGAGATATTCGAACGTTTCCAGACTTTTCGAACACCCTGTATATGTACAATACGTAAGGGACATTCCGCGCAGGATCGCAGACGTCTACTTATATTCCACGGAGAGATATTCGATCGTCTTGACCGGAGATTCAATGGGAACCAACGACGACGTGAGCTGAAATAAAACAAGACTTGTACAGGTGGAAACGAAAAAATATCAGGACCGCTTCGTGTGCCGTGATACGGCTACCACCAATTAAATTATCGGTCGTCGAGCAACTATCTCCTATTACCGTCGAGTTTCTCAAAAGAGATTGAACTGAATGGAAGCAGCTCAAAGCGTAGGATAGATTAACAGATTGAAAAGAAAATTGACGATCAGTGTAGCAAATTTAATGAATCCTGCGGCTTTTCTACTGTCAATCACTGCGTAAAAGGGAAACGTTAATTTTTTAAGTACAGTGTCGAGAGACAAAGCGAACAGCAAGAAGTAAAAGGTTCTGCAAATTAATTTTCTCTTGGCTACCAGGAGGAGATTCTACAGTGTTTAAGAGCTTAAATTAAAGCTAAAGGATTGTACTTTATAAGATGGATGTTTAAGTTTACAGGAAAGTTCGAAATCATATTTCAAAATTGAAAAATCTCAATCATTACCTCAGAGGTAAATGAAGAGTTTTTAAGGGGATCGTTCGAGTCAATTTTTGAATGCATTCCTGTGGGAATTTTTTAACTTTTGAGGGCTCAAATTAAGGCTGGAAGATTGTATTATATGACAGAGTCGTTTAGGTTTACGGAGGAATTTCAGATTGCATCGGACAATTAATAAACGTCGGTGTATATTTCACAGGAAAATTGTGGAATTTTAAGGGGATTCTATAAATCAATTTTCGAAATGTATGCCCATACGAATTTTTGAAAATTTCACGGCCTAAATTAAAGCTGGAAGATCGTACTTTACGATAGATTAATTTAGGATGGCGGGAAAATTTGAGATCGCATCGAAAAATTAATAAATATCGCTTTATATCTCAGCGGAAAATTATAGGATTTTAAGGAGATTATTCGAATCAATTTTTGAAATGTATTCCCGTGTGAATTTTTAAACGTTTGAAGGCTTAAATTAAAGCTGGAAGATCGTACTTTAAGATAGGTGTATTTCAGTCGGCAGGAAAATTCGTAATCATGTCAAAAAATTGAAAATCTCAGACAACACCACGTTGGACAATATGTGTATTTCAGTGGGCTACTTCTAATAAATTTTAAAATATATTCCCGTGAGAATTTTCAAACTTCCAAAGGCTCAAATTAAAGCTCGAAGATTGTATTATATGACACAGTTGTTTAGGTTTACGGAGGAATTTCAGATTGCATCGGACAATTAATAAACGTCGGTGTATATTTCACAGGAAAATTGTGGAATTTTAAGGGGATTCTATAAATCAATTTTCCAAATGTATTTCCATACGAATTTTTGAAAATTTCACGGCCTAAATTAAAGCTGGAAGATCGTACTTTACGATAGATTAATTTAGGATGGCGGGAAAATTTGAGATCACATCGAAAAATTAATAAATATCGCTTTATATCTCAGCGGAAAATTATAGGATTCTAAGGGGATTATTGGAATCAATTTTTGAAATGTATTCCCGTGTGAATTTTTAAACGTTTGAAGGCTTAAATTAAAGCTGGAAGATCGTACTTTAAGATAGGTGTATTTCAGTCGGCAGGAAAATTCGTAATCATGTCAAAAAATTGAAAATCTCAGACAACACCACGTTGGACAATATGTGTATTTCAGTGGGCTACTTCTAATAAATTTTAAAATATATTCCCGTGAGAATTTTCAAACTTCCAAAGGCTCAAATTAAAGCTCGAAGATTGTATTATATGACACAGTTGTTTAGGTTTACGGAGGAATTTCAGATTGCATCGGACAATTAATAAACGTCGGTGTATATTTCACAAGAAAATTGTGGAATTTTAAGGGGATTCTATAAATCAATTTTCCAAATGTATTTCCATACGAATTTTTGAAAATTTCACGGCCTAAATTAAAGCTGGAAGATCGTACTTTATGATAGATTAATTTAGGATGGCGGGAAAATTTGAGATCGCATCGAAAAATTAATAAATATCGCTTTATATCTCAGCGGAAAATTATAGGATTTTAAGGAGATTATTCGAATCAATTTTTGAAATGTATTCCCATGTGAATTTTTAAACGTTTGAAAGCTTAAATTAAAGCTGGAAGATCGTACTTTAAGATAGGTGTATTTCAGTCGGCAGGAAAATTCGTAATCATGTCAAAAAATTGAAAATCTCAGACAACACCTGGACAATATGTGTATTTCAATGGGCTACTTCCAATAAATTGTAAAATATATTCCCGTGAGAATTTTCGAACTTCCAAGTGCTCAAATTAAAACTTAAAGATCGCAATTTATGCCAACTGCCTTGCAATATAAAAATATTCCCAACCTCGATCAGGAAATCTTATAATTTCGATCAAGTGCATAGAAAGAACAGAAATCGAGACCAAGAGGTATCTTAAACTTCTAACACGTTTATTTCGAGGTTTCTAAAATACCTAAGCGAAAGAGACAAATAAGATAATGCACTACGGTCATCGAACTTCACTCGAGCAACCTCGATATTCTCGTTCCCGATCGGTTCGATAAAGATTTCAGAGTTAGAACGCAGCCAGGCTTCGTCGACGCCAGTTAAATTCGCTCAGGGCAACCGGACAGAAATAGAATCGTAATATTTCCAGTTAAGCACCTTCGACGGGCTCGTTAATAAGAGTTTCGATCGGCGCACCGAGTCCTGAGATCAAACCGCGGGCTAATTAATTATTAATCAGTCCGCAGTACCTGTAACGATGACGCGAGCTGACACGATCCACAGAAAGAGAGACAGAGCGCGCGTGCGCACAAACGCTTCATCTATAATTCAGCACTGATAATGGAAGCGATACGTCTTGATAAGCCCCGCACTGCCATACAACGATATCGCGAGGATCCAAAGCATAAGGTGATTTTCGCTTTATCCCAAATTTAAGGAAGCTTAATCCCGTCTTGATCGCTCCCATTAGTTATCCCATAAACGATCTTCCTCGCCTAACCCTATTGACGACTAGATTAATCCACTAGACGAAATCTTCCTACAGTCTTGTGAAAACGTTCATTAATTATATGAATGAAATGTTCGCTATTTAAGAGGTTACTTCGAATCGATTTAAAAATGTATTCCCGTGTGAATTTTCAATCGTTTGGAGACTTCAATTAAAGCTGGAAGATTGTACTTTATGATAGATTAATTTAGGATTGTGGGGAAATTTGAGATCGTATGAAAAAATTAATAAATCCCACTCGATATTTCAGAGGACAATAATTTGATTTTAAGGGGCTTCTTCAAATAAATTTTCAAATGTATTCCTGTGTGAATTTTCAAATGTCTGATGGCTTAAATTAAAGTTGAAAGCTTGTACTTTATGATAGTCATTTAGGATTGCGAGAAAATTAGAGATCTTATCGAATAATTAATAAATGTCGCTCTACATATCAGAGGAAATGATTGTTTCAAGGAATTCTTCGAATCAATTTTAAAATGTATTCCCGTGGGAATTTTCAAATTTTCGAGTGCTTAAAGTAACGTTTCAAGATTGTATTTTATGATAGAGTCATTTAGGATTGCGAGAAAATTAGAGATCTTATCGAATAATTAATAAATGTCGCTCTACATATCAGAGGAAATGATTGTTTCAAGGAATTCTTCGAATCAATTTTAAAATGTATTCCCGTGGGAATTTTCAAATTTTCGAGTGCTTAAAGTAAAGTTTCAAGATTGTATTTTATGATAGAGTCATTTAGGATTGCGAGAAAATTAGAGATCTTATCGAATAATTAATAAATGTCGCTCTACATATCAGAGAAAAATGATCGTTTCAAGAAATTCCTCGAAACAATTTTGATATATATTCCCGTGGGAATTTTCGAATTTTTGAGTGATTAAATTAATAAACCACAATAATATAAAAAGGTGTTGAATTTCGTGTACATATTGGTCAAGTCGCTGATCATTCCAGGCCTCATTTTAGCATCGCTAAACGCTAAGATCGAGTGCATTGCACCGGAAGAACGCATAAATTTCGCACGATCAGTGTCGGACGTAAACTCGAGAGTTTTCTTCGGAAATTACTGTGGAGCTCGACGGCTGACTAGCCGTTCTGCAACTCCGTATAGCATCGACAGCTGCGTTTAATCCAAGCCCACATGTTTCTACGCGCGTCAGAGACCCGGTGCATTCTGCGTCCGGCAAACCGCGTGCACTTTTCATTCGTGGAATGTTAATGGCCAGGGGTGGCAGAGCGAGGCGAGCGCGAAAAGTGAAATTTCTGAGATTGCTCGCCAGCTGGCAGACTGCTCGAACACGTATATTAGGCGAGATGGATTCGTTGAACGAGCTTTCTGTGCTTTCGCGAGCAAACAGCTGCGCGAAGGAACGCGAACGTTTCGAGGAACGGCCGAAAGTTTTCTCTCCTGTTTCGTTCAGCTTCTCGCGGAATTTATGCGATGAACTGCAACCCTGAACTACGGTTCTAACCCTTGGCAATGTTTCACGCACCCCCGAGCAACGGAGAGAAATTTCAGCTCGAAATAGAAAATAAGTGTAATTTCTTTCTTATATATTTAATGTGTTTAGATCGAAATTTTTGATTAATTGTGTTCGAATTTCGGCAGACAGATTCGATCAATGATAAAAATTAGCAATTTTGCAAATTAGAAACCTTTTTGGAAACTCAACGTTTCGACGTGGGTTTTTCTCAAGAGGTGAGATTTTTTTGCGTTTGCTTTAACGGAAAAATTATAAGTGAAATTTATTGAGAAGCATGTATCGATGTTAAATCTTATACGTTTTCTCTGTCCTTGACCATGAATGACCTTGGACTAATTATAGTCACTGAATTCCTAATGAAAGGGACTATCATTGTAGGTGTTTAATAAAGGGTGGTTCCATTTAAAAAAAGTCAAGGTGACCTTGATATCTCTAAAAAAAAATAACATAAAAACAAAATTTTTTTTTTGCATCGTGTCAGCCCCATTGTACCATTCAACTTTATCCTTACCATATTTTACGTATCTTTAGAAACAACAAAGATATTTGAGGTACAAACGTTAGGTGACTCACCCTGTATATTTATTGCTAATGGGTCACTATTTAGAATCTCGGATAAAATAATTGTTTGGCCGAACGCCAAGGAAATCCCATCCCCTTGCGACGGTGGTTGTCTGCAGAAAAATTAAACGGCGAGAGAGGAGAGATAGAAGAGCTGTCCGCCCATTTTCACGTGGCAAAATAGTGGGCGAATCTTTGAGATCTTTTTTTTTTGTGCGGGCGTGTGAAATTCGCTTCCGGAGAACCTCTATTCCAGGCAGATACACGTCGCATTTAAAAGCTCCGGAATAAAATCCGTGTTGGAAAAGGTGTTGGAAATTACATTTTTGTGTTCGAGGTTCTACCTATACATCTTTGCTCTGGATACGAATATTGGTGAGTATCTGCAAGCTTTGGAAGGGCTTGAAATCGTCCTTTTTTTAAAAAAGCTTGTTTGCCAGAGTCACTTTGCTAGAGATTGGTTCTACTAATTCTAAATTGGATTCCCTTCGTAGGGACTTCAATTTAGGAGTTCAGAACGAGTCGGTGGGTGTTGAACCAGGTGATCAAATGATTCAAAATATTCGCATAACGATTTTAGACGAGTTAAAACGAAATTTAATCAGCCTTTGCTCCGTTCAAAAGATCGCGACAGCAATGAAGCATCGATTGACTTTTAAAAATTCCGTAAAAATAAACGACTCGATAAAATTGAATAAAATTAATACATCATGTAGCTAAAGATTCACATTAATTGCTCCAATTAAAAAAATAAAGATAGTCCTTCTGGTGTTTCCGGAAAAAATTAATTCTCACACGGTTAGGTCGTTCCACCGGATTACGATGCTCACAACGTATTGGAAAAATTTCTCCAGGTGCATGAAATCATCCAGGATGTACGCGGATGTATCATAAAGCGCCACGTGTGCCAGTTCGTTTTTTCATTTAGAAATTTCCTGGGTTTACGGTTCAGAGACCCTTCGAGTGCTAACGAAAGGGGAATGTTAGGCGTGTTTAGTGTGCGCCGAATGGCGCGGTCATTTTCGACAGGATTTCGGACATCCACATTGATACAACCGGCTGTCCACGTTGTAATCAATTTCCATTGAAAGACCCTTGACCCGGTTCAGCCTCGAATCTCGGCGTCGTATTTGGAAAACACGTTGATCTACCTCCGGGATTCTGCCGAGCCAAGCTCACCCTCCATTCCCGGGGTTTCCCGAATGCTCTACGAAATACTTCGATGCCTGACCGCAATTTAAAAAGAGCTTGCCGATTCGTTATCACGTTTCGAACCTCCTGAAAATTTATTTGTCCCATTTCGTATTTGAACGCGGACACTTTTGTGGTCTCACGAATTTCGGAACGCGAAACCCTTTCAGAGAACTCTGGGGATCGATGGCATTTTTCCATGGTTCGGGCAAATACGTGGACGTTGTCAGGAAGCTATTGGGCCATTACATTTTCCAGCTAAACTAAATATTGTTAACATAAAAGATAATATTCCAGCTTTAATTTAAGTCTTCAAACGATTGAAAATTCACACGGGAATTCATTTCAAAATTGATTCGAATAATCCCCTTAAAAGCATATCATTTTTCGTTGAGATATAAAGCGAGATTTATTAATTTTTCGATACGATCTCAAATTTTTCCGCAAACCTAAATTACTGTATCATTAAGTACAATATTGCAGCTGTAATTTAAGCCTTCAAAGGTTAAAAAATTCACACTTGCATACATTTCAAAAATTGATTCGAATAATCTCCTTAAAATCCTATAATTTTCCGCCGAGATACAAAGCGATATGTATTAATTTTTCCATACGATCTCAAATTTTCCCGCCATCCTAAATTAATCTATCATAAAGTACAATCTTCCAGCTTTAATTTAAGCCTCCAAACGTTTAAAAATTCACACGGGAATACATTTCAAAAATTGATTCGAATAATCTCCTTAAAATCCTATAATTTTCCGCCGAGATACAAAGCGAGATTTACTAATTTTTCGATACGATCTCAAATTTTCCCGCCATCCTAAATTAATCTATCATAAAGTACAATCTTCCAGCTTTAATTTAAGCCTCCAAACGTTTAAAAATTACGGAGGAATAGATATAAAAATTCATTTAAAAGGACCCCTTAAGATTCCAGTATTGTCCTCTGAGATATTGAGCGAGATTTATTAATATTTCGATACAATCTCAAATTCTCCTGCATACCTAAATGACTCTATCATAAATTACAAGCTTCCAACTTTAATTTAAGACATCAGACGTTTGAAAATTCACATAGAAATACATTTTAAAATTTATTTGAAAAAGCCCCTTAAAACCTCATTATTGTCCTCTGAAATATCGAGTGGGATTTATTAATTTTTTCATACGATTTCAAATTTTCCCACAATCCTAAATTAATCTATCATAAAGTACAATCTTCCAGCTTTAATTGAAGCCGTCAAACCTCTGAAAATTTACGGAGGAATAGATATCAAAATTCATTTAAAAGAACCCCTTAAGATTCCAGTATTGTCCTCTGAGATATCGAGCGAGATTTATTAATATTTCGATACAATCTCAAATTCTCCTGCATACCTAAATGACTCTATCATAAAGTACAAGCTTTCATCTTTAATTTAAGCCATCAGACGTTTGAAAATTCACACAGGAATACATTTGAAAATTTATTTGAAAAAGCCCCTTAAAACCACATTATTGTCCTCTGAAATATCGAGTGGGATTTATTAATTTTTTCATACGATTTCAAATTTTCCCACAATCCTAAATCAATCTATCATAAAGTACAATCTTCCAGCTTTAATTGAAGTCTCCAAACGTTTAAAAATTCACACGGGAATACATTTCAAAACTTGATTCGAATAATCCTCTTAAAATCCTATAATTTTCCGCTGATATATAAAGCGAGATTGACTAATTTTTTGATACGATCTCAAATTTTCCCCGCATACCTAAATGACTCTATCATAAAGTACAAGTTTTCAACTTTAATTTAAGACATCAGACGTTTGAAAATTCACACAGGAATACATTTTAAAATTTATTTGAAAAAGCCCCTTAAAACCTCATTATTGTCCTCTGAAATATCGAGTGGGATTTATTAATTTTTACATACGATTTCAAATTTTCCCGCAATCCTAAATTAATCTATCATAAAGTACAATCTTCCAGCTTTAATTTCAGTCTCCAAACGATTGAAAATTCACACGGGAATACATTTTTAAACCGAATCGAAGTAACCTCTTAAATATCACGTTTAGCTAACTTTAAAAATTCATTGTGAGAACCACGAATTAATTCGTCGGCCCACTCAATTTCATCGTGAATAAAATATCATTTCACTTTATCGAACAAATTCAATCGGCTCGTGTTAACTTTTACCAGTTCGATTGCTCGCGGATAAAAAAATCTAAAAATTGCTGTCCGCGTCCGGTGTTCGTTGTTTGTCTTTCTCGCATGATTCCTATTCGAAGTGCTGCGCGAAGTGGAGCATGCTAAATTCGATGATCGTTCGGCCCAATCAACGCTGAATTCTTGGGTAAACTGGGTTAGCTTAGAAACTCCGCGGTTCCACTTCGTAATAAAGTGGACGGGCGAGGTTTGTTCGAGCATCGTTCGAACAGGTTCACGTAGCTAGTCGAGAGTCACGAGAGGCCCCGCGGTTTTCCCAGCGATGTTTCATGCTGCGGACAGTGGCACGATATTCTAATGATACTTTGCATTTCAAATAAACGTCTGATACGCTGCCAGCGACTTCCCGTTCGAATAGATTCGACCGTAATTTCCCTCCATCCATGAGAACGTTGCCGCGAAATCGCCGCCGCATTCTAATTCGAACTTCTGCGAATGATCCCGGCCGGATTTACAATTTCAATTCGATGAGGGCTCCTGCATTCGCGGTTTCCCTGGATATCCGATCGTTTCATTCAATATTTCTTTATTATGTTAATCCCCCTCTCTGTTTCACCGATGTACAGAGAACGCTTCTATTTATTTGCATTGTGATTTATTTCGCGGATAAATTGATTAAGACTTCTTCACCCTATACCTCGAAAATTGAAAACGTGCTATACAGGGTGATTCTGTAATTATATAGAAAAGGTCTGCGTACTCCGATTTTGATGAAATTTTAATATATTAATATGACTAATATTAATGTAATTTTTTCCTTTTCCAATATAGGGGGTTCGCTTTTAGTTTTCGAGATATTTGCAAAGAACTGTATAATGTTAATTTCATAACGGAAACCTTCTTTTTAGAAACACTGGGTGCGTGTAAAACACTGGGTGGGTGTGTGTGGTATTGTCGATTCTCATCTCCACAATGTGTTTACAAACAAAAAATAAACAGATGCGGCCCCGGAACAGGTTTACGTTACCGCGGAGCATGCAGTAATACGAAAAATTCAATACAGTATTAGCGACCTCCCTATATTGGAAAAGGAGAAAGTTGTTCAAAATGTCGAAATCTATAATATCTTAAAATTTCATCAAAATCGGAGTACGCAGACCTTTTCTATATAATTGCCGGTGATTCAAGCATCTGAACAAGCAGCTATATCTTTCTATCGATTAAAATTAAGAAACGAAAAGTCAGAGAAAAAAAGATGATTGTTTCAAACTGGACTGCGTTTTCGCTATATTTTTTTCGTGAGTGCAACAATGATTGTGCAATTTCCGGTTACACTATTTTTTTTTAAATATTAACCTTCGCTTTTTATATGTGTCAAATTCTGTCGTCAGTCTATGGAGAAAAGTATTATTAGGTAAGATGGACGAAAAACAAGTTAGCGAAGTATTTAAAAAATATATTACTTGCACTGCAATTTATTGTTGCGCTGTTGTATTGATTAAGATTTCCTTTTTGTTCAGAATTTGCTAAGGGAAGAAGAATATTACTATCTTTTGGATTTCTGAATTTTTTTTAACCCTTAGCCCTCCGTTGTCGCCGCTGAGGCGACATCAAAGGAAAAGCTGGCGTCGTGTTAAAAATTGCACGGAGTGCAAAGGGTTAATATTAACCTTCGCTTTTTATATATGTCTGTAGGGAATCTACCTTACCGGTTCGTCCGGTTACTGCAAGAGGATATAGAGGGCGAGACAGCGAGGGTCAGAGGCCCTACGAGGTTTATAGTGTGCATGGCGTTATGTAGTTTTTATTATTAAATATATATATATGTGTTGTTCAGAGGGGGAGCAGTGGCTCAGTGGATAGAACGCGCGACTACAAACAATGTGGTCGTGAGTTCAAATCCCACCGCTATCACCAATGGAAATATTCTTCTATGTGATATTATACTGCGTCGTTGACCATTGGTGGTTCGGAACCCACCGTAATAAACAGTAGGTCCCGCTGAAAAGTAAGCTGAAATAGGCTGAACATTGGCGTTAGGTGAGAGTGGACAAAGTGGAAGAAGGGGGAGAATGGTAAAATGGATTTGAAACCCTGAGGGGACCAAATATCAGTACCTATATATATATATATATATGTGTTGTTCAATTAATATATGTTGTTCGTGACTTCAACCAGACCATGTCCTTTCCACAACAATGTCAAATTCTGTCGTCAGTCTATGGAGAAAAGTATTATTAGGTAAGATGGACGAAAAACAAGTTAGCGAAGTATTTAAAAAATATATATATACACTTGCACTGCAATTTATTGTTTCGCTGGTGTATTGATTAAGATTTCCATTTTGTTCAGAATTTGCTAAGGGAAGAAGAAAATTACTATCTATTGGATTTCTGAATTTTTTTTTTCTTTACAGATAAATGTCGATAATGAAAAGATAGAATTTTAGGAAGACAAGGGGTTAATATACTGATGAGGCTCGTTTTAATTGAGTGGCAGGTGTTTGATCTGGATAGTTTTGGAACTGATACATCAAAGGACCGACAGCAGGATAGTTGGAAAGTTATGAAGCTAATTTTTCCCTGACGTCCGGGACCACCCTCGCAAATTTACTGGACACGTGGCCTTTTGGCGAAACTTTTCGCATGAATGCCTCGACGCGGACAGAAGGTATTGCGAAATAAACACAGCGAACTTCGTAGGCGTTATGGAAATCCCAACAAGCCTTGTGCATCGTCTAAAAATAACTCGGATCCTTAAAAAATAACCACTTTAATTTTTAGTGACGATCGACTGTGTTGGAAATTAATTTTTCTGCTGAAATACTGAGTACAATAAATTTACTTGTGCTATGTAACATACAAGAGAGTCTAAAGAGTAATCACATTAACAAATTTCGATTTTATAAACTACCTGCTCCATTAAATAAATTATTTTCATGATCACAGTGTAGCTTTAAAATTAAATATATCGCTGGTAATTCGAATTTAATCAATTTACAGTGCCAAATTCTGTTTTATAACATTCCATAATTATGCAAAGAGGTTCCAGAGAACTGTCTGATAACTTTTTACAGATTTATAAATTTTTAATAGATAGATAATACGATTTTTAACATGAAAGTTATGAAAATAATTTTTGTTGGGCCATTTTCGTGTGAAGATGATTCGAATTCTAATTTTTCGAATTTCTAACATTCTAATTTTTTCCATCGTTTACTACCATTGTTCACGGAGGAAACGGAGTTCTCGGAATTTTTTGGAAAAGTTTTTAGAATTTTTGAAGATTGCTCGAGGCTATTAGATACGGTTCGCATGTGCTGGCTTCGATCCAGCCATAAGAACGCACGTGCCCGTATGTCTTACCTCCCTTTGTACTCGTTTATCGGTCTGATAAGAGATAACCGGGACCTCGTAAATAAAAGATGAAGTCTGCGAGAGAATCGGCAGCAGTTTATTTTCGGGGACGCGAAATTATTGATGGGATCCGTTTGTACCGCCAACTATCCGCTTTCATGCGCTGACTTTTACTACTGAACGTGGTAAACTGGCTAATCGGCGGTTCTTCATCTTTATTTGGTTGCCCCGAAAATTTCCGGGTTGTTTTTTCTGAAGGAACTTTATCTCCTTTCTTTCATAAAATTCAAAATTTTGCTTTTGGGGGAACGTCTACCTTTCTATTGATATAATTTTTATACCGAGTAACATTGCCTTCTCTGACGAAACAAATTTACAAAATGTCCAATTTTCTTCGGACTTAAACGACTTTATCACGTAACGAGATTTTCTAGCTTTAATTTGAGTCCTCAAAAGTTCCAAAATTTCTACGGGAATCATTTTAAAATTCAATGATCTAATCCCCTTCAAATCCTATAATTTCCCGCTGCGATATAAAGCAAGATTTATTAATTTTTCGATGCGATCTCAAATTTTCTCGCGTACCTAAATGACTCTATCATAAAGTACGATCTCCCAACTTCAATTTAAGCCTCCAAACATTTGAAAATTCACATAGAAATATATTTTAAAATTGATTTAAAAAAGCCTCATAAAATCACATTATTGTTCTCTGATATATCGAGCGAGAGTTATTAATTTTTTAATACGATCTCAAATTTTTCCGCAAACATAAATTAATCTATCATAAAGTATAATCTTCCAGCTTTAATTGAAGCCTCCAAACGTTTAAAAATTCACACGGGAATTACATTTCAAAACTTGATTTGAATAATCCCCTTAAAATCCTATAATCTTCCGTTGATATATAAAGCGAGATTTATTAATTTTTTGATACGATCTCAAATTTTCCCCGCAAATCTAAATGACTATCATAAAGTACAATCTTTCAGCTTTAATTTAAGCCATCGGACATTTGAAAATTCTCACGAGAATACATTTTTAAATTGATTTGAAACATCTCCTTAAAATCACATTATTGTTCTCTGATATGTCGAGCGAGAGTTATTAATTTTTTAATACGATCTCAAATTTTTCCGCAAACATAAATTAATCTATCATAAAGTAAAATCTTCCAGCTTTAATTTAAGCCTCCAAACGTTTAAAAATTCACACGGGAATACATTTCAAAAATTGATTCCAATAATCCCCTTAGAATCCTATAATTTTCCGCTGATATATAAAGCGAGATTTATTAATTTTTTGATACGATCTCAAATTTTCCGCGCAAATCTAAATGACTCTATCATAAAGTACAATCTTTCAGCTTTAATTTAAGCCATCGGACATTTCAAAATTCACACAGGAATACATTTTAAAATTGATTTGAAAAAGCCCCTTATAATCACATTATTGTTCTCTGATATGTCGAGCGAGAGTTATTAATTTTTTAATACGATCTCAAATTTTCCCCGCAAATCTAAATGACTCTATCATAAAGTACAATCTTTCAGCTTTAATTTAAGCCATCGGACATTTGAAAATTCTCACGAGAATACATTTTTAAATCGTTTCGAAGTAACTTCTTATGTCCTCTTTTCAATTCTATTTTCTCTGTACTCTCCGTAAATAGTTTGTCTTTTTAGTGGCTTGTTCCACTAACTTTTGATCCAGAATCGGAAATTATGAAATCTTTCCAGCAATAATTTCCTCAATTTTCGACCAGGAGATTTGAAATGCCATTTAGACTCTGTCAATCGTTCAGATATTCGATTCTACTAACGAATCATTTTTAAGAGCAGATTTCGACTACGAAATCCTATATCCTGCTTTCGGTGAGCTGTTTGCTCTTTTATTGGCTCGTTTCACTAACTCTGAAAATACGAGAAAAATTACCAGCTCTTCCGAAGAAAGAACTGTTCCATTTTCGACGAGGAAATTTGTTACATACATCAATTTCATCGTTGATTCATTCCTACGTACGTCCTTTAACACTAGATCTACCAAACAGGTCAAATTGTCCCGTTTCGAACTTTCCCACCACCAAAACCATCTATTTCTTCTAAAAACAATTCTTGCTCATCTAACACTGTAAAAACTGCTTAAAAAATTATTAAATACTATTGAACACTCTCTTTCACTTACTACAACAAAACCCAATCAAAATATACTTTTCATCAAAATTTTACTAAAAATACACTCTTACCATTTCGAAAACAAAATTCAATTCAGTTACTATAACACTGTAACTACTTCTAGTATTAATTAAGAAACTCATCTTCATTCTCTGTTGTGCTGAAAACTCAACCAAACTGCACTTTCCATTTTATCAAAATTTTACTAAAAATATGCTCTTGTTATTTCTAAAATGAAATCCAACTCACTTTTTATGATTCTCAATTTTATATGAAAGTCTCGAAGAATGACTTTATTTTTCATATTTTAGGGACGATCTTTAATTAGATATTTATTTATTCACTGGAGGTGGGCACAAAATGTCTTGATAGTTAACGTTTTGAAAATTACTTTGGCAGTGTTGCTGTTGAAATATAAAAATCCCTCCTTCTACAACAATAAATCCAGCAAAATGTAATTTATTGAAGCTTTCAACACTAACCGTTCTGAGTTAGGTCTGACTGTCTGACTGTCAAACGATGTTTAATACTAATCACAAGACAGAACTTGTTTAGATTTTTCACTATTTTTATAACAATATTAATAAAGAAATTTATTTAATATTTTCTAATAGAAGCTCTCATTTCAATAATTAGAGCATAAAAAATATGGGCATTTGACCGGTCATGGCACGTCTAATACATTGAGATTCAAACAACCCTAAGAAGATTCGTAAAATAAAAAAAATCCCCTAAGCCCTAATTTAATCGAAGAACTCGTGCTACTTAAAATCCGTAACTTTTCGAGTCCAGGAGTTCACGGACCAATTCGTCGAAAGACTGTTTAATCACCGAAAATCATGTGACTGGTGTAATTAGAAAAATCGTGCGTCCAGAGTATCGATCGATCGTTAAAGTTTGCTCGTTACCGTTCAACCGGAAGTGGCCCGAAGCGTCGAAATAGTAGTAGCAGGGTCGAGCAATAGGTCAAATAAGGGATGTTCGTTGAATTATATAGCAACGAGTTTCGTTCCTCGTCTGACCAGACACGTCCTACTCCCCTGCGACTCTCGACTATTGGGATCTGACATTTTGAGTGGCGCCGTCTGTTGCCGAAAAGTAGAAATACTCTAAGCTTGGCTTATAGCAGCTTACAGTGTTAACAGGCGTTGATTAAAACTAACGTTATGGAAGCTCCAATTTATCCACCGCGTAACAAAAAATATTTTGATTACTGTACAATGAAAGATTATGATAGTAGAGTCAGTAAAAATTTATTGTTCCATATTCCACACTTTGAAATGAAGTATGTGAAGTGAACTGCTTGAGAAATTTATAAGACCTCCGTTTCTAAAATTTTTAGCAAACAACAGTCTATTTTAACAACTAAAATAGCTAAAGCTAGAGTGCATATTGAAAGATCTAACCAGCGTATAAAGACTTTCAAAATTCTTGGTTCAGTGATGCCTCTAATAGAAGATATTTGAACAATTATTTGTGGAGTAATTAATATGTGCTCACCAATTCTAAGCGATTAGAAATTGATGAAATTATAATTGTAAATTTAGAAGGTACATTAAAAAACAAATTTATTTTTGTAAAATGAATTATTTGATAAAACATACTTTAAAAAGCCGCTCTCCTTCAACAAACTTTCTTTCTGCAGGGTTTATACCCGCCATCTTACAAGTTTCACCCATACTTGCAAAACATGTTCAGGAAAAACAAAAAAGAAAATATCAATACAATGTTAATACCAAGCTCTTAGTCGCCATATTGGATAGCTATATATATTGTTCACGCCTACATCGGTAGGATGTTAGCTTGACTTTATAGGCCGAGCTTTGCTTCCTTCTCCGTGTCACGAGTCGTGCATTTTTCAATAGCCACCTGTCAGCGCGAGATGAAATGGCTCGTCAAATATAGTGGGTGTACAAAGTGTTCATAAACATTTAAAAACCGAACGACTTTTTTTAAAAATTGAATCAAACGAATTCCGTTTTCTTTTTTTGAGATGTTAGAAGATTTAGATTACTAGGTAACCTGTAAATAATTGTTTCGGAAAATTGCAATTGGTCGGAATTGCGACAAAAAAAGTAAACAATTTTTAACTTTTTTTTTATCTGTGTCTATAATGAAAATTTAAAATATTTGCCTTTGGTAGATTTAAGTAAATTATATAGGGTGTTTGCGAAATCGTGGTCCAACCAGCAAGGGGGTGATTCCTCACACAAAAATTACTTACATACCTAGTTTAACTAATAATAATAATCTCAAACAAAACTGAATTCGTTTGGTGGAATTTTAAAAAAGTTATTCGCTTTTTAAATCGATTTTGAACGGATCACTTTTTGCAACCACCGTATATGCCCAGTGACAGTTGTTATTTTTAACTTTTTTTTTATCTGTGTCTATAATGAAAATTTAAAATATTTGCCTTTGGTAGATTTAAGTAAATTATACAGGGTGTTTGCGAAATCGTGGTACAACCAGCAAGGGGATGATTCCTCACATAAAAATTACTTACTCGCTACATACGTAGTTTAACTAATAATAATAATCTCAAACAAAACTGAATTCGTTTGGTCGAATTTTAAAAAAGTTATTCGCTTTTTAAATCGATTTTGAACGGATCACTTTTTGCAACCACCGTATATGCCCAGTGACAGTTGCTATTCTTCGCGAGAATGCTGTTTACTTCCGAGAGAGGAGCATTGTTCTCGAGGCGAGACGACGAGTCGGGTGCAATTAACACGCTCGCGCGCGCCAATTTCGATGCACCGTTGGATCGCTTCGCGTTTCCCCGGAACAATGCGATTCGGAACTGCAACACCTGCGAGATCACCTCACCGGCGATCTTCTCTGTTCCCCTAATTGATTCCTTCGCTCGTAAAACGTTTCTTGCAGTTATGTTAAAGAAAATGCTATCGGCTCAAAGGAAAATGCTATCTTTGCGCCGATAGCATTTTCTTTAACATAATTCAAAATTCGATCGATAGAAATCACAATTGTTTCTTGCAGTTGTTGGGACTGTTGTTCTCATTTCGGTTCAATCCCTGTCCAATCGTTCATTCGTGAAACGTTAACCCTTTCATCGCCATGTCACTCATATCTGGGTGACCGAATTATTTATACAGAATTGAAAAGAAATTAATTTTTACGTTGGTAGATTGAGTGTACAACATTTCCTGACGATCTGACGAATAGAAGAAGTTTGAAACAATATTTAACGGATTGACGGATTCAAAAATGTTTAATTTACGATTATTAAGAGTGTAAGGAGGCATTCGTGAGGAATTATTAAATAGATTTATTTTTTTCGTGTACATATTACAATAAAAATCGCTGAAGATCTAAATAAATACAATTTTATTATTATTATAAAGCAATGTAAAATAATCAATTTTAGTGCTCCGTAAACCTAGTGTTAATATCACAAAAATTAAACTTCTTAGTTTTTGTTTTATTAAATACATTGCTTTGATTTTGTGTAATTTTTATGATTGTAGAGTGCGCGATGAACGTGTTAAAGGGTTAAACGCTATGTTAGTCTCTGGGGACTGGCGGTATCGTATTGTAAACATTCATAGTTTAACTACAAGCGACACGTTCGAGAAAATCGAGAAGACTGAGGCCGAATAAGAGACCAGTAAAAATTGAAGAAGTCAACCGTCCCCTAATAGACAACACTGCATTCGCGAGGTAAAAGATAATTTAGCTGGGCGTTCCCGACTGACTCTCTTATCGCGCAAGCCGAGTACACTCTGCCAAAGCCAGCAGAGCCAAAATTGTCACCGTCGCGAGGCGCTCGTGTCAGGCTTCAATTAATCGCCACGACGAAGCCTTTAATCGAGCCTGTTTTGCATTATTTCCCTCGTGAAACGTTCGCCCTCGTTCGTCGTGAAATCGCTGACTCCCTAGAAACCAGCCATAAAATTTCTCTTGCTAGAAAGTTTCGAATATCGCAACCGCAATCGATCAATTCGCCACTGAACCTAACCTGTAGGGTCATTTAAAAATTTATTTCGCGATGGACACGTTTGTTAACACTAGGTTTACGGAGCACTAAAATTGATTATTTTACATTGCTTTAGAAAAATAATAAAATTGTATTTACTTAGATCTTCAGCGATTTTTATTGTAATATGTACACAAAAAAATAAATCTATTTAATAATTCTTCAACAATGCCTCCTTACACTCTTAACACTTTATCTACCGGAAATTTTGCAACGGTTTTTTTTTTAAATCAAAGATTAGCGGTTGTGAACGTCTAAATAAATTGTTCAAAAGCGACCGGAATTTCATTGATCGTTTAAAAAATTCCTGGAACTTATATAGTGTAAAAATTACATCTAAAATTGTTATTTATAAAAAAATTATGCAACTTCTCTTACATTCAGCACAGATATTAAAAAGCCGATTAATAGGCTTCCGGTAAATAAAGTGTTAATAATCGTAAATTAAAAATTTTTGAATCCGTCATTTTGACGGGCCCCGTAAATCTAGTGTTAAATTGGAATTGTATATCAAAAGATATGTAAACGACATTATTTTCAACAGGAAAATTGCTTTCCTTCTTCGCGATATTCTAATGAATCGATTTATTAATATTTTTGTATCGATTTCTCTTCGCAAAATAAAGAACGTTCTTCTTATTTCAAAAATTATAGATTTAAGAGTACTGTTTATAATCTACTTCCACTACTTTAAAGACAATGTATTTTTGTTCAAGTTGGGATAAGTATTTTTTATTTTCTTGTATTTCAATCACTTTGTTCGTGGATACGAGCTTAGATGGTTGCGCTGAACATGAAATCCAATCATAATGTACAACATTTTGTGATTTCAGAGTAATAGAAAATTATGAAAATAGCGTGAAAATGTTGCTTAAGATTCCCCATACAAATCTTGTCATTTTGCAGCATATTTATAATCTATTAGAAATAGAATGTTGAATTTTTATGCAGTATATTAATTTTAAATGCAGAAATAAATTTCGATTTCATCTCTGTTGCTTCCAACTGATTTTAAAAATTGTTATTTTGCATAAATATCAGCTGGCCAGTAATGAACCCGATTTTTCTTATAAAAGCATAAAATTGACAGTCTAATAATTACATTACTTTCGATCCATAAAAATGATTAAATGCATAAATGAATTTCGATTTCATCTCTGTTTCTTCCAACTGATTTGAAAAATTGTGATTTTGCATAAAGATCAACCGTCCAATAATAAACTTGATTTTTGTTATGAAAGCATAAAATTCGCAATCTAATAATTACATTACTTTCGATTCATAAAAATGATTGGAGTGACGTCAATGTGATAAATGAAATATTTAAAAATTCTTACCACCCACATATAAATTTGAGCTACACTTTAAAGTTAAAGTAAAAGCATGAACAGCTTTTCTTTCGGACAACAGTGTAACTGTAATTATTGCGACACGATACACAATGTCAATATTCTCTCTCTCTCTCTCTCTCTCTCTCTCTGTCTGTCTCTCTCCTCTCAAAATTAGGAGGATGCTATCGAAGATCTCGCGGGGACCATTACTACCGCGAGATCTTCGATCTCGAGGGACAGGGACGCGGCAGACCAATAAATTGCGAGCAATCGTTGTGGAATCTCAACCTTGAACCCGGGATCATTACTTCTACGGAGAAAGATTACCCTCTTTCCTACGTTCCCATCGAACAAACTGTATCGCGCTGGCAAGACTCAATTTCGAGAGATCTACAGATCCAGGGTTCCAGCAGGTCCACGCCGAGAGACGGAAATGATCGAGAAACATTTGCTTCGCTGGGTTTAAGCACTAGAGTGCGCCCTTCGGACCAATTTGACGCAGATGTAAGTCTTCGGTGCTTTGTTTGCTTCGCGAAACTTTTTACGAGATCATGTTTCGATGTTCCGGATTTACAGAAAATTTCACCTCCATTTGTGGCTTGGTCAGTGACAAATCAAACACTGTACAACACTCAAAAATGTACTACATCCGAAGAACTTGCGAAAGTCAAAATGGTACAGTGGCGGCCAGGTACTTAAACACGCCATTTAAAAACGAATAACTTTTTTAAAATTGGTCCAAATGACTTGAATTTTTTTGAGATGTTAAAAAGATTAATTTACTAGATAATGTGTGAAAAGAACTTTTATAAAATTGATATTGATCGGAGTTGTGAAGAAGAAAATGAAGATCATGATTTATAACTTTTTTATCTGTGCCTATATCAAACATTTAAATCAGACTTTTTGAAAATCTTAGCGAGTTACATACATGTACAAAGTTTACTTGTTTACTACTAAAAGTTTCTAACTAAATCGCATTTTCTTACAATTTCTGCCATTTTTAATCATTCATGGCTTGCAGCAACCGTAATCGATTATGTTGAAACTTCGTGTATGTATAAATTAAACTTAAATTTTCAAAAAACCTGTTTTAAATTTTCAACACAGACATAGATAAAAAAGTGAAAAATCAGTAGCTTCACTTTTTTCTTCACAACTCTGATTAATACCAATTTTATAAAAGTTCTTTTTACACATTATCTATTAATTTGATGATTATTTAATGATTAATACCAATTTTATAAAAGTTCTTTTTGCACATTATCTATTAATTTGATGATTATTTAATGATTAATACCAATTTTATAAAAGTTCTTTTTGCAAATTATTCAGCAAATTAATCCTTCTAACATCTCAAAGACACTCAAGTCATTTCGATCGATTTTAAAAAGCTTATTCGTTTTTAAAGGATGTACTTAAGTACCTGACTGCCACAGTAGTTTCACTTTATACCCACGATAAATAAAATCGATACATCGAAAACAAAAATAATTTACAACTTCCCGGTCCCGAAAGTCTGTCCATCGCTATCGTCTCTCCTTTAACATTAGGTTTACGGAGCACTAAAATTGATTATTTTACATTGCTTTATAAAAATAATAAAATTGTATTTACTTAGATCTTCAACGATTTTTATTGTAATATGTAAGCCAAAAAAATAAATCTATTTAATAATTCTCCACGAATGTCTACTTTCACTCTTAATAATCGTAAATTAAAAATTTTCGAATCCGTCATTTTGACGGGCCCCGTAAATCTAGTGTTAATCCGGCCGTATATCAGTCAAAATTTGCATGGCAGTGTTTCGTGTGCACCGACAGCGAAATTCTCCAGAAAAAAAAGCACACGTACACACATCCGCCTCGTTATCGCAGCGGTAATAGAAGAAATAATTAAAAACCGAGGCGTGGAACTCGGCCAGACTAAACGTTGTTCGAGAATTTCATAATACAGAAGGAGTCGGTGGATTCGTTTCATCGAGATCAGCTGACAAGATATGGAAATGGTTCGAATTACACGCACACTGTGCCATGCTTCACCGTCTTGCCTGATAGCGGGCGACTAATAATCATTACCCTTGATCGAGCCGGCGATATTGTCGCAAAATAAACGCTCGTAATTTCAATAAAACGAATTTATGGGGACCGGAGAGGATTCCGAAGAGGATTACTGGTTCATAATGGGACCAATAAAGAACATAACTGGATCGTCCTCGTTGATTTCGACTTTACGACAAGGTTGTATTATTTTAAGGGCTCCGACGATGGAGAATTTTGTTCTCGATATTATTTTTTCACTAGATTTCAGTGTAAGATTCACACTTTATTCCATTTAATCCGTTGAGGACCGGTCGTTATTTCTTTCTGTATAATAAATATTCTATGATGTTAGAGATGTTTATTAATCAACTTTATGATTTCGGCGCAAGGTTTGATCATATTAAGAAGCAGCGAATTTGCAATTAAATTATTCTCGACGTTTCGATCCTAATGTGGATCATTTTCACGGAGGATTTATTGCGTTTGCTGTGCCAACGGGTAAAATAAAACAAAAAAGAAAAGAAAAATTATGAACAGAATATTAGGAGTTACGTAGAACGGTGATTTAACCCATGGCGGCAGATACGTAACTGGTCTATAAATTGTACTTGTTGATAAATTAATAGTCTGAGGAATTTATTCATTTATGGCAACATTGAGTGGGCACAACTTTGAAAATGTAGAACGATTGAACTAATTTAAGAATTTAATATTTTTGACTTGATACTATTATTAAAGAAAGAATGAAATATGTATGTGACTCGTGTCTCTTGAAATCGACGCAGGACATTTTTATTTTTCATAAAAATCTGCAGTTTTATACTATGCATATTTTCTTGTATTTCAAGAAAATATCCTAGTAGAATAATTCATCCATTTTTGCTCTACACTTTAAATCAATATATTCTTTTGCATTTATAATGTCACATTTTGAAGAGATGCATCTGACAATACGAACATATAGAGAACAATCATTTTACGGTATGTAAAAATTTTTTGGTATGTAAATTTTCACCCTGAAGAACGTATGAGGGTTAGAAATGTCTACGTGTTGTCATTGCATAATGCAGTCCAGTGTTCAGTTTTGACGTAGTCATCAGAGTTAGTATGTTGTACTAATGCCATCCCTGAAGGGTTGAATTGAAGGGTCTTTTTGTTGCCGAAGAAATTAGGTGTTTTTCGCAGATTGCAACGAGATAATAAATTTCCGTAAACAGAAACAGACGAGCAACATCACTGACGGATCGCGTGGGCGAGTCGATTGATTAATAATGAATGAACCGTCGAGCCCACGCGCGAATCGTCGGCCAATCTCTTACCAATCGTTCTTTCTGTCGACGCTTGATGATAATGCGAGGTTCGTGGGTAATGAAGAAAAACGATGAAAACTTATCGCACTCGTTCGGCGTTCGAGAGTATCACTGTCCCTAATTGCAACGCTATAGTCACTTTTCGTGCTCGCACGATCCTTCGTCGAACCAACGCCCCAATTCCCAACACGATTTGCATTCCGGTCAATTTTTCGCAAGAAGGAACCGCCACGAAGCTTCCACGAAACGAGGACGCCCGATTTCAAGGACTCCATTACTCAGGAACACGATCTTTCGACAGTAAGATCGACAAAACAATTCCTCATCATCGATCTCACAGTTTATTCAAACATAGTCAAAATAATTTTATAAATTTTGTTGCTTATCATCGATCTCACAGTTTATTCCAACATAGTCATATTAATTTTATAGATTTTGTTGCTTATCATCGATTCCTCATCATCGATCTCACAGTTTATCCAAACATAGTCAAATTAATTTTATAGATTTTGTTGCTTATCATCGATCTCACAGTTTATTCAAACATAGTCAAATTAATTTTATAAATTTTGTTGCTTATTATCGATCTCACAGTTTATTCAAACATAGTCAAATTAATTTTATAAATTTTGTTGCTTATCATCGATTCCTCATCATCGATCTCACAGTTTATCCAAACATAGTCAAATTAATTTTATAAATTTTGTTGCTTATCATCGATCTCACAGTTTATTCCAACATAGTCAAATTAATTTTATAGATTTTGTTGCTTATCATCGATTCCTCATCATCGATCTCATAGTTTATTCAAACATAGCCAAATTAATTTTATAAATTTTGTTGCTTAAAGTCAATACACAGCATAATCTCTAAAGACAATTCTTTTGCTAAAGTGTACAGAGAAATCTGCAAATTAATGAATGAATAAATAAATAAATCGATCAATAAAAAAAGAAATTAATAAATGAATGTTTGACCAAATTGATAGATTTAAATTCATTTTAATGAGCGCATTCGTTAGCGGATGTTCGAACCGTGTTTCCTGGAGCAGGTTGAGATATTATAAAAAAATTGTTTTTAATTATTTTCTTGGTATTTCTTGCAGGCGCACATACATTGATGACTTTTTTTAAAGCTACGACGCAGGGAAGACGATGTAATAATAGAAATCACAAGATACTGCTTTGTTGCATCGGAAGTATATGCAATCGATAAAAATGCTCGATAGTGAATATTTTTAGATCCTGTAGTTTAAATTTCCACCGAATCTTGTCGAGAAGAAAGAACAGTATAAATGAACACTGTCCTCTATCTTCCTACTAGCTTGTTCGCATAAATTCGCCACTTAATAATCCTCTAAAGCTGGCACACAATGAAAACGATGTAATAGTAAAAATTGCGATAAATACACTGCTGGGTTACGTCTATCGTGTTTGTAATTAATAAAAATTCTCGACGATGAACAATCTTTGAATTCTTTAACTGAAATACAATATGAATCTTTTCAAGAAGAAAGAACACTCTTCTCAATTTTTCACTAGCATGTTCACATAAATTCACCACTTGATAATCCTCTAAAGATTGCACAAAATGAAAACGATGTAATAGTAAAAATTACGGTAAATACACTGCTGGGTTACGTCTACCGTGCTTGTGATTAATAAAAATTCTCGACGATGAAAAATCTTTGAATTCTTTAACTGAAATACAGTATGAATCTTTTCAAGAAGAAAGAACACTCTTCTCAATTTTTCACTAGCATGTTCACATAAATTCACCACTTAATAATCCTCTAAAGCTGGCACACAATGAAAACGATGTAATAGTAAAAATTGCCATAAATACACTGCTGGGTTAGGTCTATCGTGCTTGTAATTAATAAAAATTCTCGACGATGAACAATTTTTGAATTCTTTAACTGAAATACAGTATGAATCTTTTCAAAATGAAAGTACATCAATTTTCGACTTGCTTGTTCGCATAAATTCACCACTTAATAATCCTCTAAAGTTTGCACAAAATGAAAACGATGTGATAACAGTAATTAAAAAGATACGTGCTCTATAATGAAGATTCTTAAATTCCTCCGCAGAAATTCGACCCGAATTTTCTCGTGAAAGAGAAGCAATAAATTCGCCGGATAATGGTTCTCCAAAGTTCCCAGCACAATAAAGACGGTGTAATAATAAGAATTACGGTGGAGTCGCCGATCAAAGGAAATCTCGAAAGAGCCATCGAATTCTGTTGGTTCCCAGGACACTCGAAACTTGCCGGCGGATCGCGAGGACACTATAGGAATCCACAATAGGTGAACTCGCGATGGCACACAATAGAATTTCGATTATACCGAGCGAAAGCAATCTACTGTTCGCAGGACAAGCGAGTGAAATGATTCCGTTGCGGTCAGACCTCGTTGAGATATCTTTTATTAAAAGATATCCTGACCGGGCGTCACACGATTACGCGTTATTTTAGGACGGTGACAGAATGGTTCGCTGTTGTAATTTCCTTATGAGTCATTGCCACTGATCTCAATAGTAAAACTTGGACCTGTCGATCGTGAGCATTTCATTTTGAAAATGACGATTCGATGAATTAAAGAGATTTGTACAGTTTCGTGGGTTTCCTCGTGACTTGGTGCTAGGCTGTGAATTTTATGCAGTTTTAAAAATAATTGGATGGTTAACATTTCAAACAGTAGAGAGATTGAAAGAATTTAAGATCATCAATATCTTATTCTCAAGTTGAATGAAATTATTAAAGAAGGAAAGTAATTTCTATATGGTGCCTATATTCCAAAATTGAAACACACAATTTTTATTTTGCATAAAGATTCGCAGCCTAGTCATCGTAAGAATTGAATTTTAACTAAAAGAGTATACTGAATCGAGTATATTGGGATTATAAAGTTCAGTCAATGGTAAATGTAGGAGGGCTTGGTAAAAATAAACCGTACAAAAAGGGAAAAATGACAATTTTACGAATTAAGGAGATTTGAACAGGTTCCCTCGTGAGTCGTTGCCACTGAATCAATGGTAAAACGTGGACCTGTCGATCGTAAGCATTTAATTTTAAAAAAAGCGGTTTATTGATTAGAATAAGAGCATACTATGATTAATGCTGAGCCAATAAAAAATGCAGAAAGACTCAGGGAAAAAGTCGTATACAACAGAAAAAGGACGATTTGATGAATTAAAGAGATTTGCACAGTTGCGTGGTTCAAATGGTTAACATTTCAAACAGTAGAGAGATTGAAAGAATTTAAGATCATCAATATCTTATTCTCAAGTTGAATAAAATTATTAAAGAAGGAAAGTAATTTCTATATGGTTCCTATATTCCAAAATTGAAACACACAATTTTTATTTTGCATAAAGATTCGCAGCCTAGTCATCGTAAGAATTGAATTTTAACAAAAAGAGTATACTGAATCGAGTATATTGGGATTATAAAGTTCAGTCAATGGTAAATGTAGGAGGGCTTGGTAAAAATAAACCGTACAAAAAGGGAAAAATGACAATTTTACGAATTAAGGAGATTTGAACAGGTTCCCTCGTGAGTCGATGCCACTGAATCAATGGTAAAACGTCGGTCCCCTTGATCGTAAGAATTTCATTCAAATAAAAAAGAGTATACTCAGTCGAATAAGAGTATATTGAAATTATGTCTCAGACGATGGTAAATGTAGTAAATCTCTAGGAAAAAGTCGCCCACAAAGCGGAAAAGACGATTTTATGAATTAAAGAGATTTGCACAATTACTGAAGAGATACGGTTCGATTGAAAGGGAATGGTGGGGGCGGGAAAGACAGTGAGTCAGCGTGAAGCTTAAACGAAACCGATAAAAGTCGTTGTCGAAGCGATTCCCTTGAAAGGAATGCATTAAAAAGATCTCGAGATCGCCCACCTAAAGGAACGGTATTCGTTTCCACGAACGGAGGGAATCTCGGTCGAAATGCATTCGATTTCGCGATGACTTCGAACACTAACGAATATCTGTAACCTCGACCAGTAATAACGCCAGTAATAACGCAATCGATTGAGAAATTTCTCTTTCTTACATTATGAATTACCGTATGACGAATTACAAGAAGAAACAATACACATTAGAAAAATGTGATATGATAAGAATGATAAGGTTTAGTAGACAATTGTTGGTCAATTAAGAGCGGAGCAATTTTATTCGAATTGCTGCAAATTAATATATGACGAATTACAAGAAGAAACAATACACATTAGAAGAATTGAACTTTTGTAGGAAAATTAATAAGAGTTGTTCACTAATACATTTTTAGAATACAGATAAGGTTTAGTAGTCAATTGTTGGTCAATTAAGAGCGGAGCAATTTTATTCGAATTGCTGAAAATTAATGTATGAAGAATTACAAGAAGAAACAATACGCATTAGAAGAATTGAACTCTCATAGGAAAATTAATATGAACTGTTCAGTAATACAACACTTTTAGAATACAGATAGGATTTAGTAGTCAATTGTTGGTCAATTAAGAGCGGAGCAATTTTATTCGAATTGCTGCAAATTAATATATGACGAATTACGAGAATAAACAATGCACAATAGGATTATCATGCTTTTATAAGGTAGTAAACCAGAGGTCCGAATTAATACGATATTTTTGCGAATAGATAAAATTCAGTAGTCAATTTTCGAACAATTGTGTTAATTCTAATTAATAAATAGACTGTGGACTTTATACATTTATGGCAAAAATGGGTAAATTCAATTTAAAACATGTTGAAACGGTTTAAGAATACCAACTTATTATTTTCAGCTTGTTAAAATTATTACAGCAAGAATGGGATGTCTATCTGGTTCCAGTCTTTAGTAATTGGTGCAGACAATTTTCATTTCCCACGCAGTCCAGTAATAAATTATATTTTCGAATAAAATAAACCAGTTAACCATTGCGTTTTTTTTTTTTAAATTAAGTAGACTTGATCAATCTTCGTAACTAAGTAATAGAAATAGAAATGCAAGTGACTCCAAGATGCAGTTCGGAAATGCACAATTTCGATCCCCGACAGCGAAATAGTAAAATAAACCAACAAAGATGAATATTCTAAAATAAATCTGATGTCGATTCGATCGGATCGAGAAAGGTGAGATTCAAAAAAATAATTCAGAAGAACCAGTTCGATCATCGTGGCGGAAAATGATTGTGGGCAGTTTCCACGAGGAATCAAAAGCCGATAGAACGGAAGGAGATAAAGAGTTAACGGGAGGAGCTCAAGACCCGATAAATCGGGAAAATGGTCAGGAGCCATGGAGATACGAATAGTTACAGCGAGAAGCAACGAGAGACTCGACTTGACAAATCGACGAACCGAGTGGAAATGGAGAAAACAGAGAAAGCTAGAAAGCTAGAGAAACTTCGGTACTGATTCTGATTTATCGTGCGTGATGACAATCGAAGGCGTGTGTGCATCTGTCGGGTCATTTTTAATGTCGTAGGGGGACAAGTGTAAAAGCAACTGAATAATTCATGGTGGCCGTACGTTGTAATCCCGTGCAAGTCCAGACGAATGAAGACTTGTTCGAGGAAGAGTGAACACGATACGTTTAGACAGGGAATATTGGAGGCTGAAGTTCTTTTTCTCACGAAGAGAAAAGTTCTTCGTAATTCCATGAAGTGCAACTCCACGAGGAAACGTCGGACGAAGTTTTGTTCAACACTTTGACTGCCAAAGCAGCGACCTGAAAAATTTCATAAAATCGAAACAATATATTTAATAAAATAATGATTACAGAATCAAAATGTGCGACACTGAGTAACGTTTTAACCTTCTTGCATTTTCCAGATATTAACCAAATTTGATACAATGATTACATTAGCGTAATAATTAATTTTTAGATATGGACAAATAATTCCGTCACCCATATATGAGTGACACAGCAGTCAACGTGTTAAGGAAGAGCGAATTCGATTTTAAGAAAGGAAAGAATAATTGTAGGCTGAAGTTTCTAGAAGAAAGACGAACTTCTTTTAACTGCAGTGCTGCGTAGATTCTCTGGAACATGACGAAACGAATGTAGATTTGTTCCAAAAAAAGTTGAACATGGTTTTTCGGAGAGAAACAATTTCAGAATAAAGTTTCCAGGAGAAGGGAGAAGTTCCTTGTGTTTCGATGCTGTGCAATTCCATCGAGAACACGACGAATCCATTGAATACTTGTTCAAGAAACAACGCACACAGTTTTCTCGAGAGATATTGGGCACTGAAGCATCCAAGAGAAAAAGAGGATCGTAGTGAATTTTAAAAAAGAATGCGAAAGTCGTGGATTATTAAATCTTCGACGAGCTCCGGGAAGTTGCCGTAATTACAACCCCTTTAGGAGCTATCGACAAGGTGAACGATCTTCTTAGAGTGTACTCTCTCTCGCCTCATTATCGGTAGATTTCCATCGATACTATCTCCCCTTTTACGCCGCGTTGTCAGAGGGAACACGAACGCGAAAAATCTACTCGGAAATCCATGGGTAGATAAAACGCGGAAACTACCGAGCGACGGCCGAAGGACTTCCTCGTCGATGAACACCGGATAAACAAGGATTTATAGTATCAAAGACGATTCATCGGGTGTCTTCCTGCACCGGATAAACAACCGCACTGTCCGGGTCGTGCAGGTACCCTCGGCCGGATAGGTATTCTATCGGTGGGCTATCTAAGAGCTTACTTCCGCTAGACGACGTAAGTTTCCTCATTCACGATAATGAAATTTCTTCGAGAGCGATAGATAGGCTCAAGCACAGTGAAAGTGGAGAGTATAGTACGTTTCCGGAGAGATTCGTTCGCGGATTTGGAAAATATGAGGAATACAATATAATATAGAAAAAAATATAGGAAAAAAAAATTGAAATTCCAGCGTAGAATCACTCGATTTTTATGACGGGAGATGTCTGACCAGGTACGGGTGCATTCGACTTAACCCCTTGCCGTACCATTTACTTTAGGGCTGGAGTGAATAGAACATCTTTATCCCCAAAAATGTCATATAAGAGAAAAGAATCCTTAATACTTTTGTTACAGCTATATTTACTTCAATGCTTAAATATTGATTGAAGAAGAATAAAATTTTATTTTGTCTACAAAGGATGGCAGAACATTCATATTCATTAGACTTTGTTTAAAATCTTCATCTCGAATCTGACTCGTTTAAATATGGCAAGAGGTTAATCCAAAGCAAGAGAGAAATGATATTGCAATGAAAATTATTCGGTTGTTCGGAAAGTAATTTTGTTTTTCGTGTAGAGATGGTGTTGCTTTCATTTATTATTATTTAACATTATTCTAAGTCGCAAAATCATTGTATATTTTCAGAACTGACGTTTCGGACGTGATTTCGTAACTTATAGAACTTTATAATCTTTCAAGCATTTCTTTTGTCATCGCATCAAATATGCAAAATCAAAATGAGCATAGCCGACACATTTTGCTTTTTTGTTACGGGTATGGTAAAAACGCAATGCAAGCAGGGAAAAAGATGTATGCTGTTTACAGAGAGGGTGTACCGTCGTATTACCATTTATTTCGTTCTTTTCAACACTTTTTAAGCGATGTAACTATTATTTTAAACGAAGGCGTCAAAAGTAATACAACTCAATTATTTGCTAATAAAAAACAGGAATTCTACGAACATGGGATCTCCAAGTTACTAGAAAGATGGGACAAGATCATAGAACAAAATTGCCACTACATCACCGAATAAATAAATAAATAGTGAAACATCGTCGTCATTTTCCCTTGGAGAAACAATATTACTTTCCGAACAACCCAATAATTTCAAGTCCAAAGCAGAGAACTTTAACAGAAAATTCATGATATAGGAGCAATGTTTGACTATGCACTGACGTATACTACTCAGCCAAGAGCCTTAGTTTATTGGACAGTATTGGGCAATTTATAATAAATTCCAGGAGAAAAATATTCAGTTCTTCTGTATAAATTCGTGTTACTTGCGGTCTGACTAGACACGAGTGCATTCTACTTAATCTTGAACACAAAGGGAATTCATATTTCCTTAGAATTTAACACTAAACACTAAACCTTAAACAAGTGAGAAGATTGAATTTATTTAAACTTTGTACCGTTTCCATCACAATATTCGTTTAAATAAAGAAGTAAAATCAGTCATTTCCTATGAAATCGCTTTTCTAATTTCAATAATTGCGAAATAGAAAACCGGTCAATTTGACCGTGGTAGGTTTAGTGTTAAGACCCAAAGTCTGACTAGACACTGATACATACTACTTATCCAAGACTGCAAATAAATTGATAAAAATAAGCTATTTATTTAACCCGAATTCTAGAACGTTTTCATATAAATTTAATGCATTTTATGTTTGACCAGGTGCGAGTAAATTCTATTTAATCGAGGGCACTAAAAAATTAGTAGAGACACATTTTGAATTTTAAAGTAGAACGCTCCTTTGGAAAACTCAAGACGTAGAATGAACGTCTGACCACACACTGGTTCACACTACTTATCCCAGAGCACAAGTCATTAAATAATAAAAAACAATTTTAAATAAATTCCAGAGAGGATACTTTTCTGTCTAAATCCAAGTCACTTGGAGTCTATCCAAACACAATTGCATTCGACTTAATCCAGGACGCTAATGGTATTGATATTCCAATAAAATTTAAGACCCACCGTCAGACTAGACACTGGTATATACTACTTACTATATAGTACAAATAAACTGACAATAGTAAATTATTTATGCACTTTTAATTGCAGAACCCTTCACGTACATCCATGAACAGTTCATGTCTAATCAACTGCAATGAAATTCTACTTTACCGAGGGCACGAAGATTTGAATAACCCACTGGAACAGATATTAAATTTAAAAGTAGAATGCTTTTTTGAACAATTCAAAACGCATGTAACTAAATAATAAAAAAACAATTTTAAATAAATTCCTGAGACTACACTTTTCTGTCTAAACCCAAGTCACTTGGAGTCTATCCAAACACAATTGCATTCGACTTAATCCAGGACACTAATGGTATTGATATTCCAATAAAATTTAAAACCCACCGTCTGACTAGACACTGGTATATACTACTTACTATATAGTACAAATAAACTGACAATAGTAAATTATTTATGCACTTTTAATTGCAGAATGCTTCACGTACATCCATGAACAGTTCATGCCTAATCAACTGCAATGAAATTCTACTTTACCGAGGGCACAAAGATTTGAATAACCCAATAGAACATATATTGAATTTGAATGCTTTTTTGAAAAATTCAAAACGCATGTAACTAAATAATAAAAAAACAATTTATAATAAATTCCAGACGACACTTCTGTCTAAATTTAAAACACTCGTTACCCAGCCATGTAAACAATAAAAGAACAATTTTTAATAAATTCCGGACGACACTTTTGTCTAAATTTGAAACACTCGGTACCCAGCCAATTACCGTTCTACTTAATTAGGGGCACGAATGAATTAATATCCCTATAAAATTCAAGACCCATTACTTTCCGACTACGCACTGGTATATACCACTTCAACAAGCGCACAAATAAATTAACCAAGAAAAACAATCTCGATCTCAAGTGGAGAACAGTTTCTTGTAGATTCAAAACACTCGGTGTCTATCCTGGGTGAATTCTACTTAGCCGAGGGCTCGGGACAATTGATGTCCCTATAAAACCAATTTAGATCCCACTGCAGAGAGCTACGCCGTAAAACTTAAGACGTAGACTCAGCGTCTGACGTGGTAATGGTGTCAACTACTTAACCGGGGGCAGAAATAATTTAAATCCCAATAAGGAACGATCTAAATCACTGCGCAGAACATTCCATTCTGGAATTCCGAGTGCTGATGTCTGGGAAAGCATTGGTATATACTACTTAACCGAGTGCACGAAGGACTCTAAATCCCAATAAAACGCCATTTAACACTAGAACTACCGAGCACTAAATTACACTAATATAAATTACTTTATAATAACAAGAAGATTACATTTATTCATATTTCGTGAAATTGTTAATATATGCTTCAATAGAAAGTACATTGAAAAAGTTTGCATCGAAACATTCTTATAATTTCAATAACCGTGGAAGAAGAAATCAGTAACAAGACACTCTCACCCGCCCGGTAGTTCTAGTGTTAAATCCCAGAACATTCTTTTGCAAAATTAAAAACACAGGCACGATGCCTGACCAAACACTGATAGACTCTACTTAGCGAAGTGCACAAAAGAGTTCAAATGCCAAAGGAATACAATTTAAATTCCAGAACTTTTTCGTTTGAAATGAAACAAACGCAGACATCTGACCAAACACTGGAGCATACCACTCAGCTAAAGCTGAAGCTAAAGCTGAAGCTGAAGCTACAGCGAATCTCCCGATACAAATAATATAAACATCCCCATGGTTAATATAAAATTCAGAACACTGTGTGTCCGACCATCCATCGCTGCGTACTACTTAACCAGTGCAAGAATACAGCTTCTCCAAGAAGAAATCTGCATGCCATCGACCATTCCGAAAAGATGGGAAGAAAAGCGACCATTTTGTTCACAGGGACCACAATATTAACAACGATTTATATCAATCGGATCACAGAGAATTGATAATAAGTTGATACGGTTAAAACGCAACGTTGTAACATGATCCTCGATTCTTTTTCGAATCAACTTCCCGTGCCGCGACTCGCGGATCTGCGTGACCGGAGAAAAATCCGCGCGTTGATCTCGCGAATTATAATTTACATCCACTGGTATTGCGATACAGACCATCAGTGTCGTCCGCGTGACAGACAGCAGCTGGTGTGCATTTTCCTTCGGTTGTTAGCGATTAAGTAAAGTAGTCCTCCGATCCTCGGTCCCACGGAGAGATCGCGGTCGATCGCGGATAAGTATCCGAGACAACGGTCGACCGTCCTCGATCGGATATTTCCTGTGAACGAACAAACAGTCGCGCGATTATGTTCTTATCGGTTTGCGACGCGGTGTTCGCCGTTTCTTTTCGCTCGGTTTCGAAAGTTGTCGCGTGTGTCGGTAATCAAAAGCGTATTTCTCGCGCGTGCCGCGTGTCTGCGATGCGCGTGTCGCGATGCTCGGCCACCGACTGTCAGCTACGTCGCGACGGGACGTCGGCGCGACGACCGAACGCCGCCGAGGACGTCCGAGGGCGGCGAAACGACGCCTGGCGTCGCGGCGACCAGAGAGAACAAGGAGAAACAGAACAAGCCGCTCGGACGCGGCAGAGAACTTCTGCGGCTAACCGCGAATTAGATCGTCCCGATTGTTGCCAGCCTACGTGAAATCCGCGAGCTTGACCATTTCGCAATGAAAACTGGCCCAGAAATTTGGGGTCCTAATTAGTGACCACAGCGAATTTTTTCTCTATGTTGACTTTCACTGCTTTATTGAAAGACAATCGTGACTACGAAATATCTTTTCCTTGTTTTGAATATTTGGACTTTATAGCCTTCAATTATACAGGGTGTTCCACATAAATGGGAACACCTAAATATCTGTCGTATTTACAGTCCTATCAGAAAACTTTAGAGGACAAAGTGACACTATTGCAGAGGGCAAATATAATGGTAAAGAAAACAATTTTTTATGTCGTTTTTTTTTAATGAAATTTCAAGGTCACCGATGTTTTTTTAAATGGAATAGTATATTTTTTTACGATAGCATGATAGACAATAGATAACTGAATTTAGTGGATACCACCTTTTTGACCTTGAAATGACCTTGAGCAAGAATAATCATGTTGGAGCGGATAAAATGTCGAAGTTTAAAACTTACGTGTTTCAGCAAAGATTACGCGTTGTTTACGGAGGGTTGACCTTTACATATCATAATAAATGTTCGAAATGTTGACTATCCTCATTTATGCAGTATTGCAATCTTGCATTAAATGATCTGTAAGCATTGTCGATTTCCTCAGACGTAATTGAAGCACATGCTGCAGTAATCCTTTGCCGCATATCCTCTGACGTTGTGGGTTTATCTTTGTACACAATACATTTTATCTTGCCCCATAGATAAGAGTCCAATGGTGTCAGATCCGGAGAACGGGCTGGCCATGGAATTGTTCCTCGTCGCCCAATCCAGCGTCCAGGATATTTCGTATTTAGCACCGTTCTAGCAACTTTAGAATAATGCGCTGGACCACCACCATGTTGAAACCACATTATTATGATATGTAAAGGTCAATCCGCCGTAAGCAACGCATAATCTTTGTTGAAACACGTAAGTTTTAAACTTCCACATTTTCTCCGCTCCAACGTGATTATTTTTGCTCAAGGTCATTTCAAGGTCGAGAAAATGGTATCCACTAAATTCAGTTTTTTATTGTTTATCATGCTATCGTAAAAAAAATATATTAATCCATTTAAAAAAACCGGTGACCTTGAAATTTCATTAAAAAACACGACATAAAAATTGTTTTCTTCACCATTATATTTGCCCCCTGCAATAGTGTCACTTTGTCCTCTAAAGTTTTCTGATAGGCCTGTAAATACGACAGATATTTAGGTGTTCCCATTTATGTGGGACACCCTGTATAGGGACAAGGGACAGAGAAACAAATGTGTCATTTACTCTATAGAATCCATAGAAACTAATATAGCTTTTTTCGTAGGTGGACGCGTGGAGGACACATGAATGTCAACGCCCCTTTCTTAAACGGAATGATATATTTCTTTATGTACTATTCGAAAGGGCGTTTCAAGACATGTGCAGTGACCTACGACTGAATGTCATTCAAGATCGTTGAATATTTTCCATCACAGTTGGCCCTCAACGATCTTGAATGACCTACGATTGAATGTCATTCAAGATCGTTGAATATTTTCCATCACAATTGGCCTTCAACGATCTTGAATGACCTACGATTGAATGTCATTCAAGATCGTTGAATATTTTCCATCACAGTTGACCGTCAACGATCTTGAACGACCTTCAATCGTAGGTACTTGCCTTAAAACGCCGTATTTGGGTGTGGTCTGTATTGACAGAGTGGTATTAATGACTTGTACAAGAAAATTCGCTAAGACTAACAAAATTGCCAAGCAATTCTCAAACTAGAATTAGAATGACAAGAACCACTGAAAATCAGAGTAACACAGCAAATCAAATTGAATTTTGTTTACCGAACATGCCAGACACATCGCTCATCCGACACGAAATCTTACCAAAATCTACAAGGTATAAAGTTCTTTTCTAAAGGACGAGTCCTCCCATAAATTTCCCCGCGTGTTCCAGCCTAAATCCCGAGGATAAGGGCCGATCGGTGGATTTATGACACCCTTGGAAGAGTCCGCGCAAGCTATAGCCAATTCAAGGGGATCCGACGTGTCGACAGATTCGCGACTAGCCCCGAGGAATACGGAATCGCGTTTAATCCGCGAGAACAATTGCGGCTAGGTGAGCAGAGATCCGATTGTAGATCGGAGCGATAGGGATCGTGGAAGCTGGACCAACAATCCGGGGACGCTGTTGCGAAAATTGCGGCCCATCGAGGGACGCCTCGCGTCGCACAATGGAGCTAATTTACCGTGGTAAATGAGAGAGAGAGACAGAGATAGAGAGAGATAGAGAGAGAGAGAGAGAGAGAGACGCATTTGTCAAAGCGGCCATTAAGAAACCGATCTGACTTGTCGATACCCTAAAGGGTTAAGTACTTAGGTGGACTCTGGAGAATAAAGAGTAGAGTTTACTTAAATTTAAAAGAAGGATGAGGGAGCTACGAGCCGGAAGACAAATTGAAAGATCGCGAGATATCAGCCGTGGTCGCGTTTGCTAATGAACCCCGGAAGTTCGGCATGAATACGCTGTCAGCCGGTGAGCTGCGGCTTTAATTCAGATCGTAATCGAACAACAGCTCGTATTATGTATTCATTGTCTCGCGGAGATTGATTTATTCATCGCGAGATCGAAACCGTGGAGTCGTAAAAATCCGTGGATCGGTCTCGCACCGAATATAGATCGAATCAGCGACTGTCCGGGACGAGGTTCGGAAACAGCCTATCTATCCGGGTGAATCCCATCGTCCTGGTAGAAGGCTTGATGTCAACCAGCATACACGACCGACTTACGCGAATGAGTATTACAGTCGTGCTAATAGCACCTTGCAGAAATCGCGATGGCTTTGTTTAATACGATCACGATCGCGATTGCAATTAAACTAGATCAAAGCCTGGCCGCGGGAACTGGACCACAACACCGGAGAAGCCTGGACCTATCCGAACAGAAGTCAGCGACTCTTGGTCAGAGGAAGCTGTCCGATCGCATTTCACCTAACCGAGCTCGCCTCCGGGAAGACTATGAATTGGTTCTCGAAACCCGAGACCGAACACGGTGCTCCTAGAGACGCTTGCGCTGGACGAAACTCTGCTCTTATGGATTACCTTTTAACCCCTTGCTATACCATGCTGGCTGAGATAAATGTTTCCTGGTGAAGATTCCAAACAAAGTTAATGAAACACGAATGTTAACTATTTCTTTTAAATCAGAATAAAATGCTGTTCCCCTGCTATCAATATTTAAGCATTAACCCTCTGTCTACAGTAAAAAAAACTTTCATTATGCGATAGGAAATTTATACCACAAAACGTAGTAAATATAAAAAAAAACTTTTAGCTTTAAATAATAAAAAATAAGAAAAGTAACAAAGTCATGCAACGACAAGATCCCAAGAATTTTAAAAGTTTAAATAACTGCAGTATCTACATACAGTCGGGTCCAATGGACCCGCTTGGTAGACAGAGGGTTAAAATAAGGGAAGGCGTGTATAATTAATTCAAATCGTCTACTTACGAGGAAGTAAATACCACTGGTATTTTCTTTACAGCTCCAAATACTGTGCTTCAGCTCCAATTTTTCACATACGTCGCCGGTTCCTCGAGGTACCTAGAGAAGAAATCAATTGTTATTCTGCAGAATAAACCACTGAGACGCGAAACGGAGATTAATCTCTGCAAGTATAAGATATTCTGAAGGATTGTACCTCAGCCTGCCACAGGATCGGTGCATTTTTCTTTCGATATGCTGTTCTTCACGGCCATCGAAGGAGACACGTCCCGAAATCCATTATCCTGGCATTATTCCCAATATTCTCTGGAGGAAGTCGGGTCTCCCGGGGATCTGATAATGAGAGCATTCACGGGACAGTGAATCAATCGTCGCGGTCGCAGACCATTTGGAAAACGAATCCCACCGAAATACCTGGACCGGAGTCTCTCTCTCTCTCTCGCTCGCTGTTTCTGTCTCTCCAGCCGCATTGCGACAAATCGCCGGAATTAGTCACGGACGAGTGAAATCGCCGCTAATCGAAAAAAATAAGAGCCACGTTATTAGTCCACGCCACGAGGCAATTAGGGACAGGGCCAATCAGCTGTAATTAAGACACTCTTACCGAGGAGTCAGCGATTTACTCCGAGAAGAGACGTTGAATCTCAGCATTGGTGTCTTGAGCTTAATTATTACCGAATCGCGGTTGTCGAACCAGAAACCAGCCGATTATTTGAAGGGAACGTTTAATTCGAAGGAACTAACGGGATCGCCGAGTAAATAAATTATCGTCGCCAGAGCCTTGGTCGATGACACTGTTCCACATTAATTTCGCGTTTCGATTACCGTCAAGCGGCTCTTATTATAAAAAAATATAGCGTTGTATTTAGGAAAGTCTACAGAATTCTTGAAATTGAAAGCTTGATTTCGTCTTGGAAATTATATTTCTGAATAATTGAGGATGACATAGAACAACGACTCATTGTCAGAACTTATGAGAATCACCTACTAATTATGCAAATGCAAGGGTAAGAAGTTAAAATATGTAGAACAGTGTTATTAATGAGCGAACTGACACACACACACACACACGCGCGCGCGCGCGCACGCAAGGATCTAAAGTTGCGGTGAAATGCAATCAAACGAATTTCGGATTAAATTCGGATCAGCCCGGTGTTGCCTTTAATTTGCAGAGTTTGTACACAGAAGCAAATTAGTGTCAGCTGCTGTGTAACACGAGTGGTTTGCAATTGATTGCATAATTAAAAGAAGGCTCGTGCATCGGTTGTCAAAGACTGCTGCGTGATAAATGCGTAAGCTACATGCTATATCATGACCATCGATTTAGACAAAAATAATTCTCAATAAATACGTGAAGAATTCAAGAAGTAACCCTTAATAAATATATCAAAGATTCCTGAAATAGTCAGCTGTATGAACTACGAAATTCTTCTAAATAGTTTAAATATCGATTGGTACTATTTCAAACTGAAGTGTAAGACATATGATTGTGTGGTAATTTTTCCCTCCCCCTGATAGCGCATTTTCCATTCGGTCTTCTCCTGAAGCGTATTCTTCTGGCGTCGTTGGTACTAGCCTGTATTTTCGCGAGGAAAACATATTCCTTCTATCTCGCTGTGCCCCGCTATAGCTCCACCAGTCTGTCTGCAATCATCCACCTCCGTTCCCGTCATTTTCCCGGCTACTGAATTACCGCTCGGAGATAATAGCCGCTCCTGGGATCTGGAACGGAAAAACAAGATGGTAAACATTAATGCGACACTGACGCCATTCTTCCGTCCGGCAGAGAATAATCAAATGCTTTACTTTCGAAGGACGGAAAGAAAGATGAGGTCCGAATAAAGATGTTTACTGATTAACCCATTCATTATTTTCGACAAGACATCCAAGCTATTTATCTTTTTTTTAAATAAAAAAATATATATACTATTATCTTTTTTTTAAATAAAAAAAATATATACCATTTTTTTTTAAATAAAAAAAAATGTATACTATTATCTTTTTTTTAAATAAAAAAAATATTAACTATTATCTTTTTTTTAAATAAAAAAAATATTAACTATTATCTTTTTTTTAAATAAAAAAAAAGATATACTATTATATTTTTTTAAATAAAAATATATATATACTATTATCTTTTTTTTAAATAAAAAAAATATGTACTATTATCTTTTTTTAAATAAAAAAAATATGTACTATTATCTTTTTTTAAATAAAAAAAATATATATACTATTATCTTTTTTTAAATAAATAAATATATATACAGTCTCATATAAAGAAACATTGAGCTTGAATTTCTAACATTGTGACCTTGAGAAATATTTTCTATTTACAACAATACACGTCCCTTCAATCGTCCATAATAAATTGAACATTTTAGCTATTCGATTGATCGGAAAAAAGACAGATACGTTTTTCATGGACGCTTTCTATATTCGTGTACGAAATCGGCTGCACCTAACCAGAAAATTAACCGAATAGAGCCGTAAAAAATCGCTTTGAGTACGAAAAATTGGTCAGGCTGCGTGGGATTAAATGACAAAGGACTCGAATTGCAAGCGCATCGTCGCACTACCTCGCGAATTCTCGAAATCGCCTGTGTATCCCGTCGATTTAGTAAATACCGTCTGATCCGGTTATACTAAAAAAATATTGGCCGATTTGCGCGAAGACAACCAAACGTTGCATCCCCTGTAGACGGAAGTGAATTATTTCGCGAACAAATGATTATTCTGGTCCGAGAAAATGAAACGCAAACAACATTTACATGCCTATACCCAAATGTGCACGTGGACGACAATTTTCCGATTTCCGTTGTCCACATAGAAAACGCGATAATATTCATACACGCGGTGATTTCTTTGTTTATTTTTAATTATGAACGCAGAAAGCGGCGCGTTCGTTTACCGAACGAGAATTCGCATTGTTTGCCCGACAGTATAGCGTGCGAAACATTATTCCTTTTTACGATGCAATTTGTTTAATTGCACGCGACGAAAACATTGAAAACATACAAATTGCACTTATCGTTAAAATTGATATATTTTAAATAAATGGAAACATGAATTCGTTACCTGCAACACGAAGAAAATAACTGTGAATGAAGAGTGGAGAACCGGACGCCATTTTTAATCCCACGGAATTTGAATTTGAGGACCCCGATGACCGCGCCAATTCTGGAACAGTGCAGAACCAACTACTTTAATAAGCGGATTATTTTGCTTTCTTGGGTATAATTCGTTTAATCTATTTGTCTAATGGATAGACTAGTGTTAAATCTATGTTTGTACCTTTTTCTGTCGTTGCACACGTTAATTGATTAATGAAATACGTAAATCATGTGGGAGACACTGCACTGACACGACCTCAATGAAATTCGCCCGAACACTACAGCAGAGCCATCTAGTTTATTTGAAAACTGCAGGCACTGAGTAGATACTTTCACAGAACTGAGTATTTGAATATAATTACTCTACAATATGCTTCTAGTATCGAAAGTTTATTATTGTTGTTAATAGCACACTATATTAACCTACGAATAAAACTAATCAACCGAGATAACAATAGTTTGTGTTGCATGTATTATCATTTTATCTACTAGCAATAACTCTCAGTATATTTAAAATTAAATAGTTGCAATTGAGGCTTTCTCATTGATAGACCAATTCGGTTTTTTGAGGTTGTTCTGTAGAATAACATTGTTATGTTCTGCTTAGATATAGCGCAATGGCAAATAACAAAATAATGCATTTTAGTGAGGAAGAGCAAGATAATCTTTACCTTCAGGAAGAATCCGCAAAATAGAAGTTTACGAGAATACCCTTTCGTGTTTTTGACTGGAAGTAGGGCGAACAAACCAGTAAATTAAATGACAGAAAATTCTACCATTCTAAGGTCTGGGTTAGGTCTCCACGAACACAACTTGTACCTTCGAAGTACCTTTGTATTCTCTCGTAAACTCGCTAATTCGACCCTACAATCGATCAGATTATATACTAATGATTCGATATGCAGTCACAAACGAGAATCTCCAAACTTCGTAGCCCTCTATGGAGAGACGCTGGAATTAAAATTAAGTTAATAGCACAAATGAAATATATAAAATACTCGATTCTCGCTAACAAACCAAAATTAATAAATCGTCGGTAACGTAGAGCGTGGCACGAAAATGGTAATCATACGTGCTGTGATACGTGGTAGAACCAGGTCGAACAAACTATCCATGATTCGAATATTTAATTAAATTATTCGAGATCGAATACAATGAAATGACTGCTTCCTGTTATTGTCAATTGTGGAATTGAGTCTTAAATAATAATTCTATGAGAAACACGTTCATGCTTTTAGGAAGGTACCTATTGTATCGAAAGACGAATGGCGAATTGACCTGCATGAGAGTGTACAATGACTAAGCAAATTTTTCCTGAAAGCGTAAAAGGTAGAGGAAAATCGAAGCCTCGGTGGCTGCTCGACGTTGGAACCTGAAAAATTTCATCGTTTGGGAAATTCATGGATGGAAAGAGGTCTATAAAAATGGTACGTTGCATTAGCCGCCCGCATATGTCATTGTCTCGTATGTTTTCTTTATGCGTCGCGTATCTTTTCGGAGTGCGTAACTATGACACGCAAAAGATAAACTCGTATCAATCCTCGTTTTTAGTATTTTTGTTAATCTCCATTTTGTATGTGCCATGATATAAACATTTTCTAGTAATGGCACCTACATTTTTTATACAAGTATGTAAATTAGAACAACTTTCAAATAAAGGTGTGATTAAAGTTCTATTTAATTGTACAGGATCCTCTTTCACCTGGCCCTTGTCTAGATATTAGCGACGATGAACTGGTATCTATATCAGTCAGAGATTTGAACAGGCAACTGAAATTACGTGGCCTATCGCGGGAGGAAATAGTACGTATGAAACAGCGTAGAAGAACATTAAAGAACAGAGGATACGCAGCCAGTTGCCGCATCAAGAGGATCGAACAGAAGGATGAGCTGGAGACTGAGAAATCACAGGAGTATCGAGACATGGAAACTATGCAGGACGACAATAATCGCATGAGAGAAGAAATAGAATCCTGGCATTCGAAGTATCAAGCACTGAAGAAGTTTGCAGCAGAGAAAAAGATTCACATTCCACCAGAATTAGAGACTATGTAAAATAGATCACAGTGTGTCAGGCACTATACAACGATAGAAGTATTGGATTTCTAATAGTCCTATATGAAAATTGCAAAATGTAAAGGAGTTGCATCACCAAAGAGTTGGAATGCACTTAATAATTATAGCGCATTTGTGCACTGTATTAATTACGAAGATGCCACAAGGGCTATGACTAATCTGTAATATTAATGTATGGATAATTCTTATTTGTATTAAAAGCCGAATGTTTTTACATAGAATATTTTATTAAATTTGTCAGCTTCTCATAAGTATTTTCATTAAATACTGATCTCGTTTTGTAGAAAAATATTGTATTTCTTTGTACAGATTTACATAATTTGCTTTTCAGTGTGCAATAGGTATATCAATCTGCTAACTACATATACGTTAATTGAGTTACCTAGCAGTCTATATTGTTGTTTTCTCGTACTGTGATCAGGAAATGTAAAATCTTCAGGAAAACACATTAGTCTGCAGATTTCTCTAGGTGTGAAATATCTTAGCTTCAACTTTTCTAGGATCTGTAACGCTTCTAACGATTCTCGATCGTATCTACTCGCTGCTAAATAGGTTTCTTTAATCACATCTTTTGAATATGGACAATACACAGATCCTGTTCCTTCCGCATAGTGGCCATAGGCTTTTGTAAAACAACAGGAACCACGGTCTTGGGACGTCCTTATATCTAATATCCAGGCCCTCTTTTGTAGTAATTTGCTTGGTACAAGGTACTGTATGTCCTCAACAGTTTCTAAAATTTTATCTAACATGTAACAATTCTTATCGATCTCTATATCTTGTGTACAACTTTTTTCTGCTAGGAATTTATGTTTCCCTTTAGGCAAAGCTCTTAAAACATCCTCCGGCAAATCAAAATTTAACATAACGTTATCAAAACAAAATTTCAGATTTTTTTTCTTGGCTAGTAGGTAATATCTGTATCGACTGTTTGGAATACTGAACTGACATGGACTTAAAACCAGTTCTCTGTAATGAAACCCAGAGTCGTTGATGCACTTTAATACTGCATCTCTCATTTGAGACTTCTCAAACCCCTTGACATTCTCTAGCAAAATATACTTCAATGTTTTTATTCGAGGTATGAGTTCAAGTACAGAAAATAACGACGATGACCTATTATCGGATACATCTTTTTGGAGGCCTATCCTTGTATACGGTTGACAAGGAGGACTCATTAATATGGTGTCTATACGCAGATCATTTATTTCTTGTACAGAAATTGACTGAACATTGCGATTCATGAGATAAACATCCGGGAAATTGTGTTTGTACACATCATTCGCGACATTGTTTATGTCTACAGCTGCAACACAGTCCCCATTAACGCCGCTTTCTAAAAATATAAATAACTAATTTACATTTGTTTATAACAATTGGAAAGGTCACATTGAATAGCGTAGGTTAGGTATTTCTAAACAATGTATTTATGTACAGAAGTACCTGAACAAATAATAACAGAGTATCTCACCTTGAAGCGCGTAATGCATTCCCCCGATACCGCTATACAATTCTAGCACTCTCATGATGAATGATTCATTTGAAACCTCTTAATTGTAGATATTTCGATACGTATCCTGTTAATTGTCAATAAGCTCATCTGCTCTATATAATAGTATCGATGCGTTTTCCAGTTCTTTCGAGATTCTCTTTTGTCAGCATCAACGAAACACAGATAAATAGTGACTCGCAAAGGAAACAAGTACTTTGCCTCATAACTAACGCACTTTCGCAAACAAAATCTGTACAAACAATCACAGCGAGTGACGAAGAAGTAACCTAACATGTGATTCCATAGTCCGTTCAGTAATGGAGGGTATGCTACGTTTTGCGTCGCGCAAAATTTTACGTGTGTGATCCAACGTTTTACCTCGGAAATCAGTTTATGCTGTGACGGAAAAATGTGCAGTACAGATACGTGTGAACTCGCGAGCGACATTCGTTATTAGAGTAACGATAAAAATGAACAGTGCAAAAACAAGGAATCTAACCTGAACAATGTGTTGACTTTCGCCACTATTTTGATCATTATTTCGACGTTTACGAAGATTTCAATGCGCAAGGATCCGCGTAGAGAATCCCCTGTGACCCTAATCGTATCGACAAACGTTGACGCTCTTCCTTAGCGATTAAAGATATCGAAAAATGAGTTTATTGCCAGCCACCACCCAAATGCGATCACGATATTAAGAAAGATGTTTCGGAGTCGAAGCTGGTTTGGAGGAGGGCTCTGGAAGCCCAAAAATCCTCATTCTTTGGAGCACCTTAAGTATGTACACGTCTTACAACATCTTTGCTTTGTTTTCATTTTCTTGTCACGCACAGGTACTTGTACAATGTCCTATCAAAGAACCAGACTGTATCTGAGAACAACAGAGGATTGTTGGTAGAGACTCTCCGTTCTATAGCTGAAATTTTGATATGGGGTGACCAGAATGACAGTAGCGTGTTCGAGTAAGTATAAGATTAATCATTTTAGTGCCAGGCATCATTTAAAAAACAATGACGAATAGTGCCAAACATTGCAATCGTGCTGTTTTGTTTCTATGTCAATAAATGCAACCAGCACGATAGCACTGTATTCTGAACCATTTTTGCACTATCAATTGAAATCTGAACAGTGCGATCGCGCTGCATGGCACTAAAATGGTTAAAGGATTAATAAGTCTGTTTGCTGATGGCCAATTTCCTTGTATCACGACTAACATGCTTATTTTTCATCCCCAGCTTCTTTTTGGAGAAAAATATGCTTTCGTTCTTTCTACGTATTATGAAGCAAAAATGTGGAAGTTATGTCTGTGTTCAACTGCTACAGACACTGAACATATTATTTGAGAATATACGAAATGAGACCTCTCTATGTAAGTTCTTTATAGAATTATTTCTTATATAAGAGTATTCAGGTGATGAAGTATTCTTTGTTTTTCTTTTCTAGATTACTTGCTCAGTAATAATCATGTAAACAGTATAATAGTGCACAAATTTGACTTCAGCGACGAAGAGGTGATGGCATATTACATCAGTTTTTTAAAGACCTTGAGCTTGAAGTTGAATGCCCATACCATACATTTCTTTTATAACGAGGTAAACGAGGTACACGTGATAATCCTCTGTGTCTATTTTTTCACTGTAGCTGATCTCATGTCCATTGGGTTTAATAGTAGCTGCCTGGTGTATATTATTTTTTATCTAACATTAAAAGCTTTAAATGTGCGCATAGTGTTTAATTCAGTTGGTATTATCTCTGTTATTGTGATCATCTATTCATCTCCATTCCTTAAGTTGCACTAAACACTCATGAAAGAAAGAGGATATTGTTTAATTTAATTTTTTTATCAGCACACCAATGATTTTCCATTGTATACGGAGGCAATCAAATTTTTTAACCACTCGGAAGGCATGGTTCGTATAGCGGTGCGAACCTTGACTTTAAATGTCTATCGTGTAGAGGATGCCTCCATGCTCGTGTTTATAAGAGACCGCACTGCTGCACCTTATTTCAGTAATCTTGTATGGTTTATTGGCAATCACATTATAGAGCTTGACACCTGTGTCAGAAACGATGCCGAGTAAGTGAGACAAAAGTTACTAATGCATATAGTTCTCTCGAAAACAAATCTTCTCGTGTGCCCATGTGTATATACCTGTGTACATATCTGTTTCAGTCATCAAAGTCAGAACAGACTGTCGGATTTGGTAGCTGAGCATTTAGATCATCTGCATTACTTGAACGATATTCTATGTTTAAATATACCCGACTTGAACAAAGTCTTGTCTGAGCACTTGCTTCACAAACTGTTAGTTCCGTTGTACGTTTACTCGCTTACGAAACATAAGAATCTTTTGTGCCAAAATCAGGTATGCTCTTGATTAATAATTACATCGAACAACTATATCGAAGTATAATCGTTTATCTTCGTTTTATCAATAGGATGAGAGAAAACACGTAAGCGTTGTAGTAGCTCTGTTTCTACTTTCACAAGTGTTTCTTATAATCTCGCATGGACCTCTTGTACATACTCTAGCAGCAGTAATATTGCTCTCAGACTTAGAAACGATCCAAACAGGTGCAAGCAAAGTACTCGAAATATACGGTGATATGGCGACTACGAAGTCAATTGCTTTCTCACCCCCGAAAGAAAGCTTAGAGAAGTCTCTAGAAAATTTGAGCGAGTCGTTAAGCGTGTCGGACGGACTTTGCGAAGAGGAATGCAATCTAGACGACGAAAGAGATGATAATTTGGTCAACAGGATATCAAAAATCAACTATCCCAGTACATCGTTCGATACTGCTTCAATAGGAGACACACTTGTACTGATGAGCCCAGAACAATTAGACATTAGCATTCCGAATGATAATTTAGAGGACATCAGATATTTAAGTGTGACCGATGAAGAAAAAGAACAGAGACTAGCACTAGAGAGCCCGTTGGCAAGCGAAACGCAAAAAAATCTAAATGAATCTCTGTCGAATAAGCCTTTTCTAGAAACTGTCTTGAACTCTTTATTTTGCACAGAAAATGATTATGCTGCCTTGTTTGGGTTATGTTTGCTTTATGCTCTAGCTAACAATCAGGTAAGAAGAGAACTTTTAAAAGTACTATACATACGTTGATTAAACGGCAAATCTATTTTAACGGAGCAATTCCTTCAGGGCATCGATCGCAACACTGTGGACCTAATTTTATCCAGCTCACAAAACTCCACGACGAGTTTCTATAATGAAATTTTAATAGATAGACTAATTCAAATTATAACGTTAAGTTGTCAAACAAGTGAGTTCATTTCCAGTGTAAAAATTCCCTAATTTTCCAAGATGTAATTTTCATGAATGGTGTTTTTGCCAGATGCGAAAGTGAGACTCGTTACGCTGGAATTGACTATTAAGTTGTTAATGCAATTAATAATGTCGGATGGACAAACAGTGTTAAAAGACTCGCATTTGGCGGCGATCGAAGCGGCCAAAGAGCAGAGTACAGCGTTGTTAAAAAATTTTTACAAGGTGCGCTGCGACAGCCAATTACTTAACGCTAGGTTTATGGGACGTGTTCTAATATTTTTAACTTACGATTATTGAGATTCTAAAGATTCATACGTGAGACATTATTCAACAAAATTTATTTCTGTGGCTAAAAAATTGGAGAAACACATTCTCGTTATTTTTATAAAGTAATATAAAATAGTCACTTTTAGTGTTCTGCAAACCTAGTGTTGATTAGTAAATTAATTGAGACACGAAAATAAAATGTTGATAAGGTTTGCAGAGCGAAGACATATTCCTAGACATGTTCGAGGATGAATATAGTGAAATTCAAAAGCGACCCTTGAACGTTGAGTGGTTGATGATGGACAGTAACATTTTATTACCGCCGACAGGAACTCCGATGACGGGTATCGAATTTACCAAAAGATTACCGTGCGGTGAAGTAAGTGTTATCATTAAAATCATTTCTAATGATCGCATGAGATCTTAATAGAATGTAGGTAGTTAAATCTATTGATAGAGAATAAAATTATCGCTTGCACAGGTGGAGAGGGCTCGCCGCGCCATAAGAGTATTTTTTTTAATAAGAGAATTATCCTTAGCAATTAACATGGAACCAGAAACGCAGTTGCCTCTGACTAATCCAGTCAACTGTGTTCAAGTGGACAATGTTCTTGATCTAAGTAAAAATCATTCTTTCTTTAACGTGTATGCAACATCTACAAATATTTATTCTATTCTGATTTTTCCATAGATAACAGCGATTTGATCGCATGTACGGTTGTGTGGAAAGACGGTCAGAAAATTCGACGTTTTCTAGTCATTCATGTTGTGCAATTAATCCTCGTAGAGCCAGACACTACTAAATTAGGTTGGGGAGTGGCGAAATTAGTAGGCTTTCTGCAAGACATTGAGGTAGCTGGCGACAAAGATGACTCTAGATGTTTACACTTAACGATTTACAAACCTTTGAGCAGTTCGACTGGCAACCGTGTTCCTTTACTATCGACAAAATTTATCTTCGATGATCACATTAGATGTATGGCTGCTAAACAAAGGTATGACTTCGCTTTAAATATACATGTATCGGGTTATAGTACAAATTCCACTCTTTAACTTTAAGGCTAACGAAAGGACGGATAAAGGCACGGCAAAAGAAAATGAGTCAGATCGCAAGATTGCTTGACATACCCACCAGTATGCCCCATTCTTCAACACCACCGCCAAATTATGCTCTACGTGGCTTACGACATGAACGTATGTTGTATCATTAGCCACGAAATTTAAGGGGTAATACCTATGACACGAAATGAAAGAGAAAAAAATTAATTAAAAATTCAGTTATAAGTCTTTCTTATACTTAAATATTTTTATGTCATTTGTATGAAAAATTGTGGCGATACATGCTCTCGGTCACAGGTGTTACCTCTGAACACTAAACTTATCAAGCATTAGATGTATGTATCTGGTAAATGTTGCCTTATAAAAATGGTAACATTACATTTCTTCGGATTGTCCGTAATTTCCAATATAATACAGGCTTGGACAAGTTAATTTATTTCATTAGTTTAGTGTTAGGACACTATTTGACTGTTTAATTTTAGGTTTAGCGGGACGAGGACAAAGGCAGAAGGAGCCGCGACCGATGTTTATAGTAAACAGAGTGCCAGGGTTCGCGGCACAAATGCGCAAGGAAAACAATACAGCATCTCCTGCTGGGTTCTCGTCGTCGACGCCGAAACGTAGTGATAACAACGCAAATGAGAAAGGTCAAGAGAACGGTTTACGATCCCGAGATAATTCACCGAAAATGCCAAGGCCACGAAGCGAAGAGATTCCTCTGGAAGACATGCGTCTCCGGAAGGCAGCTCTAACGTCTGCCGTGTTGAGTATATCACACAAATGTCCGGAGAAAAATGATAGTCAAATCTCTGCGTCGGCCAATGGCGAACCCTCGACTGTGATTCAAAAGCTTTCTGAAGAAACGTCATTTACCTGCCCGAAGGAAGCGAAACCGCGTAGGAAGGGTCAAGTAGAGACAGTATGATCGTGAGACGAAAAAGAAGCGTACAGTTTGAATTGAGTTTTTTTTTTGAAAATTTTAAAGAGACGTGGGAATGTATATTCGATCTTGATTTAATGAAAGAAATCTTTGATCTGTGTAATAAAAAAATGTTTTACTACCAGGTACTTTCTAACTAAATGATGACTTGAAAGACATCCCATGCTCCATCGTTTCTGTTAATAGGATAGTGAACAACGTGGAATTAATCTTGTAAAAAGAGACACGGTATTTGTGATTTCAGTAAAAGGTCAACCATTGACGAAACTATTTATCTTCAGTTCCTTTCTATTAGCATAACTTATAAGTATTCATATATACATTTTTATCCGACACACACTGTTAGATAGTTCTCGATTTTTTTTTTTTTCGATTTATAAATAGTACAACTTCCCAGCCCTGCGAATGAAGTCTTGTAATTAGTTTGTGTATATAATATCACTGATCGAAATTTCTATAACTCAAAAATATACACTGGAAAATAAACAATCTCTCAAACGTATTTTGGGTTTTCGTTTCGAGAGAATCAAACAATTCTCTGTTAGCGACTACCAAATGTGTACGGGTACATTTATTTTAAAATTAACATCGTAGCTTGGAAAAACGTTAATGCTTAGCAGAAAATTCCACAATAAAATTTACCAAATAAACGTTTATGTTATATATTATTCGTACAATCTTTCTTCTAACGAATCGTATCAAATAAGTGGTATCCATTGTTTACTTGTAGGCTGATAGTCGGATACCATACGGACGACAGACAAATAATTTACCATTTAAAAAATAAAAAAATAAAACTGTATATATATATATTTATATATTCTTCCATTCGTAATGTCGTACGTTTCATATGAAAAATATCCTCCACGTTTAAAAAAAGAGATTTCGACCTAACAGGCCAGTTGCAATCAATACCTAACACAATCAAAATTAACTCCCAGTTTGACGTATTAAAATCATCGACGCCAATTCGAAATAAAAATTTCTGTTAAACTTCAGGTTACCTTAAATGCATTTCTAATTATCGACAGATAGTAATCCGAGTCTCTTCAATCAAAGGAAATTAACTCCGCTGTTTCAGGCTTCGAGTCTTCTTTCACATGCACGGTTTCGTTCGATGTAGGTGGCATTTGTGTTGGCGGCTGATATTGCATCGGCTGACCTTGGGAAACCGGGTTTGGCGGCATGCCCTGAGGCATCACAGGTAAATTAGGTCCTTGGGGACCTTGCATCGTCTGATTCGATGACAGGATTGGTCCAGGTGCTGTTCCGGATGGCACCTGAATTGGACCTGTTTCCTGGGACGCGATAGGAGGGTTCGAAACGTGAGGAGGCATGGAAGATCCTTGAGGTCCAGGTTGCTGCGGGCCCACTTGAGGCGGAAGACCAACCACCTGGCCCGGTGGACCGTGTGCTCCAGGACCCATTTGCGTGGGAGGAGGACCCATGTGACCCTGAGGAGGTACCTGAGGTATGCCCATTTGATTCGGGGGTCCTGGCTGCGCGATCGGCGGAGGAGGACCCTGTTGAGGTGGAATATGTCCTGGCGCAGGCTGCTGCATGTGACCCGGTGGTCCTGGCTGAGCAGAAGGCGGTCCCATTTGGTGTCCACCTGTCTGCTGTAGTTGCGGTATGGGATTTGTCATTTGAGACATCTTCGGAAGAGACGTACAAAACGATTATGTAACACGTGTATGAACATGAGATTCAACCTACGCTCAAATGCAACATTTAAGCAATGAGAAGAAATCAGGGACTGAAAAGGTTCTGAAAATGACTGTTCTAAACTGTTATACATAATATTTGGACACTCTTGAAAAATGATATCTTTTTCAATATTGGACCACATACGACTTGGATTTTTTTTAACAAGTTAGAAATGTTAAACGTTTGTGGATCGTGACTGTTTCGAGAAGCAAAACCGATATTAGAACTTTTTCAATCCCTGGAAGAAACGAATGCGAGAAAGTTTGAAGTGCCCTCACCATTCCAGGACCGGAGACAGTAACACGACCCAAGGCTTCATGCGCCTGCACGGAAGGATCAGTCGGTTGTTGTTCTTGGTTAGCTATTGGTCCCATCATATGGGCCGGCATCTGATTCATTGGAGGCATGTTATATCCTTGCATCGGTGGGTACTGTTTCACAGGAGGTTGTCCGTATATGTATCCTTGATTGGTTGGCGACATGGGATTGTAATTTGTCCCGGGATTTTGATACTGAACGTGGCGAACGGGGGAACCTTGAGACGGTCCCATGTAGCCGGGTACTGCTTGATAACCACCTAAAGTTGATGCGATGAAATAAAAAATATCTAGCAATACCTTTCTCAACTTACCCATTATGTACTGTTGTTTCTGCTGTTCCTGTCTCATCTGCATTTCTCTCTCTTGCTCCTGAATCTTCTGCAGAGCCAATTGACGCTGATATTGTAGATATTCTTGTTTCTTCTTCCTCATGATGGCTAGCTTTTGAGCCATCAACATTTGTCGTTGTCTCTCGGCTTCCTCCGCTTGTCTCCTCAATTTTTCTTTATGCTCATCTCGCAGAGCATCCAGAGCTGCCCTAGCGTCCTTCATTTGCGTGAGTTTGTCCTGAAGTCCTTCGTAATATACCCTGCTATCGTCCTGTTCCTGGATGTACCTCAACAACCTACGGAAATTCGTATACTTGAATTAGAAGTCTTAATAGTATTAGCAGAGGTGTGCAAGAACCCGATAGTCGGGACGAGTCGAGAACCGAATAAAATTCTTGATCCGCCCCGACTCGACATTTTCAGGTTCTCGCACACCAATAATAGTATTACATAAATTCTGATTGTGTTCCGAGACGAACCTCGAGTGCATAGCAGTGATATTTAAGAACAAAGTTTGAACAGAACTATCGTTAGCGATCGATCGGCCTCGGGACGAATTACTCTTCATCCTATTAACAAATATCTCCACTTGAGATCTCAGGGCGCTAACGAACTCCTCCATCTGGCTATCGACTTCTCCGTTCTGTTGCTTCGCGATCACAATTTTTTGTGGCATTGGACTACTGATATTAGGAGCAGAAGGACTCGTGACATCGACCCGGGAAACATGCTCTTCTATCGCGGTTTGCCTCTGCTCCCAGTATTTTCGATTTAAATACTTCGCGAGCTCGGGATCGATGTCTTCTTCTTCTTGTAATTTCGATGGACTCGAACCCTGAAACGTAAAAGTTAGTATAATCTTTGATTGAAACTTCTGCCAGTTGATCGATTGAAAGAAACTAACTGGTGACGGCGGTGGAGAATATGTTGTTCTACTTATAGTGTTTGTATTCGTTTTTATTGGACCAGACGTTCGTTTCTTTTCTTTCTCCTTGAGTTCCGCTTCGCTCTGACTTAAGGCGATAGCTAGATTAAGTTCCTCTTCTTCCTGAAGCTCTGCTGCTGTTTTTTTAGGAGGTACCTGGTGAGAAAAAAACATTTAATACAGAAGAATATTACACAGCATATTCCTGGCGGAGATATAATATACCTGTTGCTGCTGGGCCAAGGAACTGTTAAGATACTCGGCAGGTAAATCAGCTTCTTTGATTTGCACCGCAGATGTTCTGCAGAGATACAGTAGAATTAGTAACAAGGCATGAGAACAACAGGAAATGTAAAGAAATTCGTGCTTACTTATTCACTTGCTCATAGCATGTTTCACAAACTCGAACTTCTTTTTCAATTCCAAACTTGGGCAATGTGGATGCCTTGTTCGAGCATTGAGCACAAAATACTTGACCACATGCTCTACAGTGATGTTTCCTCTGCATCATACTAAAAGAAACTCTACAGCGATGGCAGACATCAGCATCGACCCATACCGGTGCAGTATCAGCACTGAACATTGCATCGCTTTCTTTCAAAGCAGGGAATTTATATCCTTCAGCCTTCATAATGTTCAGTGTATCCTAGAACGAATGTGTTTTATATTGTTGGTAATATTTAACGTCACAATGCTAAAAGAATTTCTGTGCAATAGGGCATTGCAAACGTACTTGCACTGCTCTGTATTTGGGGCTGTTACGAAATGCGTGTGCCCAGGCTTGAATCAACTCTAAGGTCTTGAGCTTAACGTTATCGTGAGTTGTTGTTTTAACTAGTTCTTTAAGCTGTTCCATGTATTGTTTTGTACCGACTTCATCGTGAATTAATGAGCCACAATTTTTAACACAAGATTCCAAGACCTGTGTTTGAAGAACGCTTGTAAGATGCATGTATGGTTTCATTAATAATCTTTTTATTAAAACAACTATCTTAGTATTTCTCACCAATAGAGCATACAAAGCTACGTGCGGATTAGGGTTTATAATTTTCTTCTTGATTGCTGCGAGCGCTGCCTTAGGTCTATGTACATACAAAATACAGCATTTCAGTTTTTTATGGAAAGAAATTGAATAATTAATCGTAAAACATAGTTTATTACGAATTTTAATGAAAGAGATGAAAGGGATAGAGAGAAGAGAGAGGTTAATGAATTTCGGTGAATATTCTGCCAAATTAGGTGCGAAATCAATTACATGTTAGTTGGTGAATAAAACGTCACTTTTTCATCATAAATAGAGACGGAATAGATTGATTGAAAGGTAGATGACAATTTGCACTCACTGTACGTCGTTCTGGCGGATTAAATCGCATATCTGAAGAATCGGGACCCAGTCAGGCTCAAGCTGTAAATGACTCGTCGCTTTATCTGTAAAAAATTCATTAAAACCATAAATCTTTAAAGTCGGACATTTTGTTGGGCTGACATTGTTAGCAAAAACCTACCCAATAATTTATCAAAGGTGGACGCGCTACGAAACATTTTGTTGCACCAAGAACAATCACGTATTATTTGTAACCGCTCTGTTTATCCGGGCTTTTTGCAACTATCTTGACAATTAAGTAGCAAAACGTAGTTCGACAACCACCTATAACGTCGATGGCACTGCCATACTGACATATAGCAAAATATGTATGAGTCACGTCGCCGACGATTGAAATGGTTATCCACCACACTCTAATAATCTGAGAGATAATGACAAGAATCCGAATACCTTTCTATTGAATAATATTCAACGGTGCACACAACGAATTTTAAAACGTCGAAAAAGGAGTACAAAAAAGCCTACGCATTGTGATTAAATATTTGTTTCAGTGTTGTCAGATCGTTTGTTGCATTCGTCTGGATCAAAATTGTGCATTAATAATTGTCATCCGTAACGCCCGGAATGTAGTTGTATCGAAGATTAATAATCAAGTTTAGTCGACAATTATTAATATTAAAATGTTCTACGGACTCTAAATACCAGAGAGTAATGAGAGTGCTCACGCCCGGGGGGGTTTTGTCGTGCCTGGTACAGTGCTGCCCCCTAGTCCAAATCTAGCATGGATCAGATCCTACCTCATCTTTTTACCCGCTCTAACGCATGGACACAGACGAACGCATAATCAGAACTAGCTTCCACCAATTATTCAATGTGAATATAAAACAATGTTTTAATAACGAATCAATATGCAATATGTATTATACATCTCAAAACCTACATCATCTTCTGCCTGCAACAGAATCTACAGTTTAATTGTTTTATATAAATAGGTGATTATATTTTATATAAAATAGGTAACTAATAGGTAACTAATAATATATTAAATGCAATATTAATTTTAATGACAAGTATTTTAATTTTTTGGGATTTTTTAGTTACAAACTTTAGTTCTAAACAACGACAAACCCAAGTTCGAAAAAATTTAGATTTTATATCGAAGCTGAAGAGCGACCATCCTGGACATTAGTTTAATAATGAGGTATTATCACCAACACTATCTCCAATTTTTTCATATTGTAGCTATATTATTCGTTAAAAAAATAAAAACCAATTTTTTCCACGATAACCGATATACGCAGCATTATATCCAAATTTTACGAATATATTATAATACTTCCCTCAGCGCCGAAGGATGCAGATGTAGCACCACGTAGTATTCACTCGTGCCGTCTATTTTTTTTACAGGACTTCGAATCCCCTGGTAAAAATTTGGCGAAAATTATAATAAAGTTGGTATTCGAAAAAGACAAACACAGAGTTGCTGAATAATGTGCACAATGCACATTCGACAGAAAATTGATTAGTAACGCGCTTTTGTGGAATTGTTTATGAATATTTGCAGTTAGGAAATATGGAATTGACCTTCAACTACTTTCACAAAGAGTTTTTCGTCACATTTTATGTCTGATTAAACAGTTATAAACAATTATTTTAAGCCTTGTTCTAAAATATATTCAAATAATTGAACAGATCTGCGTTAAAAAATAATCTTCCAACTTTAGAGATTTAATTTATGCACTTTTGTTATGGGAGGATCTAAAATGATGTCTCAGCTACATTCCCGTTGCAGTTTTATGTAGATTCGACACCTAGTTAATTATTTATTTACGATTTCAAGACAGGTGACACAACGATTTGTGTGTTTATTCTTGATACACAGTCGGACTCTCCTTGTCTTACACATTGCGCGCATAGAAGATGGAAATTATTTCCTCAAAAATGGTTGATAAATAGTAAATCAGGGAATTTTTATAAATATTAGATCTCGAAGAATATAGAATGGACCCTCGGCAACATTCATGTATAGTTTTCAGTTCGATTCAGGAAGATGTTAATTAGTTATAAATAACTTTTGTAACTGTTGTCCTAATGAAATACTGTGCATATTAGTGAGAATTGAATATCTTGTATACTCCAAATGTTCATGTATAAAAGTTACTCTGTATCTCGAGTACTATTAGCCACTTTTACTAAAAAACTGGGTGGTGAGGTAACCAATTTTATAATAGTTGTAATCGTTAAACAAGCAGTTATAATAAATTCATTAATTACATTTTCTCCATATAATTATGCTTAATAATACTCATAAATTATTCTGTATCTCGAGCTCTATTACCTACTTTTACTAAAAAATTAGATGGCAAGATGGTCAAGGGAATGCTTGTCGACATCATTGACAAAAGGAATTGTTACAAATATTAACCAGCTACACATAATAAATTTATTAGTGAATTGTGTTAAAAAAATTAATGCGCGCGAATATTCATGTGTTAAAAGTTATTCAATATCTCGAGTTCCATTATATATTTTTACTAAAAAATAAGATGGTAGATAGTCAAGGCTATGCTCGTCGACATTGTTGACAAAAGGAATTGTTATAAACATTATGCAGCCAGAAATAATACATTTATCAATAATTATTATCACGGCAATCGAAATCTACCGAAACTAGTTGGGGTGGGGAGCGTTACGCTTCGCTGCGCGCTACGCATCACTGCCTACCTAAGCCCGCGGAGCGCGCTTAGCCAGTCAGTCGGGCCGGGCCCTCCGGCAGGAGCGGACGGGCTCCGGGACCAGGAGGGTCTTCGGCTACTTTGGGCTGCCCAGGGGTCCTCCAGCGGTACCTTGGCCTATCCTGCCTACCTTGGGGATGACCAGTGGATCTCCATAGCCACCCAGGCTTACCTTCAGCTGGCTTCGGGTTGACCAAGGGTCCTCCATCAGTGGCCTACCCTGGGGTTGACCAGTGGTCATCCAGAGCTACCCTAGCCTACCCCTGATTACCTTCAGCTGGCTTTGGGTTGACCAAGGGTCCTTCACCAGTGGTCGTCCAGAGCTACCCTAGCCTACCCCTGCTCACCTTCAGTTGGCTTTGGGTTGACCAAGGGTCCTTCACCAGTGGCCTACCTTGGTCCACCCTGGCAGACCCCGGGGTTGACCAATGGTCATCCAGAGCTATTCAGGCCTACCCTTGCTTACCCTGAGAATGGCCAGTGGTCGTCCAGAACTACTCTAGTCTACCCTTGCCTACCTTCAGCTGGCTTAGAGTTAACCAAGCGTCCTCCAGCAGTGGTTTGCCCTGTTCTTCTCCAGAGCTACCCTGGCCTACCGTTGCCTATCTTGGGGATGACCAGTGGTCATCCACAGCTACACTGGCCTATCCTCGCCTACCATCAGCTGGCTTAAGCTTGACCAAAGGTGCTCCACCAATGGCCTACCATTGTTTATCATGGTCTACCTTTAGCTAGCTTAGAGTAGTCCAAGGGTTATTTAAAACTTCCTTGGCCTACTTTAAGCTAGCTCGGGGGGGCCATGGTCTCTTCAATGCTGTCTTCGTTTACCTTGGGTTCTGATCCGGTCCAGATTCAGTACCCGGCATGCAGTCAATACCTTGCTGATCAGCTCAGAGAGTGCAGTCATTGCAATGACTTCGCATCATCGAGTGAGTCATTTCATCATTATCTTGTCACTATACTCGTCTGTAGAAATAGAGTAGTAGTAGTAGTAGAGTATAAAAGTAGTTAGTTGCATGCATGGGCTGGCTTCGCCGCCCCAACGATCAGCCGAGATGGGAACGTCCGCGATTTGCACTAGCGTTGCGACAAAACCACGCGTTGCATTAGTCGATTTTGAACAGAGATTAATGTTAACATAACGATATAGATTGTTTAGAACGTAGCGTTGCGAATCACAAATAGTCGCGGTTCAAAATTACATTTCAAATTGATAACTGCGCTTTTCAAGTTCATATTGTTGTCGTTTTACAGACAATGTAAAGTACTAGTTTTTTTGAATCTCTGTTCGTTGAATTAGCGTTGCGCACCAAAAGTTCGCGTTTGCTTTAGAGTGTTTCGACTTTTCAGGCTCCCATGCTCGAGCTGCAACGATCAACTGTGAGATGGGCACATCCGCGATTTCGAGTAGCGTTGCGAAACAAATTGTCACACGCGTTGTACTAGTATCAATTTTTAAAGTTTATTAAATGTCTCATTAATGTTGCGAATAAATAGTTGCGATTTAAAGTAATTCTAGAGACACCGATAGAGAATTTTAGACGTCAGAGTTCTTTTCTTATTTAAATAGTATTTTGAATTTCGATTTGTTGAATTAGCGTTGCGCAACAAAAGTATCGCGTTTGCATTAGAATCTTTCGACATTTCAGGCGCCCATGCTCCAGTTGCAACGCTCAACTGTGAGATCAGCACATCCGCGGTTTCGAGTGACGTTGCGAGACAAATTGTCGGGATGGGGCCGAAGATGCCTGGCAAACTGGCATTTAAGAGGGAAATCGTTGCAACGGCTTCGCATCTTTGAGTGAGTCATTTTGTCACTACCTTGTCACTTATTCGTCTGTAGAAATTGAGTAGTAGTAGTAAAGTGTAATAGTAGTTAGTTGCATGCATGGGCAGGCCTCGCCGCCCCAACGATCAGCCGAGATGGGAACGTCCGCGATTTGCACTAGCGTTGCGAGAAAATCACGCGTTGCATTTAGTCGATTTTGAACAGAGATCAAAGTTAGTCTTCCTTCCAATTATAATCGCAGTTTATATCAGCGATATAGCTTGTTTAAAGTATAGCGTTGCGAAACAAATAGTCGCGATTCGTTTTGCACAAACTGTAGAGTAATCTTTTTTGGATCTCTGTTCGTTGAATTAGCGTTGCTCACCAAAAGTTCGCGTTTGCTTTCGAGTCTTTCGACTTTCCAGGCTCCCATGCTCGAGCTGCAACGATCAGCTGTGAGATGGGCACATCCGCGATTTCGAGTAGTGTTGCGAAACAAATTGTCACACGCGTTGTACTACTATTAATTTTAAAACTTGATTAAATGTGTTGTAAATGTTGCGAATAAATAGTCGCGATTTAAAGTAAATCTAGACATACCGATCTACAATTTTAAACGTTAGAATTTTAAATTTCTTATTTAAATAGCAATTTGAATTTCGATTTGTTGAATTAGAGTAATCTTTTTTGGATCTCTGTTCGTTGAATTAGCGTTGCGCACCAAAAGTTCGCGTTTGCTTTCGAGTCTTTCGACATTTCAGGCTCCCATGCTCGAGCTGCAACGATCAACTGTGAGATGGGCACATCCGCGATTTCGAGTAGCGTTGCGAAACAAATTGTCACACGCGTTGTACTAGTATCAATTTTTAAAGTTTATTAAATGTCTCATTAATGTTGCGAATAAATAGTTGCGATTTAAAGTAATTCTAGAGACACCGATAGAGAATTTTAGACGTCAGAGTTCTTTTCTTATTTAAATAGTATTTTGAATTTCGATTTGTTGAATTAGCGTTGCGCAACAAAAGTATCGCGTTTGCATTAGAATCTTTCGACATTTCAGGCGCCCATGCTCCAGTTGCAACGCTCAACTGTGAGATCAGCACATCCGCGGTTTCGAGTGACGTTGCGAGACAAATTGTCGGGATGGGGCCGAAGATGCCTGGCAAACTGGCATTTAAGAGGGAAATCGTTGCAACGGCTTCGCATCTTTGAGTGAGTCATTTTGTCACTACCTTGTCACTTATTCGTCTGTAGAAATTGAGTAGTAGTAGTAAAGTGTAATAGTAGTTAGTTGCATGCATGGGCAGGCCTCGCCGCCCCAACGATCAGCCGAGATGGGAACGTCCGCGATTTGCACTAGCGTTGCGAGAAAATCACGCGTTGCATTTAGTCGATTTTGAACAGAGATCAAAGTTAGTCTTCCTTCCAATTATAATCGCAGTTTATATCAGCGATATAGCTTGTTTAAAGTATAGCGTTGCGAAACAAATAGTCGCGATTCGTTTTGCACAAACTGTAGAGTAATCTTTTTTGGATCTCTGTTCGTTGAATTAGCGTTGCTCACCAAAAGTTCGCGTTTGCTTTCGAGTCTTTCGACTTTCCAGGCTCCCATGCTCGAGCTGCAACGATCAGCTGTGAGATGGGCACATCCGCGATTTCGAGTAGTGTTGCGAAACAAATTGTCACACGCGTTGTACTACTATTAATTTTAAAACTTGATTAAATGTGTTGTAAATGTTGCGAATAAATAGTCGCGATTTAAAGTAAATCTAGACATACCGATCTACAATTTTAAACGTTAGAATTTTAAATTTCTTATTTAAATAGCAATTTGAATTTCGATTTGTTGAATTAGAGTAATCTTTTTTGGATCTCTGTTCGTTGAATTAGCGTTGCGCACCAAAAGTTCGCGTTTGCTTTCGAGTCTTTCGACATTTCAGGCGCCCATGCTCGAGCTGCAACGATCAACTGTGAGATGGGCACATCCGCGATTTCGAGTAGCGTTGCGAAACAAATTGTCACACGCATTGTACTAGTATCAATTTCTAAAGTTGATCAAATGCCTAGTTAATGTTGCGAATAAATAGTCGCGATTTAAAGTAATTCTAGAGACACCGATAGAGAATTTTAGACGTCAGAGTTCTTTTCTTATTTAAATAGTATTTTGAACTTCGATTTGTTGGATTAGCGTTGCGCATCAAAAGGATCGCGTTTGCATTAGAATGATTCGATATTTCAGGCGCCCATGCTCCAGTTGCAACGATCAACTGTCAGATAAGAACATTCGTGATTTTAAGTAGCGTTGCGAAACAAATTGTAACACGCGTTGTAATAGTATAAATTTTCAAAGTTGACTTAATGTCTAGTTAATGTCACGAATAAATACCCGCGATTTAAAGTAGTTTTACAGGTACCGATCTAGAATTTTAGACCTTAGAGTTTTAAATTTCTTATTTAATTTGTAAGAATGGTAATACTTAATTTTGTAAGACTTTCAATGTTCAACTTTACCAAATTGATACAATATTTACTTCAGCAAATTGATATTTATTTCAGCAAATTGATATTTATTTCAGCAAATTGATATTTATTTCAGCAAATTGATATTTATTTCAGCAAATTGATATTTATTTCAGCAAATTGATATTTATTTCAGCAAATTGATATTTATTTCAGGAACTTGATATTTATTTCAGGAAATTGATATTTATTTCAGGAACTTGATATTTATTTCAGGAAATTGATATTTATTTCAGGAAATTGATATTTATTTCAGGAAATTGATATTTAATTCAGGAAATTGATATTTAATTCAGGAAATTGATATTTAATTCAGGAAATTGATATTTATTTCAGGAAATTGATATTTATTTCAGGAAATTGATATTTATTTCAGGAAATTGATATTTATTTCAGCAAATTGATATTTATTTCAGGAACTTGATATTTATTTTAGGAATTTGATATTTATTTCAGGAATTTGATATTTATTTCAGGAATTTGATATTTATTTCAGGAATTTGATATTTATCTCCGCAGATTGATATTTATTTCAGCAAATTGATATTTATTTCAGCAAATTGATATTTATTTCAGCAAATTGATATTTATTTCAGCAAATTGATATTTATTTCAGCAAATTGATATTTATTTCAGGAAATTGATATTTATTTCAGGAAATTGATATTTATTTCAGGAAATTGATATTTATTTCAGGAACTTGATATTTATTTCAGGAAATTGATATTTAATTCAGGAAATTGATATTTAATTCAGGAAATTGATATTTAATTCAGGAAATTGATATTTATTTCAGGAAATTGATATTTATTTCAGGAAATTGATATTTATTTCAGGAAATTGATATTTATTTCAGGAAATTGATATTTATTTCAGGAAATTGATATTTATTTCAACAAATTGGTATTTATTTCAACAAATTGGTATTTATTTCAACAAATTGATATTTATTTCAACAAATTGATATTTATTTCAACAAATTGATATTTATTTCAGGAAATTGATATTTATTTCAGGAAATTGATATTTATTTCAGGAAATTGATATTTATTTCAGGAAATTGATATTTATTTCAGGAAATTGATATTTATTTCAGGAAATTGATATTTATTTCAGGAAATTGATATTTATTTCAGGAAATTGATATTTAATTCAGGAAATTGGTATTTATTTCAGGAAATTGATCTTTATTTTAGGAAATTGATATTTTTATCTTGTAATCGATATTGCTCGGATCGGAGTTCCCTCAGGGACTCACTCACGGGATGAGGCCCGTGAGTGGGTACGGGGACTCGCGTCCCCGGGGGCACCCGAATCGCCTATAGGTCGTTGCGTCCACAAATCACTAGATTTGGGCTCGATGTGGTTTCGATTTTGTTTCGACTGATTTTCGATTTGGTGTCGATTTCGTTTCAACTGGTTTTCGATTCTGTTTCGATATTCTTTCAATTGGTTTTCGATTCTGTCTCGATTTGGGTCGTTTATCTTGCTCTTGTTAGTCAGAACGAACGAAGGAAATTCATCAAAGGAAGAAGATTCATCGAAAGAAAATAATTCGTCGAAAGAAGAAAATTCATCGAAAGAAGAAAATTCATCGAAAGAAAATAATTCGTCGAAAGAAGAAAATTCATCGAAGGAAGAAAATTCATCGAAAGAAGAAAATTCATCGATCGAAGAGGAATCATGGAACGAAGACTCCAGATTATGTATAAATTAGTTTTAGTGCGTATGCTAGTTATTAAGATTGTGTACCGTCGTTGTAATTATGTCGAGTAATTATTGCCGTAACTTGACTTTGCTCGCTCCGTTTTCTGACTCCGACACAGCCTTTTGCTGTGTCGGCCTTGCTTGCAGGTTCTGAGCCGGTCCAGTTTCGGTATCCGGCGTGAAGTCATTGAGAGGGATGTCTAAGAGACTCGTTCACTCGTCTTCTGACGATCCTTTGTGTTAACGTAATCCTGGGCACGCCATGTTCTCATGTCACCCAGTAGCGCCAGAAACCGTTTGAGCGCATCTCTTTGCCATCTTTCTTGGTGATGGAGTGGCGGGTATCGGGCTGGTCGGCTCAGGACTTGTAAGCACTGAACGCGTCGCGTCACCCTTGAACCAGAGCCTTCTGCTCTGGTTCGATCTTGTTTCTCTCTTTGAAAGAATCAGAGCCTTCCGCCTGATTCGCCCTTGGTCCCTCGTGGATCGGAGACTTCTTCTCCGATTCACTCTTTGCCCCGCAATAATTACTCGACATACGCTAAATGGAAAAGAAGTCTTTTCCATGAAAAAGACTACTTTTCCATTTAGCGACCTGCGAAACTTAGTTTCTAAGAATCTTCGTTGTAAGAAAGGGAGACAGAACGAAGGGAGAATTCGTTCTGACTCCCTTTCGGGTCTCTTGTGCAGCAACCTCCTCGTGGTGAGACCTGGGCAATCGATATTATCCACAATTCGCAAAATGCTATAACTTATAAATTATAGAATTTTGCATGTAGTGGATAATATCGAGCTAATAGCTGCACATTTAGAATTTTAGTTAATAAGTATTTAATAGTTAAATGTAATACTTAATACTTCCTTCGTTTTTCCTTGTACCAATTTCAGCATTTCTTTTCAATTAACAATCTAAATTCGGAATTTTCGTTTTAGACTACGTGTACGTTCAACGAACACCTTTCACATTTCTTTTTAGATTTATAATTGGAATCTGCTGTTGAATGTTCAAAGTTCAACTTTCCTAAATTGATATTTTTCTCTTGAAATTGATATTCCTCCCATCGATGTTTCCTAAGGGGGTCATGGATCGCTTATAGGTCGTAACGTCCATAATTCATTCATTGATTTGGTTTCGATTTTGATTTTGATGTGGTTACGATTTCAGTTCTTCATCATGTTCTTCGTTAGGCTGCACTCGTGTGCGGGGTTAGCTTTGCTCTCGTGAGCGGGTGTTAGATTTGCACTGCTGTGGGGGATGTAAATTGTAGGCTCTGATACTGGCTAAGGATGATGTAGGTACTCAGATGTACGTTACATATTTATATTGTAGATTCACTCTGCCAATACTTGCACTCTATGAGAAAGAACTCGCATGAATATTATTAAGCGTAATTGTATCCAATAAATGTAATTGAATCAATTTATGAAACGCGTACAGTGGATTCGAAACAATTTCCTGATTGAAACAAGCCTAAACACGGCATAAATCGAATAATAACATACCCTACTATACTGCTAAATAATTTCATATGTTCAGTAATTGATAATTTTCAAAATTAAAGGATTAGGATGTTTGGGTATTAAAAAGAAACTAAATTGTAGCGTTACGAGAATCTTACCGTTTATTTATATCAGTTCATAAAGAGATCTAATACAAACACACTCGGTATTCATACACAAGTCGACAATTATGTATACTATTAGATAATCTATTCTAAATTACATGGAATCCGTCGAAGTTCCTTAATTTTAAACAATAAGTATCTAGCACCGACATCGCCTCGCAATCTCGATGTTGCGACGCGACGTCTAAGAAAGATCTGCAGCGTTTTCGATTAGAGGAAGCAATGATTAATATCATTAAACTGCAATTATGTACACGATCATCTTTCCAAGGCTACCGATACTTTGTACTGTATTCAGAATTAATTTCCGGCCCATTCGAAGCGTATCTCAAGCAGATTTTTCATCGCTGTCACTTTCTATCGTTCGCCAATTATCATACACTCATACAAAATCGAATACACTCAGCTTAATAAATACACAAAGACAGTATAAATTACTGAATACAGCTGCATATTGCATACGAATCCCACAACCAAAACCCCAACGATTGTTCCCAGCGACTTTTCCAGATTCGATGAGAAAAATCGCTGGAATACACCGATTCGCTGGTCGCCGTTGTCAAAGGGACCAGCGATTCCTTTCTAATTGATTATAAATCACGACAAGATGGCTGCCGAAGATCCATCAGCGTTTTACGGGATCTTACGCAGCCATGTTGCGAACGAATTCGACCTATCCTGTAACAATCGATTCTCCTCTATGTCATCTAACGTTCTCAGAATTCGTAGAACAATATCGAAAAACGACCTGAGATTTACACTGTCCGTTTCAAAACAAATTTTAGCCAGTCAACGGTTAGAAGAGCCGCAGACTTCTGGCGGAGAGATTGTAGTCTTCGACCGGTATTTGCCATCGGTTGTCCCAGAAATCGGTCTTCGTCCTGTAAGACAGGTGGGTGCACATCGGCAGACGCGTTGCACGCTCGCACCTTCTCGATACCGACCAGTACAAGAAGTTGTGCGGACATTTGTACAAATAGCCCTGAAGAGCGTCCCTGGAGTCGCGTTTGCACTTATAGAACGCGTTGCTGCAGCCTTGTCTGTAAGGATAGTGTCCCTCCCCGGGGCAGAGTGGTTCGGTTGTCACCTTAACCTGAAAACGCACGCAAATGTTCGTTTATTAGATCAATGAAACATTAAAGTTAATTCAAACGCTTACAAGGGGTTAGAAGAATTGGGAGGAAAAGAGGTGGCAATTGGTAGCGGGATATAGATTCGGGAGGTATTGGGTATATGAGAGGGGGAAGGTATTGGGAGGAGGAAGACAGAAGGAGGTGTAGGATATGTGGGAGGGGGGTAGAGTAGTGGGAGCATATATGGGAGGAATGTACAGATTGGGGGAGAGGAAGTGATGGCAGAGGTGCTAGGGGAGGTAGGAGAAGGGGAGGTATGGATGAAGAGAGTGGAAGAGATGCGAGAAAGGGTGAGCAGCGGAACCGAGAGTCCAGAGAGTCCAGAGAGTGAATGTGTGAGGAATGAATGAACTGTGTGCACTATCTCTCTCTCAATAGGAGCGTTGGAAAGAAATGTGGAGTTTGTAAGCGGAGCGGAGGTCCGCGTTTGTACCCCGCAATGGGAATAAAATGTTATTATTATTATTAAACCCTTACAAGGGGTTCATAGCGTTTACTTACAGGTGACACAGGGCTCTCCTCTAATCTTCTATAAAATCTCCCACTGGCAATAGTGCCTTCGCAGGCCTGGCTGGTCTGGTTCTCGGGTAGACACTGTATCTTCTTCTCGTCGAAGACAGTACCCTCCGGACAGCTCAGCACCAACACTTTGATCTCCATGTTACCTTCGTTGGTACACTGGTAGAACAAGTTACAATATTTCGGATGTCTTCGGAAACCTGTTGGACAGACCAGCACTATCTGTTCGTCAGTTAGGTTTCCAATTGGACAGGGAGTTGCCGAGGCTGGAGTAGTTTCTGTGGTCTCGGTAGTTTGCTCGGAAGACACGGTACTGCTGCCAGGTTCTTCGGACGTTGACTCTGTCGTCGATTCGGTAGCCTCGGAGCTAGATTCTGTGGTGGACTGCGTGGTCGCTTCGGATGTAGACTCCGTGGTAGACTCGGACGCAGCTTCGGAGGTAGATTCTGTGGTTGCTTCGGTTGTGGACTCTGTAACAGCCTCGGACGTAGACTCTGTGGTTGATTCAGTGGTGGAGGCTTCGCTCGAGGACTCTGTGCTGGGTTCTGAAGTAGACTCTGTGGTAGATTCTGTGGTAGATTCTGTGGTGGCTTCCGAAGTAGGCTCGGTGGTAGATTCCGTGGTGGCTTCTGAAGTAGACTCGGTGGTAGATTCTGTGGTAGCTTCTGAAGTAGACTGTGTAGTAGCTTCCGTAGTAGACTCCGTTGTAGCTTCCGAAGTAGACTCCGTTGTAGCTTCCGAAGTAGACTCTGTTGTAGCTACCGAAGTAGATTCCGAGCTGGCTTCCGAAGTTGATTCCGAGCTGGCTTGGGATGTAGACTCTGTTGTAGCTTCTGTAGTAGACTCTGTGGTAGCTTCTGTAGTAGACTCCGTAGTAGCTTCTGTAGTAGACTCTGTGGTAGCTTCCGAAGTAGACTCAGTGGTTGTTTCGGATGCAGCAGTGGATTCATCCTGTGAGGTCGTTGAGGTTGATGATTCGGTGGTCCTCTCAGCCTCCGTTGTAGAACCCTCGGTGGAGCTAGTGGTGGTTGAAGAAGACATCTGACAGTCTCTCGCAGGGTAGACGGACTCAGGGTAATTACAGACGCTGATGCTGGGATCGAAGATGGTTCCTGGTGCACAGTTGAAGTGGTACACGTTGAAACCGTTCCCATTGTCGACGCAGCGGTAGAACTTGTCGCACTGCGTTGGATTCGGATAGAATCCCTCCTTCTCGCAGACTATCGTATTGTTAGGCGGTTTTGTGGTACAGTCTGAGCCACTAGATGAAGACGCCGTGCTAGACTGAGAGGTTGGAGACGAGCTGGATGGTATCTCTGCAGGTTTGCCCGAAGTGCTGGAACCTGGTGATGTCGTCGTTGATTCCTCAGGCGTGTCTCCTTGTGTACTGCTTTGTGTGGCTGCAACTGTTGTAGCAGGTGTAGTACCTACAGTTGAACCAGAGCTAGTGGCCGGTGGCGTCAAATCAGTTGCTGGCGAGCTTCCAGGTGGTCCATTATCGATTTCGTTGCTCTCCGTTGAACAGGAAGCTACCTGATTGATGTAATTACAGGTTTGGAGAGACTGATCCCAGGCTGTGCCTTGCGCGCAACTGAAGTCGTATCTCTGGAAGCCGTTCTCGGTGCGCACGCAACGAATGAACTTTGTGCAGTCGGCTGGGTTGGGTAAGAACCCTTCTTCGGAGCATTGCGATGATCCTGGTGACGAAGTACTTCCGGGAGCTTGGGTGTTGGAAGTGGTACTTGTTGGTCCCGTAGGAGGTAGGTATGAAACGGATTCTGTAACACCTGAATCTGTGGATTGAGTGCCTGTGCTCGATTCAGGCTCGGATTGTGCTGGTGTTGATGAGGCTGTTGAGGAACTGCTGGGTGGTGAAGCGGTTGTTGGGCTAGATGGGATAGTTGATGAACTGGTGGATGAAGGACTTGTGGAGCTGCTTGATGATGGGGGCGGTGCTTGACTGCTTGATGAAATGGGTGGTGCTTGACTGCTTGATGAAGCAGGCGGTGCTGAACTAGTGGATGATGGAGACGGTGCTTGACTACTTGATGATGTCGGTGGTGCTTGACTGCTTGATGAAGTAGGCGGTGCTGAGCTACTGGATGATGGAGGCGGTGCTTGACTGCTTGATGAAGTGGGCGGTGCTTGACTACTCGAAGTGGTTGGTGCTTGGCTGCTTGACGAACTGGGCGGTGCTTGACTGGTTGCTGAAGTGGGCGGTGCAGAACTACTGGATGACGGTGCAGAGCTAGTGGCAGGCTGACTGGTGGTTCCATCAACTTCGTTGGAAGATGGATCTCTGCCGTCCGATTCAGTCGATTTGGATCCACAGTCTGGGACAGCAGACTCGTGATTGCAGCTTTGAACGCTCGAATCCCAGGCAGTTCCAGTTCCACATTGGAAATCGTACTTGATGAAGGTAGAATTGCTGCCAACACAGCGGTAGAATTTGTGACAGTCTGTAGGATCGGGGAAGAAACCTTCTTCTGTGCAGTTTGATGATCCCGATGGTGGATTTGTGGTTGCAGTTGATTGTGTGCTAGATGCAGTCGTGCTCTCAGCTGGTGAGGTTTCTGTTGGATCCGCAGCGATGATTGTAGAGCTGCTTGTGCTGCTTTGGACCGTGGGCGATGTTGCAGTGCTTGTTGCAGTGCTTGTTGTTGGTTGGCTAGTTGATGGAGGACCAGATGGACTACTTGAAGAAGTCACGGTCGAAGGCCGAGCAGTGGAAGCAGGTGTTGTAGAAGTAGTTGTGCTAGTGCTCGATTGTGCGACAGTTGTTTGGATGTCTGTCGTTGGGCGAGTGGACGAAGAGGGAGGTGCTGTGCTATTAGATGATGGTGCAGATGATGCTGTGCTTGTTTCAGTTTGAGTTGTACCTGGCTGACCAGCTGTTCCACTGGGAGACTGGCTGCTGGAAGAATCCGAAGATCCTGGAGGAGGGGACGAGCTCGATCCACCTTTACAATCAGGAACAGCTGATTCATGATTACAACTCTGAATAGACTGATCCCAGGCAGTTCCGGCACCGCACTCGAACGAGTATTTAATGAATGTAGAATCGCTGCCAACGCAACGATAGAATTTGCGACAGTTCTCAGGATCTGGGAAGAATCCTTCCTGTGTACAGGTTCCTGGAGTGCCTACAAAAGATATTGAACGGTGATATCTGAAAATTATGGAGGAGCGATTATATCGTAAGTATTAGCAGTGACTAAAATACCTGATGGTGTACTGGAAGTGCTATCAGTGCCAGGAGAACTAGAACTACCAGGTGTGCCGGGAGAACTACCGGGAGTGCCAGGATTACCAGGTGAGCCAGGAGATCCCGGGGTACTCGGAGTACCGGGACTTCCGGGAGAGCCGGGAGTACCTGGAGTACCTGGAGTACCAGGAGTACCAGGAGTACCAGGTGTACCCGAAGTACCAGGTGTACCCGGAGTACCAGGAGTGCCAGGGGAACCAGGAGTGCCAGGGGAACCAGGTGTTCCTGGAGAACCAGGAGTACTTGGTTCACCAGGTGTACCAGGACTGCTGGGGGAACCAGGAGTACCAGGGGAACCAGGAGTACCAGGGGAACCAGGAGTACCAGGAGTACCAGGTGTACCCGGAGTACCAGGAGTGCCAGGGGAACCAGGAGTGCCAGGGGAACCAGGTGTTCCTGGAGAACCAGGAGTACTTGGTTCACCAGGTGTTCCTGGAGAACCAGGAGTACTTGGTTCACCAGATGTACCAGGACTGCCCGGGGAACCAGGCTTTCCAGGCGTTCCAGGCGTTCCTGGAGTACCAGGGGAACCAGGAGTACCGGGAGTACCAGGTGTACCGGGTGTACCCGGAGTACCAGGTGTACCCGGAGTACCAGGAGTGCCAGGGGAACCAGGAGAGCCAGGTGAACCAGGGGAACCAGGACTACCGGGGGAACCAGGAGTACCAGGTGTTCCGGGAGTACCAGGCGTTCCAGGAGTACTAGGAGTGCCAGGAGTACTAGGCGTGCCAGGAGTACTAGGAGTGCCAGGAGTACTAGGAGTTCCAGGGGTACTAGGAGTGCCAGGAGTACTAGGAGTGCCAGGAGTACTAGGAGTGCCAGGAGTACTAGGAGTGCCAGGAGTACTAGGAGTGCCAGGAGTACTAGGAGTGCCAGGCGTGCCAGCAGTGCCAGCAGTGCCAGCAGTGCCAGCAGTGCCAGGCGTGTCAGAGGTGCCGGGAGTACCTGGAGTGCCAGGGCTACTAGGGGTGCCAGGCGTGCCAGAAGATCCTGGGGTTCCAGAGGTTCCGGGAGTACCCGGAGTTCCAGGTGTACCAGGTGTTCCTGGAGAACCAGGAGTGCCAGGACTACCAGGGGTTCCTGGAGAACCAGGAGTGCCAGGACTACCAGTGGTTCCTGGAGAACCAGGAGTGCCAGGACTACTAGGGGTTCCTGAAGTACCAGGAGTGCTAGGGCTACTAGGGGTGCCAGGCGTGCCAGAAGATCCTGGGGTTCCAGAGGTTCCGGGAGTGCCCGGAGTTCCAGGTGTACCAGGGGTTCCTGGAGAACCAGGAGTGCCAGGACTACCAGGGGTTCCTGGAGAACCAGGAGTGCCAGGACTACCAGTGGTTCCTGGAGAACCAGGAGTGCCAGGACTACTAGGGGTTCCTGAAGTACCAGGAGTGCTAGGGCTACTAGGGGTGCCAGGCGTGCCAGAAGATCCTGGGGTTCCAGAGGTTCCGGGAGTGCCCGGAGTTCCAGGTGTACCAGGGGTTCCTGGAGAACCAGGAGTGCCAGGACTACCAGGGGTTCCTGGAGAACCAGGAGTGCCAGGACTACCAGTGGTTCCTGGAGAACCAGGAGTGCCAGGACTACCAGTGGTTCCTGGAGAACCAGGAGTGCCAGGACTACTAGGGGTTCCTGAAGTACCAGGAGTGCCAGGGGTTCCTGAAGAACCCGGAGTGCCAGGGCTACTAGGGGTGCCAGGCGTGCCAGAAGATCCTGGGGTTCCAGAGGTTCCGGGAGTACCAGGGGTGCCAGGACTACCAGGGGTTCCTGGAGAACCAGGAGTGCCAGGACTACCAGTTGTTCCTGGAGAACCAGGAGTGCCAGGACTACCAGGGGTTCCTGGAGAACCAGGAGTGCCAGGACTACCAGTGGTTCCTGGAGAACCAGGAGTGCCAGGACTACCAGTGGTTCCTGGAGAACCAGGAGTGCCAGGACTACTAGGGGTTCCTGAAGTACCAGGAGTGCCAGGGGTTCCTGAAGAACCCGGAGTGCCAGGGCTACTAGGGGTGCCAGGCGTGCCAGAAGATCCTGGGGTTCCAGAGGTTCCGGGAGTACCAGGGGTGCCAGGACTACCAGGGGTTCCTGGAGAACCAGGAGTGCCAGGACTACCAGTTGTTCCTGGAGAACCAGGAGTGCCAGGACTACTAGGGGTTCCTGAAGTAGCAGGAGTGCCAGGGTTACCAGGGGTTCCTGCAGAGTCAGGTGTGCCAGAAGTTCCAGGTGTTACAGAGGTTCCTGGAGTGCCAGGAGACCCAGAAGTACCAGGGGATCCAGGGGTACCAGAACTTCCTGGTGTGCCAGGAGAGCCAGGTGTTCCAGGAGTACCTGGAGTCCCAGGGCTTCCAGGTGTACCTGGTGATCCGGGCGATCCGGGCGATCCGGGCGATCCGGGTGATCCGGGCGATCCAGGCGATCCGGGCGATCCAGGCGAACCCGGCGATCCAGGTGATCCAGGTGATCCAGGTGATCCAGGTGATCCAGGTGATCCAGGTGATCCAGGATAGCCAGGTGATCCAGGTGATCCAGGTGATCCAGGTGATCCAGGAGAACCAGGTGATCCGGGTGATCCGGGTGAACCAGGCGATCCAGGTGAACCAGGCGACCCAGGTGAACCAGGCGATCCAGGTGACCCCGGCGATCCAGGTGACCCCGGCGATCCAGGTGACCCCGGCGATCCAGGTGACCCACTGGGATCACCAGGTTGTCCCGGCTGTCCATTAGGGTCGCCAGGTTGTCCAGGCTGACCATTAGGGTCTCCAGGTTGTCCCGGTTGCCCATTAGGGTCTCCGGGCTGCCCAGGCTGTCCAGGGCTGCCGGTATCACCATTCCATTGTCCGCTATTATCTCCCGTATCACCATTCCATTGTCCGCCATTATCTCCCGCATCTCCATTCCATTGTCCACCGTTATCTCCGTTCCATTGTCCACTATTATCGACACCGCCGGCGCCTGGCGAGGCTTCTTTACAATCTTCCCGTGTTACCGCCCAAGCATGATTACACCCTTGAATCTCCGGATCCCAAACGGTTCCAACCCCGCATGTAAACTCGTACTTAATGAACTTTCCGGAACCGCCATCAACGCATCTGTAGAACTTCCTGCAATCGTTCCGATCCGAAAGGAAGCCCTCTTGCGTGCATTGGGAACTATTTTGTCCACTTTCTGGAGGATCTTCAGCTGGTGGGCTTCTGGTAGTCCACTGAGTTGTCGAAGGACTTCTGGTCGTCCATTGAGTTGTCGGAGAACTTTTGGTAGTCCACTGAGTTGTCGAAGGACTTCTGGTCGTCCATTGAGTTGTCGGAGAACTTTTGGTAGTCCACTGAGTTGTCGAAGGACTTCTGGTAGTACTCTCACTGGTAGTCGTGGGGGATGTAGTCGTTGTAGTAGTCGACCATTGCGTCGAAGACGTCTCCGGTGAGCTGGGAACGTTCGAATCGATCTCGTTCTCGTTCCCCCCGCAGTCTGGCCTTCCACTGTCATTAGGGTGCGTGCAGATGTCACCCTTGGCCTTGGAGAACACTGTACCGACTCCGCACTCGAACCTGAAGGTAGTCAACGGACTGCCGTTGCCCCAATCGACGCATCTGTAGTACACCCTACAGTCGCGAGGATCAGGATGATATCCCTCCTCCGTGCACACGAACCCATTGTTAGCGCTCTGCCTATACTGATTCTGGATATAGTCGTAGGGATCTAAAAATCCAGAGGAAGAAAGAGAACAACATCGAGATAAATCAAGGAAGACGTTCGAGAGCTACGCACAGATGGTCCGAGGTGTCCATGTTGCTTTCACAGCAGCCGTTTATCAAAGATTGCGATAAGTGTTTACTTTCCCGCGGAAAAATGACGGGGGAATCTTCGAAGGGGAGATCCACTCTGTCAGATACAGCCCGACATTTTTCGCCGATGTAAAGTATCCACCGATCCGTTCAAGGTTGCGTCTACGTTGGAACCAGTTTGACGACGGTGGCAGCCACAGCCGCTGCCGCAGCAACAACAACAACGATAAACGGAAACAACGCGGCGCCGACGATGCGCTCTCCGGATAAGAGGGAAAAATACTAGCGATGCTCCATGAGATCAGTAAACGCATCACGCGCTCCACTGAGCAGGACTCTAAATGGACGTGTCAGGAAAATAGATTGTTCAAACGCGCCCCCTTAAAACGGCTGCTCGGCCTGCATCTTTAGCTGGGACCTCGAACCATGAATATTCCACGGGAATTCCGAATGGAAATCAGCGAGTCTTACCGGCCCTCGCGTGCAAACTCAGCGCAAGCAGGACTCCTACCAGTCGCAGTCCTAACCGCATGGTTCCAATCTCGCTCATCTGCAACATAAACAGGTAGGTACAATCCCTTAAGGGGGTATTCTTATTTTCATGGCCGTTTTTGCTCGATTTTTTAGGAATTTTTATCCGGATAATTATTGAACCATTTGCATTGGGATTTTACACACATTGGTATCTTAAACACGCGTGTACTTTCTTTTAAAGTAAAAATAATCAAAATGACGTTAGTTATATATTTTTACTAAACTGTTTAATTATTAAATTAACCCGTAGCCGTATTATTTTCTTTACAGCTACAATGATGCAATTTATATTTGTTGTATGTCGACATCTAATGCGATACTTACATATCAGTAACAGATGTATTCAATTCTATTTTGATTTCTAGAAGAAGATGAAAACCAGCCATATTTAATACAGTCGAACTACTGATCGAACCTGTGCGCCGAAACCATCACACATTTATTCTAAAATCTCGATCGAAAAACATATCAAATTTAATACAGTCTGTTTGAATTCTTCATCGCTAGACTGCAGATTTTTATGCGCAATAAAAATTATTTGCATCGATTGCAATGAATAAAAGTCAAACAGAAATTTTGCTCTTCCTTTAATTATTTTCAATCTAATCTCTTGCTTTAAATTGCACCTACTCCTTTTGACCATACATGCATAAAATCCGCAGTCAAACTCAAATTCAAAGTCAAGCAGAAATTTTGTTCTTCCTTTAATAACTTTCAACCTAATGTCTTGCTTTAAATTGCACCTAATCCTTTTTACCATACATGCATAAAATCCGCAGTCAAACTCAAATTCAAAGTCAAGCAGAAATTTTGTTCTTCCTTTAATAACTTTCAACCTAATCTCTTGCTTTAAATTTCGCCTACTCCTTTTTACCATAAATGCATAAAATTCGCAGTCAAACTCAATTTAAAGTCAAGCAGAAATTTTGTTCTTCCTTTAATAACTTTCAACCTAATCTCTTGCTTTAAATTGCGCCTACTCCTTTTTACCATAAATGCATAAAATTCGCAGTCCATTCATCACGAGTCTGACTAGTTGTACGTGAAAGGATTAACACATTCCTATCTAGAGAATGAGACCATCTCGTGACCCAGCTCGCTAATGAAGGGTTAATGTCAAACGATTGCGTTAGAGCGACCAAACATTTCGACAGGTGAATCGTCAGCACGCCATAGCTCGCAGACCCTATCATCTTAACGGGATAATACAACGTGACGTAATCTGCATCGTTATCTGGGACGAGAGGCGTGGATTTCCACACTTGAGAATTTCGCATAAACCAGCGAAGATAAACGGTAGCCGCACAGTTACTCCTACGTTCTGGTTGGCCCGCGTCCAATCTTCCCCGTCAGAAGGATCCTAACTGTCGGATCCCCTGACCTTGCTACCTTTCCCCGCAACGATCGACGATCCAGGATCAAACGATCACCGTCCGAACCTATCCGTGACCTCGATTTTTCAGCTCAACGATCGAGTGATCTACAGGAGGAACGCTAGGCTTCGTCGGGTTTGTTGTACAGTTACGCTAGAATTGATTTTCGACGCGCCTTTAATGATCCGACTTGATAGAGGTTCTTTCAGCGAATCGGTAAATCAGCCTAACCGTGAGCAGAATTAGAAGATCAGTCCGACGTGTATGCTGAATGAACATGAGTTACTATGCCTTTGAAATTCCTGCGTGTCTTCTGCACAGTTTGGTTCTTTGTTTTGCTGAATGACTGGTTGTTTGGAGCCTTAGCAACTTGCATGCGTGTTGCAAGGGACTCGAGTGTAAGTCTTGAGTGTCACGCATAAGATTTTAATGAGTTTGTATTTTTCTGAATTTACAAGCATCCATATTGGAAGTTTGGAAATAGTCCTTAAAGTTCAGGATGGACAACCAGTACCTAGTTTTTTTTTTTTTTTAGATATCTCGTGAACTAGAAGGTGTAGGACAATAAAACTTCTTATAGATTGTGTATTTTAGAACGAGGAATTTAACAACATACGCAACATCTTACGAACCTACTTACAGTTGCAATCAATATACAGTAGACCGCATATTTGATGCATTTACGGCAAAACTGCATAGGTGCTATTCGAAAGACTATTAGTATTGAAAGCATTGAAGAGTATACTGTTTTCACTTTTTTGAAGTTATTGGAGAAGAAAAGAAATTTGTCTAGGTGTTTCTTTAGTAACTAGAACTAGAAGTAACTAGTTCTAGTTAACACGTTGACTGCCAGGCGCATTTTCCATGGTTTGCCCAAGTTGCCAACGTGAATTTTTCATTATGCGATGCATATTATGTTGAAATATTATTTGCAGCAAATAAAGTGAGTTATAAAATCGTGCTTGAAGCATTTTTCGTGCATTAATTTCTTCAAACCATTATAGTAACAATGGTATTATTGAAAAATTTATCAGTATCCATATTTACTCTAATTATGTACTTTTATTATTTGCTGCGTCGCCGGTCACCGGTGGCCCCCACGGCGCTGTAGCCAAGTCGAGTGCCGGTCACCGGTGACCCCCATGGCAGTCAACGTGTTCAATGATCCCCAACGATCAACACTCGTTGATTGCACCTAGAGGAGAAACTAAGATGAAGACTCAATAGAAATATCATCGATCTCTGTTCACGTTGTCTTCCGATTTACGTTTCGCGTCATAGTACTTGAGAATTGATACGATATTATGAATGAGTACATCTTCGAATTGGTAGACATAGTAAATATTGATCTCTAAGGGAGTACGCTATCTCGAGAGGGAATTCCCGAGCAGCTTTGTCAGAAAATATCATCCCGCGAAGGTAATCTTATTGCTCATCGGAGACGATATCACGCAAGGAACGCAGTCAGTCCACAATTCCTTGGTTTATCGAGATGTAGCACGGGAAAAAGGACTAACCGAGCTACTCTTTGCCTTCGGCCTGCACCTTGATCCGCAATCTACACCCACGCGTTCCCTTCGAAAACCCTGGACGTTTCATAGGTGCAGATCGACGGATTTAAACCTTAAAACCACCGTCCATCTTTCGATTCAAACGTCGGAGAGGATTTTGGGACATTCGAAGAATAGTGGAATCATTTGTTCATTGGGTAATCAACATCCTGTCACAGGAAGAATTTTTAAGCCCAGTAAATCCACCAAAAATTTAGCAATCTTCAAGTGTCGGATTATCAAGTTGAGTAATAGGATCGTTGCCTTTGTTGGCGGACGATGATCCGATGATTAGACAACTGGGGAGACAGGCTCCTCCTACGGTATCATTCACTTCTCTTTTAGCATCGTTCGAGTTTCAGGCGTTCAGAGACTGGCACACTGAATATTCAATTTTGACAGCGAATGCTTCTTTTATTTTATCATTATTTATTTTTATCTTCAGGAGGAAAAACGTGGCGATGAACTAAGAAGAAAAATGTTTAAGGGTGGCAAGGTTATGATCTCCTAATAAAATCAATCTGTCTCGATCTGTTTCAAGAAAGATTCCTCAATCACCTGTATTGGCCAAGGGTCTTTTCTACGCGCCTAATTGAACAAATAACGCCGCAGGACGCCAGGAAAAAGAGGTCCCACGAGTTCATTGTGAAGCTATAGTATCCTGTCGCGAGGATCGTTCTTCAAGCGATCGCCCGAAGGACCTATCCGGACCACCTAATTGACCGAGCAACGCGGGTTCGAGTATAATGATTCACTCGACGCCGGACAGCATTAAGTCTCATAAAAGCCGGGCCATTCGTCAGGCTCGCGTTGTATATGGGCCTATTACTCTCTCGCAGGACCTCCGCCGGCGCAGGATACGCAATACGCGGCGGATGCAACGAGATGCACCGGAGCCATAAATATCATCGGCCGCGCAACTTCGTAACGAATTGCACGGTGCACGACCTACGACTGGCCGGGATATGCGTGTACACAGCCGACGAAAGGAACAACCATAAATCCTGCCCAGAGGAGAGAGAGATGGAGAGACCTGAGATGAAAGAAAAGGAGAAGCTTGCAGGAGTTCCAAATAAAAAGTGAGGGAGCGAGAAAAAGTTTACAAGCGTTGCAAGCATCGTCTATATCTCTCTGTCTCTTGCTCGCAAATTTCTATATGGCTCCTGTTACTTGAAATCGGTGCAGGTAATTCTTATTTTGCATAATGATCTGCGGTCTATTAACCCTTTGCACTCGGAGCTATTTCAACTAAAAAGCCGAACATATCTTCTAACCTAGAATATTTCCATCGTACATAAGTATTTTTTCTTTATATACGTACGAAAGTGATATAGTACCTCATACAATATTTAAATATTTAGTAATTTATTACATATAAACAAATTTAATCTTGTAAACAATATTCTGAATAATGGTGTAACAATTTCTAGTGGCGTCTCAGAGTCGCCATTCGAGTGCTAAGGGTTAAGTTGCAAACAGGGGATCTTCTCTTAAATTCTTTACATCCCTTTAATGGTTCTCAGAAGACCCCGATATCTAAAATTCCTAAGAAATCAAGTGGTGGAGTAAACCAAAGCTAAATTCACTATAGGCGAGCATCCCTTGCAAAATCTGTATTTGAGCTTTCTCCAACAATGTTAATTAGAGAAGCTGTTAACACCTCAATGAAACGAAACGATTTACCACCTGTTTATCAAACGAGCGACAAATTCAGAAAAAGTCATCCTAGCATGAAAACGCTAGTAAAACGGTAACGACATTGAACGACATACTACAGTGCACCGAACAAACAGGTGACAGTTCTAGATAATGCAAATATTCCATTTTTATTCTCGATAAAACAAACACCGGTCTAGGAAAAATCATACGATCCATCGAAACGCTATTAAAATCTCAATAAAATCGGACAAGCCGCAGTACGTCACTCGAACCGCGCGACAATTCAAGAAAAATCGAATCCCCCCCATCGAGCAAACAAGATCTCCCGGTTGCTATTTCAAGCATATATGACACGTCGCATAAACAGGAATGAAATACGAGTGCAAGAGAGGCTATTCAAACGGCGCGGTCGTAAACTTTCCTCTACGCCAGATCCCGGCTCAAACATAGTTCTCCATTCAGTTTCCAAGCGCGGCTCTCCGCGGGGAACCGCGAGCAAACAGCTTGGTAATATCCCGAGCAAATACAACAACAACGGTTAACAACCGGTTGCCTTGGAGTAGGTATTATTCAAGTATATATCAGCATGCACGGAGTAACAAAGTAACCCCGTGTTCATTGAATAAATCGTGCCCCGTTCTGCGGCGACGCGATCCGCACCAATGTCACGATCACCGACACTGACATTGACTCTGCTCGCGCGAGTTATGTCACCGAGCAGCGAGAAAGAGAGACAGAGGGAGAGAGAGTGAGAGCGAGAGAGAGAAACCGCATTCTCGAGTTGTGTCACACCGTTCATGCAATATACTCTTTTCACCGGCTAGCGGGAGAAAGGATGTACACGATCGCAACTTGCAACCGTCTCTGCAAATATCTCTCTCTTTCCATTTTCGGAACTCTTCCAAGCTTCTCTTTCTCTCTATTTGGAACTATTGCTTGCAAGCTTCTCTCTATCTATTTGGAACTCTTGCAAGCTTCTCTTTCCATTTTGGAACTTTTCCAAGCTTCTCTTTCCTTTTATTTGGAACTTTTGCAAGCTTCTCTTTCCTTTTATTTGGAACTCTTGCAAGCTTCTCTTTCCTTTTATTTGGAACTCTTGCAAGCTTCTCTTTCCTTTTAGTTGGAACTCTTGCAAGCTTCTCTTTCCTTTTAGTTGGAACTCTTGCAAGCTTCTCATTCCTTTTATATGGAACTCTTGCAAGCTTCTCTTTCTCTCTATTTGGAACTATTGCTTGCAAGCTTCTCTCTATCTATTTGGAACTCTTGCAAGCTTCTCTTTCCATTTTGGAACTTTTCCAAGCTTCTCTTTCCTTTTATTTGGAACTTTTGCAAGCTTCTCTTTCCATTTTGGAACTTTTCCAAGCTTCTCTTTCCTTTTATTTGGAACTTTTGCAAGCTTCTCTTTCCTTTTATTTGGAACTCTTGCAAGCTTCTCTTTCCTTTTATTTGGAACTCTTGCAAGCTTCTCTTTCCTTTTATTTGGAACTCTTGCAAGCTTCTCTTTCCTTTTATTTGGAACTCTTGCAAGCTTCTCTTTCCTTTTATTTGGAACTCTTGCAAGCTTCTCTTTCCTTTTATTTGGAACTCTTGCAAGCTTCTCTTTCTCTCTATTTGAAACTTTGGCAAGCTTCTCTCTCTCATTTTCTTTCTCACTCTCTATCTATTTGTAACTACTTGCAAAATACAAATAGTTTTCACCAATGTAGAGTGCCTGAAACGATGATGAGCGTATATTTGTCCTCACATATGCACGCGTATATGTGTAGTTCATTGCTCTAAGCGTGTACATATACATTTTCAAAAGCTGTATCGAGAGTGATTTTCAGATTTGTTCCGTAGCGTGAAGAAGAAAGACATTTTCGAAAGAGTGCTTTCTGGAGAGTTATATCATATTTTGTCACGCGGTTAAATATATATTGTTTTAACTCGTACGATACTCAACTCTCCGCCTACACCAATTTCAAGGACCAGACGCCAGAGATTTGAATCTTCATGGAAACAATCTATCATGTACGTATCCGATGGCTCGGTTAATGTTCTGCGAGGTGTAGTCTTTTTGTTATTACTCGTATCGTTAAGGGCCTGGAGAGCTTTTTAACTAAAGCGTTTACTATCGTGTTATCGTCGGCCGAGGGCGTTTTACGACGTTAGGCGCCTGTTCAGATAGAACCCATAGGTCGTGCATCACTCGGCGCAGAACTGTTTCTCGCGGCAAATGGCCCGAGCGATTTGGGCGAATCGCCTTTCCCCGTTGAATGAAACATTTCGCTCGGCACGGCCGAGGGTTCAGGCCCCCGTTCACACGAGGCTCGTTCTTTGAATACAAATCGGCGTTATGTTCCCGATTCGGGCCGAGGATCGCGCGAAAAACAGGAGGATACGGTTCGTTCGTTGCATTCCAAGTGGGCTTGTCGGAAGACCAACCGCTCCGGAATTGATGAAGAAACTCTCGATCGTGATTTTTGCCAGGGGACGGTTCCTAGGATCGAACGATCCACGAGAATCTCTCTCGCGTTCCTCGACCGGTCTTGTACGATGAAAAGAGACCATCCTGCGCGGATCTATATGAAATCTCGCGGGGAGAAAATACGCTGGATGATTCGAGGAAGTTTTTCGCTAATTGCAAATTGCTCTTCCACTTGCTTCATGGTCGAAGAAAACGGGCTGCAGTCGTCGCGTCGACAGCTCCAAGTGGAAGCTGCGTGTAATGGACGGGCACATTAACTAGTCATATACAAGCAACAATTTTCTTTACAGCCTTCCTTTGGACAAATGTCTCTCGCAGTATGTACTTATATTATATAATTTTCTCCACAGCAATACTTTACCACTATTCTTCATTGTCAATATTTTTTAAATTTATTTGTACTTTGTTTATAAAATCTGGTAGATAAATAGACAACGGATCTTTGTGCAAAATAAATATTTTCTGCCCAAATTCTAACAAACTGGAGTGAAATTGAAATATATTTTTTATCTCAATATGTTTAACAAAGTGAAAATAATATAACGCTAGTTTTAAATTCTTCTAATCTTTTTACTGTTTTAAATCATACCAAGTCAATGTTGTCGTAAGTGCATAAAACCCGCTGTCCAATGATAAACATATTTGTTATTCTATTTGGAGAAGAACTCATAAACGGGGGAACACTTCTTTGAACAATAAACGACTGTTATTAATCTATTTACAGTAGAGAAGGGCTCGTAAACGAGAGAACGTTCCTCGGGACAATAAACGTCCATTATTATTATATTTAGTAAAAAAGGGAGATCATAAATGGAGGCGATGAACGTATTTTTAGTGATGTACATATATATATATATATATATATATATATATATATATATATAATATATATATATAGAAAAGAGAAGAAATAGTAAAAGGTCGCGTTTGTTTTTCCGTTCGAATAAAAATTGTTACCAGAAGGAAAAATGGACATTTACGACACGATCCTAATATTTTAACTGTGGGATTCACGGCCGATGTCATCGCTTATCGCAACGTTTCATGAAAACAGTAACGTAGGTCCTTATCGTAATTGATCAGCGACGACCTTCGCCAAACACTATTTGCCAGGAGTCACTGTAATTATTACACGAGTGGAATAATACACGGCAGGTGTGCGAGTGATAATAATTATTATCACTGGCCGTGGATCGTCAACGATTTATAGGCGTTTCGCTGAAGACCACCGGGCAGCGTCGTTCGCAAACATTTGCCGAGTAAACATCGCTATTCCGGAGTCTTTAAAATGTACAATGAACAGCTACGAAGAGGAAGAGTGTGAAGATCAATTTTTAAACTGCGTATTTTATGCATTTATAACAGAAAGAATTTAAAAATATCTATGTATTATTTCCAGCTTATTAACCCTTCGTCTGCAGCTTTATGTTTATCGACACTATCTCCATGGTCGTTTATGTTCACGCTAATTGTTTTACTGTACTAGGTTTGAAAAAATCTCCACAAATTCTGGAATACCGAAATCTCTATTTTATTATACAATATTGATGAAACTGATTTCGGTAGATCGAAACTTTGCGCCGAAATCAGTTTCATCAATATAATTCATTTCGATCGAGAGAAATTACATTTTTATTATACAATCGTTGGAACGTCAAATATTTAAAGCACTAATGGGACAAAATAAATATTGCGAAGCAAGAAAATCAATTGTGAATTTTCGCTCCACGAACGATAAATTAATCCTTTGCGGACGCGTGTCGACTGTCAGTCGCCCAAGCAATTTTATCGTGCTGTGAATAATTTTTAAAGAAATTATTACTCTTAAAAAATATCAAACAAATTTATACTGGACACAACACGTTTCCCTTAACATAATTCATATGCTTTAACTATTCAATACACAATTTTGTTTCATAAGGAAAATTTATTCGACCCACCAAGGAGTATGCTAAAAATAATTTCCGTCCGCTAAGGGTTAAAGAAAAAACACAATTTTTAGTTGGTCCCTGCTTCTGATAATTGATGTAGACAATTTTTATATTGCACGAAAATCGGTAATCCACTAATTTGTACACAGACTCATACTCAAAATATCTTGGAGACCTCGAGGAAGCCTTGGAGACCTCGAGGAAGCCTTGGAGACCTCGAGGAAGCCTCGGAGCCTTTTAAAGACCAAAACGGTTCCTTCTTTCGATAATTGCTGCTCGGAAAGAGGCCGGCAGAAATGGTAACCGAGAAATGGACCCGCTAGCTCAGAGTTTTGTAGCTGTCAAGAAAAACATGTTTTCGAATATACGATTTTAATGTTCTTTGAACGCGAAGATGGCCCGAGGAGCATTGAGAATCGTCGGTAATTGTACATCTGCTTTCGACGAGACCGCAATTTAACGGTTCTATGGGAGCACCCGGAACGAAATTTCGGCTAACGATTTAATTAATATTGTCCGCGTCTGTGGCCAACAATCGTAAACCCGGTTCGACGACCCGTAGACAGGAACGTTGGAACCAGTTCATCATCTCTAAGATTATGGTAACGATCTACGGCTATAAGCTCGGGACTCGATTTCGTTTTAATGCGATTAACGTGTTCCGGAATCTGCGTCGCCGATTATCCGACGCGTTCTTTGTTTTATAACCGCACCTTCTAATAAAACTTCTTCTTTTTCTTTTTTAAGTTTGCTGAATAGCCAATCCGAATTATCAGCTAAATTTATTCTGCTGTAATTAAAATTGGTAGATTCGATTTTTCACTTTACGAATTATAATGTTATAGGACCTTTGTGAACGTCGATGGACACAATCGTAATTATTAGACTGCAGATTTTTATGTTAAATAAAAATTGTCTGGATCGATTTTCTTAATTTTTCTATTTTTAGAAATCTTGAAGAGTTGAAAGTAATGCAATAGCATTTTTGAATTCTTTAAATGTTTTTACTGTTTTGCATTCGATATACTCTTTTTATTGTAAACGCATCAAATATTAGTTATTATATGATTATAAATAATATGGACAAAGCTACACATTTTTACAGGAAACATTTCTGTGCTTCAGTCAGACATTTTGAAATCCTGAAGTAAGTGGTCTGTAAACTCTGTAAATACTTTTACTAGCATTTCGAATGTACAGTATCCGAAAACCTAATCCACTAACAAGATTAGAAAACATTGTTCATATAAAAAAAAATGAATCTTTAACAGATCCAAGCGATCCATCTTCTTACTTTCAATTTATTGAAAATTTCTTGACCCCCAGTGCTAAAGAAAGTAAATTTCCAAACGAATTCCTCACTCCAGCAACAATTTCAGGTTCTGCATACTTCCCCGAAACAATCGCAAGATTTCCCAGTCTCTTGGAAAAATCCTCCGACCAATTTCCAACGAAATGTTTTTACTGTTTTACATTCGATCTACTCGTTTTATTGTAAACGCATCAAATGTATACGTTAGTTATTATATGATTATAAATAACATGGACAAAGGTATACACAAAGCTACACATTTTTACAAGAAACATTTCTGTGCTTTAGTCAGACATTTTGAAATCCTGAAGTTAAGTGGTCTGCAAATTCTGTAAATACTTTTACTAGCATTTCGAATGTACAGTATCCAAAAACCTAATCCACTAACAAGATTAGAAAACATTGTTCATATCATAAAAAAATGAATCTTTAACAGATCCAAGCGATCCATCTTCTTACTTTCAATTTATTGAAAATTTCTTGACCCCAGTGCTAAAGAAAGTAAATTTCCAACGAATTCCTCACTCCAGCAGCAATTTCAGGTTCTGTATACTTCCCCGAAACAATCACAAGATTTCCCAGCCTCTTGGAAAAATCCTCCGACCAATTTCCAACGAAACACAGCCAGTTTCCATCAAAAGCCTAACCGTCGTGTAACTGTACGCTCGAGCACGCATGGCCTCGAATTAAAATCAATTGTCCGGTGAATCGCGGCGCACGTTTGAGGAAATCGTGTTGTACAGTTACCCGCATCGTCAGCCTTGCAGATAATGCTTCGAGCAACGCAAAAATAGCAACAGGGCCCGCGACAATCGGCGAAATCGCAGCTTCTTTCGCCGCCTGTTTCGCTCCATAGCGAGCGGGATAAACAAGCAAGAAAAAGAAAAGAAAAGCAAGGTAAAACTGTTCACGGTGGATCGCGCCGAAGTTGAAGGTAAAGTTGATCGATCCTCCAGCTCTCCCTGGATGAGATACAAGAAACATGCGCGTCCTTGGAGGGCTTCGGAATGGCCGGTTTCATCGAACCAGTTTCTCGATCCGAACTTCTCAAACGACGATCGTTCTTCGAAGTTGCAAAGGCTAATGCCAAAGCCGCCAACTGAGATTCCCGGTGTCGGATTATCAAGTTGAGTAATAGGATCGTTGCCTTTGTTGGCGGACGATGATCCGATGATTAGACAACTGGGGAGACAGGCTCCTCCTACGGTATCATTCACTTCTCTTTTAGCATCGTTCGAGTTTCAGGCGTTCAGAGACTGGCACACTGAATATTCAATTTTGACAGCGAATGCTTCTTTTATTTTATCATTATTTATTTTTATCTTCAGAAGGAGAAACGTGGCGATGAACCAAGAAGAAAAATGTTTAAGGGGGGGAAGACACTTCAATCGGTAATTTTTAAGAATTTTTTTCTTAATAACTACAAAGCGGATCTTTTTCAAACTTTGTTGGTGTCATGTTCTATATTTAAACAATTCAAAAATTGGTCCGCGTTGACGATTAATATATTTGTTGTCGAAATATTGATTTAACTACACAGCTCCACGCCGCCCGCATCAAATTCGATAAGGAGGACACGACGAAGGAATCCTAACGAAACGAAAACGAAAGTGCAGCATGATCGATCCGATTCGCAGGAGGGAGCCTCGAGGGATGGTTGTAAACGATGATGAGACTAATCGACGCCCGAGATGCAAAGCTGACGAAGATGCGGCGCGCCGCTGCAGATCCGGTGCAGTGAACCAGCGATCGTTATGATGGCGTGCTCGTTACAATAAGTGCAGCCTTGCCGCTGAAAGTCGCAAGGCCGTTTCTTCTCCCACCAATCCTGCTTTTCCCTTCTCTTCCACATCCTCGGTGACGCGCAATGGCGTGGGAATCAACGTTCTCAAACTCCTCTGGAAAACTGCTATGGATTTTCCAGTGTTTGACGCCGCACGACTGAATCTACTTGGATCGTTCCACTATGTGGGAAATTGGGTAAACTGTAATAACTTCGTAGGTACTGCTATTCATTTCTTTAACACTAGATTTACAGGACCCGTCAAAATGACGGATTCAAAAATTTTTAATTCACAAATATTAAGAGTGTAAGGAGGCATTCCTGAGGAATTATTAAATAGATTTATTTTTTTGTGTACATATTACAATAAAAATCGCGGAAGATCTAAGTAAATACAATTTTATTATTTTTATAAAGCAATGTAAAATAAACAATTTTAGTGCTCCGTAAAACTAGTGTTAAAGTCGTCCTACTTTGGAATCAGAGATTGCAGAAAATTGATGTTAATACATCGTTCACCGGAAGTCTACTGATAGAATTTTCAATAACTTTGCTGTACCAGTAAAAAGTTTAAAAATCTTCGTTCACATAATATTCTCAAACGGAATTAATTATGAATATAATTTTTAAAAAATTATTCCTTTATCAACATTAAGTCATTTAGGGTTTATAATAAGAATTTTGGGCATAGGAATTGTTGAATTGGGATTTTATCATTTATTAATTCATGCATTTTTTAAATCGTTAATATTTATATGTGTTGGGGGATACTTCCATGTAAGATTGAATTGTCAGGATTTACGTAAATTTAAGGGAATAATATGAATTTCTCCTTTGAATCATTTATTTTTTAATTTTCTTTATTAAATTTGAGGGGCTTTCCTTTTTTTCTGGATTTTATTCAAAGGATATGATATTTTGGAATTTATTATATATTAATAATTGCTACATTTTTAACACTCAGGTATAGAATTCGAATTATAAAATTAATTATTAATTTTCAATTACATAGATTTAGGTATCAATATATAAATGATGGAAAATTTATAATTTTTTGTAAGAGATGATTAATAATTGTTGTAATTATTATAGGATATTTATATATAGAAATTTTTAATTATTATATTTTCATATTTACAGTGTATGAAAAAAATATTTTGGGTTTTATTTATGTGAGAAGATGGCTGTTAAATTTAAGATTTTATCATAGACGTAAAATAAAATATATATTTAAATTTTATAATTTTATTTTAAATATATTTTATTCTATTTAGATTACGTTACAGAGGGCAGAGTGGAAGGATCCTGATATCGTGGAAGAAACTATTTAAAAAGTCCTCAGCTATGGACTGTAGATTTTTAAAAATTATGAAATAATCGCCAGTAGTTGATAATCAATTTTTAATGCTATGTAGGGCTGAGGGAAGGTCCAGAGGACAGGTATAATTTCGTGCATTTCAAAAAACCCTTATGCGTCTGGTACTTGAAAGATTCTCACTACAATTTGTTTTCTCGCAGAGCTATAATCAATCTCGGAAGATGTTCAAACTGTGAATCGTGTTTGCAACTAGTTCGGAGTCGACGTCACTGATCCATCAGGGTCGGTTAGGGTATTTTCTAGGTAGCTCGCGGCGGACGTGTCCCTTGGCGGAGGTAATTGTGTCCTCGGCGTTCCGCAATTAAAGGGATACTCGGAAATTGCACGTGCAAGCAAGCCGTGTCCCGCTCAGCTTCGGCCTCTTCATTTTTCCATTATCTCCCTTATTCGCGACCGCAACGTTGCCCGAGGATTTATCATGCATCGCATGCGGGCTCCACGGTACCAGTCCCCGAGGTTCAAGGCCCTCGATCCGCGATCCTCGATCCTCGGGAGCCTCGATCCTCCGAGGCTCGCGAGAAAATTAGAAATACCGCCGGGCGAATCAACGTCGACGTAAATAGAGCGTAATTACAGATGAATCAATGAGAGGGACCAACCTGGGCCTTGTTTGGCGCTATTAATAACGGGCTTTCTGTAGAAGATTGCGAGCTCGCGACTGAAGTGCGCGTTTTCGTCGCAACAGGAAATTGAATTGCCATTTTTGACGGCAATCAACATGCATGCCGATTCCATCGGGAAATCGTTATTCATCATCTTGAATCCAGTTCTGTGGACTTTGAACAAATTTCTGAGCGAGTTGTGCGAGTTTGGTAATCGGATAACGCGTGTTTGTTCATGTACGTTATGTGCGAACTTGTGAAATGTGTAAAAGTGCTTATAGCAAGGGTAGCGAACATTTTTAATTTATTCTTATTGTGAATACTCTCATCGTCGATTAAGGAAGTGCTAGAGAGAAGAGATTTAGTCTAGAAATTTACTCTAGACAGTGGATTTTATGCATTTATCACAGAAATACTGTTACATTATTTTCAAGCTATTCAACACAAAAGAAAATTAATTTCTACTTCACTGCAGGTTGTTGCAATTTAGGTAGAACATTTTTATTTTGTACATCCGCTGTCTAATTATGTCTTTGTGTTAAGTTCACTGGGAAAATATATGCTGTTGTACTAAATTTGTTTATAATTTAGAAGATGCAAGGAGGTTAACGGAGTACTCGGTATAGTACATTTTAACTACTTAATTTTTATTTCATTAACACTAAACGTACCACGGCCAAATGACCGGTTTTATATTTTGCAATTATTGAAATAGTAAAATTTGTTTATGTAAAATAATGGAATAAATTTCCTTGTGCAAGCATCTATTATATTGGAGATTACGGCCAATCTAAATAAATATAGGGTTGCCACTTTTATAAGGCAACATTCGCCGATAGTTTTAATGTTTGGCAGGTTTAGTGTTAAATATATTACTTTATGAAATATTTGAGGTCGCTGGTTTGATATCTCAAATTGTTAAAGAGTACTTTTCTCTAGAATCAGAATTTGACAGGCTTCGATGAAGTTTTTGTACGAATTCTGTAATAATTATTGCGTATGTATATGATGCAAGAAAATTTGCAAATTGCGAGGCAGCTCATTTCAGATTTAGTTCAATTCGATAATTCGTTGATCACCGCACGTCACAGTCGTCAATTAGCAGTCGGGACCAGCGTCAGCGAGCCAGCTATTATCCAGCGAGAGTAATAACTATCTTGTTCGATCGCAAGCAGAGGTGCAATAATACCATGACTCACTGGATTTTTCTTGTTCTATGGGAAACGGCCGGGTTTTTGCGGCGAATTCTTTAAGAATCCCTCAAGGTCCCGCTACAATTACGATCAGTTAATAATCCGCGCTTTTCCGTGATTTTCTATAACGAGAAATCGTTAATCTCTCTCCGTGGACTCAGGCCGATATTATTTTTTTCTCCGATAGAATTGCACCTGTGGCTACTGTGTGGCTCGATCCGGGTGGGGAAAAAAGTGCACAGGATCGACGAGAATCGCGATTCATCGATCGAGTGACGTAAAAGGGCTCGGGAGATTCGCGGTTTTCGCCCGGGGGAACGATCGAATAAATCCGTCAGCGTCAGAAAAAGCTCGGTGAACGAGCTAACCGGTCGCAACGGCGGAATGTCCTTCGCGGATTCGCTGGATTCGCTGTTTTTATCGCGGGCCCGGGAAGAATGCCTCGTTAAAGCCGGTGAAAAAGCGATGCGCCGCGTGCATAATGCATCCTCGCCCCGTCAAGCGTTACTCCACAACTCTGTATTCCATTAAAAGTTGCAGGCGCGTGCAGCGCCCATGCACGCATCAATCAAACGCGACAGTTTCGATCTCTCGGGTGCAACTGCCGGGAAAAAGAACAATTTTTTTCACGGACAACTCCTATTCCTGTCAGCAAGACGTCCCATAGACTACCATTACCGTCAAATAACTAGCGTCAATCCGGAGATGTTCATTATCATCAAATATGTCAACTCAATGCAGTCCTATTTCCAGTCTCACTCGACAGAACAGCTTTCCCCATTTTTAACCCTTTGCACTCGGAGCTATTTCAACTAAAAAAGGTTGTTTACGCCGTAAACAACGCGTAATCTTTGCTGAAACACGTAAGTTTTGAACTTCCACATTTTATCCGCTCCAACAAGATTATTCTTGCTCAAGGTCATTTCAAGGTCAAAAAGGTAGTACCCACTAAATTCAGCATTTTATTGTCTATTACGCTATCGTAAAATAAACATACTATTCCATTTAAAAAAACATCGGTGACCTTGAAATTTCATTAAAAAACACAACATAAAAATTTTTTTTCTTTACCATTATATTTGCCCCCTGCAATAGTGTCACTTTGTCCTCTGAAGCTTTCTGATAGGACTGTAAATACGACAGATATTTAGGTGTTCCCATTTATGTGGGGCACCCTTCGTTCTTTATCCACGTCCTCTGACATTCCTCCTCGACACAAAATAATCTTATAGGTTATGTACAGTTTATCTGAAAATATTTTGGAAGGAAACGAATACATGCGAATTAAACGATCTCCTTTCGCATTCGCATATATATATATATATATATATATATATATATATATATATATAATTAGAAGGAAATGTAAAAATAAATATTAAAGTGGGAATAAAATACCCGCGTTACGCAACCAACGGTGAAAAAAGAAAATCAGTGTTAATTTAATTCGTTGGGGTTGTCAGCCTCCCCGCAATGTCGTTCCAAAAATGAAATATCCAATACAAAAAATTGTATCAATAATTGTAGGGATGAAGAATCTCTATAAAAATCATATGACTAAAAAATGCACAAACAGATGTTGTTCAATAGTGGATGGCGAGATTCAGTGTAGCCAGGATACTCACGAAACATCGACATAAAATTTTTTTTTCTTTACCATTATATTTGCCCCCTGCAATAGTGTCACTTTGTCCTCTGAAGTTTTCTGATAGGACTGTAAATACGACAGATATTTAGGTGTTCCCATTTATGTCGGGACACCCTGTATATCTGAATGGTTCCTTCTTCTTGCAACAGATGAAGAAGATTTTCTACGAACAAATCCGCAGTCTGTCAACGCATAATGAATGTCCCAAGGGAAAACCCTGATGCGTTTAGTATTCTGACGAGTCCACTTTCGATCGGTCGATCTTCAAAAATATTTTTACGATCGTTTTATGACGAGGAACTCCGTTTATGGATCGCGACCAATGTCGAGGCCGAGAAGGTTGCATCGCGCAGCTCCCGTGTGTGCGATCGATTCAATGCCACGAATCGATTCGACCGGAATGCCGATCCAAATACAGACCGCGATTTTTCGGCCAGCCGGACGTGACGCGAATCCTTGATCGGATCGGGAATTTTCGGACACGTCCGTGTCACAGACACGCTATAACCGCTGTAAATCGTGTTTGTAACCCGGTGGAACAGTTACGTGACGCTAAATGGCTTTTCGAGGCTCGTTACAACCACATTCGTGTCACTGTTTGGGCCCGAATTCTATTTAACCTGGATCAAAAGTAAACTGAGAATAACCACTGCCAGTTAACAGGCTATATTCTCATCTGCGCGAAATTGTATACAATTTACAGGCTCGTTAATCAATTCTTTCAAGATCCGAATGTCTTTTCAACGCTTGTGCCGATCACGATTTCTCTGCATGTCGTTATTTATCATTTTAATATAATAATAATAATTTAAGATATCTTTTACGAGAGAACACTAGGTTTATATTTTTAATTTACGATTATTGAGATTGTACTCTTCGGCTATATATTGTAAAATAATTGATACTTTTATGCGCTCCGTGAAAAGGTATTCAGAGAATATTGTAACAATGGCGGCTGTTGCTGAAATAAACGCCGGCAGCGGCCGTGTTAACAATAAACCTACCAAGCACAAAACATATAAAAGTGAAACGTTTTATAGAATTGAGAATTTTGAATTTGCTTAAACGTTGTGCGGCTTTCATTATAATTCATGCTTAAATGAAGAAGTCAATTTAGTAATTTCCTATGAAAGCCTTTTTCTAATTTCAACGATTGCGATATAAAAAACCGGTGATTTGACAGGTTGGTAGGTTTAGTGTTAAACATTTTCAAAGTCCATCGGATGTTTCGATTGAAATGAATGCTCCTCTCCTCGTCGTTTTATAATTGCGCAAATAGAACGAGTCCAACGAGTGTTTCTCGTATCGGTGAATAAACCAATGAACGAATTGGAACAAAACGAATAGCAATTTCCCCGAGGATTTGCAACGAAAGCAATTCGCCAGTGAGTCACCGGGAGAAACAACGTCGGACGAGCGTAATCGGGACTAATTACAGCTACGTGAAGAGCATTTAGCCGAGCGGAGAAACTTATCGAGCGTAATTACGCTATAGTGTTATCACGCCGCGCGTTAATCAATGAACGGTCAATACTCAGGAGCGGAGGATTAACAGCGATGTTTTAATTATCGACGCGTGACTCTGTCCAAGGTATATTATATTAAACGTTCATTTACGCAAGGACTTCTCGCGGATCGAGGTGAATCGATTTAATAGCACTCGAATTTTTTGATATTATTATTACGATTTTACTCCTACACTCGCGTCGTAAAAATGCACGACACGATCCTGGTGACTCAATGACGCCTCGAAATCGACTCTAGTTATCTAATGGATCGTAATCAGAGGGTCAATAAGGCTCGGAAGACGCGAATCGGTTCCGACGGCGATTTAGGTATTTTTAAAACTGTTTTGTATAAGTTGAAGACGCTGTTATAGATTATAGCGAGATTGAGGGAAGATGTTGAATATGTAAACGTGAGCTCATATGCGTCCTACAGATCTGTGAATCATGCTGTCTTAAACGCTACAGAAGTCTCGCGAAAACCTTTGTCAATCTTTACATATTAAATAAAAATAAAATATTATAGAATTTTGATTGTAATTTAAATTAGTAATTTAGTATCGGTAAGATTATATAGGGTTGACATTTTTATTTAAAAATTTAGACTAGGACTGAAATAGGGGCTGGGCATATATCGTCTACATTTAAACTTATCTGCTCACTGCAGCTTCCTAAAAAAAGCTCTCTCAAAAAGTACGATGTTGTTTAAAAAATGCTATCTCAAAAATGACAGTGCTTTCGCAAAAATCATAGCCATTCCTGTTACTTTAGTGTGCAAGTGCGATGTTAGAAATGGGGGAGAGACATATATCGTCTACATTTAAACCTATCTGTTCCCTGCAAGCTTCCTAAAAAAAACGGTCTCTCTAAAAGTACGGTGTTGTTTAAAAAATGCTATCTCAAAAATGACAGTGCTCTCGCAAAAATCATAGCCATTCTTCTAACTTTAGTGTGCAAGTGCGATGTTAGAAATGGGGGAGGGACATATATCGTCTACATTTAAACTTATCTGCTCCTTGCAGCTTCCTAAAAAAGACGCTCTCTCAAAAAGTACGGTGTTGTTTAAAAAATGCTATCTCAAAAATGACAGTGCTCTCGCAAAAATCATAGCCATTCTTGTAACTTTAGTGTGCAAGTGCGATGTTAGAAATGGGGGAGGGACATATATCGTCTACATTTAAACTCATCTGTTCCCTGCAAGCTTCCTAAAAAAAAGCTCTCTCAAAAAGTACGGTGTTGTTTAAAAAATTCTATCTCAAAAATGACAGTGCTCTCGTACAAATCTTAGCCATTCTTGTAACTTTAGTGTGCAAGTGCGATGTTAGAAATGGGGGAGGGACATATATCGTCTACATTTAAACTCATCTGTTCCCTGCAGCTTCCTAAAAAAAAACGGTCTCTCTAAAAGTACGGTGTTGTTTAAAAAATGCTATCTCAAAAATGATAGTGCTCTAGTAAAATTTTAGTCATTCTTGTAACTTTAGTGTGCAAATGCGATGTTAGAAATGGGGGAGGGACATATATCGTCTACATTTAAAATTATCTGCTCCCTGCAGCTTCCTAAAAAAGACGCTCTCTCAAAAAGTACGATGTTGTTTAAAAAATGCTATCTAAAAAATGGCACTGCTCTCGCACAAATCTTAGCCATTCTTGTAACTTTAGTGTGCAAGTGCGATGTTAGAGCTATCGATTCTATTAAAACAGGAGGAAGATAAACGAACCTAAATCTGAACTAATTTGTTTCCTACGGGTCTCTAAAAAAATTATAGTACTCCTTCGAAAACATTCTCCCAAAAACTGCAGTACTCTTATAAAGATTATCAGATTTTACTATTTCTATGCGAACCTATTAGTCTCAGAACGCTGATGATAATTCTACTCGAACAGAAGATAGACAAATAACACCTGAACACATTCTGACTAATGTGTTTAAACTCGAAGCACTCTGAAAAGTTTCGCGAACACTAAACTAAATGAAGAAACATCGACGAACTTCCTAAATTATAATAAAACACTGAAAAAAATCACAGCTTCAATCCTCTGTCTCAATTGTCCAAAAAATTTCACTCGCGTCACGATGTTCATAATTATTAAAAAAAACAAAAACCTCGACAGCATTAATTTCGACAAGAAAAAAATAGAGAATAAAGGGACTAGATTGCACTCACCTCGGCGCAGGATCAACGAAATTGTTCTAATCCTAATCAGTCGTTCCTCTTCATGTCGCGTGATCGATTTCCCCAGTGTTTCCTCGGCGGGATCGAGAATCGATCCAGCGGCGCGATCCACGAGATCTGTTCGACGCGTGCAGGTCGGCGTGTTTTCAGGAACTATTCTGGAAATCGTTTGCCGATCGCGGCACGTTCTCGAGAGGGAGTAAGTCCTGAGGACGCGGATGGCTCCTACTTATAAAGACTTGGCCAAGTCTTGGCTCTCCAATTGGCTTCCACGTGTGTGTTCAATGTCTACGTAAGTCGGTACCCCCTGCACGTGCGTGCGTATGCGTGTCTGCGTGTACACACCAAGAGGGAATCGTGGGCTCTCCGTTGTCCAGGTGGTAGGGGGCACAAACCGTCCACCGGTCGTTACACGTTCTCCGATGCTGTTACACATTACACGGAGCCAATGCCGGCCCGAGGAGCAGCCGGTCCGGAGACCAACCAAGAACCGATCGGTTTTCTTTTCTTGACGGGAACACGTTTCTCCCGCAGCTTCTTCCATTGTCGCGTACACCATGAATGAGTTTTCACAGTTCATCGGGAATCGGCCATCGGAAACACGGCTATTCAGCGAGCTGAAGCTACTTGTCAACCCCTCTTCGCGATTGGCTGAGCAAAATCACGTTTTACTTATTTCCAAAATTAGGCAGATATTGTTTTTTAGTCGAGCTAGTCAAATATTTGCATAGGTTCGCTTGAATTTTAATTTTGATAGTCTGAAGTCTCTTGTCAACCCCTCTTCGCGATTGGCTAAGCAAAATGAAGCTTTTACTTACTTCCCAAAATTAGGCAGATATTGTTTTTTAGTCGAGCTAGTCAAATATTTGCAAAGGTTCGCTTGAATTTTAATTTTGATAGTCTGAAGTCTCTTGTCAACCCATCTTTGCGATTGGCTGAGCAAAATGACACTTTTACTTATTTCCAAAATTAGGCAGATATTGTTTTTTAGTCGAGCTACTCAAATATTTGCATAGGTTCACTTGAATTTTAATTTTGATAGTTTGAAGTCTTTTGTCAACCCCTCGTCGCGATTGGCTGAGCAAAATGACACTTTTACTTCTTTCCAAAATTAGCAGATATTGTTTTTTAGTTGAGCTAGTCAAATATTTGCATAGGTTCGCTTGAATTTGAATTTTGATGGTCTGAAGTCTCTTGTCAACCCCTCGTCGCGATTGGCTGAGCAAAATGACACTTTTACTTCTTTCCAAAATTAGCAGATATTGTTTTTTAGTTGAGCTAGTCAAATATTTGCATAGGTTCGCTTGAATTTGAATTTTGATAGTCGGAAGTCGCGGTGCTCTTGCGTGAATAGAATACGATGTAGTACAACCATATTGATTCTCGTTTAATGTTAGAATTAAACAATATAGTATGTTTCAATCTTAGTTGTTATATTTTTGCATCTGATCTCTTGAATCTTAATTTTGTTGGTCTGGAAGACCCTCAAGATCTTGTGGGCATAAAACAGACTGTAACACAACCATATTGATTCTCAATTATTGCTGGGATTAAATAAAATAGAATTTTTCAATCTTATTGGTTAAATATTTGCATTTGTAGTTTCTGTTTTTTTTTAGATATTAATTTTATTTATTTGAAAGTTCTTCGAAGTTCTGGTTTATCGATTTTTATGACGAATCAGAATGTAATTCAACCAATGTTTTTCGATTAACGTGAAAATTTGAGGAGACACAGCTGTTTCACTTAGATTAGCGAAATTCTTAAATAAGTCTGTTCTGTAATAATAATTTTAGGAACAGAAAGTTCCTCGGCGCTCTTTTTTTATCAGTTTTATTTACTTAACACTCTCGCGTTCTTGTAACATTAGAGATCAGAAAATATTTTCTATTTAATCAGCTGAGTCTTTAGAGATCTGTCGCTTTTGTCTTCTTGAAAATTAATTGTAATTAATTAAGAGTTCGCCGACATTGGTGTTCGCAAATGATCTTTGTCTTTTAACGCCAATAATCGAATATATTTCTATGTTTGGAAAAACTTGTACATCCTAACTAACGCACAATAATATTAACAAGTAGACTACTGCAAAATGAAAATATAAACTAAATGAGACAAAATTAATTTCAGCCATAAAAATGTAGAATTTGATCAAGTGTTTTATAAAGAAAGAAACATCTATACAAAACCGAAGTAATACTTAATTTTATCACTAGTACGTCAGTGGCCTTATGTCACAGAAAAATAGAGTAATGAAGTCGTGGAATCTTATCTTATACTAATCATTAACAACGCTTCCTATTCTGTTTGCATTGTCTACATGCCACCTGTTTGTTTAAAAATGATTGCTTCCTACTTTGCAGGAACGTTTGTGCACTTGAACTTCATAAATTTCAATCTTCTAACAATGTATGATAGTGCGGCATCTTGTAACGGCATTAGATAAATGAAAACTAAAGAAAATTAAGTTCCTCTGATCAACACTATCGTTATTTTTCAACCAACACTATCTTGTATAATACGGGCTGAAGAGGATCTAATAAAATAAAATTGTACCGTATGATATTAAAATTCTGTATCAATTGACGATATCTTGTATAACATTGGCTTAGTAAACCCTAACAAAATAAAATCGTACTGACTGATACTAACATCTATCAATTGGCGATATCTTGAATAACATTGACCGACTAATTGTGAGTGAAACTTAATGAAATAAAATTATACTGAACGACATTAACCGTCTGTATAAATTGACGATATCTTGTATAACATTGTCTGAAATCTCTCTGACCAACACGATTGCTCTTCATCAGCCAACAACATCTCGTCCAACCCAGACCGAACGAAAGCCAATAAACCAAAATCCTGTTGATACATATTAACGTTCCATATCACCATCGACGACCCAGATAGAGTTTCAGTCCTCCACTTCTCCATAATAGCAAACCAGAAGAAGATCGTCCGAGAGGCCGCATATTTTTGAAACGAATCAAAAGTCCCTGAACGCTAACGGTATCCCGATATTGGAGAAAGAGAGACGTCCGTGCGTCGACGCGCGAAGTTTCATAAAAATCGTTCCCTCCGCGAGCATAAATTTCTCGAGGCCCCCAAAAAATCCAACATAAGTCACGACGTTGTATACAATGTCCCCGTTTCTATCCGACGAAGAAACACTGATATCTAACCGCTTGTTTTCGCGTGGATCCACTCGAAACAGGTTCCATTACGCGTTGTTACGCTTATTACCGCGGATTGAGATCTCTCGGGGATACCTTCTGCAATTAGTACGTTCTCTCTCTCTCTCTCTGGTTCCATTATTCGGCGCCATTATCACGAGTATCATCCTCGATCCTTGTACGGACCCGCTGAAATAAGTTCCCGTAATTCTGAGATCCCGTCTCTGGATCATCGATTCTCTATTCCCCGCATCGGAAACTCATTACGGGTCGAAACGATGAAATGCAATCGAGACCCTGAACCGAAACCAGTTCTGTCACGTAACTTACATTTTCAATTACTATTCCAATGGGCCATTTTTCCCGCACTCGAGCTCGCCGAGGATCGTGCATCTTCGCTCTTTTGATTAAGTGCTGCAGCTTCTGGCAGCTGAACAGCCTATTCAAACGTTTTAGCTGCTCGTAATATCCCCTGTGTACATAACATATTCTTCGCTTTTAATGTTCTTATTAGACGTTTGTCTAGAAACCACAGTCTTTAACCCCATAGTGTAAATCTTTATCGGAAATGACGATTTGAACGTTTGAATGAATTCAACGTATTCTTTCGCGTTCTTTCGAATTCGATTATATTCGTGTCTTAGGCGTTTTTAACTAAGATAGATTGTTTTTTATACTAGGCCAGAGCCTTCTTACCATTAGATGTGATATTAGATTACGCAGTAATAAAAGGAGGCCGCTATAATTTTTTATATTTCACTGTTGGTATTTTTATTTATTTAAGCATATATATATATATATATATATATATATATATATATATATATAGAACGTGTAGCTCACCAAGTACTGGTAATATATATATATATATATTTAGGCATTTCCGGTAGTGCAATTATATATAGTATGTAGCTCACCAAGTACTGATGAACTTTTTGATATATATATATATATATACTATATAATGACCTTGAAATGCCCTCAAACTCGAAAATTTTATGCAAACGTAATATTAATGAAACATTATTTCTTACAAAATAAATATATATATAATTTTCGAGTTTGAGGGCATTTCAAGGTCATTATATAATGCACTGTTGAATTCGTCTCGACGTCAGCAACAATCCTATGACGTCCAAAACGTGTGGTGCCACTTAAAAAAGTCAAGGTGACCTTTAATTTAAATTATCGTGACACAACTCGCGTTGTCATTACATCTGCATGCGATCAGGGTGCTGAGGTACAATATTCTCGTTCGAAGAGTGTGTCGTGTAAATAGAGGAGGAATAAATATAAATTAACCTAATGAAAAATCATCGATCCTGAGAAGATTTGTAATTGCAATTGCAATCACGAGCAGATCGTCTACGCGTGCATTCGCGATGATAAGCGCGTCGGAACAAACTGCATCGTAAATCCAGAGTGACAAGTAGCAGGGACTTTCGGATCGTCGCAAATCATCTTTCCGGCCTTGCTGCATCTGCCCGGCGCATCTCGTCACGTCCTCTGTGTTCGTTGCACGCATACGCGCGTTATATTTTTCCGCGTGAGCGGCCCCGCAACAGGTTCCCCTAGTAATATCCTCCAATCGACACACGATCTCTGAAAAAAAGACGCCATTTCTGCGAGCCAAAGAAGAACGCGACAGCCTATGGACCCATACTGCGTGCCATTCTTGAAAGTCATCGTTTTACGGCTAGACAACATTCCACGGAGTCGTCGAATTTCGCGCGATAACTGCATCAATAAGACCGAGATCGATTCTGTTAGCGACACTCTCGTTTGCTCTGTCGTCGTCAGACATTAAGCCGCGAATCATTTTCTGGAACATTCCGCGGGCTGTTTATACACTGATTCCTAGAAAAGATGCGCTGATAATCGATGTAATCTTATCAATACATGTTGCATACGAGTTGCATTGATAACAGAGAACGAGGTGTTTGTCGAGAACAAGTCGTTTTTGGGAATTTTTTTTAAACGAAACTAGTGTGCTTGTTGATTTCAAATTTTGTGGTTGTATTGGACAGTCTTTACAGTATATTGATAAATCTTATGATTTCATATGATTCTTATATCAGTGTAATTTCTTTCGATCGAAATGACGTATATTGATAAATCTTATGATTTCGGCGCAAGGTTCGATCCTTGGATCCTAGAAATTACACTGAAGTCTTCAGAGTGTACGATAAAATTAATTTCGTGCAGAAATAGCGATTTTATCGAAAGTTATAGTAATTTAACTATAGAGGTTCACCTAAAAGAATTCTCCCATTTTTGTTACCCTTTATTGGACGCGACCTCCAAAATTGTTCATACCTTAACTAATGAATACATTAATTTACAGCTTTGTGGATACATTTGCCAATCTTTAACGAATATAACAAAATTGATTGCACAGAGAAATATTGATTTTTCTTAAAGTTAGGGTGACTGAACCTAACGCCGGATCCCAAACGGTTATCTTCAGCTTCAGCATGAAATTACGCTACCAAACAGCAAGCGGTCCTCATTAGCAACATAAGCGACGTTTGAATGACCCCCGGCGCGCCTATTCGCCCGCATGTTCGTCTATTTCCTCGATTGTTACCCAAATTACGTAGCCGGGAGGGTCAACGTTCAGTTCGTCGAACCTTAGACAAGACTAGCTATACAAAACGGAAGCGGGTAACAGAAGACCAGGGTCGTAATTTTCGGCTAGAATAATCAGCGATTATCATCAATTGTTCTTTGCGAGAGAGGATTCCGGAATAACGAGAGAATCCGGTCCCTGGGAAGTTTATAGTGCCTGCGCGTTCTTTTTCTTCGTCCAAGGATACTCAGGTGGACAACGCCTCGAGGGAACGATGGAAGCGTTGAACCTGCTAGAGTCGCCTATGCTGTAACCTGCGTTGGTCACAGGAAACGCGCGGGAACAACGGAGTCTTTGAATATTTTGTTACCGGCCTGCCGATAAAACGATACTTTATCCGCCGGATAAATTAATATCTGCCTCCAGCTATCCGGGAATGCTCCCTCCTCGTGCTCTATAGGCGGCTATAGGGAAACCCTAAACTAGAACCTATCTCAATCGAGCCGGCGCACCACGAGAACATCCTCAGTAAAATGTAAGAGGCTACAACAACGCGCCGTAATAAACGAACGAGATTGTGGCCGAGGAAATACCTAACCGCTGCCTACCACTGTGAGCAATACCACTTCGAGGGGGCCGAGTATTACCTAGCATTTACGAGGTCGTTCAACGCGTGGTAGCGAATTGGGTAGGGAATGTTAGCCTAAGAATGAATGGAAGTTGTAGAGTTACTCTCGAATCGGAGGAGTGGAAATATAGTTTTAAAACTGAATCAGCTGCTGTCTAAAGACCTCTGATCTTTTCTGATGTTTGTTAATGTCGTTTAGGTAGGCTGATCGCAAACAGAAAATTTCTGACCACTTGTGAGAACCGTGACACAGCAGTCTTCACGCCTTGGAGAATGGATCATAGAATTAGAACAATAGAATTTGATAATTGAGCATTGGGTAATTCGCCATCTTGGAGATACAAAGGAGAACGTTCTTTTGGCTGTGCATTAATTAAATGATCGCTTCTTTTTATTTCTACTGGAATTTTCTATGGTGAACCCGAAAGAATTGATAGAAGTGAATATTTCTGAAAATGCTAGATTTATCAATGACTATTATAGAATTAGAACAATAGAATTTGATAATTGAGCATTGGGTAATTCGCCATCTTGGAGATACAAAGGAGAACGTTCTTTTGGCTGTGCATTAATTAAATGATCGCTTCTTTTTATTTCTACTGGAATTTTCTATGGTGAACCCGAAAGAATTGATAGAAGTGAATATTTCTGAAAATGCTAGATTTATCAATGACTATTATAGAATTAGAACAATAGAATTTGATAATTGAGTATTGGGTAATTCGCCATCTTGGAGATGCAAAGGAGAACGTTCTTTTGGCTGTGCATTAATTAAATGATCGCTTCTTTTTATTTCTACTGGAATTTTCTATGGTGAACCCGAAAGAATTGATAGAAGTGAATATTTCTGAAAATACTAGATTTATCAATGACTATTATAGAATTAGAACAATAGAATTTGATAATTGAGCATTGGGTAATTCGCCATCTTGGAGATACGAAGGAGAACGTTCTTTTGGCTGTGCATTAATTAAATGATCGCTTCTTTTTATTTCTACTGGAATTTTCTATGGTGAACCCGAAAGAATTGATATAAGCATTGAATATTTTTGAAAATGCTAGCTTTATCAATGACTATTTGAGCAACGCAATTGTTCATTTGGTAGAAAACAATACGAATCGAATCCTTGAACAAAATATGGTATAGAATTTTTTCATACGATTCTTACGTCTTGAGAAAATTGAGCTTCAAAACTAAACGCGCGGCTCTAGTTACAGTAAGAGAAAACGGCCAACCATGCGCAGACAATTTTAAGATTTGATTTTCTCGAAAATGAAACCTCGAATGAAAAAATGCCATTCTACACTTTCTGTCCAGCTTTTCGCGAGGAATTTTCAACAATACTACCTTCTCTCCCACACTATGAATATACGCAAAATTAAAAATATCAAAAACCACAACAGATCTTACAATCTGGGCATACGTTCGGATACAGCTGGAAATTTCGCGAATTAGGTCGAACCTACACACTGCTGCAAATTCGCGGTCACTTTCCCCTACGTTCGAACATACAGCGCCCTTTATGGAAGAGCCCAGTGCGATAAGGGAGCAGAATGTGTCCGGTGACCTTATTTCGCGATCGTATGCCCGCCGAAGTATAAAGAGCAGCCATAAATAAGGGCGGCGTAGGAAAAACTCGGGCCAGGGAGGATGCAAATGGCGGCCGATCGTAGCTGGTTGGTTGTAAAACGTTTCTCCGCAACCCCATCGGCGAGTTCTTTCGCCGGCTCGCGGAAAAATCGGGACGACAGGAGAATCGAGTTAGTCGTTCGTTGCGGAATAATTCATGGTTCGGTCCATGCACACGCGTACTTCCGCGCTTTATTCCGTTCCTCGTTAATTCACGGACTCCCCCGTCGAATGAATCGCTCCTCTGCTCCCTCCTCCCCGCCCCGTGGAACGCGAAACGACGACCATAATCGCTGGTCGGACAGTCAGCAACGATTTTTCCCCGAGGACATTTATGGCTGGCCGGCCACTGAGATACGGTCCATTGTACTCCGTTTCCACCAGCGGCCCTCTTCTTCGGCCGCGTTGCGCGCTCCGCGATGCGCTTGATGCGACCGCGCGACTCCCTCTGTCTGCCCATTGCAACCGTATTCTACTACCTAGCTTTTCTACTCGTGTTTCCCGCTTTGACGGCCACGGACGCTAAGCGTTATCCGCCCCGCTTGCCTCCGCCTCGCTTTAACTCGTCCGTACAATTAGCCGCCGGCCTTTGCACGCGAGTTTTGCATTCGAATGCTTCGCTCGCGGTGTAAACCTTTATCCGATTACCGGGTATTGTTTTCATTGGATCAGCCTGCCGGGATTCATTCGCTTAAACTCGATGGGGAGGAAGCTTGCATTTGCAAGATCACTTGTTGTGCTTGTTTCGCCCCTGTGCATCGCCCTTGCGATTTTTTTTCATTTTTAACACTAAACCTACCAAGCACAAAACATACAAAAGTGAAACGCCCTATAGAAGTGAAAAGATTTAATTTACTTTAACTTGTTACGGTTTTCATTATAATCTGTGTTTAAATTAAGTAGCCAGTTGAATCATTTCCTATGAGAACGAGTTTTTTATATCAATAATCGTCAAATAGAGAACCGGTCATTTGACCGTGGTAGGTTTAGTGTTAATGATGTATGTATTTATAATACGGGAGAAGATGTGGTATTAAGGTATACGAGAAAATTCCTTAAGAAAACCTGGACAGAAAGTGTGGTATGAGATTTTTTTAATCCGACGACCGGTTCCTGAGAAAATTGAGTCTGAATATTGTCTGTCCGTGGCTGACTGTATCCCCTTAACGCAACTAGAGCAGCACGCTAAATTTTGAAACTCGATTTTATCTACAATTAAGCCTTGTATTAAAAAAAGGTTGTTCAACCTTTTCCAATTGTTTTTCTTCGAGGTATCACTTCGCGTTACTTTGTATCCAATCAACAATTGCGTTTTTTAGATACTTAATTGTTGACGGATCTGGCATTTTCAAACAATTTCACTATCTCTATCAATTCTTTTGCATTCACGGTAGAATATTACACAAGTAATAAAAAGAAGCCATCGCTAAATTAGCGCTCTATAATTTTAAATGGTCAAGGTCATTGAAGGTCATTGAAGGTTATTCACGGTCATACGCGTTGGCGCACGGTACCGAAATATATTTTCTTAAATTGGATGCGTTAAAAGTCACGTTGCGCTTCCCTTGCTCAGGTTTCAGGGCGAAAGTAACACGGTCGTGTTCGCGGTGGGTTCTTTTTGCACGGAAGAATGCGCTGGCAAGTAAAATCAAGCAAATCGTTGGAGACAAGAGAAGCAACGGAGGCGCCAAGCGAGAAAGTGATCAGGTTGCACCTGTTACGACTTCTTCGCGGTGCATCGAACGAATAATGACGGGAATAATAAAGATCGCCCATGGACGTCTATCCCGTTGGTTCTTTTTCTGTTACCCGGTGTGGCCGGGATCGTGGATCTTGCACGAGGGGGTACAAGGGTGTGGAGAGAGAGAGGGTTCAAGAGGGAGCCTTCGAAGGGTACCCCGTTCTCTTCGAAGGCTTCGAAACCGGGCGCAACCTATAAATAACCCGCCGCCTCTTTGCATCTCTTTGCGCTTCTTTTCTTTCTGTTCGTTGCTTCTTCTTCTTCTTCTTCTTGCCGAGTATCCACGAGAAGAGCGCGCACGCCTCCGACGCACACGTTTTTGCGTTCAGGGACCCCGTAATTCAGGTTCCTTCGCACGTAGCCGCGTACAATCGGCGCAATTAATGCCACAAGCCAGAAACCTCGTCTGCATTAGCCAAGATGAATTCTACGGTAGACGGGCAGACGACGGCGACAAGAGGGAATTCTAATGCCGGCGTACCTCTGTTACCCTGTCTGCATAACCAAATTATCCTATAATAATCGAAATAGGCGAGCACAACATAAAATTACGCGTTGCAACAAGTACAGCTTCAAGGTTTCATTCATTCTATCGGGATTTGCTACCATCAATCGATACGTTCCTGAAATCCTTCTGTAACTCGAAAGGGAACTGTATCGACCCTATTTATACTGTGCTCCTTTGGAAAATTTTATTCAATAGTGACTACAAAACCAAGAAGAATACTTTCCTGAAATTCTTCTGTAACTCGAAAGGGAACTGTATGGATCCTATTTATACTGTGTTCCTTTGGAAAATGTTATTCAATAGTGAAGAGAAAACCAAGAAGAATGATGGAAGAATATAGGAACAAGAGTTGCGGGAAGTACAGTTAAAGAGTTTCATTATCCCATCAGGATTTGCTAAGTTGGATCGATAGATTTCTGAAATTCTTCTGTGAATCGAAAGGGAACTGTATCGACCCTATTTATACTGTGCTCCTTTGGAAAATGTTATTCCATAGTGATTACAAAACCAAGAAGAATACGTTCCTGAAATTCTTCTGTGCTCCTTTCAAAAATGTTATTCAATAGTGAAGAGAAAACCAAGAAGAATGAAGGAAGAATATAGGAACAAGAGTTGCAGCAAATACAGTTAAAGAGTTTCATTATCCCATCAGGATTTGCTAAGTTGGATCGATAGATTTCTGAAATTCTTCTGTAACTCGAAAGGGAACTGTATGGATCCCATTCACAGTGCAGTTCATCCAAAAATGTCATTCTATAGTGACCGAAGTATCAAGAACAATAATAGAAAACGTTTTAGAGCAAGTGTAGTTAGAAGGTTTCAATTATTTCATCAGTATTTGCTAAATAATAAGAATTAGCTTCTGAAATTCTTTTTTTTTTAAATTATGATTTGTGTCGCATCAACTGTATGGTTATTAGCGACATCGTGGAGTGTGTTTTACATTATCTGATTGATCAATTTGGTTTCTCTGATGAACTTAAGTAGTTCCTGTACTTTTTCCTCTTTGGTGTTGTCCTTAAGTGAGGATTCTAGTTGGTATTTGTTGCGGAGCAGGTCGTATTTCTTGCATTGCAGAAATAGATGTTCTATTGTTGTTATCGCCTCGCACTCCTCACAGTTGGAGGGGGGGGGGGGATTTAGAGATTATGTAAGAGTGGGTTATTCTTGAGTGGCCAATTTTAATTCTTGAGATGGTCACTTGCTGTCTTCTGGGAGCATCAGGGATCGGTTTATTTTTTTCGAAGAACTCGTTAGTGATAGTTTTCATATGGTTTGAAGCCTTTTGCTGCCATTCCTCTCTTTAACATAAAAATCAACAATTCCGATGGTCTTGCTGCTGTGTTTGCTTCGAAAAAATTTTCTATTGCAATTTCTTCCTTATGACAGCTTGTTAAACCTTCTGGTTACATTCTTGACAGCTTGACTGGCACCTCTGTCAATTTTGTTTCGCTTGCTTTTTACAGGTGTTTGCTAACTAGACTGAATAAATTTCTGAAATTCTCCAGCGACACAAGTAACGCGAACATTACCAACACAGTCTCCGCTGTAATCTTTTGGAAGTAATTTCCTGCGACGATTACAAAGTCCTGAGAGCTCGTGTATACCTTCTGGATACGATCTTGACAGCTATATCGCCCCATTGAATTTTTCTCATTCCCCATTTCACTCCCGGACTGCAGAAAAGACATCCTCTGTGATTACATCGTTTAAAAAATAATATTTATAACTTTTGCCAGTCTGGAACCTGTTAAATCGACGGGTTCCATAAACGGAGTGTTAATAATAGCAATTAAGCATTCCCCACTGGCGTTCTTTACATGAGCAACGACGCTAATTGAGGTACCAAAAATGGACTCCTAAGAATAGCTCAGTAATGGTTGGCAGAAGAAACTTGATAAATCTAATTGACAGCAAATGTATCACAAGCAACTTTATTTTATCATGATTAATTGGGAAGCTTGTTAAATTTGTTAGGTCGCTCGGAATACAATATGCAACAACGAGAAAGGGAACGGCGATTCCCCATAAGAGGGAAAAAATGGACTGTGCCAAGAAGATGGCGAGCCTAAGTGGTGGTTGCGCGTCCGAATTCATTACCGGGCGACCGATTATTTATTATCCGAGACCACAGGGTGGGAAAAGGGTAGAAGAGCATCTTAATGTAAACGGGCTCGGTGAAGCGAGTTTTATCAATTTCCTTGAATTAGGGGGAACCACGAAACGACGCGACGGCCTGTTTAAGGGCTAACAACGTGCTGTTCAAAAAGGAGATAACCGAGTCGAGATAATCACGCGAGCGTGCGTTCCTGCCAAAAAGGATCACGAGGTACGTAACCACAGGGAAGTGCTTTAAAAATCATTTTGTAATTTAATAATCAGGTGCAACGGCCCCGCCGCAACCGTCCCGCGCCGCAAATTGAAAAGCACGGGACCTAACCTCGGGGGCCTCGTCAAAATCGAGGGACCGCGAACCGGAGGAATTCAATTTTCGTTTTCCGGTAATGAATTCGATGGCGAGGACCCCATTAGAAGCTTTTACGGGGCGCCCGGTGAGGAACGACGTCGCGGAATCGGACGTTTTTGGTATCTAAGGAGGTACTTAAAGCCGGAGACGCGATTCTTCGTGGGCCAAGTGTATCGGCGACCCGATCTCCAAGGGCCGAAAAAAGCGGTCTTGGCACGCGGCGATCTGCTCGTGAATCAGCCAGAGATCACTAATAATTTTCCTGGCTCCCTAATTTGCTACCTTAATGACTCGACATGATATGCAAATGCCAGGGCGAGCATTCGAGCGTTATAAGGCACGAACGACACGGATGGCCGATCTGCTGGACATTTTCGGTTCGGTTCCAACGCTTTCTATACACGGTGACGAAAACGTATGCGTCGTATCAAATGTGAACTTTTCACACGATTCTCGACGATCTTCCGCTGATCCTGCATGCGGGATTTTTATCCTGGTTTTGTCAGAAACGCAACACAAAAATGAAACAAATCACTCATTATACCAGACTAAACGATCTTAAAAATCACCTAAATGAAATTTTTAGAAAACAGGTATTTGACAAAATTAAATGGAATTACATACAAAAATATAATGAAGGAGCGGATCTTGAGTGGCAAAAATTTCCAAGTCCAGTAGATCGTCAAATTCAAACTTCAATTTCTAGAATCAGAATTGGGCACTCAGAAATAACCCATTCATTTTTGTTAAACAAGAAAGAAAACACGATCTGCGGTATATGTAAAGTACCAGTTAACATAAATCATTTAATAATAAAAACACATCTGATCGGGTTTAAAAACAAATTTTTATTGTGTTCTACTTATATAAAATAATTGTCAGAATCATGTAAAGAATCTAAAAGAATCAAAAAAGCAATCACAGTGATTGCAATTTGATTTTCAATTTTGTTAGCTGAATTTGTTAAATTCCCTGGGAGTTTTCAAGAATGCGGCTCGCTGACCGTGTTAAACACACCAATTCCCATGTAACTAAATCCTCATGGATCCAGGAAAATTAGAACGGAACCCATCCGGGTCCTTGAACGCGAGGGAACGGAAGAGGAACGATAGTCGGGAGCAGAAATGTTTTTTCACGAGTTGGAAGCGAATAATTGTTGGAGGAAGAGGAAGAGTCAACGAGCCGTTGAAGTCGAGGTCGCCATTGCCGTACACGGAACAGTAACAAAATCATTAATAAAATTTGCATAATTTGATAACGCTACGGGTGATCGACCTACGACCATTTTCGAGCGAACACCCACTCTGTTTTAATATTAACCAGGGACCCAAAGAATTATCGATCTTTAGAAAAGGTCAATATTTAAAACATGGACCGCAGAACATTTTCAGAAATTATTCTCCGCATTTTAAGTTAAGTGACAAAATAGATGAGGAAATAATGTGCATTATAAAACGCGGTAAATTTTCTGCAACTGGATCAGATATTGTTTCACAATATTTGGAAATCTCTAAACACTTCCTTAAAATTAAATACTTGACTGTGACAATTAAATGAATAATCTGAATAGCATAGAATTATATAAAATTGTACGAAAGAGAAAAGGTGAATTTTTTGAGAAACGAAAGATGGCTGTTTACTTCGGCTCCGAGATCAAAACTCGCTGTTATCGCACAAAAATGGCGGCGGTTGCAGTCAATCATTACCGATTGAAGGGGGTAGCAAAATAGTTGCGATCGAGAGCGAATTTTCTGCTGCAAGCGGTATTTCCCCCGATGCTCTCACGATACTTTACGAGGTTCATCTAGATACGGCGTATGCATGAGGCCCGTTCGCGGTAAACGATCAGCATAACTTTTAATTAGTTGGCCAGCCCTCGCCGCTCGATAAGAGAGCCCGCGAGTGCATAGTCGAGCAAAAGGAGCGCGAGGAAAACAGCAGTTCCTAATTAAAATGCATCCGCGAACAGCTCGTGGCCACGGCGAGCTGCGATATGAGCATCTCTTGCAAAATGTGCTTCGCAAAAGCTCGGATAGCCGAGAAGAAGCACGGTTTGTTTGTTCATCAAGATCTGAGACATTGTTCGCTTAAGGGGCTACATACTGTAGGGTTATTTTTATTATATTTTCATGAGGTTGGTATTATTAGAGTAACAAGATTAAGGTTGGTACGAGAGGGGAGAGAGGTGCGTCTGTGTGTGTGAGTCCAAGCGTAAAGATCGCATATAAAGTATTACATATTTTATTAAATATATAGTTGTTTAGTTACAACAGTGAGTAAGTTATTCAACAAACTTAAACCACCCAAATTGTATAAAATGAAAATTTTTATTTAGAAATTTAGGGGGTTATATAAATAAAAATTTGATTATTATAAAATTTTGATTATACCTAAAATTATTAATTTAATTTCAATCATTTTAATTAAAAATATTTACTTTTAAATCCTATCATCATTAAATATTAAAAATTAATTTAAAAAATTTTAAATTACCTTACATCTTGGTGGATCAAAATAATCGATTTTTAAAAGTATTCTTATTCGATCATATTTGAAACATTTAAACTATACTCTCCCAAAATTTCATTTCGAAATTCGTGAAATTGACAAAGTTATACCGCATTTAATACACATATTATAATAAAAGTGTTTTTCAAGAAATAATATAAAAATTCTTTTAGTCGACCCTATGTTCACGCTTCAAGGTGCACGTGGCCCCTTAAGAAGAGCTCGGACCTGCCAAATGATGATGCAGTCCGTTGCACTTCGTGCGCCGAACAAGGTGAAGGCTTATGCAAATTGTCTCGCCAACTTTTCGCCTCATTGTGCACCGGACGGATGTCCATTCCTCGGGATAACGGTTCCTCCTCAAGTGTTTGGAGGACCATCCGAATCAAGATTAATAAAACAAGCCTCTGACGATCGTGTAAATAAACTAAGCTTTCGCGCAATCTCCATCCTGAGACACGTGATATTCATTTATCAACGTTATACCAAGGCCCGAGTCACTGTTGCATTAAAGACGGTCAAGAAATTGCACAATCAGTAACGCATTAATTTAGCCCGATGATGAATAATGGCATTTTTAATCTGTTTAGCAGCTTCTCTTTGCCTCGACATTAATCTCACGGGTCTCTGTGCAAGCATCGGCCGACACATAATTACGCAAGGCTGGGGCGCGTCGATTATCTTATTAATTGTTCGAATTATTATTATGATAATAATTGTTGAACGATATCGTATACTCTAGCGAGCGAACCGGTATCGCCGCGGAAAATCTAAATGAAGATTCGTGTCTGGTAACGGGCCCGCGAAGCAACCGAGGAAGAACAAAAAGACAACGTGCACACAAGGACGACTAAACGGCGCGTTGTTCACAGGCATACAAGTGTTCACAATCATAGGTAAAAGTGTCACCGGTTCCTCAGGTCGCGGAGCTGTTTTATTCATTTATTCCGCGCACACCGAGCCGTCCTTCTTGAAAGATTCATTCAACATTCCCGACATTTTTGCCGGGCAGAATCGAAGCCGCGATCGCGACTCATCCCTGATCGGTACAGTAACTCGACACACTGCGGCCTCCTTTTCCCCTAATCATCATTTCGATTTGACGCGCCATAATCTGCTGGAAATGGGACTGCACACGATTTTACAAAATTCTGCAATTTTTACTAGGTATTTGCGCGATTTTTCTGTCAAAATCACTTTCTTCGAGGAAAAGGAGTTTGAGATTACTTGGGAAACATAACGCCCCCAGTAGCCGTGGATGTTTACCTATTTAATTTATAATTAATGATTTCTGCGTTAGAAGATCGTTTCTCTGTGTCTTATTGTCTCGGTAGAATTATTGTTTCAATTTAATGTATCTTAGTGCGTCATAAATATTATTTTTGAGGGATTTCTACGTAGAAAAATTGAGAATGAGCATCTCCTTGGCCAAGATGGCGCCACTGCAGCGCTAACCACCTCTCGAATTAGTTTAAAAGTAATAATTCCAGCGTTGTAAATCCTTGTGCTGTGTTTTATTGTCTTAAAAGTATTATTCTTTCTGATCTGACGTATTACAGTGGTTTAACAAAATTTTTTTACAGGATCACTGTGGAAAAATGGGGAATAAGCATCTCTTAACCAAGATGGCGTCCCTATGAGTGCGTCCCTCACCGTTGCAAATACTTCCTTTGCATTTCATCGTTCCAAAAGAAAGATGCTTTTCATCCCCCGCATGTCATAGCGTTTGTACAGGATTTCTATATAGAAAAATAGCTCTGAGCTCAAGTTTAAGCAAAATGGCGTCGCCATAGGCTCGAGGATCGCCGGTTTTCTTTAAAATTAATGATCTCTGTTGCGAATCCTTTGTTTCGTTGCAGCGGATGTCCGACATGCTCATTTATTTTTCCAAAGCTCGCGCCGAGGGACGAAAAGCCGGACGTACCGATAAAAATGACAAATTAACGGCTAACGTGCGACAATTTTATCGGAATACTCCTGTCACGGTGAAATAAATTTGGTATCGTATCGGCGCACTTCCACGAGTTGACAAGAGGAGTCCGTTCGGACGCGGTGTTATCAGTAACCTCGTTCCTTCTCTTATCTTTAACCCGTTGCCTTCCTTTCCACGCTTATTCCTCTTCTCTGCTTCAACGATTCTTTTTCGTGGCGAATTTCTTCCTCGAATTAACGAGCGTTGGGACAGTGTCGGAAATCTTGTTCGTCGATACAGCAGCCTTCAAACTGTCCGATTCCGTAATACCCATAATGACGGCCGCACAAACACGTTCGTGGTCATCGATCACTTTTCTACTCGATCCTTTCGACTCGTTTGTCTATCTACGCCGTGACCGTTAGAGTTGTTTCGAAATTCGTCTTCTTCGATGGTACCTTGCCCTTCGGCGATAACGTCCTTTGTCTAACAGCATCCGTTCCGACCGAGATCCAAGGTCGACTGAATCATCGAGGATCATTAACGATCTATCAAATTCCTGAAGTGCGACTTACACCCAACGCGCATTCTTTCGTAACAATTAATCTGCGGATATAATTTATGGATTTATCGCAGGTACATATTTCTAAAACACACAAGAAAACATGTACAGTTCACATTATTAAACTAGTCAAATTAATTTTCTACGCTCTGTTATTTCAAATCATAGAACATAATAAAGAGTTTGTAATTGTCCTAAATATAAAATATTTTAATATTTTACGAGGGTGATGCGTTGCATTTGGTAAAAAAATTTCAAAGACGAAGATAGGCAATGAAACGTGTTAAAATTTTCTACGCTCTGTTATTTCAAATCATAGAACATAATCAAGAGTTTGTAATTGTCCTAAGTATAAAATATTTTAATATTTTACGAAGGTGATGCGTTGCATTTGGTAAAACAATTTCAAAGACGAACATAGGCAATGAAACGTGTTAAAATTTGTTGTAAAAGGAGACCGACACTGTGCGATATCGCGATGCGGGATCCTTTGATCGTTGGAACACAAGCGGCCGATCGTTGCTTCGAGGAGTCGACCGACCGAGCGTCGCGCGAGGCGTCTTTTGACTTCAGTCCCTCGACAATCGTTCTAGCCGAGACATCGTGTCGCACGGATGCACTGATGTAATTGTTATAATATACACTTCTCGTTTTACTGTTGTCTCCGATGACTTTCCTACCACTCCGCACCTCCTATTATATTCCTATTTAACAATAAAATTGAACGAACCTTTTTCCTACGTCGATTTTTAATCAGTTAAGTGTGTTTGACTATATCCGCCATGGAGAATTTGATATTTAAATTGTAATTTTAGCGAAAACTAAATTATATTCGTAAATTTTAATATGTTTAAAATGTTTAGAGGTCAAGACGAAATGAAACAAGCAAATAAAAATTATAAATAATTTGAGTTGGATTCATAACGTCATCGCTTGATTATCGCGACACACACTGGTGCGCGCTTTCCAAAAAGATCGCCACAGTTAACTGGTTAAGAGATCAACGACACCACGATACATAACGTTGACATCTGACTCATCCTGACGCAAAATATTGTGGGTAGGAAAACAAGAAGCCCGTTTCGAGTGGGAAAGGGGTCAATACGCTCGGTGTGGGCGTGAAGCGCGTATTGTGAGGGTTATCCTTGACCCAGAGGGGAATCGGGTTCCGTGACTGAAATCATCGATCGGAGGTTGGGCTTGTTGGCATTTCACGGACGGGATCGGGATTAATCGGTCTAGCATATTCCGAAGTCGAGCTTGATTATGCCAGTCGAAAATTCCGAACAGCCGGCCGGCCCTGTACCTTCCGATCCGTGAACGATCGCAGAACGGAATCGACGTCCGACAAGCACTCCGTTTCGGAGAAATATCGACAACAGATACATAAACCGTCGTCGGCCATTGCAATACATCTGATTAAAAATAACGGGGCGAAGACGCCTGCGGGAACTGTTGTCGACTCATCAATTAAAAAGAAATTGCCACCTCCGTTGTAAACAATGCACCGTTCGAGGGCTCGTCTCGCGAATCAAATCGTTTCGGGTTAATTGCCCGTGTAAAAAAGTTGATGGACCTTTTTACTGTTAGTCGTTGATACATCGATCGGTACTTTTTGCTCGATTATTGCATTTTGTGTAGTAAAAAGCTCTCCTTCGAAGCGTTTCTACCCGAGTGTTGGAATTGTCTGGTTGGCGGACGATTTTGTGTTTTGTGGTAAATTGATTCGTTAGATGGAATGTGAAGTGACTCGTTGGTGCTATTCAGTCGTAATTAATTCACTGATGTGCAATTAACAGCTGCACAACCTGTTGCATAAGAGTGCGATGTCTTTAAAGGCTGAGGAACATCAAGAGTTGGAATAAAAAGCCGTGACACTATTAGACTATATTATTTTAATGATGAATGTGAAAGGCAGACAAATTTTTGTTCTTACATCATGTAGATTTTATTCATCCACCGATAAACTATCTGAGATGATTTTTAAGAAGGCTGCAGCCTCTTGCACAAGAGTCTTAAGAACAATGCCACTGTTTTACAAAATATTCTTTTAATAATCAGTGTGTAAGACAAAGAAATATCTTCATGAATATTCATCCGTAGTAAATCATCTGAGATGAAATTTAAAAAATAATCTGCATCCCCTTGCACGAAAATGCAGCGTCTACGAAAGTTGTACCACTGTTACACTTTTTAATCATTTTTCTCATGCTTGCTTCGCTATTTCTTAACGTCATTTCGAGATTACAGCTACACGCGTCATCCGGGATCACTCGTGAAAGAAAACACAGAGACTCGCATGATGACTTTACATCGCATACTGTTTTTCTTTCCTGCACAAAGCGTAACGGAACTTTTTTTTAAGGTCGAAGATATTCTGCAAACATATGCCACGAACACGGGGGAGTGCACACCTCGTTGAAAAGAGACCAAGATGGCGGCGACTGCCTCGGGTCGTCCGGAGTAGTCGCTCGAAAGTGCATAAATTCAGGGGTTCGTTCGAGTAGTGGTAGCAATAAAATGATTTCGAAACGAAGATTCGATTTGGAATACCGCTGTAAGCTAATTTGCGGTTTCCAGGTGAGGGGCGGGTCTCGCGATGCGACGATTTAAGGTGTACTTAAGGTGTACGGCCAACGAATCTGCATATTCAAGCATCGGTGACGTCAGAAGGATGCGAGGAACCCGGTTATTCGAATACCGGCACAAGGAATATCGAATAAACGTAGTTCGCTCGAGGAATCCATAGTTCGAATGGAAAAAGTCGACTGACATCGTAACTAATTCCGAAACAATTCATTCCGGTCGTTAGAACGACTTCTAAATCGTCCATCACACTTTTTACCAGGTAACAGTTATTATGAATTATGGAAATCCTGTCAGAACTCGAAAGAACTGTTCGATTCAGCGTCAGAAATTCTTCCTCGATCGCAAATATCTTCAGAGTACCTCTTTGCTTGTCAAACGAGCGTCAAGACTTCTGTTCTAAGTGTCAGTTTGTTGTCTTTTTTATTGCCAATTGGACAATATTTTCAATTATTCCTGAACGAAAAGAAATTCGTGGAAGATTGCTCTTACACGCCACAACGATGACTAAACTGCGGATCTTTATGCAAAATAAAATCAGCATCAATTATAAGAAACAGAAGCCAAATAAAATTATTATTCTTTCTTTAATAGTCTTCCACAAGATGACAATAATACATCGATTCTCTTAAATTCGATTTAATTCTTTTTTAATTTTGTATCTCGACTACTCATTTTTGTCATGAATGCATCAAATCCGTGGATCAATGATGACTGGTAAATGAATGACTCCTATAGTCATTTATTTGATTGGAAAATAAGATTTGTTTCTTTGTTTTCTCTAGTCTGAATTTCCATCGATTGACGTTCTAAAAATCTTCATTTTTTAAAGGACAGATGGAGACAGTGCGTTCTTTGCAATACTTGGGAGCAGTGATACCAGATCCGCCCAAAACTGGGTTGATTCTCCCCTCCTCCTTTTCCCCTTCCACTATTCCATTCCACTACCTGAACACGCTCCAACGTCCCCCACTAAGACCGTAGACTGGTCACGTGACGTGCCGCGCAACGTATCACATATTACTCTGGTCATCAGAGAGGTGGTAAACTGTATTCCCCTCGATTCAACCGTTCTGGCATCACTGCTTGGAAGCACAGCAGTCTTGTTGTCTAAAATCATAGTGCACAGAAGATTCCATGACACTCTTCTGCTGAATTGTTTCAATATTTTAAAAAGGAGGTATGCTACATTTAATAAAACATTTTAACAACGACGGGGAGCAACAAAAGGGATGCTAGTAGCGAACGTATTAAAAGAATATGTACTTCAGAACATTTTTATCGATATTAGCAAAAAGAACAACTTCGAACCGTTGAAATATTTGAAAACGGCCAGCAGAGGAATGCTTGTAAAATCGAATAAAAATTTCCAACAACATGGAATAAATTTGATCCTCGTCTCAGTACCTTTTAGGAAGAATAATGAATTGTTAGCACAAATTTCCGAGCCTCTGGTGAAGATCGCAAACAGCAATCGATCACCAATGGCCCGCCGGTAAATATCTCGAGTATGCAAATGGCGTCTCGTTGTCGTCAACACCTCTTGCCGGTTGGAGAAAACATTTATCGAATTTCTGGAATATTTATAGGGAGTCGAACCCCGTGTAAACGATTGTAACAGAGTATATATATCACGGTATCGATCGTCGATCTACAGTCCGCTAGTCTACGACATACACGAAAATCGTCCGGGCGACATATGTAGCAATGTCGGACATGGTTCGCGTTTGATCGCTTAATCACGGACAGGTTTCCGTCGGAAATTCGATGTCCTGGCAATCGTTCGTTGTATATACACGCGTTTCTGCACCGGTTGCCGATAAATCTGTCGAAAGGTCGACTGGCGAAAACGCTAACGGTAAAATTGTCTGACGTACCTTTCGCTCCGCGGCAATAAAAAACGTACAAGTGTGTAAATTCGACGAAGTTATGTTACCGGAGTGATACCGGCTATCACGTCGCATCTTGCCCGCGAGGAATTCCTCGGACCCATTTGGGCCTGTTAATGTCTCGAATTACGTTCGTTATGTTAATAACACCGAGGATTATGTTAATGCTGTTTAATATATGCCGGAAGCGTACCGAAAAACCACCAACAGTTTCGCTAGATCGTTCTCTATCGAGATACGCGATACCGATCTCTCGGTCTCGTTTAACATTCTTGATGAACCATTAAGCGTTAATCAATTAAAAATGCTCCCCGAAGTCGAGCAAACAATTTATGTTTTATTTAATGAGAATTCGTTGCGGAGTTGGCGACGCCGCAATTTGGCGAGCAGAAATTGAAAGCATAAACCTGTCTGAACATTAATTACCTACTCTACTCGAAACAGTTTAATACACTGTCTCGACGATTGACTACTCGTCTCCGTAGAAATTCCAGTTTCCCGTCGTGCTACCACGGATGTAGAGCTACCGATCATTAAGAATTCATCGACGAGACAGTAATTAATTCGCCAACGGCTCCTCCACTTAACTTATTTCTCTAACTGGTGAATTAGATTGCGGATTTTATGCATTTATGACAAATAATGGATAAGAGAAATCATTTTCGAAATTATTTTCGACTTGTCAAAATTATGAATAGTATATCCTTCCATCAATCATCTGTTCTATAAAATTAACTTGGAAAATTTTTATTTTCTATAAAAATCTGCGGTCTTCTGATGATGCTCAGAGTCTTTCGAAGAATCTACAATTCTTAACAAGGAGAAAAGAACGTCAATTGTTGTCTCACTTATTTCTACCTTTTTTAACGGTAACGGGAGATGTGAAAGAGTACAATTTACACATTGTCGAGTCCGAATCGTGCGCAAACTTTGTCGAAGCATTTACTACCGACCACATAAGACAGTAATTGATAGACTGTGATCTTCATGCAAACTAGAAAAATTAAGAATCGTATGTATTTCTCCCTCAAAAAATTTCAATAAATTGAAAATAGTACAGCAGCATTTCGAAATTCCCCAAAATGCTTTTACTGTTTCGTGTGCCACCTACTAATTTTTGTTAGAAATGCATAAAATCTGCAGTTTAGTAATTAATTTACCCAGTACCTTTTCAGTCTTACTTATTTTCTTTTCCAGCTAATTATTCACAAGTTTAGAGTCTTGCGAAGTGTCTACAATCCTCATCAAGGAGAATACACCGTCAACTGCAGCCTAGCTTATTTCTATCGTATTTAAAGGCAGAAGAGGATGCGAAAATGTGCAATTTGCAGCTGGACGAGTGCAGATTGTGGCCGAAGTTTGGCGAAGCATTTATAATGGCTTGCTACCGACCACATAAGACAGTAATTGATAGACTGTGATCTTCATGCAAACTAGAAAAATTAAGAATCGTATGTATTTCTCCCTCAAAAAATTTCAATAAATTGAAAATAGTACAGCAGCATTTCGAAATTCCCCAAAATGCTTTTACTGTTTCGCGTTCCACCTACTAATTTTTGTTAGAAATGCATAAAATCTGCAGTCTAGTAACTAATTTACCCACTACCTCTTCAGTTTTACTTATTTTTCTTTTCCAGCTAATTATTCACAAGTTTAGAGTCTTGCGAAGTGTCTACAATCCTCATCAAGGAGAATACACCGTCAACTGCAGCCTAGCTTATTTCTATCGTATTTAAAGGCAGAAGAGGATGCGAAAATGTGCAATTTGCAGCTGGACGAGTGCAGATTGCGGCCGAAGTTTGGCGAAGCATTTAGAATGGCCCGCTACCAGGAACGATCTCGGGATTCCCCGAAGAAAAACGCATCGATAACGGTGCAAGGGGCTATAACGCGACAAGGTAATAAACAAATGCACGATGCTGGCGCGAATTAAACGCGACACGCGTTCCCCTTGCATAACGTTACTTCAGGATTCTTGGCTACGCAGACAGCCTCTCTCTCTCTCCCTCTCTCTCCCTCCCTCTCTCTCTCTCTCTCCCTCTCCCTCTCTATCTGTGAAACGCTACAACGTCGAACAAGAGTTATCAGCGTTCGTAGCATTGAACACTTTCGTAGGTATCTAATATCTTAAGGACAGCGATCGTGATTTCCCATTCAATGACCGGTTCGCGGGAGATACAGGAGAGTTGCAAAATTTTTGCGGAGGACACAGTTCTGTTACGCAGACGAAGAACCGGAATAAGGACCAGTTGCCGGGAGGATTGCATCCCGTTGCGACAAGTTTTCTCAATTTCAACCGATCTCTCTGTGGGTCACCGGTCCTCAGGACCAATAAGGAAATTCGCAGGATCTTAAACCCGTACCGTTGCGAATCTCACGGTTTTATGTTCGGATTACAGTTAACCGGTGAATTCTTTTCTGGGGGGACCTACGGGGACGTTTTGAGACCTGATTTACTTCTTCCGTGCCCCCTCTATTAATCCTCAACGATTTTGGCTCTATGGATTATGTAAAAATGTTAGATAGCAACCCATGGATCATCTAACTATTCAATTGTACCTTCGTTGGAAAATTTTAACGGCGAAAGCCCTATCAGTGGAGGATCAACAAGATGAAACGCTAAGAATCATCAGAGGAATTTCCTTCGGCGATTTTTAGTTAAATAAATTATCTGATTACTAGACTGCCGATCTTTGTACAAAATAAAAATTTTTGTTCCTAAATTGCAACAACCTGGAGTGGAATAAAAATTCAATTTCTTTCTTAATATGTTTAGTAGGTTGATAATAATATAATAGCATCTATAAATTCTTCTAATATTTTTACTGTTTTAAATTACATCTACACATTTTTCTCGTAAATGCATAAAATCCCACTAATTGCATAGGATAGTAATTCATATAGTACACAGGCTTTCGATTATTCCCCTAGTACAGCATTTAGACGGCGAAAGCCCTATCAATGGCGAACAATCTAAACGAAATGCAAAGAATCTTGAAGAGAATTTTTCTGAGGAATGTTTATGTAAATAAATGGAACAGACTATCTGTAAGCTTCAAATAATGATCTTTTTATTAAGAAAATTAAATGGCGAAAGCCCTGCACACAGTGGGCAATCTAGATAAACCACAAAGAATCGTTTGTCTATATATTCTTCAGCTAAATAAATTCTCTGGCTTGCCCCCACTGTAAAAATTAATTTTCACCAACAACCTGGCATCTAATAAAGACATCTGCTTATTATTAATATATTAGCCATTTCGTATAGATAAACCAACGGGAGTCGTCGAGCAGTGATAAATCTGCTCCACTAATTTGGCAGCAATCCTCATTCTCGGCTCGAAAACCAACTTTTTTTACTTCGAATAGTTTCCTCGAAACGTCATCGGTAGCGCGAGAGCATGGTTTATGCCATCTTGATCCGGTGCACAACGATCAACTAAACGGCCGCTAATTGCATGTCCGTGGAAGAGTAACAACTAGTCAGGGGCCATAACGTGATACGGCGATGATCGTTGACAAACCGCAGGCGCCACAAAGACGTCGTAGATCGGAGATAAGTCCTGAAAAGGCGTGACATCTGACTGATCGGCGAAATGCTAATTTTCGAGGGACCTTGGCCCAGAGGAGAGAAGAGGTTCTCCGTGGTGGCCGGTTTCTATCGTCGGTTGATCGATCGTTCGGTCCCCCGCTCTTGAACTTGATCCCAGATCGGTGTTCATGGCCTCTTCGTTGCCGGGACCACGAAAGTCAATAAATATGGTGGCTTACGTGGGCAGCAGGAATTTATTTGCCGGCAGGAGAGAGGGTCGTTAGCCAAGTAAAATCTTCGCCTCGAGTCGACGACGACAGAAGGAGAGACAGAGAGAGAGAGAGAGAGAGAGAGAGAGAGAGAGAGAGAGGGAGCAACAGGATCGACGACTGCTCCGCCTTGAAAAATAATCGGACAAGCTGTAATGTCCACGCTAAATGCTGTTCTGTTGCCGGTCCACCACGTTCCCAGTTCACCCGAGACGATTCCCTACGACCATCCGTGATCTGCACGTACGGATTGCGCAATTCTGAACTGTACGACAGCACCGAGGAAACTTTACACCTCCGCCAACAATTCAGGGAATGCGAAAGGCGGTGCTATCGACTTTTGACCGACTGCGAGTAGGTTAACCCCGAGCTCAGGGGCAGGGACCGTCGTTCTTGATGAGCGGAATGTTGGCAGCAGCTTTGGTACATTGCGCGGTAACGATTCGTAGCTGAAAGTTTACTAGCTTTTTTGCTTTTCGATATTTAAGTCATTCAACTTCTTACTTTTCATTTATTTCGTCAAGGAAAAATTCAAGGAATGAGAGTGGCCATTGTAATGATATTTGGCGTGTCTATTTTCAGTTATGGATAGTTAAATTAAAAACAAAAATTATACACATTTGTGGGGTTCATGGGCATTCAAATTTGTTTTACGATGCTTACTACTTTCAGTTTCTTGTTTTTTATTTGTTTTAACAATTAATTACCTTTTTTTAAACGATTAATACAACAACGGATAGTAGTGATTCACACATTCGTTCGCACACCTAGCAAACAAAAATTCGTGGTAAAAATGATTACACGACACGTTTATTTATATCGTTTTTCGATCAAACATTCTTTTCCGATGCATTTACATGAAATTCCGTGATGAAATTTGAAATTTTATATGCAATTTAGTCGAATACACGGTAAGAGTCTTTGTGTGATCGAATATTGTGAGTCACTGAAAAATTCCTCGCTTGACTTAAGGTAAGTATTCGCAGGTGAAGTATCATACATTAACTGTACTGTGTTCTTCCGGTGAGATGTCAATTTCCTTCACACTATCAAGATTGTATATTATTTTTTATACCTAAACGAGTCTCCATACTATTAACGAAGATTTTATATGCATTTTCAATACTATTTAAAATGTACAATTCTACCGAGGACCACAGCAGGGTTAATCCTCGTACGTTCCTCAGGATGAAGATTCAACCATTTTCATTTTATAAACCGATTAAAATCTACAGTCTTTAAAATGTGACGTTATAAACGAAGCATAATTTGTTGGTTCAAAGTGAAAAGCAAAAGTGAGATACTATTCTAGTATCCTTTATGCTTTTTGTTTCTAAGGAGCGTATGAGGTTTAGAAAAAGAGGAAAAATGCAACTGCACTTTAGCAAGCCTCAACGTTACAACAGAATACTTCCAACAAATATAGATGTTCTCTCAATCCTCCACATTGTCCCAACATCCGTAGACTAGAAAATTATTCGAGGAATCGAACAAAGTATGAAAACGATGCGTAGCACGAGCAGCAAGACTCTCCAAGAATCCCCAGCGCCTCGTCAACCGGTGCCCTCCACCTTTTCCTCTCTATTCAAGATCAAGAATCCAATTTCATCATGTGGCGAGCATCATCGAAAGTCCCCAGATGTCTTTTTCTTCCTCCAGAATGCAACGGTTGGCGTAAGAATCCGCCTGCTCGGCGACCGTGTCGTCGGATCAACATTTTCGCTGATCACCGAATCGCTGGAATCGCTCCCGGTGCATTTCCCCGGGATTCCCCGGAGTGCAAGGTCGCTGTACGCGAAAGAGTCGCGCGTGTCCTGGAATTCTTGGCAATATTCGTAACGGAACCCGATTCGGGGCCGCTTGAAAATTCGGAGCTTGTTCGCGGTTCTGGAGGATCGCCGAAAACATTGTAAACGAAGGAAAGAGGGAGTCGGGCGTCGTTTAATCAGCCCCCTGGATCAACGTTCGTGAATCACAAGGGACTTCCTGCTCGTTGGGAAAAAAAAAGAAACCTGTTGCTCGTTGCCCGAATCCTCCCCCTCTGATCCTTTTCCAAGAGCCACGATCCGCTCGCTCGATCTTCTGTTTTTCTGCATCTCGCTGCCTGCGCAGCATTCAGGAAGCTTTGGAACTTCCTCGTGTTACGGTACCCGCTGGCTAGTCCTCTGCCCTATCGGATCCTGGGATCGCGAAATCGTCACGCAATAGGAAGAAATCCTCGTGAAACCAGACCTGACCCAGACCCGTTCAACCTCCGCTACGGCGCAGAACGAGGGATGAAGGAGACGCGAGAGTAAATTGCCGGAGAATAATTGTTCTTCGAATTCCTCTGCCTCGCGGATGTCTTATTCGTCACTGGCCTTTGAACTTTCTGCATTTATAATGCGTGGGTGGTACGTAAAACTATAGGAGCATTTAACCAGTTAACTGTGTAGCTCGAGTTTGTATTTGGCTACTAAACATTTTTGAAAACTTTATTTATCACATATTGACCTCTCATCAATTTCTTTGGTTCGTTTCTTTACTTCATCTTTGACTCGAAAAATTCTAAAATGTCGTCAAATTAATAATATCTTTTGATTGTCACTACAAATTTTAATATAAATAGGAAGCAATTAATTTTATTCCATGACGAGTATACTCGGCAAAAGCAGCAAACTGGTTAAAGTAGCAGTATTTGAAAACGTCGGTATATGGCTTGTAAGCTTGTTGAAATTATGAAAAGAAAGAAAACATTTATATCTGACTACTATTTCATACTAATTAATGAAGAACAATTTTTATTTTGTACGGAAACCTACGATCTATCCGTTGTCCAGGCTTCCGGCAAGGTTCTCTGATTGTATGATATAACTTTGTAAACGAGGAATAAATAATTATTTTCCTGTATTCTACATTGTATTTTGTATGTAACAATTCTTTAAACTGTGGACTGATATGAACTCTTAGTAGAGCAAGAAATTTATAAAGTGTAAGTTGCCACAAATGTTACGCATAAAAATCACAGAAAATTAGAACACCTTATTTAATAATATGGGAATAGAAAATTTATATTTTGTAGATCTTAACGATGTTAGGTTACTCAATATGTCATAATAAAAATTGATTTTTCCAAGTTCGATCAAGAAAATAGTGTCAGACATACGTGAGATGTATTAATTTGGTCCTAAAAAAGTTATAATCAGTGTCGGGCAAATTCGAGGATTAAAATAATAATTCACGTTTTATGTGTCCATTATCGCAGAGAGATCAATTTTCATGTTCGTCCATATCCATTAGCATTCCACATCACCACTGTTCTTCTTGTACAATGACACAGGCTTATTCGAAAATTTCTTAATCATTCCGCAACAGCATGTTCCTTCGGTGAATTAGCATATAATCACTTGGCTATTAAGGATTGTTGCTCACGGCTTTTTTTCGTGGATTATTTATAGATCCTCGATTCTAACGGACAGTCAGACAGCAAAGGTGTTTCTGCTGTCCGGTTTAATGCGGAGATAATGGTACAGCGATACCGGAAGTAACATCGGACGGCGCGCGAAAAATTACGTAAAATCGGCGGGATCGCGTGATGAAAAACAATCGCGAGCAAGAAACGAGGATTGTTTTTTTTTTCTGTTCATGATATGTGAGGAATTCAGATGTACCCTGTTCAACTGAATCACCCGTGTTCATTATTCTTCTTTTTTCCTTGTTTGTTAAACTCGTTAAACCGCGGCGTTTCCGGCGGACGATTAACGTACTCGGATCTCTTTGGCTTGCGCACGAATACGATCCTCCTGATTCGGATCTACGATGCGGGAGAGCTCGTTAGTTGGCAAAACGGAGGAGCCGAAGGAAAAAGTCTCGTTCCTGAACAGTCGCTGCACCCTTCCACCGCAATGATTTTTTCTGATTGTTCAATTGAAACGATAATTGCCAGCGTAATCGTACGTTAAACTGGAAAAAGGAAATTAGGAAATTAGAGTTGAGACAAATAAAATGGATTTAATTTAAATTAGGAGAAGCTAAACGAAATTCAGATGACAATAAAAAAGAATTAACCTAGATTCTGGATCGGCTGACTCTTTTAGTAGATTCATTTGATTTATGTGGATCAATGATCTATGGTGGGGAAGCCCCTGTCGCTGATCGATGTCGCAATCGATAATAAACGATTTTAGTATTTTTAGCTGTATAGGATATAAAAATATAGTTGGTGATATTGTGTTAAGTCTTCTTTTGGCAATTTTCATATTGTTTATTTATTTAATATAATTTTATATTCCGGTGGTGAATCTTTGGATTAAAACCAACAGTATCGGCGGTTCAATATCATTTGGATGAAGCTTCGCAATTTTTGCTGTAGATGGCACCGACATTTTGAATATATCTGCCTCTCTCCAGCTGTTGTAAAGTCACATCTCTGTCCTTGTTACATACCAACGAAGACATCATGTACTCCTACTATGAAAAAGGCTTCAAAGCTATCCAGAACCGCATGAAACAATGTCTTGAAAATAGGTAGCACGGTCAGAAATGTCGCTATCCTTATCGCACACTCCATCTCCCTTCTAGGCACAGAAACTCTGAACAATCACAACAAAACTCGTTAATAACTGGTTAATTATAACTTGAATGTGCTAAAAAATGTTATTGGAGTGTTACTAGAGATGTATTAAAGTTTCTTTGATCATAAAAGTACATTTATTATGCTAGCAAAGTTAGAACAATAATTATTTACAGCGACCATGCAAATCGCTTTCGATCGATCTCAGTTCACAGCTACCGAAAATTGTTAATAGCAATTTAATCTGTTACCAAATTGAAATAAAAATTATACGTGAAGCTTGCTGAAGGTCTAATATATTCTTTAAAATTTCAAATTTTTATAATTTGTTAGCGGAAAGGAAGTGGTTAATAAATTTCCGATCGATTTTATGTATTACCGCAGAGCCGCGACTCTGATACTCGAGCGCCACGGTGGCGCCATCTATGGTTGCAGGTTTGCGAACTAATTTTCCCTATCCTTCCCGTGTGTAAGACAAGGACAGCGATAGTGTGCGAGAAGGACAGAAAAGGTCTCGCTCGTGCTACTTCCTTTTTCTCAACGCTTCGAATCTCCTGGTAAGTAGTAGGCGAACACGACAAGCAAGGAGGTATTCGAGAAGGACACGCTTATGCATTTTACGTAGAGAGAGAAGGACGGACGACGAGACTCTCTCTAATCAATCGATCCAAGGGCGAATTTATTAATAACTTTATTGTCATTAATGATTCAGAGATATTAGCATTTGAGGAATGTAGAATGATCCTTCAGCAACTTTCACACATTGTTTTCAGTCAGATTTTGTGCTTGCTTGAATAATTATTAACAATTATTCTAATTCATGTTCAAAACTAACCTGACACAATTTGACAGGTCTTCGATGATTAATTAATTTTCCAACTTTACAGACTACATTTGTGGACTCTTATGATTGAAGAATCTAGAAGGAAGTCGCAGTTAGATCTCTATTACGATTTTGTAATGGTTTAGTTCCTCCTTAATTAGTTATTAACAATTTTTTGAGAGCCTTGACGTTGGCGCCGTATCGTATATGTCTGTCCTTGTCGCACAGTCGTGCTCTCTTTGTCTTACACATTATGGGCATTGCAGAAGCAGATTATTATCTATCCAGAAATCGTTAATACCTCATTAATTAACAGTAAAAGGTATGCAAAACTGGAATGGGAGTATAGCTGAGAGACCATTTCAGATTCTTTTATCAAAAAAGTGCGTATATTATGTCCATAAAGATGGAAAATTAATTATTCATCGGCGACCTGTTAAATTATTTGAGGTTACTTTAGAACACAAGTTGGAAGAATTGTTACTAACTGTTTAAATAGGCACATAAACCGACTAGAAACCATATGTGAAAGTTGCCAAAGGTCCATTGTACACTATAAAATTGCAAATATTTATAACTTGATAGCGGGAAGTGAGTAGTTAATAAATTTTCCATCTATTTTATGTGCTACCGTAGAACCGGGGTTTCGATACTCGAGGATAGGTAGCGCCATCTCACTCTAATCAATCGAATCGACGGAAGATTTATTAATAACTCACTTATCATTAATGGTTATTAAATATTGGCATTCTATGAATATAGACTGAACCTTCAGTAACTTTCACATATAGCATTTAGTTGGATTTTATGCTCCCTTAAATAGTTATTAACAATTATTCCGAATGATGTTCTAAACTAATCTCAAATAATATGACAGGTCTGCAATGAATATTTAATTTTCCATCTTTATGGGCATAATATATGCACTTTTTTGATAAAAGAATCTGAAATGGATCCACGGCTACACTCCCATTATAGGTTTGCATAGCTCTTACTGTTAATTAATGTGTTATAAACGATTTTGTAGATAGATAATTTGTTTCTGCAATGCCCATAATGTGTAAGACAAAGAGAGCACGACTATGCGACAGGGACAGGCATATACGATACGGCGCCAACGTCAAGGCTCTCAAAAAATTGTTAATAACTAATTAAGGAGGAACTAAACCATTACAAAATCGTAATAGAGATCTAACTGAGACTTCCTTCTAGATTCTTCAATCATAAAGGTCCACAAATGAAGTCTGTAAAGTTGGAAAATTAATTAATCATCGAAGGCCTGTCAAACTGTTTCAGGTTAGTTTTGAACATGAATTAGAATAATTTTTAATAACTATTCAAGCAAGCACAAAATCTGACTAAAAACAATATGTAAAAGTTGCTGAAGGTTCATTCTACATTCCTCAAATGTTAATATCTCTGAATCATTAATGACAATAAAGTTATTAATAAATTCTCCGTTGAATCGATTGATTAGAGAGAGACTCGTCGTCCGTCCTTCTCTCTCTACGTAAAATGCATAAGCGTGTCCTTCTCGAATACCTCCTTGCTTGTCGTGTTCGCCTACTACTTACCAGGAGATTCGAAGCGTTGAGAAAAAGGAGGTAGCACGAGCGAGACCTTTTCTGTCCTTCTCGCACAGTATCGCTGTCCTTGTCTTACACACGGGAAGGATAGGGAAAATTAGTTCGCAAACCTGCCACCATAGATGACGCCACTGTCGCGCCACTGTAGCGTGTTATTCTGAATTAAATAATTATAATTTCTTAAATTAGTAAATAAATTGAGACCATGCTTCTTTGACGGTGAAATAAAATCTTCTGTTATTAAAAACACAAACGTTAACAAGCAACAACAAAATAAATGAATTCATTATACAATTTCAATCAATATTTTCATAAATAAAAATTATCATCGTCGATAAACTAGAAAACTGTATTAACAATATAGACGCCACACCACTGACGCTCTTTCCATCCTTATCGCACAATCCAACTCTCCTTGTCTTACACATTGCGAGCATTAGGTAATCGAAAAAGTCTAAAAAATCATTAATAACTCATTAATTCGTTGCCAAATTGCTTCCAATGAATTACAGGATGATGAATTGAAGTTCATGTTGGTTTTTCCAATCGTGAAAAACCCATCTATTTATCACAAAAATTACAGAGAAAATTAAATATTGAGCTCCGCTTTAATTCAAAAAGCTCTGCTTTAATTAAAAATTTGATAAATCATTCATACGCATTACAGCGAGTAGAAAGGTATAATTACAGAAAAATTAATGGGACTGTTGAAAAAAACTGGGAACATTTAATTATATTTTATGTAAAATAGATTTATTTAATATTTTATAATACGTACAAATGTGTATATTAATTCAATGTCATATTAATCCGCTGTAATTACTTGAAAATGGGATCTCGAACACTGAACTCGTGTTTTTAAACCTCGGATCATCTCGAACAGTGACCCATCGGTATTTTTAGAAATCTCGATTACATTCGCAAATAATCACCTTACGACGTGCTTGTGCAAACTCGGACAAGCAGAAAAAGTTTAAATCGAATGAGACACACCGACAAGAAATTAGCAATACGAGAAGAGAAACGCGAAAGGAACTAAAGTGCCAAAATTCCCATTGCCAATATCTTTTTTTTTTCTCCTTCCAGCATGCAATAACAAAAATGTACTGCAGAAATGTCGCCAACCTTTTTCGCTTGCAATAACAAAAATGTACTGCAGAAATGTCGCCAACCTTTTTCGCTTGCAATAACAAAAATGTCGCCAACCTTTTTCGCTTGCAATAACAAAAATGTACTGCAGAAATTTCGCCAACCTTTTTCGCTTGCAATAACAACTGCAGAAATTTCGCCAACTTTTTCGCTTGCAATAACAAAATTGTACTGCAGATATTTCGCCAACCTTTTTCGCTTGCAATAACAAAATTGTACTGCAGAAATTTCGCCAACCTTTTTCGCTTGCAATAACAAAAATGTACTGCAGAAATGTCGCCAACCTTTTTCGCTTGCAATAACAAAAATGTCGCCAACCTTTTTCGCTTGCAATAACAAAAATGTACTGCAGAAATTTCGCCAACCTTTTTCGCTTGCAATAACAACTGCAGAAATTTCGCCAACTTTTTCGCTTGCAATAACAAAAATGTACTGCAGAAATTTCGCCAACCTTTCTCGCTTGCAATAACAAAAATGTACTGCAGAAATGTCGCCAACCTTTTTCGCTTGCAATAACAAAAATGTACTGCAGAAATTTCGCCAACCTTTTTCGCTTGCAATAACAACTGCAGAAATTTCGCCAACTTTTTCGCTTGCAATAACAAAAATGTACTGCAGAAATGTCGCCAACCTTTTTCGCTTGCAATAACAAAAATGTACTGCAGAAATGTCGCCAACCTTTTTCGCTTGCAATAACAAAAATGTACTGCAGAAATGTCGCCAACCTTTTTCGCTTGCAATAACAAAAATGTACTGCAGAAATTTCGCCAACCTTTTTCGCTTGCAATAACAACTGCAGAAATTTCGCCAACTTTTTCGCTTGCAATAACAAAATTGTACTGCAGATATTTCGCCAACCTTTTTCGCTTGCAATAACAAAATTGTACTGCAGAAATTTCGCCAACCTTTTTCGCTTGCAATAACAAAAATGTACTGCAGAAATGTCGCCAACCTTTTTCGCTTGCAATAACAAAAATGTCGCCAACCTTTTTCGCTTGCAATAACAAAAATGTACTGCAGAAATTTCGCCAACCTTTTTCGCTTGCAATAACAACTGCAGAAATTTCGCCAACTTTTTCGCTTGCAATAACAAAAATGTACTGCAGAAATTTCGCCAACCTTTCTCGCTTGCAATAACAAAAATGTACTGCAGAAATGTCGCCAACCTTTTTCGCTTGCAATAACAAAAATGTACTGCAGAAATTTCGCCAACCTTTTTCGCTTGCAATAACAACTGCAGAAATTTCGCCAACTTTTTCGCTTGCAATAACAAAAATGTACTGCAGAAATGTCGCCAACCTTTTTCGCTTGCAATAACAAAAATGTACTGCAGAAATGTCGCCAACCTTTTTCGCTTGCAATAACAAAAATGTACTGCAGAAATGTCGCCAACCTTTTTCGCTTGCAATAACAAAAATGTACTGCAGAAATTTCGCCAACCTTTTTCGCTTGCAATAACAACTGCAGAAATTTCGCCAACTTTTTCGCTTGCAATAACAAAATTGTACTGCAGATATTTCGCCAACCTTTTTCGCTTGCAATAACAAAATTGTACTGCAGAAATTTCGCCAACCTTTTTCGCTTGCAATAACAAAAATGTACTGCAGAAATGTCGCCAACCTTTTTCGCTTGCAATAACAAAAATGTATTGCAAAAATGTCGCCAACCTTTTTCGCTTGCAATAACAAAAATGTACTGCAGAAATGTCGCCAACCTTTTTCGCTTGCAATAACAAAAATGTACTGCAGAAATGTCGCCAACCTTTTTCGCTTGCAATAACAAAAATGTACTGCAGATATTTCGCCAACCTTTTTCGCTTGCAATAACAAAAATGTACTGCAGATATTTCGCCAACCTTTTTCGCTTGCAATAACAAAATTGTACTGCAGATATTTCGCCAACCTTTTTCGCTTGCAATAACAAAATTGTACTGCAGAAATTTCGCCAACCTTTTTCGCTTGCAATAACAAAATTGTACTGCAGATATTTCGCCAACCTTTTTCGCTTGCAATAACAAAATTGTACTGCAGAAATTTCGCCAACCTTTTTCGCTTGCAATAACAACTGCAGAAATTTCGCCAACTTTTTCGCTTGCAATAACAAAAATGTACTGCAGAAATTTCGCCAACCTTTCTCGCTTGCAATAACAAAAATGTACTGCAGAAATGTCGCCAACCTTTTTCGCTTGCACTACCCTTTCAAAATCCTTTCCTATTTATTTTCCCAAATTTTGAACAATTAAATTAGAAAGCCAAATAAATGAAAATAAAATAGAGCAATAAGAAACCACCATTTTAATGTCCCTCAATATCATCTAGCTGCTCGCCGATGGTCATCGCGTAATCGCCAATGCCATTCCATAGCAACGATAGCACACGAAACAATAATATGTCCCAGTAACCTGTTAGCATTGATGAATTTATGACACACATATAAAAGCCGATGCAGTTCAAGCTGTGTCAATATTATTTCATCAAAGAACAATAAAAATGTCTCGTCTAACACCCGAATGCAAAACACGTGTGTCATAATGCGCTGCTTGCGCAGTTCGCAATAATTAAATTCAGAGTACAGGAAACTTCGTTCGTTATCGCCTACTTATACAACTGTAATTTATTTTTCCACGTCGTCAATCCTCCTACCATCGAACGTTATCCAACAACCTTCTCAGCGGAAGTTGACACGAATTTTACAGCGAAACGGATATGTATAATGCTTCGTTCGAGAAATATAGAAAGTCTCTGTTTCATTTTTTGGAGGGAGCATGTTATCGTGTACTGTCGTCGTTGACATGCAAACTACGTCGTCGTACAAGAGCACGGGACGGCCTTGTAATTTACGGACGTGTCCGACAGCGTGCCACACACGAGGAATTTCAACAGTATACAAAGCCAAACATCTTGGAAAATCTTCTTGCAAACAGGACTCGAGAACGATGGTATTGGATCGAAAGAATTCGATCGACCACTTATGTACGGTAATCACATCGATCGGTTCTCGTAAAACAATGACGAGTTAACGCGATCTGGTTCCTCCGTTCACCGCGAGCTGTTGCGTGTTTCGATTCGACGAGTTTCGCGGAAAGCGTGAACAATCATACCTATTTTAGCCGCGAGGTAGATCCTTGAGCAAAACGCCTCTCTGCGCATTATCCTTGCGTAATCCCGCGACGACACGCCTGGGCTTTCTAACGAAATGAAAGTCGCAGGAATCCGGAATGAGATTTTCCTTCTTTGTTAATCAATAAACAGGATAATTTTTAATCAAACGTTGAATTTTTCAGCAGAAATCGAACCGGGACCTTCGACAGCGATCCTTCTAACATTTATAACTAGAAAATGATAGATTTCAGATTTTTTCTCTTAGAAATCGTTATAGTATAAAAATATCATTTTGAGAAATATTTTGGTATTCTTTATAGTATACCAGGGCTGGACTGCGTTTTAGAGAACTCCGTGTTCTTAACTTTTTTGAACTTTTTTTTTATGTGATCCTGTAGATATCGATGAAGACATTCCGAAAATGTGGTTGTTAGGAATTTTATTCAATGTTATCATAGAAATCCTGTGAAATCTGCATAAATTCAATCTGATTATTCTTGAAAAAAAATATACATCAGCCTCGTTCAGGGCTCGGTAGTTCTAGTGTTAAGAATAATATAGTGACTCACATATTTGTTCGTAGAATGCTTTTGTCACTGCTTGTTCAAATATATGTAGCAAGCAAGATTTGAAACTTGATACTAGAACATTGAATAATTGAATAATTGACATAATTTTGATATGTCATTTTTAGATGGACAGTATATGAACAAACTCGTGAATCACTATTGTATAAATAAGGATTATAGTCAGACTAAAATACACAGAAGTATCTCGAAACGTTTCTATATTCTTTAACACTAAACCTACCAAGCATTAAAAGTATCGGTAAATGGTACCATTTCAAAATAGGAACACTAAATTTATTGAGATTGTCCGTAATTTTCAATATGTTATATGCTTAGATCAAAAAATTGATACCAGTATTTTTCATAAATGAATTTTTATAATTTCAATAATTGCAAAATAACTCATAGAGGATACGGTTCATTCGAGTAAGAGGAATAAAAATTTCATAAAAATTTCCTTTATTTTCTTATAGTTATACCATTTTTATAGAATACGTACCAAGGTTGGATAACACGACACACAATGTTTTATACATGTTGAATTTTTGCTTTTCAGACACGTCGTCCTTGCACGGATATTTACAGATACACATTTTATTTCTTCTCCTGATATATGTTTTGTGCTAATGACTAAGTAGATACTATAGATAAGTATATAATAATGAATAAGTAGACTGCAGATCTTTATGCGGAAATAAAAATAACAGGTTCGAAATAGAAATGTATACCTTTTCTTAACCTTCCGTCTGCAGATCACATTTTTATCGATGCGGTCTACATACTCGGTCAGTTGTGTTCACGACAAATTTTTTCATAGTTCTAGACTTTTAAAAAATCTAACAAAATTCTGAAACACGTCTTACTGAAGTCCCTACTTTAATGGAGAAAAATAAATATTCGAAAGAAATTCAAGAATGAAATTTTGCTCCGTACATAAACGACCCAGGTTGCAGATGGAGGGGTTAAAAATTACAATATACGACAAAATTAATGTAACAGCGGTTTTAAATAGTTCTAGTAATTTTACTATCCAGGATATTACCTATTAATTTCTAGCATAAATGCATGTAAAACTATATAGAATAAAAATTTTTATTTAAAAATTTAGGGGGTTGATTAGATAAAAATTAGATTATTATAAAATTTTGGTTATAATTTAAATTAGTGATTTAATGTCAGTGAAATTGTATAGGATTAGAATTTTTATTTAAATCCTCAGTCTACGAAGACAATTACTGTGACAGGCCGGTGATTGCGCACGCTATCGGACGTAGATGACGATGGTCCGCAGTCGAAATCGTCGAGCAGGACGCTGGTCGGCCGGACGCGGTGCCTGTAAAAAAGATCAAATTGCTCGTTAAATTGACTATAATTCGTGTTTGCCGAACCCAGAGCGATCATTTAGAAGAGGAGCGACGCATGCGTTCGCATCCTGGCGGACGTACCGACGCGACGCGACGCCACAGGTTCGCCAAGAGGAGGGAGGCTCGGCACGTGTGTTACAGCTGTAGATTTAATCAGTGTATAGAGCAGGTACGCGTCGACACATCAGATCGGTATGACACTCTGTCGAAGACGGTAAAGCTTCTGTTGGATCGCCCGATCATCCAGATTTATCCTCTCCGATCAACCGCGGAGCATCGAGAACACCTGTAACCAAACATAACAAAAATCACCGTGGTTCTTCGAGTGATCAGTGCGCGATGGATCGTGGGTGTAGAGAGAAATTTTCGCGGCGGTAGAAAGGATCGTGAATCCTCGGAGCGGTCCAGACACGCTGGCTGATCGCGCGCGAGTAGGAAACAGGATAATCACGTGCTCGATTCGGCCTCACGTGGCCGGCGATCAGGTGACGCTACGTGTACCTGCCGTGTATACTCCGTGTATACTCTGTGTTCACGTCTGTCAAAAAATCGTTCTCGTTAATTGCCTCTTAGAAGGCGATCCGCTAATTGCCGGCGTTGAATCGACGACGCGACCGCTCGGCCCGCCTCAATGGGACTACGCTCGTTGCATAAGAAAGATCTTCGGCGAACAATCGAGCGAAGGACACCGGGCTGAACACGGTCATCTGTGCTTTCAGGAGCTCTCGAGCGAACAGGATGCTTTAGGCATTAGCCTTCGTCGTCGAAGAAGAAGAGACGTTGTTCTTCGGGAAGAAAGATGACTAGGCTCAGCTTCCAGAGGATACTCAAGAGCAGAGTGCCTGTTTTAAAATGGCTGCCGCTCTACAAGCCGAAAGACGCACTGGGCGACCTAGTTGCTGGCCTGACTGTTGGCCTGACCTTAATACCTCAGGTACTTTCCACGGATACTTTCGTCTTACGACTAGGGATGGGATCAAGTTCAATATGTGCTTGCGAAGTCAAGTTGATTTCGATAACCATGTTTCGTTTCACGAGTTTCGATCACTACTGGAAAACAACACAGTTCGAATTAGTGTACTTGCTTTTGTAATCATTTTATACAAACTAGTTTCGAACTCAAGAACTTGTAGATTCGGAAACGTGCTTGTAAGTAGTTCGAACCATTTACGAGTACAGACAAGTTATTCCTAAAAGGTTCAAATCTGCCAGAGCATACTTGGAAGTACCACTCGCGTTCCTTAAAATACTTGCAATGAATTCGAGCTTGTCTCGTCTGGGTGCAGGTATACTTGAAAGTATTGTTTTTCGAAGTACTCGTGAATAGACTACGGATCTTTATGCGCAATAAAAATTGTCTATTGATAACTCTTATGATTTCGCGCGCAAGATTCGATCCTATTGAAAATCAGCAAATTTGCAGTTAGATTATTCTTTGAACGTTTCGATCCTTGTGTGGATCATTTTCAAGAGGTTTCAATGCGTTTGCTGTGCAACGGGTTCAATAAAACAAAAAAAGAAAAACAAATTTTTATGAATAAGATATTAGGAGTTACAGAAGAAAGTGGTTTAACCAATGGCGGCAGATACGTAACTCAGACATTGAATTATCAATATACTTCATTTCGATCGAAATAAATTACACCGATATCATGGATGGCGAAACAGTTACGTATCTGTTACTCCTAATATCTTATTCATAAAAAATTGTTTTTCTTTTTTTGTTTCATTGAACCCGTTGCACAGCAAACGCATTAAAACCTCTTGAAAATGATCCACACAAGGATCGAAATGTTCAGAGAATAATCTAACTGCAAATTTGCTGCTTTTCAGTAGGATCGAACCTTGCGCCGAAATCATAAGAATTCTCAATATACTTCATTTCGATCGAAAGAAATTACACCGATAAAAATTGTCTATATCCGTTGCAAGAAATAGGAGCCAGATCGACATTTGATTCTTACTTGAATCGTTCGAACAAGTTGAAATTGGTGTTTTTAAATCATTTCAATTGTTGAACTATTTTGAAATGCACCACTCATGTTTCCTACAAATGCATCAAATCCGTGAGTCTACTCGTAAGACAATCGAAACTATCCAACCAGATTCGAACATACTTCTGATAAATACTTGATCCCGTTTCTGCCGAAAACGTTATCGTTCCTCATAGACGTCCGTTTCCACTCGCGTGTCCTTTGCTTCCAGGCGATCGCCTACGCCGGCCTGGCAGGATTAACACCCCAGTATGGATTGTACAGCGCGTTCGCCGGCAGTTTCGTTTACATCTTCTTCGGCACTTGCCGAGAAGTCAATATTGGCCCGACCGCGTTGATCTCGCTGCTTACGTACACCTACGCGAGGTAAGACAAGAAGATTCTCCTCGAGAGAAGAGACCGATGTTCGCTGCGACAGACTCGAGAGCCAGATTCGGTGCTCTTACGACTCTATGGGACTCTACGAGAGACGGTTTCGTATCCATAATTACGAGCAATTGCGACCGGCAATATGATTTAATGACCCTTGAAAAGACGGCTCACGCGATTATAAACGCCGTCAATCCGCGCAATTGAGAGATTTCTGACGCGAAACCAGACGTGACTTCATTTTCGAGAATCGGGTCAATGACTCGTTTGCGATGCTTTAACCCTAAACGACCGAGTAATGAAAATTATGGTGGCATTGTGTTTCCGAGATTGGCAGTCGGTCTACAATCGAGTTCTGAAAGGTACAGCGGGATCTTCGATCATACGAACCTCTGAAGTCTTTACCCAGATAGCACTCGGACGTCCACTGTACGTCCAATGTACGTCCGTACCGGACATGCGTACGTCCCAGGGATGTTCTACGGACGTAAAAACATTGGATGTCCATGGGACGTCCGAAATTTTGATCCAAGGGACGTCCCACGGACGTACACGACGGATGTCCATGGGACGTCCGAAATTTATATCCGAGGGATGTCCCACGGACGTAAAAACAGATGTCCATGGGACGTCCGAAATTTTGATCCGAGGGACGTCCCACGAACATAAAAAACGGATGTCCATGGGACGTCCGAAACTTTGATCCAAGGGACGTCCCACGGACGTACACGACGGATATCCATGGGACATCCGAAATTTATGTCCCAGGGATGTTCTACGGACGTAAAAACGGATGTCCATGGGACGTCCGAAATTTATGTCCGAGGGACGTCCCACGGACGTACACGACGGATGTCCATGGGACGTCTGAAATTTATATCCGAGGGATGTCCCACGGACGTAAAAACGGATGTCCATGCGACGTCCGAAATTTATATCCGAGGGATGTCCCACGGATGTAAAAACGGATGTCCATGGGACGTCCGAAATTTTGATCCAAGGGACGTCCCACGGACGTACACGACGGATGTCCATGGGACGTCCGAAATTTTGATCCGAGGGACGTCCCACGGACGTACGTGACGGACATTGGACGTATCGGACGTAAAACGGACGTCCCATGGACGTACGGTGCTATCTGAGTATACAGGGTGTATCATTTAACTCTGTCACCCTTAATAACTTCGTTATTTATACGGACACAAAACAATATTTGAAGGAGATAGTTATTGAATTTGAAGGGGGACACGAGTCTCTGTGAATGAAAGTCATCTCAAGGTCATACTCTCATAGATCTTACGAACAGTAATGTCCTATTTTTTGAAATAGAATGACCTACCTTTTGTATCGTTAATCGATATTGAGAATGTCCCGTAAATGTTGCTATCGATCAATTTATCAATTACGAGTAGACTGCGGAGTTGATGCATTTGTGACAAAAATTAGTGACTGCAATCTAAAACTGTAGAACTAAAAGAATTTAACAGTATCAATATACTATTTCCAATACATTAAAATCATCAACCCTAATCCTGCCAAGCACTGAAAGTAAGCTGTGTTACTTGATAAAAGTTAGAAGATTCAAATTAGTTAGAGTTTGTACGATTTTTATTACAGAAAAAATGCTTCAATAAAATTCTAATTGCAAATCAAACTTTCGAAATCGGTCATTCGACCGTCGGTCTCGGTAGGTTTAGCGTTAATGAACGAACGATTGATCCACAAATTCTCTATTCTGCATTAAGATCCGCAGTCTCGTTGTGTGCATGTCGCTTGCGAATAAGCTATACGAAGATCAAGATCAAAAGGGTTAAATCCTGCTTGCAGAGGTGATCCGGAGTACGCGGTGCTTCTGTGCTTCCTGTCAGGATGCGTCACCATAATCCTGGGTATTCTGAGGCTAGGATTTCTCGTGGAATTCGTTTCCGTCCCAGTGGTCTCAGGGTTCACTTCAGCGGCTAGCCTCATCATAGCCTGCAGCCAGCTAAAAAGCTTGCTGGGTTTGAAGATCCACGGGGAAAGTTTCGTGGAGATTTGGACGGAGCTGGTGAACAACATCGGACGGACCAGGATCCCTGACCTGATCTTGTCGTGCTGCTGCATTCTAATTCTACTGACCCTGAAGGTAACTCACCGTGGACGCTCACGCGAGCAGAACTAGTTCTTACGCGGTGCGATTTGCATATGGAAAAAGTGGCAGATTGGTTGGTTGAAGAAACGGTGAACGGTTCCAGAAACTGAAAGACGCCAAGTTCTCCAACAGGATACTGAGGAAATCCATCTGGTTCTTGGGAACTGGCAGAAACGCCATCGTCGTCATCGTCTGCGCGGTGATCTCGTACGTTTATGAAAGCCGGGGTGGAGTGCCGTTCATCCTGACGGGACACATCGACGCAGGATTGCCGTCTGTTGAACCACCGCCGTTCTCCAGGACAATTGGAAACCAGACCGAGACTTTCGTGGATATGTGCAAGAATTTGGGAACAGGGATTCTTATTGTTCCTCTGATTTCGATTATTGGGAACGTCGCCATCGCTAAGGCCTTCTGTAAGTTTCGAAGAAATCGGGGAGAGGAAGCTTCGATAATTTAAATGATTAGACTGTGCAGTTTGCAAATTTTTATTCATATAGACTGTTTTTGATAAGAAATGGAATGAGAATGAAATTTCTTACGTCTGCCGGAAGATCTCACAGAGTAAAATAAAAATTCTAGGTTGCCTAGTATTTGATACCGCAATTGCGTAAAAAAGATCAGCTGTTTATTGACAATAAAGGAATATTTGTTAGTAGAATATGTACTCTACATTGCGAGGTATGATGAAAATCGATAAATCATTGCAGCACGAGGCCAGACTCTCGATGCAACTCAAGAAATGCTGACCCTTGGTCTGTGTAACATAGCAGGGTCTTTCTTCCACTCGATGCCAGTCACTGGTTCCTTCTCCAGAAGCGCCGTGAACAACGCTTCCGGTGTGAGGACACCTTTAGGCGGCATATACACAGGTACATTTATTGCGAAGTTTTATGTAAGAGAAATATTCACTGGGAAATTTGAATCGTAGGTATTCTAGTCATCCTCGCTTTAAGTCTGCTCACGCCATATTTTTATTACATCCCGAGAGCGACGCTGAGCTCTGTGATAATCAGCGCGGTGATATTTATGATCGAAGTGAAGATAATCAAGCCGATCTGGAGATGTAGCAGTGAGTAGAACACTTAATAATGAAAATTGCAATACTTAAAGAATTGGGTTATTGTACAGTTTCGCTGGTTTTCTCTATTTCTGCTATTTCAGTATAATTTTGTTTTAATGGCTGCATATATTGTTACTGAAACGAGAAATTGTCCAAGGAAGATGATCAACTCTTCAACGGTGGGTCCACATTAATCCCGAGTATTAAAATGAATATTTAATTACTGAATTTCTACAGATTGGATTGAATGAATAAAATGTTCGGAATATATGCAAAAATATATTTTAAAGCATTGATAAAAAGCTGCGAATGGTATTGAGCAACAACAATTGTATACAGTTGTGAAGACAATTCGTTGTCCAAGGGTTTAATTTATGATATTAAAAATCAATTATTAAATTTATAATTTTTAATAAAAATTAATTATTTTATAAAGAAGAAACTGTCAGGAAATAGCAAAAATTGAGAGAAACGGTTAACCAGTTAACTGTGTAGCTCGATTTTGTATGTGGCGACTAAAAATTGTTGAAAACTTTATTCATCACATATTGACCTCTCGTCAATTTCTTTGTTTCGTTTCTTTACTTCGTCTTTGACTCGAAAAATTCTAAAATGTCGACAAATTAATAATGCGTTTTAATTTTCACTACAATTTTAACATAAATAGCAAGCAATTCATTTTTATTCCATAACGAGTAATTTTATTCCATATACTCGGCAAACACAGCTAACTGGTTAAATTGCACGATTGCCAAAAATCGACTAACATGTAGCTTATGGTTGCAGAACGAGATCTGATCCCCACGTTCGCCACATTCTTCGCGTGCTTGTTCGCCGGAGTCGAGTTGGGGATTTTAATAGGGGTGACGATTGATCTGGCTATATTAATTTATTTCAACGCCAGGCCGACAATATATATCGAATACAGAAATGTAAATACATAACAATGATCGACGAAGACTTTTTAGAAGTTGCTATTTTAAAAATATTTCTTTTTTGTTGTTGTTATTTGTTATTGTTAACACAGACTCCTGCGGTTAGCTACATCCTCGTGCGGCCCAGCGCGGGTTTGCTATTCCCAGCGGTGGACTACCTGAGGATATACTTGATAGAGCACCTGGCTAACAATCAGCAGAAGCTACTGAAAACCTTCAAAAACTCGAGAATTGTTGTGCTAGACTGCAAGCATATCGATAAAATTGATTTCACCGCGGCGCAAGTGCGTAGAACAGTTTCGATTATTATTAATCCTGCGGGTCTGTGTGTGTGTGTGTGTGTGTGTGTGTCGTTCGTCCTGGATCTTCTTTGAGCTACGGAAACTTGTCTATGATTTGATAAAAACGAATCGATGATAGCAATAAAGCGTGGAGTTTCTTTAGATTTTAGAGCATTTTATCATATTGATTCTCGTTCGACGATCGTAAATAGACAAAAGATTCAGGACCGATTTTCGAACATATTTCCCGGTGGTTTCGATTAAATTACATTTTGTTTTCGATGATGTTCGCAGGGATTGAACACTGTGATAAGCGACTTCAAGGAGAAAAACCATAAGCTGATTATGCTACGGACGTCCGCGGAGGTCTTGAGGAGCGTTCAATCACTGTCGGACGAGATCATTCGAGTTGCGCACACGGACGCGGAGCTTGTCGCAATTTTGAAGGAGTATAGTTTGAGCAAAAGGATCCTGGAATTCGACGCTGAACTGATCGACATGACGAACATAAAGGCCGACAACAGGCCGAGGGACGAACGCGCAAGCACGAATCTCTGAATCACGTCGGAAATTTATGAAATAATTTTGACGCTTCATCGTGCTGGAAAAAAATGTCTACAAAATCTCTGCACCTCTTCTGTTTTTTTTTCTCTCTCTTCGCATTTTTCTCTCTTTTTTTCTTCTTCAATACATATCGAAAATCGAGTTATAGGACTATCAACGATATCGTATAAAATCGTAATGAACATTAACACGTATTTACGATTATATATGAATTGTATAATAATTCGTACGGTTTTTTTGTTGTTTTGTAACTTTTTACCAGTAATTGATATAGATCCATATGAAAAATTACTTGCTTCATCTTCTTCTTCTATTTTTCTTTATCTTCTTTTTTTGTTTGTTTGTTTTTGTTTTGTTTAAAGAGAACTCTATTGACGCGTGCAGTTTCTTAATATAAATCGAAGGAATAATACTGTGTGGTTATAAATGCATACCAGAATATGTCAAGAGAAAGAATATATATATATTCTAATTAGTCTATATAACATCTACCAAGTACGGCAAGTTCAATGTTTTACTTTGTAAAAACTTGTAAGTCCTCGAAAAATAAACTATATGGTATTTCTTAACAATATACGTAATATTTGAACAAAAATAAATCGTTATATAAAATGCTTTTGCCTCCGAATCGGTAGAGAAAACTAGAGGAAATGGTTAGAATATGAGAAACGAAGTAAAGAAAAAGAAAGTTAGTCGTGACTCGACGTCGGGCCACGGTGAAAACTAAATACATCAGACTTGTACGATTCGCAAACGGTTCGAATTGCAGCCGACAACGATAATTCTGCATTTGAATACGCGCGACCATTCTTCTCTCTCCTCTCTCGCCAATCTATAATTTTCTTTTCCGTTTTTAGTAGGGAAACGTTACTTAAAAGAACCAAACGAAATTTTCTCCGTAACACGAACTAAACTCTAAATCGTCGTACGATAATACTTTCTTTCGATCATAGGAACTTAAAATATATACTCCCGAGAATACCAAGGAGCCCGGGTACAATATTAAAAAGATACGCTTCCTACGGAAATCCGAGTAACGAGTAACACTGATTTAAATCTAAGTCCATTAGACTGACCGATAGAAATGTCCGAAGAGAATCCTAGAAAATAGATCTGCTACTTTCACACTTGTTACCATAGGAAATAGAACAAGACGAGGCTATCGCGTAATTGGCAGTTACAATATCGTAAAATCCCTTTAAAGCTTCTCAACTTTGAAAAAGTCTATTGCTAAATTGATGCCAAACATCTATGTAAGTACGATGCACGTGAAGTATGTGTCTAAAGTAGATTAAAAAACTTTCATGCCTCCCACACTTGTACCTACAGGGTCGACCGTGAAACACCGTCCCTTCGAATTGTTCTCGAATTATCTAATTTACGAAATGGCACCTCGAGCAAAAGTTGCATTTCTGACCATCACTCATTTTTATCAAGATATTCAGCAGTTCGTTCAATTGGACAGGGAATATTTTCTTCCCAATTTTTAGAAGTGTGCGAGAAACCGGAAAATGGATCGAGACGAGTCGGGTTCTCAAAAATGTCCAAATTCTCGAATATATTCGAGAACCCGTCCTGACCTGTAATTTTCTGGGTCTCGCACCCCTCTAACAATTTTCATACAGTATCAAAAGTTACATCAGAGTATCTACTACGTGATGTTTAAAATGAATAACTCCTACGGATCCTCGTGCAAATATTCTCATTTTATAAAAACCTTAAGACGAATCGAATGTATTGACTAAAAGATTCCTGCTGGCGATTACAGAATAATATTGGAATAATTCGACGCAAATGCATAAAGATCCGCAGTCTGGTAACAAGTTTTCCATGCAACTCTCGTTAAAAATGTCTCCTCAATCAGTCAGCAAATTTAGAAACTAGTTCGAAGGGATTGTATTCGACGGTCCACCGTTCATATAAAGACAACGACGATGCGAAAACGGCCCGAGGGGCGTATGAACGTGCAACGATTTTGTACGGTGTGACTGCAACGATCTAGCTCGTAAACAAGAAATGTATTATGCGCCTGTGGTGCTCGTTACTGTGGCTACATCCTTACTGCTCCATCGTTTTGCGGATACCGCGAGCCAACGTTTCTCTGGACGCGAGCTTGTTAGGCGACGCGTTATAATTTCCATTCTTATGATACTGGGGAACATAGATTTGCGGATTAACACCACTCATGTACGCCATGGACTTGTTATCCGAGTGTATAGTAGAATTTTGAACAATATCTGGCTTCCTAAGGTAGTTGACTCCGTAATACATGCACTCTCTCGGTGAGACCATGGGTGGAGTGCACTCGGAATCATTTTTCGCGTCGTCCTTCCTTCCGCCGAGGTCCAGATTACTTTGGAACGATGAGCAGTGCTCGGGCATCCTCTGATAGTTGGCAGTAGCGCGCGGCGCATATTTCTGGCTCAGCAGGTGCATGTTCGTGGGTGCATTCCTCGTTGGGTCCATGGAGATCCCGTAGGAATATGGTCCTGTTGTCTGGCCATCTTGGGTGCAGCTCTGATAATCGTTCGCCGAAGGAACTCGATATTGGCTGGACCTCGCGTGAACATCCACGGGGTTGTCCTTGATCCTGACGTTCGACTTGCATCCCTGCATGCTGCCAATATAGCTGTCTAATTTTACTGGCACGGAGAAGCTGGGATTGCTCTCCAGCTGCTGCACCTGCTGGAACTGTTTGTACGGATTGCTCTGCATCGATGTCGCCACAGAGCAATTAATTGAATCGGCCGTGGTGCTCGAAGGCAACACTTGATTCGGAAAGGCGCTACAGTTGGTGAACGGTGCGTTCTGGAACAGTGGCGGGTACTGCATCATGGGATTCCAGCCCTGCATGCACAGCTGCGGCACGTAGAACAGAGGAGGCTGCATGTAGCTCTGCTGGATGCCGTTGTAGTCCGTGCTGCACACGTGTCTCGAGTTCTGCAGCTGCATGTTCAACGGGTGCGACGAATTCATCACGTTTCCGAAGAGCAACATATCTGGAAGTGATAAATTCCATTGGTTATGTTGGTCGGCCGTCGGATGGTTATGGTAACCCGAGGACGCTGGCAACACCGAAGTCTGGGTGCTATGCATGATTATGTTCGAGGGTTCACCTTGCATTACACTCGGATGCTCCATGGTGTAGGTGGTGGTGTTCGGCACCAGCCCGCTATGGGATATTATGCTACTGTCGGTGGTTTTTCGCGAAGCGTTCTGGGCATTATTGTACTGGTTCAAGTATACGGGGGACACGCTGTGGTACGACATGTTGTTGCCGATCGCTATGCTACAGTTGTTCTGCTGCTCAGATTTCTGGTGAGCCACGTCCACCAAATACATGTTCCTCTCGGAGTTCTGAACGGAACTCTGATTCGCCATGTGAGCGCCGTCGAAGTAACTCTTAGTTTGTACACTCTGGTGATTCTCCAACTGTTGAGCGTTGCTTACGCTAGGTGTGGATTGTAGATCGGAATAATACGAGTTTGTAGCGATTTTATGGTGTTGGATTGTGTTACTGGTATGCAACAATGGCGCCGTGTGAACTGCCGTTTGAACCGCCGTGTGGATCTCCTGAACGTTGTCGGAAAACTTCACCGACTTCGCTTCCGAGCTACCGATATTCATCTTAGCGCTATTATTATTACTAATGTGATCTTGCTCAGTCTTTGCGAATTGTACTTCAGTTCCATTGCAAGAGGCGACTTGCAACAGGCGCGACGACTCCTGCGGCATCTGAACGGGCGCGCTTATGGTTGCGGGATCTTTGGTACCGTTTGAACAAGAATTCAATGATCTCGTGGACTGCTGGTTATTTACAGTTGAATCCGACGTGTCAGTCTTATTTTTAATAGCACCATTGGCTGCCTTAAGCGGGCATACGGTTATCCTCGAGCCCTCGGATTGGCTCGCTTTATAATCCTTCGATGGGTTGTCCGGAACAGCTTTTTTGTAGTCGTCCGACTTCTCCTTGCCGCTCGTGTCTTTCGGGAAAGGCTGGAAAGTGCCCGAAGAACGCCTGTAAATTTGAGAATCTTTCTTGAACTTTTGCACACAGCCCTGATCGTCTTTCCAACTTCTGTCGCTGCTGGTTTTCGCGTGAGACAAATTTTGATAGCTTCTTCTACATGGTACAGAACCGGATGGCTTTCCCATAGGTCTCTCGTTCGTATTGCTTTCTGAAAAGTACAAATTTTGTTACAGTTTTCCTCGTGTATTTTGAGAAATTTGTATTAGGTCAGTGTAGAAGTTCGCGCCCGATTCTTTATTGTATATTAATACGAAATCGAGCACGAACTTTTGCAGTGACCTAGTAGATCGCTCGACTGCTTACTTATTTCACATTTTTTCTTCGATCCACTCTCGGCTGAATTAGCTGAACTAGCGTTGTCGTTGAAGCTGGATATATGACGGATAGAATTCTCTTCCTCCTTGGTTGTATCCCTTGAATATTGCTGCTGCGACTTCACCAACGGTTTGTTCCTATTGTATTGGACATTATATGATTGAGAGCGATTTATTTGAACTTTGTGACATTTTCTGGGCTCGTCTGTTTCGTTGCTTCTTCTCTGAGATCTATTCTTCTCGTCCAATCCTTCCGTAGATTTTCTTCTGTCACCGCTATCGTTATACGTAGAAAAATTTTGCTTATAAAACTGCTGCTCCTTCATTTGCGTCCCCTTTCCCATAATTAATTGCCTATTATATCCGTTCACTTTATTACATTTATCGTACTTAGATACAGGTACAGAGATTTTTCTAGAGTCTGTACTGGAGACTTTCTCATTTTTGTATGAATGCAACAAATCATCTTGATCTTTGGGAACCTGTTTCGTACAAGACTCCTTTATCGAATTTCCTGCAAGCACGAAACAAGTTAGAATTATATTTCGTGATTAGACTGCGGATTTTATGCATTTATAATAAAAATGAGTAGCTCGAATGTAAGATAGAAAAAACATTTAATGAACTTAGAAATACTGCTGTATTTTTTTTCATTTGATTCTAACTGTAATGCAGACAATTTTTATTTTGCATCAAAATGCGCAGTCCAGTGATTATTACTGTGTTAGTTCTGAATCATTTGAGTCTCACCTGGTTGTTTCTTGAGCTTGTGATCGTTAGTTTTGTTAATATTAATCTTTGTAGTTGATTTTTGCATACCTTTCTGTAACTCTGGCACAGTTTGAGCTTTAGATTTTGCGTTGTTGTTGTTATTATCGTGGCATTGCTTCGAATTGATTTGATTACTTTCGTCGTTATCTGCCTTCGTTGAATCAGGCCTACTATGAATCGTGTCCCTAATTATACGCATAATAAGTCACATCAATTATAATAACAAGACATTATCGTTCAGATTAGTGTTGTTTACCTACCATTTATTAGATGATTCATTGTACGACTCGTTGGATTTCATTTTTCTTTCCTCGTCGAGTCTGAGATGCTCCAAAGGGACATTAATGATATTGTCTTGCGAATTCATCTTTTTCGCCTCTTGAGAATTTGGCAATAGGGGGCTAGCTATATTAACATTTTTATTCCAAGCAGTCTCCATAACACTTTCCTCGATCAGCTCAACAACTTTTACAGTAGACTCAAGCGTATTGTTATTTGTAATGATATTATTGTTGTCTACACACTGGTTCATAACACGGTCATCGTTCTTTATGCGAGGACTGTTTGCAGCATCGTCGGCTGACACAACATTGGTATTGTCTTTTGATTCGTCGCTTGTTTTATTTTTGACTGGAGTACATACTAATTCATTTCCATCTGGGAATGCTTTTGTGCTACAATAGAGTGAATTTTGTGAGATTAGAGACAACCTTTGCAATTTCATTTTCTAATATCTTATCTTTACTTTGGGCATAGAATACTTTACCATGAATCGACATAAATAACATTTCAGTGATTTATACTCTTATTCATGACCGAATAGATTGTAGCAGTAACGAAGAAGAAAATAATCATTATTAGAATATTTACAGCGAAAGGAACGAATACCAAAGCGATAAAATGAAAGTAAACTAAAATATATAAAACAGATACAAACGTACTGGCCTGAGAACTGAGAATTACTTTTCAGCCACTGCATATTATGCATCTTGCCGATTACGGCCATCTGCTTTATATCATGTTTCTGTTTTAAATCTCTATCAGTGGAATCCATTTTACCTATTACAAATGCATTTACAGAAACTAAGCACATTTAATAACAAAAAACATAACTACTTAAAATTATCTTAGAAGGAAAATATAATCTAAAGCACAGATGAAACGTAATCGAAATCATTCAAAACGGTACGAAAATGTAAAGCACGATTACGAACAACAACGATTACAACCATTTACGACGACATTGTTAAACAGAAAATGGTGAACTCCCACCATATATTAAAAACGAAATAATATCAATTCTACCAGTTCAAGTCGGAAATTTTTCGATCGTTTCGACGAACAATTAGACGAGAATACAATGCCACGATCACTGTGCTCGATCGAGTCGTGTCCAATGCACATCCAAAATTAACGAACGCAATAATCGAAAACGATTATAATAAAATATATTTACGACGCAATTGATATCGGATTACTACAACATTTTGTGCATGATTCTTGGGATCTTAGAACTATATGGTTATATCTACGAGAATGATAATTTGACCAGTTTACCGTAGGCTTAAACGTTTAACTGTGATGGCAATGTTAATTTAAAATCTGTTGGGGAAACAGTTTTTCTCTCTCGGTTAACGTACAGATACTTATTAAGAACAACCGACCACCATAAAGGTCGCCATAATACTGATGAACGAGAGGATGCGCAACTGCAAACAGACGAAAAAATCTACGGGTCGAATTGAAAAATAATGGAACCGTTTACGATTCATTTATATATTCGCGATGGACATTGCAGCGCGTAAATCGATACTCGTTAAATAGAATTTATTTAAAATAATTTGTTTTTTCTACATCAAGTTGTTGAAAAGAAAATAGGCTCTTGGAGCTTTTCAAAAACTAGAACCGATTATAGAGATAAGATGATAAAGAGAAGCGGCTGGAAGTGAAGATATGAACACAGACGAGGTACCTCGTAAAAGAATTAAAGTAGAGCAAAGGGGTTCAGCCTGAGTTGAAGATAACAGAAGGATTGAAACAAAGAAATAGAAGAAATCAATTAGGATTAAAAGCAGGATGGGTTGATGAATTTCAAATAACGCGTACCGAGCTCAAATTTTAATAACTGCGACTGGAGTACTACACGTTATTTTACAAAAGTTGCAAGACTGAATATGCACATGTGCTTGAATGAAGAAATTTATTTAATAATTTCTATAGTGGAAGGATCTTTGTACTTTCAAGAATTATAAAATAAAAAATATGAAACCGATCACATAACGGGTCGTGATACGGTTAGTGCTAATCGGTTATAGCTTTTGCGGCCTCTTTAAAAAGCGTGTACTTTAAATATGTAAATTTCTTCATGACGTGTATAGTCGTCAAAAGCAGCTAATTGGGAGATTCTGTGATAGAAAGAAATTATTGGTCGCAGCAGGCGAAGCTCACGAACCGTATTTATTTGTTCTAAATTACCGACTGCACCGAGGGAAAATGCAGTCCCTCTGTTGACAAATGTGCGAACTGCACTTTCTCTCGGGACAGTCCGCAGTCAGCGAAATGCCGGTTTCCAAGTTCAGTTTATGCCGAGAACCTGGTCGGGGCGCGTTTATTCATTCTATTCATCTTTTCCGTGCGACGTGCCAGGTTCTCTTGTCTTCGATTTTCGTTCACGATCTTTCGATGAAACAGTTCCAACAAGTACGGAACAGCGTCATGTCAGTACTCGTAGTAACAGGTTATGCCAGTCGACGAGCGTGATCGATATTTCCGTAAAGAAAATGACACGCACCAGCGGCGAAATTCTCCGAGCTAATTGATGGTTCGTTCTATGTGATACTTTGCATCGGAACAGGAAGCTCGATATCGTATTTACGCGGTTAAAAATGGTTGTGCATTTCCTCCGGTGACGATTGTGCGAGTGCCCGACGTTCGATCACCAGCAGCAGGATAAGAAAAATCCTTGTATGTCTCTTATATCCGAAAGCGTACTGGTTTTTTCTTGTTCGGTGCACGCACACTGCCGCAGACACGGCGTTCGTTAATGGGTCAAGTAGCCTATGGCCCTTTAATAAATTTGCTTAACAGAAACGGAGCTTCGAAGGCCTGTTGGGAAACATGTCGTGCTTTAACCGACCAAGTGTTCAATGACTCGTAAAGCGACAAAAAGGACTGCGTTCCATCGGCGTTGACGTTACAAAACGCCGGCGAAATTAAACCTGGTGAATTTTACGCGTTCGGATTATGCAATTATTGAAGTGCCACGAAGGTTAACACACTTGGCTAACTCGCGTGTTCTAATTGCAATTTTTGTCTCGCCAAAGGGGTCGGGAATGTTGGAAAAAAATTAGTACGACCCAGACCACACGCTGGTCAAGCATCGGGAATTTCAATTCGCGAATTTTTCGGTCTTTGTTCTTATTTTTTCCGCTTTCGACGATTACGTTTTGTTTTCACTTTTTTTACATCGTCCGATAAATATGTTTTCGCCAGAATAATTTCAATTATCGAATTAGGGGAGTATCGAGATTATGTCTGCCCGCTGGTACATACAGTGGTGTGCAAAACTATTTGGACATCTTTTAAAAACAAATAACTTTCGTAAAATTGGTTTGAACGGCTCGAGTTCTTTTGAAATGTGAGAGGGATTAGTTTATTAGGTAATTTATGTAAAAAATTAAATTTAAATAACTCGGAATTACGAGGAAAAAAATAAAGGTCACATAATGTTTAACGTTTTTATCTGCGTCGGTAATGAACATTTAAAAGACGTCTTATGTAGATACCAGTAACTTATGTACATGCGTTCGTCGAAAACGGTTAACGTGTAAAAAAGCTTTAGGCATTTAAAGACGTAAGAATCTTTGAATTTTGGGTTTGCGATTGATCTAAAAAGCAGGTTTTTTTCTAAAAAAAAACAGACCTTTTGAACCAATTTAAAAAAAAAGTTTTTCGTTTTTAAAGGGTGTCCGGATACTTTTACACGCCATCGTATATCCTTACCGTTCACGAAGAATGCATATTGTTGGCGATTCGTGCAAAAAGTATGAAGGCTAGCCGCGACTTTTCCTCCACTAACGCGCGATAAAATTCGCGCTCTACCTGGGTATATAAGCAACCGAAAGGCTTCGATTTCTTTCAGTTCTGCGCTGTATCGCGAATCGCGAATGCTGTCAATTTAGACAGGTATTATCACTTATATTCATATTTTATTTATGACACCGCAGTATAATTAAAGAGTAACGCACCCGTGAGAAGCTCCGACGTTACGGTGAAAGTCGAGACTTTCACAAATTAAAATATTTCGCGCTTTTGACCGATGACAATATCAAGTTATTTCGAGAGAAATAGACAGTTTAGAATATTTTTAAAAAATTGGCGAAGGTGCACGAACACAATTTGCACTAACTTGTAGCGACACTTCTCGTGTTTTATTTCAGTGTTCTAAAGCTTTTAAGGTTACATTTACTTCTTTGCAAAATAAAATGGTCCAATTTTCTTATAAAAAATGCAGTGCAAGAAAACAGCGCTTGTTTTAAAATAATCATTAATAATTTCAAAGTGCCTCTAAAATTAATGATGCCATTCAAAATTTTCAACAATTTTCTTTTTTGGTATTATTTCGAGACTGACCATTTATTTCATAGTAATTTTATATTTTTTATTAGTCGATATTGGACTTTCAAATTTAGCATTCGTTGTTTGAAAGACTGAGAATATTCTGGATTTTTTCGAAGGTACTTTTCAATCCATAATGGCCCCCAACGCGATAGACCGGAAATGGCAGTCGAGAGATGATAAATTGAACAAATTGAGCAAATTTGTTAGAAAACGGATACCGATCGTTCGTTGGTTGCCAACATACGATTCGGATAAATTTTTAAACGATGCTATCGCTGGCATTACCGTTGGTCTCACTGTCATGCCACAAGGGCTCGCCTACGCAACTTTGGCGGGCCTGGAACCACAGGTCACTATTCTAATTTGTTTATTATTATTTTATTTTAACACGGTCAGGCATAATTTATAAAATCATAATATTGCAGTATGGACTATACTCTGCATTTATGGGCGCTATGGTATACATAATATTTGGGTCATGCAAAGACATCACAATTGGACCAACTGCATTAATGGCACTTATGACGCACGAATACGTCCAAGGCAGAAACGCCGACTTTGCGATATTGCTTGCATTTCTATGCGGTTGTCTACAAATTTTAATGGCTTTTCTACGTTTAGGTAATATTTACAGAATAATGAAATTATTCAAAAATATAACTGACGATTACTCTACTAATTAATTTGCAATATTTTGCAGGAGTACTTATAGATTTCATATCAATACCCGTCACAGTTGGCTTCACCTCTGCCACTTCCGTGATAATTGTGGCCTCCCAGCTGAAAGGACTTCTGGGACTAAAGATCTCCTCTCAAGGATTTTTAGACACTGTGACAAAAGTGTTCAAAAATATTCATAAGACTAGTCTATGGGATACTGCAATGAGTCTCTCTTGTATTGTTATTCTCTTAATGTTTAGGGTAATGTATATTGCTATCTCCCAAGTATAATCCTCTTTATTAAATCATTAATCACTCAAATTTCAATTAATTAATCTCTAGTTCATTTTTATTGCACGCTTTAATTGGATTGTTTATATTCCACAGAAAATGAAAGATGTTAAATTCGGTTGTAATAACGAGAAGCCGAACAAGTACCACAGAATATTGACAAAAATAATATGGCTGATCTCTACGGCTAGGAATGCTATTATCGTCATTGTCTGCTCTGCTATCGCATACAAATTGAACTCAACGGAGACAGGTTCTCCATTTATTCTCACGGGAACCGTCAGGTCCGGTCTTCCACATTTTCGATTGCCTCCTTTCTCCACGCAAATTGGCAATCGCACACTGGGCTTCGCCGAGATGTGCTCGGAATTGGGTGCGTCCATAGCACTAGTCCCCATAATCGGGGTCCTCGGCAACGTGGCGATAGCGAAAGCTTTCGCGAACGGCGATAAAGTGGACGCCACCCAAGAACTAATCACCCTAGGCATTTGCAACGTGTTTGGCTCTTGTGCAAGCTCGATGCCAGTCACTGGCTCGTTTAGTAGGTCCGCGGTAAATCATGCTAGCTCCGTGAAAACGCCGATGGGTGGCTTGTACACAGGCATATTGATATTATTGGCTCTAAGCCTGTTAACACCGTACTTTTACTACATACCGAAGGGTAACGCCATAATTTGCATTCTCATTTATATTCTCGCGTTTAGATGACACGCCTGACGGTACATATTACCTTTCCAGCTTCCCTGTCAGCAGTTATTATCTGCGCAGTGGTATACATGATTGAGTATCAAGTTGTGAAGCTAATATGGAAGACTAGCAAAAAAGATCTGATCCCAATGTTCGTCACATTTTCATTCTGTCTTACCGTCGGCGTGGAGTATGGAATACTGATGGGAGTGGGGACAAATCTCGTGTTCTTATTGTATCCCTCTGCACGGCCGACAATACATGTTGACAAATGCACCGTAAGTAGCATTTTATAATAACTGTACCACCTACGTTTACTCATAAATTACTTTTTTTTACAAAAAAATCTTTCAAATCAAATGTCTCATCCAATGAGAGTTGTTTGATATCGAGTGGGACATGCAACGTGATAATTAATTTTTCCAAGTGTGTTTTCCACTGAAGATTATCTTGGAAATCCCCGTGTAGATTAATAATTTTTTACTGAATGTTCATCGCAGTGTCGAATACTACACATTATAAAATAATAATACAAAGTCACCTCAAGATCTTGATAAAAAGGCGACAAATAGAGTAATTTTAGGTAGTACAGTTAGGTGATTCAACTTGTACCACTTTTTTATAGCTTAAAAATTGAATGTTAATTTTCAGACTGTTTCTGGAGCCGAGTACCTCTTGGTAACACCTGGAAACAGCCTTTACTTCCCTGCTGTTGATTTTATTAAAAAGTCAGTCGGCAACGCAGGAATAAAGCAAGGCTCCTGTCAAGTCCCGGTTGTCGTTGACTGCCGATACATCTTGGGGGCGGATTTCACGGCTGCTAAAGTAAATATTATTATTAAAAAAAATTGTGGATACATAAATATTGCATTGTCCTTTTTTTCCGTAGGGGATCGCAACATTGATAAACGAGTTTAACAATCGGAAGCAGGGACTGTATTTTTATAATCCACGATCAGATGTGATTGCAGTGTTGAAAGGGACATGCGGGGAAGAATTCCAATATATTTCCACTCAAGAGGAATTGTCGTACTTATTGTCAACGCACCAAGGTTTAAAAACTGATTATTCTTTCGTACATTATTAGATACATATTAGGTCAGTGTAAAAGTTCTTGTCCGATTTCGTATTAACACCAAACCTACCAAGCATTAAAACTATCCGCAAATGTTCCCTTATAAAAATGGAAACGCTAGATTTATTCAGATTGCCCGTAATTTCCAATATAATAGATGCTTGGACAAGGAAGTTTATTCCATTATTTTTCATAAACGAATTTTTATAATTCCAATAATGGAAAAATATAAAACCGGTCATTTGACCGTGGTAGGTTTAGTGTTAAAGTACAATTGGGCACGACCTTTTACACTGACCCAAGATCTTTGCATTTTAATTTTGGCGCTATTTTTCAGAGAAAACGTCGCAGCAACTTCTGGAGATAGCGCGCGCCAAATCGCACGAATCTTTGATGGTGGGTAACCTGGAAGTGGTTCACCGCAACGGACGCTCGTGCCAAGAGCTCAGCGAAGTGACGACCACCCTGTTGCATGCTACAGCTAGTTAAGAGACGACAGGCGGCACAGTGTTGTTATATCCGAAAGGTTGAATTGGATATTTTTCTATCCACTGAATATTTTCCTTGTGCCTTAGATGGAACGAAGTGCGTCTTCTTTGCAGGATTTTATCGAATGTTTTACAGTATTAAGTAACTTGGTGTCCGTTGCTGCGAAATGACAAATATTTATTCAACGCAAGTTACTAGAAATGTCACCGCCAGTAGTGTACGATCTATGAATTTGAAACTATACAACAGATTTTATAATATCGATGACGGGGAGAGAAGAAAACTGTAAATATGTATATGTATATTTTTGTGTACATAAATCCTATAATTGTTGTATCTCTTGTTTTCTATATATTTGTTGTGTTCATCGGAAATAAATACATTAATAAAATATCAGTTTACTCGAACGGGTTGTGTCTGACTGTGATTTCCCTTGTTAAAGATAAGGGTAACAGCATTTATTTATTTGAAGAACATAATTACAGGTTCGTTTCGCGAATACATTAGTTATAATGTTAGAAGAGAGCTTGAACTCGAGGATAATGATTATTACAACGATGATAACTAGGGGACTTACTTTATAGTCGTTGCTGTTTCCTCGCGTTAAGTATACTTTGTACACTCTTTTTCCTTGGGCGTTTATAAATTATAGTCTTTGCTCGGACCGCGATATAATTACAGGTATGTAATTACTAATTATGTGTGATGAAAAATAATATTGCACAATTCGTCAATAACGTGTGACACTCCATCACCGAACATCTATCTTCGTAATGCGAACGGTTACATGTTCATCGCAATTATCGGAAACGTCGGCTCGCATATACAGGGTGACTCCAAAAACAGTGAATTAACAAATTTTCCTCTAAAATTCGCCCATATTTTTTTTACACGATAACTCGCATGAAATGCAACGAAGAGTATAAATAGTATCACTGTCACAGTTCTTTCCGCAACAGAGCAAGTCGTCGTGACGTGCTAGATAATCATGTCACAACAAATGCATGCCGAATCAGAACGTTCACAGTACGAGACAACGTTATCGACTAATTAATATTAAATTGGAGAACGAAAATATCATGCACTTCAAACGTCACCCCATATATTAGACCTCACATTTCTGTTTATAATACTTACAAGCATTGCGCTCGATTAACGTGCTCTTTGTCGCGATAAGTGGAGCGAACTGAACGATATACATTAAATTTCGATGTTTTGCTTCGTACACGATAAGCCGATGCGGATATCTAACGAGGGCTGAACGAATGTCGTTCATAAAGCTTTTGTATTCGAACCGTATATACAAATATATCTAGTATCTCATTCTTCGAAATCTGTTTCCGAGAGCGCGCTTAGAAATCTACATTTAACCGCAAGGGACCTACTTTCAGTAGAGTCCCGACACGACGTCCGTCACTTTACCGCGGTTTCCGGTCGTGGACGAGGTCGTGTTTCTTCTTCCGACGGGGCTCTCCTTGATCTGCTGGTTCCCGGAGTATTTGCCAGCGTTGAACCGATTCTTTCCGAGACCGAAAGTGTCGTAAGTTCGCCCAGCGAATATCCCCGAATCGTTCGGCCTGAATCTGTTCCCAACATTCTCTTGTTGGGCGAACGACGAGTTGTGCCTGGGCCCGTTCTTGGGCCCCATGATCATCGGAGCGCGATCAAAATCCAATTCGTTCCTCTTGGCGGAATTCAATTCGTTTTGACAGTTCCACTCGCGGTTCCTTTGTTCCTCGTAGAGCTCGTCGTTCCTCAATTGCTTGTTATTCACGCTAACATTATAAAACTCATCGTTCTTCAGATGTTTGCTTCTCGATTCCCCTTTCCTGCACTTCGAGTCGTCGAGTTTGCTGGACTTGGACCTGATCAGCTGTCTCTCGTCCCTCGACTTCTTCGTCTTCTGTTGTTTGCCCGAGCTCCATTGACTCTTCTCCTCCGTGATCACTATGTCCACCATCGAGTCGAGACCTTCGTCGATTCTGTCCAGCGACTTGGTCAACAAGCTTGGCGATTTTGGAGCCTCGATGGATCGAGGTGTTCGTGTCAGCAACGGTTCCAGATTGAAATCCGTCACATAGAAGAGTCCGCTGTCGCTGCCTCCTCTGGACGAGCACTGCTCTTTCTTGGCCACGTGGGACACATGATGGAAGGACTCGGATCTGCGCATCCTGTTCCTCGAGCCGTCGTCGAAGAACTGGTGTTCCTGTTTGCTCAAGTTCTCGGAGCTGCCCGGCCTCCCGTAGCTCTGCAGACTCCGGTGCTCGTCGAACGAGTTCAAGCTCTCGAACTTCCTGATGTGGTTCTCGACCCGGCTTCTTCCGGACCTCCTTGACCTTGGACTGGAGGCGCTGGACTCGAGGTAGTCGTGGCTCGCCGACCTGCGAAGCAGCTTCCTCTTCTCCACCTCGCTCCTGTACTTCGAGTTGTGCCTCTGAACGAATCCATCCTGCCTGGGCTTCGCCTCGTTCTTCGTCCTGCACGAGCTCTCGTAATTCCGGATCATCTTCTTGTTTTTGTCGTCCTCGCCGAAGTGTCGGAGATCGTCGAAGCTCTTTTTTAATTTCCCATCCGGCTCATCGTCCGTGGTCCTCGACTGCTTTTGAAAATGTGTAGGCTCGGAGTTGCTGCTCCTCATCTGCTCCACGTAGGTCTGATTCTTGCCATTGTACTTCAACCTGGAAGCACTGAGCAAGGAGTCGCTACCATCCCCTAAAGTCTCCTCTTCGATCTCTTCGTCGTGGGAGTTGTAGGTCTCCTCGTGATCCGGGAAGTCGCAGTGTCTCACCGCCATGATGCTGGATAAACAGGGCGGCGATCTTCTCGGGGGTTGAGGGTGCAGGATCGTCGGGACAATGGCGTCCTCTATGTCCGGTCCTTTTATCACGATCTTCACGCTGCCTTCGACGGAGGACTTCGAGATCCTTCTCGCGTCAGGGTTCGGTCGCCTGTTGCTGCCCGAATCCGTGCTGTAGTCTCGCTCGTTGCCGAAGTAGGTCACCTGTTCGCCTTTCATCACGCTTTGCGAGACGGTGGAGCCGGCGTTGGACTTTGGCAGCTTCGTGTCCGATTGCTGGTCCCTCTTCAGCACTCGGTCCAGCAAATAGGACTCCGAGCTTTTGTACACAGAGTCCTTCGAATGATTCTGCGCGATCCTTTCTTTCTCCTCGCGATTCTTGTCGCCGAACTCCTGCTCGGCGTCCTTCACGATGATCCTCAGCTCCTCGATCACGTCGTCGATGGTGGTCTCTTGATCGTTGTCCGGCGACGAACTATGCTTCTGGTGACCCCGCAACTGATGTTTACCGTTCTCAGGACTGCTGGATCTCTCCGAGGAGCTGATCCCTTCGTCCTCGGCGTTCGAGGACACTTTCGGCGACTGCTTCGGCCCCAGCACCGTCACCTTCTCACGGTCCTCCAGGTTGTAGTTGTTCAGCTTTTCCACTTGTAGCTGTTGCAGCTCGGCCTGCAGGGCCGATACCTTTTTGCTGAGAATTCTACAGGTTTCCTCGGCACGTACCACTCGCCGTTGCAGCACGTCGACGTCGACGCAGTTGTGCGTCCACTTCTGCACCTCCTTGTGCAGAAGCTCGTTCAGAGCGTCCTCTTCCCTGTCGTCCAACTCTTTCAGCCATTCTTGAAGGACCTGCGGCTCTAGTCCAGCTTCGCAGGCCTCGGCCTGCCACAGAGAAACCGTTCTTTAACCCCTTGCCTTATGATTTATTTTACGGTTTTAGTAATTAGAATTTCTGTGTAGTTCACAATTTCTTAGAAAAAGGAGAAAATGTAAATCTATGTCTATATGTTCTCCAATGGCTTTACATTAACAACAACAAAATAGAATTATATTTCGGTTTAAAGGAAATTAATAACATACATCTTTATTAGACTCTGTTCAGAATCTTCATCACGTCTCTCAGACGATATTGTAAGCGAAGGGGTTAAACCAGCAAATCGATGGAGAAACAAGATACTCGCTGGTTGCTCGACGTTTCAACAAAGCTTGTGAACTTCGGGGACGTTCGGAGAAACATGGGGTAGTTCCGATTTAACACGTTGACTGCCGCGCGCATTTTAGGTGGTTTGCGCCAACATGAATTTTATATTATGCGATGCATATTACGTTGAAATATTATTTACAGCAGATAAGTTGAGTTGTCTAATCATGTTTAATGCATTTTTCGTGGTGGGGGTCACCGGTGACCCCCGAGGCGCCGTAGGCCATTTTTGCGAGTATCGCTTGTTTTAAATTGTTGTGCTCGAGTGGCTAAGCAGCTTCTCTGTTTACTTATTGTTAGTCTTATTGAGTGCGTCCAACAATCAGACAGTGTTGGGATATTGCACCTTATTTTCGCGCATGCGCGACGATTTTAGAGCCAGTACAGTCGAAGTTGGGCTAAAATGGAGTACTTTGGTCACCCCGCATAAGTTCGCAAAATTGTTTTCCATTCGATTTTTGAAATATGAATGTATAACATGTGTATGTCAATGAAATACCAAAAATTCGTAGCACGCTCCTCTTGTCGTCCCGTTCTGGATACATACAGATAACATGTATATTTTTCATGTGTTAATAAAATGATTTTTATGTGTTCTGTATGGCATTAATTTCTTCAAACCATTATATAGTAACAATGGTATTATTCAAAAATTGAATAAAATGATTTTTGTGTTCTGTATGGCATTAATTTCTTCAATCCATTATATAGTAACAATCATATTATTCAAAAATTGAATAAAATGATTTTTGTGTTCTGTATGGCATTAATTTCTTCAAACCATTATATAGTAACAATGGTATTATTCAAAAATTGAATAAAATGACTTTTGTGTTCTGTATGGCATTAATTTCTTCAATCCATTATATAGTAACAATCATATTATTCAAAAATTGAATAAAATGATTTTTGTGTTCTGTATGGCATTAATTTCTTCAAACCATTATATAGTAACAATGGTATTATTAAAAAATTGAATAAAATGATTTTTGTGTTCTGTATGGCATTAATTTCTTCAAACCATTATATAGTAACAATGGTATTATTCAAAAATTTATCAGTATCGATATTTATTCTAATTATGTATTTTTACTATTGGTCGCCGGTCACCGGTGGCCCGTACGGCGCTGCAGCCAAGTTGAGTGCCGGTCACCGGTGACCCCCACGGCAGTCAACGTGTTAAAGAATGAATGTTCCAGGTCTCAGGTGATGTACTCCAGTACCTGAAGCGTTTCAAATCGATTTCGAGGCAGAGAAGGACTCACCTGAATGTATAACCTGGTCTGCGTGCGTGGTGCAGACTTCAGGAAAGCGTTCAGAAAGGAGACTCCTGCGACTCTCAGCGCAATGGCTGCTCTGGGAGCCAGGAGCGCGCCGGCAAGGAATCGGAATCGTCCACCCTCGCCGTACTTGAGCCTCAAAGTGGAGACCGCTTCGGAGACAGCTGCGTGGCCACCCGGTGCTTGGCAGACCTTCGTCAGTAGCTGGAGCACAATAATGAATTCGTCCAGGAGTTACTTAGAGGACGGGAACAGCAGAAGGAGGATGAAGAGGAGGCAGGAGGAGGATATTTTCATGGCGGTCCCTGGCCGGCAGAGTTAATGCCCGTCAACAGTTCCTCCGGCGGCCTGGGGGCGAAGATAACGATCTCTTTATTCTCATTATATCCCCCTTCGAGAACTGGCAGGTTTCTGTGATCACGTGCCGTGGAAGTAATTACCCCAGTTCGGTTAGTCAATGTTTCTGATCGTAACCGCGATGCTTGCATGCGCTTCCTCGCAGGTAAATGGGAAACGAGAGGGAGAGAGAATGAGAGAAAGAGGGAAAGATAGAGAAAGAAGAGGAACGCGTTGAGGCCACGTTGCGCGCATGAGTTTGCAAATGAAGCTGGCCGAATAACGTTCGGATAGATGATAAAAACTGGTTCCGAAGACGGACACTCTCGAAATAACGGGGCCCGGAGGCCGTCGAGCGGACCGTGTTCGCTGGAAACCTGAGTTTACGAGCATCTCAATGGGTCAGAGATGCCCGGGATCTACCGCGAACAACAAACAGCGAGATTGACCCACAATCAGACCACACTTTGCCCGAATCGTTCCGAGAATTCTTTAATTAATCGTTTTGTTTACAGTTTAAAAATACGAGTCCCCCCCTCCTTGCGATTCCAGAAATAACGCGACCTTCTCCGTGGTAGGTTTAGTGTTAAAATACAAGGACACGTGTGTAAGGTAACAAACATTGTACAAACACACATAAACAAAAATTTGATTTATCTACTAAAAGATTCCTTATTGTCAGCATAGAGATGTCGGTAATGTGTGTAAGATAACAAACATTACCGGCATCTCTGTTAGAAATATCAGACACCCCCCTCAGCGTGTGCGTATTGCGTGTGCGAGTGCGCATGTGCGTATGCGCATAAGAGAGTCGGCGTCGCGTGCGAAGCGTCTAATGCTTAGAAACTAGTTGGATAGAGTTCTGTCTGTAAAAGTAAAATTAATATCGAACATTGTATTTTTTGTTACGAAAGCTATACAGCCAATACACTTAAGTTTAATAATTGTTAATCGTTTATATATATATATATATATATATATATATATATATATATATATAGTTTTTATTAAAACAAGGAACAACTTCCAAATCACTAAATCCCAATAATCTCTATGCTGACAATAAGGAATCTTTTAATATAATAAATCAAATTTTTACCTTGTCCTGGTTTTTACAAAAATAATCCACGAAATTCAGAATTTGCATAAAGATCCGCAGTCTAGTTATTACAATTGAGAACTACCTAATCCCAGCGAATCTCGTCTCTCCGGCTCCTGTGGCAGCGAGAGAGCTGATGTTTAATTGCCATCGGAGTGTTATGTCACGCGTGTACGCGGCATTAACATTATTATGAATGACGAGGAAGCGATGGTGCCTCGATAAGGCGATCGGCCAAGGTGTACGTACCGGTGCTACAGATTTAATCGGTTTTACCGGCGTTAAAATAAAATGCGTGTTGGATCTAGTCCGGTGATGGGACACGATCGTTTATCTTTATGGATTTATTAAAGCCGATACGCGACCGATAAAAATGTGATAAAACGCGAGAGAACAAGAAAAATGTTTCTACGATGTAGCGAGAAAGCTCTCTCTCTCTCTCTCTCTCCCTGTGGAGAATATAATCCGAGAGCATAGGCGAGATTCGCTCTCTCTCTCTCTCTCTCTCTCTCTCTCTCTCTTGGGGAGGACAAGTTACTTTTTTGATTAACAGTACCGCGGCACTCGGAGAACGGAAGTGACGATTGTTACCTGAAGAGCTAGAACCCGGGACCGGTTCAAGCTACTGGTCAGACAGACTGCCAGCGCGAGAAGACCGGGCTGCGCCTGCACCAGCAGTCTCGGCGCATCGGTGCATCTCTCGGCGCACGCAGCCAGACACTCGACGCATCCCAGCTCGTCCAGAGCTGCTCTTCTGGTACCGACACGCGGACCCGTGTGACCGGAAGAGGGTGGAGAACTTTGAGCAAGCTGAACACCCCGCAGGGTCTCCAACAGCAGCGTGATCCCATCGGCGGGCGGCGAGGCAAATTCCTGGACGAAGCTGCAAATTAATATCAATATTCGTTTCAGATACAAGTTTCCGTCGTCGCGCTGCAATTTGAGGACAACCGGCCGAGATGCACTCGTTAACGATGCAATTTCTCAGATCGCAGTCTCGCTCGTTTTGCACGAACGTATTGACTCTTTTAACGCTAACTGTATCGAGCACGAAATGTGACTGGTATACGCGTTGTCTTACGAAAATTACAAAACTGAATTTATTTAAATTTTTATAAGAATGTGTGCTTGATAGACATTTATTTAATAATTTTTAATGGAAGTATCTTCGCAATTTCAATAATTATGAAATAAAAGATTTGAAACCGGTCATTTGACCAGGCCATGGTACGGTTAGCGTTAAAGATAATTGCATTTAAATTACATTGTTTTGTCTTGAACTATAGTCATGCGTGTCTTGAACATTTTTAAACATTTGACCTATAGTAACCCAACCATTTTTTTATCTGATAAATTGTCTAAAATTGACAGTAGAATGGAAATACGTCTTGAACATTTTTAAACATTTGACCTATAGTAACCCAACCATTTTTTTATCTGATAAATTGTCTAAAATTGACAGTAGAATGGAAATACGTCTTGAACATATTTAAACATTTCACCTATAGTAACCCAACCATTTTTTTATCTGATAAATTGTCTAAAATTGACAGTAGAATGGAAATACGTCTTGAACATTTTTAAACATTTCACCTATAGTAACCCAACCATTTTTTTATCTGATAAATTGTCTAAAATTGACGGCTCTGAATGGAAATACGCCCTTCAGATCGGAGACTCGAGTAAACCCTAGGAAAGGAATCTTTGGAAATTTTTTTCTCGGACGATCACTTGGTGAAACTTCCTGAAACTTTTACGATGTTGTCGGCCATGTTTCAACGTGTGATGAGAATTTTTTTAATTCACTATGACCGCTATTTTCGGACTTATTAATAAAATTAATATTATGAACCAACCAAATTACTTGAGTCTTCTCTTTTAATCCACGCATTTGCATCGCCATTTTGTTTTAACTGCAATCAAAGTATCAAGATAATTGGACGTTTCAGTAACATTCTATTTTATTGTATAGCTCGTGACACATTAATGCTTGAATGCATAGTATGACCCAATGTTTGACGCTCTGATTGAAGATCTGTGTTATGAAATAAAAATCGTCTAAATCATTTTTAAGAACTAAAATCTAAACGACAACGTCCATTTAGTGCTTCATCTATCCATTTTCATCGTAAATGCATATAAAAGCCGCAGTCAATTAGAGACAAAATTTTGTACTACTCCGAAGAAGATATTGATAAATCTTATGATTTCGGCGCAATCATAAGATTTATCAATATACTTCATTTCGATCGAAAGAAATTACACCGATCCAAAGAAGAGTCTCGGTGCGAAGAAAGAAGATTGTCAGATTATTATCAGGTGCATCGAAGAGCAGGCAAGTGTAAAGAATCGTGAGTGGTTTTTTTTGAGAAGCGAGATGTCGAGTCGCTAGAGTGTCTGTCAGGACGAAACGCGAGGTTTTTGTAATTGATTTCAAGCCGCGTGTGGTTGTCGTATGTGTTTTGCAAAGTGGCGCGTGATTGACTTAATTCCCTAATTGTATAGAGGTGGACCGGAAGCATCTGTAACGGTACGAGAACGTGGCCGTGACGGAGGAGCCAGGCCGGTGCCGACGGAGAGGAGCCATTGAACCGCTGACAGAGAATGAAAAAAACAGTAATTACATAATTATGGGACCACGCGATAAACAGAAAAAGGTAATCCGGTTTTATAAGGCGCACCGGTAAGCGAGTTCCTGCGCGGTTGTCAACGGAGCGATTATAAGTGTGACGGTACAAGAACCGGGCAACTATTAACGAAGTTAATGCCGAGGAAGAGGAGAGGAAAGTACGGTTCAATTAAATTACACGGTCTCGCGGTCACTGAAAACATCATTATTAAGTAGAAAGGGAGAGACAGAGAGAGAGAGAGAGAGGGGGGGGGGAGAGAGAGAGAGAGAGAGAGAGAGAGAGAGAGAGAGAGAGAGAGAGAGAGAGAGAGAGAGAGAGAGAGAGAGAGAGAGAGAGAGGAATCCGTAGAACGCACAGTGACAAGTTTCGTCGAAATACTGGACAAATATTTTTACACCTACGGATTTAATTCAGTTACGACAGAAACAAGGTTGTGCGATTTGAAACGGAACATTGACAAAATTCGGATGGTAAAATTTCTTAAAATGGAATACTTCGATTCACTTAAAGTTTTGAAAAATTCGGCTCCTTTGCCTTTCCTCGTTTTCAAAGAAATGTCGTGCTGAAGATCGCACAATTCTAGTTGAAATTCGATGGGCTGTTCTTCGATTCTAACAGTTGAAGGGTTCTCAAAAGATAAGTTCTCATAGATTCTATGACGTTCACATTCTTACAATTTGCTCGAAGATGGTCGAATTGTAGCGTTTCTGCTGTTTCAGATTGCACGAACTTGTTCTTGTCACAAATACGTAAAATCCTCATGTTATAATAAAATATAATAATAATAAAAATATTTGATCAGGATTTCGATGAAACTTGCCATTGTGGTGGCTGATCGGGGGAAACACGAATAATCCGACGCCGATATCGATTCGCTGATCGATAAATGAAAATTCCATCGTTTGTCCACCGCGGCGGATATCGATGCTCGATTGTCAGCGAGAGTCTCGGATGTCTATCGACGTCGTTATTGCTGTTTTATGCGCGATTGTTCTAGCAACTGAGTCTCCGCGTTACGATATCGCTTTACCAGATATATCGTATTCATCGATCGTTCGCGACCGGCAAGACGAATAACACGATCGTTTCCTCTAGTTTAACTGTATATGTGTGTGTGCGTGTGGAGACACTTGCGCGACGAGCTTTAGTCCTTCGCGGACGAGGTGCAAGGACGAGGAAATAGATATTATGACTGTCAGAGGGAGTGACGTGTCCACGGGACGAAGAAGTTTGTTTCAATGCCTGGCTGCGAGTTTCTTCTCCTGGACAACGAGTCCGCGCCCGTAATGGACGAGTCCTATCTTCGATCGTGTCACGTTAGTTTCCTTAATTATACAGCTGAAACACGTGTAGCATGGTGCACCAGCCGGTCTGTCAGCATCGTACGCCTCGCAGCAATCTCTCTCCGATCGGAGCCGTGAGAATCTTCTTTGCCGAGAGGCCTTTTGTCACTTTCTAGAACCTCCTTTGTTACCTTATGCAATCTACTTCTCGAGCTAGTGTCTCGTCGTCGGGACCGTCATTCGCCGATTTCCTATTTGGAAACACTTTTTCAGTTGGGAACGTTCGATCGTTTCGATCGGATCAGTTCGTTGATCGTCTCTACCAAGTTCTACTACAGTAAAAGGAGCAAGCAATCTTCTAACTGCCGGTGACGAGTTAATTCGTCGCTCGAGTTCGATGTCGTCTTTCAGAAAAATTGAATTCTTTTCTTAACACATTGACTGCCATGGGGGTCACCGGTGACCAGCACTCGACTTGGCTACAGCGCCTTGGGGGCCACCGGTGACCGGCGACGCAGCAAATAATAATAGTACATAATTAGAGTAAATATGGATAGTGATAAATTTTTCAATAATACCATTGTTACTATAATGGTTTGAAGAAATTAATGCACGAAAAATGCTTCAAGCATGATTTTATAACTCACTTTATTTGCTGCAAATAATATTTCAACATAATATGACGCATAATGAAAAATTCATGTTGGCGCCTTGGGCAAACCATGGAAAATGCGCCTGGCAGTCAACGTGTTAACACCATCGCAAACATATTTTATTAAACGCTCTGAATAATATGCATTACAACTTTGAATAGTAGAGTAATATAAAATAAATTTGACTGTATTCAAGTAAATTGCGATACTGGGAACGTGTTAGTTCAATGAATAACTCTTTCATTTTGTTGCGTCTTAGTTTGCAGAAATATGTATTATTCGGGACAGCCAAAGTGGTACTCGGAAGGAATGCGAAAAGAAGCTGTCCGATTGGTCAGACTGTGGTCTTGATCAGGAATGGGCATTTTTGTCTCAATTGAGACAAACCGTCTCCACCATAGCGCCCTCTGTCCCCTTTCAGCAAGCGCGGTACAATGGGGCAACGAAGACACGAGACATCAGCGTACGCAACGAATGTGCGCGCTTCATGAAAGAGAGGTTGGTGGGAGAAGCACGCGTTTGAGGGCCTCCATCCTGCACACCACTGTATTACAACTTTGAATAATAGAGTAATATAAAATGAATTTGACTGTATTCAAGTAAATTGCGAGACTGGGAACGTGTTAGTTCAATGAATAACTCTTTCATTTTATTGCGTCTTAGTTTGCAGAAATATGTATTATGCGGGACAGCCAAAGTGGTACTCGGAAGGAATGCGAAAAGAAGCTGTCCGATTGGTCACACTGTGGTCTTGATCAGGAATGGGCATTTTTGTTTCAATTGAGACAAACCGTCCCCACCATAGCGCCCACTGTCCCCCACCAGTATCCGCCATTACCATAGAGGAAGGGAGAGCTTCGCCCGTCGCAAACAATGCGCAGGCCTCGCGCATGAAAGAGAAGTTGGTGGGAGAAGCAGGCGTTTGAGGGACCTCTCTGTGCCCAACTCTGCTGTAGACTCTCCCGAATACAACAGAGTATTTTATCGCAGCGTTATAAACATTGTGTTAATAATATTTAGAGAGGCATTCTTAACGCATCAACTTTCCGGAACGTTATCGAAACGCGAGAAGAAGTTAAAAATTGCAGGATAGTATATCGTGCCATCCTGGTCTTGATATTCGCTGAAAAGATTACTGTACTATAGTGAGTACCACTTTGGCTGTCGCGGAATATAGATGTAGATGTGTAGAGTAGCACTGTTGTGTTATTTTCAACTGATTTAAATTATTGAAAGACGAAAGAAACTTCTATATCTTGCAGTTAACGCAAACAACTTTTATTTTGCATAAAAATACGCAGTTTGGTGGAGTCATTGATTTGGCAAACAAGTGATTCGACTATGATTTGGCTACTAGGATAGTGGCTAAAGTTTTCGGTCACAATATTTGTGTATTTTGTTCGCTAAAGTTTATCTAATCTACGGCAGACTATATTCCGCACTATCAGCCAGTCCCGATAAAAGCCGATCCGGGTTCTCGGCAGATTCTGCAATCTTTGACATATTATTTATAATCTTCCATCATCCTTTTACGTGCGGGATTGATAACAGAAAAATAACATTTGATAATGATAACCAGTCAACGACCGATCGGGACACGTGCTTTCCCATTCTGGAGTTAAATATACATACTAAATAGATGTCTTGATAAACGTGACTGGATCAAACTTTTGACTTACAAATAATTTCAATCCTCTAAACCAACGTTTCTCAAACTGTGGAAAATGGCACACTACGTTATTTTTGGTGGAATAATTTTTACAATTTCATTCCTACTTTCCTGAAAATGTAGAAAATGAAAGTTGAATAATTGATCGGTTTTCTTTTTTCTCATGGATATTTCATGTGACAGCGATATCACGAATGAGTTCAAAAAAGATAACTTCTGCACTTTCTGGATTATGTGTTGAAGGCTTAGTTGAGGCCTTTGTTGTTGCTTTTTTTTTATTATAAACACTCAATTTGGAATGTATTGATTTTTAACCGGGGAAATACTTCTATGATGGTACGCATATTTTTCGATTTTTATTTATGTAGTAGAAAATTTAAAAAGTTTGAGAACCCCTGCTCTAAACGATTGATTAGAAATCAAATTCCACGATTCTGTTATCGATATTCACCCACTAGAGAAAACACACATGTTTTTTTTTCTTCTGGGAGGTCTCGCACGACAAAGAAACGACAATCACTCTGATTGTAAAATAAATCATAGCGCAAGGGCTTAAGTTCGAAAATGAATCATAGCTAAAAACCAAAGTCTCGTCAGAACACCACCATCATCGTTCGTTCGTCAGGGAGTTGTTGTAGTATCTCGAAATTTTTGCCGGCCGCTTGGTCAAACAATCATAAATCACGCTGGTCTGTGTCCCGGTTCGAAGAAAGGAATAGATGGAAAAAGTAAATGGTATTCAGAGAGAGAGAGAGAGAGAGAGAGAGAGAGAGAGAGAGAGAGAGAGAGAGAAATGTTCGGCCAGACTCTATAAACACCGTGTATAAGCGCCGTGCACGCGGATTGAATGCATGCAAATGAGTATTAAAACGTTTTCTATGTAGCCGGGCCTATGTACTCGTCGCCTATTTACCCACGGGTAAACAGCCAGGGAAAGAGAAAGAAAGAGAAAGAGAGAGTCCCCTATCTAACAATAGACGCATTATGTTACCGGTCGTATTATGCATACCGTGCTAGAAGTATCGTGTGATGGCCGGTTGTCGATGCGCGGCTGTGTGCGTGCGCGAAATACAAGCATGCGTCGCGATTCACACCATGGTTCGCTTTTGTTGGCCCCGCCTTAAAAATCGTACTGTACCATGGTGTTAGAAAATGAAGGTTGCAGAGAATGACGAGGATGGACCACCCTGGAAACGCTCTAGACATCGATAGGCTTCAAATTTTGCTGTAGGAGCATTCTAAATCACCTTTTGTGAAGTTAGGCTATGGCGGCGTGTTTTCGGAGTATGAAAAGATGGAAAAAGGAGAAGGAAGCGTTTTCGTTCTAGGCCCGCTAGAGGACTCGTCATCAGTAAGGCTATCTAGCGTGCCTTAGACGCGGGATGTCGTAACGTTCAAAACGTTCTAAAAACATCACTGCTGCACGCCGATAATTTTTTTGGCATTCACCTAACGTTAATAACATATTCACTTCTGTGTCAAAAGTAGCCATAATCCCAATGTTACTGCTGGAAAAACAGCTCTAAACTGAAAACGTTTTCATAGATAAGTGAGTCAAACTCAAGATTTGTAAATATTATTGTTTGTGTTTCTTCACGAATAAGCAAAGGACTCGAGCGCGTATAATTCCATAACGCTATTTCCGAGCGCTTCAAGTACCTACAACTCGAAACTTCAAACTGTTATATCTCATCATGGAAGTATCTGACAAAAAAATGTATCAGACAAAATTGACTTGTTTTTTCCTGTAGAATCTAAATATGTAACATTTTATAGGGGGTTCCATTTAAAATTTCAAAGGTACCTCCCCTCCCCCGTTAAAGGGGAAGGGAGGCCACTTCACGTTTATGTAGTCAGAAAGGTCCTTCAGTTCCATGCAATTTAAGACTAAGAACTTTAAAATCGATGGCATAGTTTTCGAGATATTGAGCTGTTCAGAGTTGTGTGGGCCACCCTGTATATACAAACAGAGGAGATATGTACAATGTTTTTCCCATACCCGTAACAAAAAAGCAAAATGTGACGGATATGCTCACATTGATTTTACATATTTGATGCGATGACAAAAGAATTGTTTGAAAGATTATAAAGTTCTAAAAAGCACGAAATGACGTCCGAAATGTCAGTTCTGAACATATACAATGACTTTGCGACTTAGAATAATGTTAAGTAATAATAAATGGAAGCAATACCATCTCTACACGTAAAATGAAATTACTTTCCGAACAACCCAATATAAACAGAGAAAGATTTAGGTAGCAGCGGGAAAGGTGTTGCGGTAATGTCCCTCTGTTGACGAGCATAGGAAGTAGCCGCCACAAGGCGTTTAAGGAAGAAACGAATTTTTAGTGGAGATTATTTGTATCTCCTTGATTATTATTATATCTTTGGATCTTTCCTATAAAGGAACATGGTTCTGTAAGTGGGCGAGGTTTCATTGCTCTCGATTTGTGTGGGACCAGAGCCCTACGAAGCAGTCTATGGACAACAAACTCTATAATTTTTAAAAATCTGCCTTCCACGGCTGCAAGAATTGTTTATTTTAAATTTGTATGTTTTTATCGAAATAGTTGGAATTTCGAGTTTAATGAGAATATATTTAATAGCTGGTGGTATGCGTAGACGATGAAAGAGTCAGAAGGATTTTTCTTAAACTGAGTGTTGTTTATAGATTTATTAGATCGTTGTGAGGTAAGGTCACAAAAGTGTATAATGTATAATAAAGTATTTAGGCTTAACAATGCACAGAAGGTATTACAGTATTAGTAATTAGCGCGGGACACTGCACACACACACGCACCGCGTTACGCTCAGCACACCAGAGAGCTCGGCAAAGGTCGGCAACTCTCGGGTGGTTTGGGCATCCCTCTCATACACACAGAGATTACTCTCTTTACACTGAGAGCAGTCCAGATTACTTCCTGGGACAATCCCGTAACACACACAACGTCGAAGAAAGAAGGAACTGTTGAAACTGCAAGCTCAGTCTTTATTTTGCAGTTTCTGTGTAATATGGGCGTGACTTGCTCCGAGTGGGCGTGGTTTCTCGGCTCCGTTGCCATCTACGGACCCATTACAGCGCCCCAGAGTGCAATCTAAGCTCGCTCTATTAAATGTTTGCCTATTTCACAGAATTTTGTGAGAGATCGTGAGCAGACGCTTTAGCACCGCAGACTGCAGAGCAACGAAAGCAAAATGCGCTCTCTCTCTCTCTCTCTCTCTCTCTCTCTCTCTCTCGGGACAAGGGTGTGGAAAATGGTGTCTGACAGCGGACGTCTTGATTGGTGTGAAGCGGCGGCTCGTGGAATCGAACAAATGAAGCTGACCGCTCGAAGGGCCCACGGCGGATAATCGTTTCTATTTAAATTCGACGCCCCGAGGTGTATACAACTCCTAGTCCCCGGCTTATGGGATTTAACGGGGATCGCGTGTGCGAGCGTGTCCGTAGGCCAATGAAAAATCGCGTGCCGGATTCGAGGAGGACAAAGAGGAATTTTGTTCCAAGGCGAGCGACTCCGCTATCGAAAACACGCTTTCCTGGAGACGTCATGCGATGCCTCCACCTCTGCCTGGGCTCTGCCTGAGCTCTGGCTGTGCTCTGGCTGGCATGGGTGCATTATATTACACCCTGCATTATGCAGACCACGCCGGGCACGTAAGAATGCCTTCGGTAGACGAGGCATGAATATCAAGCATTCGTTATTGCTCGGCTCTGTGTGGGCACACCCTAAAATCCACAGCGCGATGGACGACGCGACCGAAGAAAACGAAAGGACGCGACGACTACGACTACGACGACTACGCGACGACCGTGTGTTTCTCTTTCACGCGATACTTTCGGTCTCCGCCGTAAATGTATTGCAAAATTTACTACACCGTAGCATCTTCTCGCAGTCTGACCGCCGTTGCTTGCCGAACGCTCGCTTTGTGGGAACCATAGACGACGTAGGACAAATTAATCCTGCTACGATGCAACCTACGGGGAAAATTGCGTTTATTCGAACCAATAGACCAGGTTTATTTATTGCCGATTTCTGCACCGTTCCTGATTTTGAAAGATAATCTTATTTTCCTTAGGTTTTTTAGTATTAGGCTTCGTAAATTAAATTGAAGCCTGTAGGCTGCACACAGGGTTTTCGATTGTCAATGAGAGAAAAATTGCGTGCTTTGTCGTAAATTACTCGACTGCGGACCTTTATGCAAAATAAAAATTATTCAAGTCAGTTATAAGAAACAGGAGTTGAATGGAAGTCATTTTTTTAATTTAATAATTTTAACAAACCGAAAATGGTACAATGACGTTCATACATTTTTTCAATGACTTTACAATTCTGTATTTGATCTATTCATTTTTATCATAAATGCGTAAGATTCGTAGTTTATATATTTCAAACAAATTGCAGTGTGTTTTGCTTTTGATTATGAACTGCGGCTCAATTTAATACCGAAGATACGAACGCAATTTTCTGAACAATGTACTAAAATCAACTGTGATTTACTTTCTATTTAATGTATGTTTTATTCAACTTGTTAATCGTGTGTGGAATTTAATCAACACCTAACTAGGTAAGAATGTTTCTAGTAATCAAAATACAGCTGCGAAAAAAGGACAACGCCTTGATCTGTAATCATTGCAAGTCTATTACATATCTAAGCCATTAACGATTACATGTTAATCAGTGCACTAATTGCCAATGAACAGAAATTGTGCCGGAAGCGAGTTGCGTTCGCCGCAGGATGATCAAGCTAGGTATCGTCTCACTTTCCAATCGAGACGAATAAAAGTGAATGTTAAATGCGGGTCTGACTCAATTAAAATTAATTAAACGAGCATCTCGATTCAGGAAGGGTGGGGTCTGCTGCGAGGTGCATCAAGGTAGCCACCGGGACTCCTTGTCAACTATCATCGATCACAGGAGCTTTGATTGCAATCTGATTTATTCTGAAACTTCTGGTATAATAATTTCAGCTTTCAGAAGTTCAAAGATTACCGTGGGAATACATTTTAAGAATTACCCGAAATTAAGACCTAGGTAATGGTCATGTTTCTTCATTTTTGCAATACGATTGCGTGATTCCTTCAATTTGAGCCCCGAAACGTTTATAAATTCCTACGGAAACACATTCTAAAATTAACGCGAAGGATCCCCTTAAAGTGGAGTCAATTTGGCCCGAGCAGACGGTCGGATTCTTCGATTTTGTAGACATGAATCCGTATTTTTTCTTTAACTTAAGTGCACTTATAATAAATTACAATCTCTCACCTTTAATTTAAGCCCTCAAACGTTTAAAAATTCCTACGGAAACACATCCTAAAATTAACGCGAAGGATCCCCTTAAAGTGGAGTGAATTTGGCTCGAGTAGACGGTCGGGTTCTCCAATTCTGAGGACATGAATTCGTATTTTTTCTTTAACCTAAGTACACTTATAATAAATTACAATCTCCCACCTTTAATTGAAGCCCTCAAACATTTAAAAATTCCTACGGAAACACATTCTAAAACTTACTCGAAGAATCCCCTTAAAGTGGAATAAATTTGGCCCGAGCTGATGGTCGGGTTTCGTAGATTGTTCCACATCTGTTCACGATTGCTTTTGATTAATAAAATTGATGATTATCAAGAAGAAGGCATAGAGTTCAATTTCTCTCGCAAAGAGGACTATCGTAACCGCAACAAGTTCCACGAACCGATACGAAAAGGCGTCGTTGCTGGCGCAGCTAGAAACAGAAACGAGATCAGATAATCGCGTGAAAAAAGAAACGAGACTTCCTCGGTTTCCATTAGGTAGGAAGCGGTTACGCATTCGCTGTTAGGCGAAGCGGAAGCATCGTGGGGTATCGCGGGTTCGGTGGCCGGTCGAGGCTTCTTCTCTTGCCCGATGTTCATATTCCACACTGCCTTTCGAGACAGGAAAAAAAAAACGGGGAAACGGGGCCTGGCTGTCTATAAAATAAGCGCGTTAACTCCGCAAACATGTTTTTCCGCAGTTGGCGTTGTAATTACTCGGTTCAAGGTTCACATTAATTAAAATCCGCTGCGTGTAACTGCGTGTCCCGCTCCACGGCACGCCGCAAGGGACTTCATTATGCACACTGGCTTGCGAACGCATTCAAAGTCGCGGGCAGACACTTGTAGACGATGCACTGTGATAACCATCAACATCTGGGATGGACAGTTATCTAATTTTCATAGCGTTATTTACTGTCTATCTTCTTAATTCGATCTCGTGTGTTGATTATACTTTACTTTGTAATTTTCTGCTGGATCAAGTGAGCAAGGAGTATACCGCGAGATTGCAAACGTCACTGTGACTGTGGTAGCGAACGTTCTAATGTCCGTCCCACTTCGCTTGTAATAGTATTCGCAAGAAAGATGCCTCGCTCAAAGAGTAACCACTCCCACCGCAGACATAAAAAATATTTCGTTATCCTGTGGGAATGCCGGTCCATCCTGTACATTGTATCGCGCCCGTGCTCCTGCCGGGGCGTGCAATAAAGACGGTATAATAACGACGATAATGGCAAGTCCGTTTCGTTACGTGTTCCATTGTGAGTCAGGTGAAATTCGTTCCGGGCATACAAAGCTGTTCAGGTGAATGGAGGCAGGGATCCATTGAGGCGGGCGTGTCAATCGAGGAAGAGGAGATTTTAAAGGGGCAATGATTGACAAAAGACACAGGCCGACGCGGAATATCAATGAAAGCGACGCCTGATTCGCATGACAAGGACCGGCGGGTGATACACCACAAACTAACGTAAGAGAAACACACACGTGTACATTATCAGCCAAAAGTTTGGCTACACGTTCCAACGTGCGCGAGATTATTCTGTATTTATCTTTGTCATTGATAGAATTTTATGCGAAATAAAAATTGTTTACATTCATTCCAAGACACAGGAGCCACCGAGGCATTTATTTATTTTCTTAACAATTTCAATCGGTTGAAAATAATGTGTCAATATTTTTGGTAATTATTTAGAAGTTTGCCCTCCTCGATCATTTTGATGACCTTGAAACATATTGTCAAGGTCAAGTTACCGCCGCTCGGTTTATTTCAAGGTCATCAAAATCGGTGAGGAGGGCAAACTTGTAAATAATTACCATATTTTTCAATTCTTTCAATGTTTTTGCCGTTTTGAATAGATTTTATCTTCTTTCTAATAGGTAAACAACAACGGCATTATAGCTGCTGTAACTGTAAAATTAAATCTGAATTCGGAGGGTTAATTACTATAATCGTATTTTTACAACACATACGAAAGATGAGATAAGACACGGCATAAAATTAATAACATAAAATTAATAACCTATAAAATTAATACCCTAACCCAAACCTTACAGCCTGCAATTCTTAACAATTTCAATCGGTTGAAAATAATGCGTCAATATTTTTGGTAACTATTTAGAAGTTTGCCCTCTTCACCCATTTTGATGACCTTGAAACACAGGTTTATTTCAAGGTCATCAAAATCGGTGAGGAGGGCAAACATCTAAATAATTACCATATTTTTCAATTCTTTCAATATTTTTGCCGTTTTGAATAGATTTTATCTTCTTTCTAATAGGTAAACAACAACGCCATTATAGCTGCTGTAACTGTAAAATTAAATCTCAATTCGGAGGGTTAATTACTATAATCGTATTTTTACAACACATACGAAAGATGAGATAAGACACGGCATAAAATTAATAACATAAAATTAATAAGCTATAAAATGAATACCCTAACCCAAACCTTACAGCCTGCAATTCGGTGTGGAGTACAAACGCAGTAAATGTGCTCAAACTTTCGGCCGATAATGTATAACTGCACAAGCGTGACACGAGCATAACAGAAATCTTCACGGCGGTAACATGCTCGCGTGTTGCTCTTTCCATAATTCTTTCGACACCTCCCCGCGGAGCACGAATCGTTTCCCCCAGTGAATCCGCGAAGCTTTAATTGGAAAGGCACACGAGTGTCTAATTAAATGTGGCCGGAGTTAATAAGTCAATAACAACTCGCCGCAGCTCGGCGCGGCGTTCCTTTCGTTGTTTCTTGCTTCGGTTGGTCGACGCACGGTTTAATAACACGTCAGTTTTCATCGGCCGTCTAGTCGCTCTGGTCCCAGGTGGGCACGCGAATGCGAAGATGAGCGATCCGCAGGATCGAGATCGATCCTCGTCCGAAGAAAGCGCGCGGAGGGAAAGCGACGCTCGCCGATGCTTCGCCGACGATTTCGTGTAATCGACGACCATCACCGGGAATTACACATTTCAGGATCTGTCATTATATCTCTCTTCGATTGCTCGACGATGCTGCAATTTCCGATTTGATCGTTCGGGGTCTCTGGGTCGCCAATTACTCGAAATCTGCAGGTTTCGTTTTGCAACGCCGGTGGAACGGAAGATTTACGGTGTCCTTTGATGCGGGTAATGCATGCTCATCGTCGGGTAGAATTGCAATTTCTACGATTGCCGGGAACAATAAATGAAAGAAAACTGTACCTATAAATGTCCTTAAATGCTTCTGATGTCTTTGCAATTGTGCGTCCTACCTGTTCATTTGCCATAAATGCGTGACATCCTCGGGCTGCTAAGTAAATGCCGTTCGTTTGTATTGAGAACGACAATTATTTACACGGACGGGGGATTGTAAAAATAGTTGCGTGACGAAATTCTGGACGTAAAGTTCCACGGTATAGATAAGAAGCATTTTACTTTTCCAATGAAATAATAAAAAGCGTCTAGATTTGATGATTACCATGACATGAATCTGACATGAATTATTATCCATAAAAATGTGAAATACATTTCTGAGAGTATTCAGAGCTCTGTACGATCGAATGATTTACAACCTGTCGCATAAAAGTTGGTAGAGACAGAGCGGTATTCGAAAGCGTCGAATCTCGCCGGTTCTCATATTTGTTCTCGACATCGTGTGCACCAGTTTCCAAGGCACAGAACCATTTCTATTTGTACTATTTGCGGATTTATCATCTAATGGCGAATACGCGCAGTAAAGACGATTTGTTATTATGATTATTATTCTTTCTCGTGGCCGCGCCTCAGCGAGCCCGTTTTTTTTTCCACCCGTCGAATCCACGTGCATCCGCTCCAAATACCAGACGCGATCCGCTCGAGCCCTGTTGGATGTGATCGTTCGACGACGTAATCAATCCCGACAGGCAATTATTAGGCTCGGCTCGAAAATAAATCGATCCCGTCAGGTGGTAGGGAGGCAGAAGACGGTGGTCGGTAAAAGCCGCCTCTAAACGCTCTAATAAGATCTCGTCGAGTGATACACGGCCCCTGGATCGTCTGGGATCGAGGATGCGCTTCGTAGAGATCGATTTGCACATCGGATACAGTTATACGCGATATCGGTGTTCGTTTATCTTGGAACCGGTGGTTTTGCGCATCCGAAGGTGTTCTGAAAGTTGTCCTGAACTTTATGAGACGTATACGTGTCTCTTTTTGCCCCTCTTTCGCTGAAATTCTCGATTGAGACCTTCGAGGCCACGCCTATTTTACGCAGAGCCAGATCGTTTTCTATTTTTGATGAGTGTTCAAGAGAATGGTATTCAATATTAGAATTATAGAAAGAGATTACGATACCTATTCGATTTTATTATTACTGTCATCTATTTGCACATAGATTGCCCCATGGAACACTGCTTTGACTCTATGACAATCGGGAGCAAAGAAGTCACGCCCGTTCAGAGCAGGCCACGCCCATTTTACGCAGATAGGGCAACATAGCTTCCAGGTTTCTGTGAAAGCTTTCAAGATCGAGAGCGTCATTCTGTGACGTTAAACTATGTAGGTTTGTTCCGACAAAACACTATATAATCCAATAAGATCCAGTCGAGTGATACGCGGCCCCTGAATCTTTCGTAATCGAGGATCGTCCAGATCGATTTGCAGATCGGGAACGCCGGCCGGGCCGATACAGTTATCCGCGATATATCGGTATTCGTTGATGCTGGGACCGCTGGTTTTACGCATCCGAATGTGTTCTGAAAGTTGTCCTGAACTTTGTGAGACGTATACGTGTCTCTTTTTGCTCCTCTTGTACTGGGAAAAATTGAGACCTTCGACGCCACGCCTATTTCACGCAGAGCCAGATCGTTTTCTATTTTTAATGAGTGTTCAAGAGAATGTCGATTATGGTATTTGGTATTAGAATTATAGAAAGAGATTACGATACCTATTTGATTTTATTATTGATATTATTACTGTCATCTATTTGAACATAGATTGCCCCATGAAAAATTTTGGCTCCGCCGCAATAGGAAGCAAAGAAGTCACGCCCGTTCAGAACAGGCCACGCCCATTCAGAGCAGGCCACGCCCAGATAGGGCAACATGGTTTCCAGGTTTCTGTGAAATCATTCAAGATCGAGAGCGTCACTCTGTGACGTTCAACTATGTAGGTTTGTCCCGAGAAAACACTATATAATCCAATAAGATCCCGGCGAGTGATACACGGCCCCTGAATCTTCCGTAATCGAGGATCGTCCAGATCGATTTGCAGATCGGGAACGCCGGCCGGGCCGATACAGTTATCCGCGATATATCGGTATTCGTTGATGCTGGGACCGCTGGTTTGCCCGGTTATCCGGTCTCCTCGCGATATAAACTGCGATCGTCCGTATGTGGGACAATCGCGTTTGCCATATGGTTGCGCGCTGTCAGACACCTGGGACCGTAGAAAATCTCCCGGACGAGGTGACGAGTCGCGAAAGAAACGATCGTCGAGCGTCAAACGGTCGTCCTTAATCGTTCGTCGCGTGTATAACGGCGCGTCGCGCGATCTTCCTTCGAGATCGGGCTCCCTCTCTCTCTCCAAACCGTTTATAATGCGTTCTCGTAGCGAAATCGCCTCGGGCTGCGGTTGCAACTTTAATTTTAGAACGGCCGTCGGCCAACGGCTCACAAATTACGCGGCGGTCGCGTGGTTCAGCGCATTCAACGCGCTGTGTTATTCCTGCGCATCCATTTTGCGAGAATGACGGGGCATACGTTTTTATACTCCCATTTTTTGCCCTTCTTTCGCTGCAATTTCCTTAGCTAGGGAAAAATTGGGAGCTTCGAGACCACACCCGCTCTGCCAGCCACGCCCATTTCAAGTACAGCGAGACTGTTTCCTGTTTTTGACAAAAGTGCTCAAGATCAAGACTGCTTTTTTTTCTACTTTTGAGACTCGAGGTTTGCCTTGAAGAACATCCGACGAGGCTCGGGGCACGAGCATTTGTTAATCATGTTCTAAACGAGTGTTTATTGATGTTTGAATGCTTTTGGCGCACAGGTTGGATCCTTGAATAATATTCTAAGACACTATTTGCAAATTACTACAATATTTTCGACGTTTCGATCTTGTTTCAGATCATTTTCGAGAAAAATTTTTCTTAAGAAAACTTTCTTTAAGAGTGTTTAGAAATGCCAAGTAGCCGGTCATTGTCGTCTTCAGAGCTGAATTTTTTAGAGAATATGAACTTTAGACTACATTTGAGACTAAATTGACTCACAGAAAAGAAGCCACGCCCATTCAGAGCTGGCACCGCCCATTCAGACAACGCCACGCCCATTCAGAGCAGGCACCTCCCATTCAGACAACGCCACGCCCATTCAGAGCAGGCACCGCCCATTCAGACAACGCCACGCCCATTTGGGATCACGTCATGCCTATTGTAAGAGTAAAAAACAAGCGGAAGGAGAGTAATTCACGTCTGATGCAGTTTTGGGTAGAGATTTCTTGCTGCTTGGACTTGAACGCATCCCGTTCACCGCAAATTGTTCGCCGATGCGTTCGCTCGCGACTAAATTGCGCTTAATAAGAGCGAACGAGCGCGCCGATCGAGCTGGAATTAATTCGAGGGCATCGGCTGTGATCCGTGGTTTCTGGTCCCTGGAATTTCGTTCAGGCTTCCTCGGCCCGTCAAATCGAATCGCCTATTTTCGTAACCGATCGCGGTTAAACGGCTTGTGGCGGGGGGGATTTTCGATCGAGGTTTATCGTGGAGTTGCATGTGATCCGCGGCTTTTCAGCTGGGTGGTCCGCGTTAGGTTAGATACGCTGCGCGCACCGTGGAAATTTATTTAATTTAAAATTCCTCCTGCCTCGAACTAGCCACCGTGCAATTAGTTCGTCTCGGGTCTGTTTAGTTTCGCATAAACGGCACTCTTTTCAATCGTCGAGGAAATGATCGTTTTTGCCTGCGTGTAATGCTGGGGATTAGCTCTTCGCGTTCTCATTTTACTCAGATCATTCCTCATCTTCTGCGAATCGCAACGATTTAGTGATAAATTTTTTTATTAAATTTTTATATTATCCGAGTATTTTTCTCCGGAACAGCGATCTGTAAAGTTGACTGTTTATGCATTTTCGGATTAAAAATTCTTTTCGTACATTTAGCAACGTATACATTTATTCTGTTTAGTAGATGTTTATAATGAATTTGGTGAAAGAGGAATCACGTCGGGATTCTTTACAATTCTTCGAATATGAAGCTGTTTAGCGACGAGTCGAATCGAGAGAATTTCGTTAGGATCTTCCAGGTGTAATGCGATTATTCGCGAAAGCGTTTATTAACCAGTTAACTGTGTAGCTCGACTTTGAATATGGCTACTAAAAATGTTTAAAAACTTTATTTATCACATATTGACCTCTCGTCAATTTCTCTGTTTCGTTTCTTTATTTCGCCTTTGACTCGAAAAATTCTAAAATGTCGACAAATTAATAACGCGTTTTAATTTTCATTACAATTTTAACATAAATAGCAAGCAATTAATTTTTATTCCATGACGAGTATACTCGTCAAAAACAGCTAACTGGTTAAAAGCGATCCACAAGGAGTGTGTAGGACACTTTAACACTAGGTTTACGGAGCACTAAAATTGATTATTTTACATTGCTTTATAAAAATAATAAAATTGTATTTACTTAGATCTTTAGCGATTTTTATTGTAATATGTACACAAAAAAAATAAATCTATTTAATAATTCCTCACGAATGCCTCCTTACACTCTTTTTTTTTTTTGTTAGTATTTGAAGTCGCTTCAACTACCAAAGTTATTAGCGACTATCTCAATTGTCAGTGGAGGAACTGGATTACAGTGTCTTAGATATGTTGATGTCCTTACAGAAATTGAGTATGATTCGTTGAATTGGGGCTGAAGTAAGAATATTATTCAGGTTTCCATATAGACCGTGTTTTTTTTCCTCTCTACGTTGTAGTGTGGACATTCTGTGATTATGTGGATTATTGATAGTCTTGTGTTACAAAAAACACATATGGGAGGAGGAGAATTGTTTTCCAGTAGGTGTACATGAGTTAACTTTGTGTGCCCTGATCTAATTCTGGTTATTCTAGTTTGCTCGGTGCGCGTGGAGTCTGGGTTGATATTTAAATCGTAAAAATTTAGTATTGTCTTAGGAAGTGTACTGTTATTGAAGGTTATCCATACTGTATTCCAGTTTTCCCTGCTTACACTCTTAATAATCGTAAATTGAACATTTTTGAATCCGTCATTTTGACGGTCCCCGTAAATCTAGTGTTAATGGTTCCTGGCAGTTAAGCGTCGATAAGTTGCGGAATTCGATCTCGGGACGGGAAGGTTGACTGGTCGGGGACCAGAGAATCGGTGAGTTTATCACGCGTCGGTCAATTAGCGGTGTGTCTAACGATCGCGATTTTACGCGTCATGAATAAACAGCAACGGCCGTGCCCGTTCGCCCGCCGGGAGCGATTCGAGAGACAAACAGCGTCGATCTCTCGTCGGTGGTCAGCAATCGAATCTGCGCGAGAGCGGGTTTAAGTCTCGATCCTTAATCATCCCGGCGCCTAACGGGGACGAGAGACTATTATTTTGCCCTTGCTCGTAGTACGTGATACCCGAGAAACTCGCTCCGATCGGTTCGATCTCTTGGTTTTTGCCAGCGACAGAATCACGGACCGATCTAGTTTCTTTGTTACCTCGATCGTCAACCAACAAGCAACAAGAATCTTATTGCAGGAAATGGAGATTGGTTTTTGCAAACGGTCTCGGATTAGCCGACTGAAACGCGCGCGCGCGCGCTGCGAGCACGAATTGAACGTATCTTTTGCCTTTTATGACCGGTAAACAGTTAATGCGATCGCCGACGTGTGGACAGGCAAATTGAAACGCACCGGAAGCCAACGGCACTCCAGGACGATCCTACCGTCCAACGAGAGAGCAAAGATGTTTAATTCAACAGATCAGACGCACTGCAATTACGAAAGTTTAGCGAGGCGGTAGAGCGAGGATAACATATCTCCGGGCCGCGCGTTTAAGCCGCGAAATTTTTATTATTTGAACCATGCTGAATGCGAAAAACTGGAATCTAGCGGAGTGCTCGACGCAAACTGCTGAGAATTAACCCCTTTATCTGTAATAGCGAGATAGTAGACTGTGGATTTGATGCATTTATCAAATAAATTGATAAGTTACGATTTAAAGTAGGGAAATTAGATCAAGCGAATTTAGGAACATCAATGTTATGAGATTATTTGAAGGTGGGTGTCGATATATGTATAAAAGAATGTGGATTTACCACACACACACACACAAATAATACTTTATTGCGAGAAAACTATAAATGAGCGCATTACGCGTAAACGTGCACTCCCGACCAGTGATCAGATAGAAGAGACTAAAGACACAAACGCACACTCGTGAGTTGGTATGAGGGCGCAACCGATCGCACCAATGCAAAGCCAATTTCCAACAGATGTATTATTTTCAACTAATGAATCAATCCTCATTCGTCCCTCATGTGTCGAATTGGGACAACGGTAAAACATCAAATCAAATGAAACAATAAATGATTCATTTTGCGAATTATTTTCTTGCGAATAAAGTAAAAGATATTTACGCAATATGTTGCTCGCGTATTCGCGTTACGGTCGTTTTTTAGAGAGCATTATTTACAGATCTGTAGGAAGTTGATGAGTTTAGATGTAGGTGATATATGTCCATCCCTTATTTCAGTAGAATTGGCAACAGCAATGGAGATTGATTGGCCAGAAACTTTTTTACTTTTATTTTTTTAATATGAAATATTTCATACAAAAAAATAAAATTTAAAAACGTTTCTGATCAATCGATATGTAAATGGCATCTTTTACGTGAGAAATGTGACAAAGAGACTCGAAGAAAGGAAAAACTTTTTATTTAGCATATTTTTCTCACAGTCGAAGCACAATATGATTATTTTGCAAGGCTGCGCGGTCAAGGAACTATTGCTCTAAGAATCCCGTGATTTTTGAAGACGCCATTGTAGAACAACAGGTTAACCCTTTGCACTCCTAGCTATTTCAACTAAAAAACCAAACATTTCTTCTAACCTAGACTATTTCCATTGTATATCATTTTTTTTATTATATGCGTACGAAACTGATATAGTACTTCGTACAATATTTAAACGTTTGGCAGAGTCGTCATTCGAGCGCTAAGGGTTAATAACCTTTAGTGTTTAGCGTTTAAATTCGGTGCCGTTCAAGGAGCTGTTGCTCTAAGAATCCCGTGAATTTGAAGACGCCATTGTAGAACAACAGGTTAATAACCTTTAGTGTTTAGGGTTTAAATTCGGTGCCGTTCAAGGAGCTGTTGCTCTAAGAATCCCGTGATTTTTGAAGACGCCATTGTAGAACAACAGGTTAAGAACCTTTAGTGTTTAGCGTTTAAATTCGGTGTCGTTCAAGGAGCTGTTGCTCTAAGAATCCCGTGAATTTGAAGACGCCATTGTAGAACAACAGGTTAATAACCTTTAGTGTTTAGGGTTTAAATTCGGTGTCGTTCAAGGAGCTGTTGCTCTAAGAATCCCGTGAATTTGAAGACGCCATTGTAGAACAACAGGTTAATAACCTTTAGTGTTTAGCGTTTAAATTCGGTGTCGTTCAAGGAGCTGTTGCTCTAAGAATCCCGTGAATTTGAAGACGCCATTGTAGAACAACAGGTTAATAACCTTTAGTGTTTAGGGTTTAAATTCGGTGCCGTTCAAGGAGCTGTTGCTCTAAGAATCCCGTGATTTTTGAAGACGCCATTGTAGAACAACAGGTTAAGAACCTTTAGTGTTTAGCGTTTAAATTCGGTGTCGTTCAAGGAACTGTTGCTCTAAGAATCCCGTGAATTTGAAGACGCCATTGTAGAACAACAGGTTAATAACCTTTAGTGTTTAGGGTTTAAATTCGGTGTCGTTCAAGGAGCTGTTGCTCTAAGAATCCCGCGACTCTTGAAGACGCCATTGTAGAACAACAGGTTTATAACCTTTAGTGTTTAGCGTTTAAATTCGGTGTCGTTCAAGGAGCTGTTGCTCTAAGAATCCCGTGAATTTGAAGACGCCATTGTAGAACAACAGGTTAATAACCTTTAGTGTTTAGGGTTTAAATTCGGTGCCGGTCAAGGAGTTGTTGCTCTAAGAATCCCGTGATTTTTGAAGACGCCATTGTAGAACAACAGGTTAAGAACCTTTAGTGTTTAGCGTTTAAATTCGGTGTCGTTCAAGGAGCTGTTGCTCTAAGAATCCCGTGAATTTGAAGACGCCATTGTAGAACAACAGGTTAATAACCTTTAGTGTTTAGGGTTTAAATTCGGTGTCGTTCAAGGAGCTGTTGCTCTAAGAATCCCGTGAATTTGAAGACGCCATTGTAGAACAACAGGTTAATAACCTTTAGTGTTTAGGGTTTAAATTCGGTGCCGTTCAAGGAGCTGTTGCTCTAAGAATCCCGTGATTTTTGAAGACGCCGTTGTAGAACAACAGGTTAATAACCTTTAGTGTTTAGTGTTTAAATTCGGTGCCGGAATTCGGCAATAGCCAGTGATTAATCTTCAGTCGAACCGGGAAAGAATTTCTACGATCCCGATGGACTTCGTCCCAACGGATGGACATCTGTGGACCACGTTCTCTCGTAAAAAGTAACTGTACAAGCCTGATATTCTTGACCGATTAGCGTCGGGGACTTTCGAAGTGTACCAGTCGTTAGTTCCGGTGGGAGAGCGTAAATTCTATTGGTACGATCGCTTGGTCTAATTGTTCACGGATAATCAAGTATGGTTGCTCTTCCGGTTGGACATCGATACGCCTCCGCTCAGTCTCCTTCGAAAGTGAAGCGTTCGGTGCAACACTCTTCCTGCTGTTATTATGCAACGGAGAAATTTTGAAATTCCTAGATAAACTGTGCTGTCAGGAATTTACCATTCGCACTCGAATGGCGATTTTATTTTAATGGCCACTAAAAAATTGCCATTCTATTATTTAAAACAATTTTTATATTACTGTACCTAAGAAATAGACTGCGAGTTTTATGCATTCATGATAAAAACGAGAGAGTGAAATATAATAGAACAGTACTATGAAATCAATTTAAGAATATCCATGAATTATTTCTAGCTTATTGAAGTCTTTAAAGAAACAATCTACTTGGTCGTTGTTTCTTGCATTTGCTGTAGTAAATTTTGCATAAATCATAGAACGCATGAGCTAAATAGAAATGTCATTCTTCCTTCGAGCGATTTTTAAATAAATATTTTAGATTATAGATATACAATATCATATAAATATTAAAGATATTTTTAAATTCTGTCGATCTGTCTCTACTATTTTAAATTGTGGTTACTCGTATTTGTAATAAAATCCGTAGTCCAGTAATAAACTTCATATACATGAAAATAATTAAATCATGAACAATGGAAATATTCAAAATATTTTGTAGATGAAACCTCTACGAGTGTGAAGTATTAATATTTCTTATCGTATGTATAAAACTTTCTTTTCGCCCTATTAAATAGAATACTAGAGTAAGTATGTTAATCTTAACGTATTTTTCTGATTGCCGAATCGTTAGTAAATGTGTTAATTGAACATTCAAACTAGTTTAACATTAGTTTCCTTAATGCTATATAGTTGTGAGAGCTTCGACGGTTCACTTAGGGTATATACTGTTGAAGAATTAGGTCACGAATCGAGTCGGAACTATCTTCTACAGATAATAGTAGTGTCACGGTTCACTAACCTTGGAAACGCTAGCCTGAGGTCGGTTCTAAGTTTGTTCAGCAGCTCGCTGACCGAGGTGAATTGTCTCAAGGTCATCTCGCCGCTTCCGGAAGCATAACCGGAACTGGAGCTGGTCGTCGAGGGCAGGGTGCCTTGAGAATCCTGGACGGTTCCTAATGGACGCCTTCCCCATCGTCTAAGCGCGATAGCGTAGTCCTCTGCGTTGTACGTGGGTGGTCTTAATCGCTCCTGCGAACACAACAAGGACACTGAGCGTTAATGGCCTGACTATCGCTGTGAATACATTAACGAAACGGCTTGGAGACCTGTAACGACTTGATAGAAGCTGATGCACACGAACTCTGTAACGGTCCGACGGTGCAGCGATCGCGATCGAAAGATCGTGCTACCAGAGGGTGTCACGACTTATTTCACGAAGAAGTTATGAAGGAATAAAGCAACATCAGGGCCTGTGGTCTAATTTTTGTCACGTAATCGCAGGGTAAGTGACCGCGAAATAGAAACTCGGTTTCTTCTGACCGATTAACAGCGCCGCGATAAAACCGCAATCGTCTAAGCGATCCTGCGTCAGATATTCGCTGGTATTCTTGATCAGTTTAGAAAGCTGTTACGCGACCTTCGTGGATCGTTAAATTCCTGTATTCGCTCGGACAACAAGAGACGCGATAAATCATCCCCTACTCGTCCCAGATCGGCAAAGATTCGCCGATTAAACAGGTAGCTCGTTCGCGGACTCGTTTCTCCGATAACTGTTCCAGCTTCTGTGTTCCCATAAAATTGTTAGACAATCCCACGGACGATCAATTAATTTCCAGGATCGATCGGGTTGATTCAACGTCGAATCAATCGAGTCGTCGTGATGCTGTGAAACCGCGAGCGCGCGTGAACCGGACCCCCACGCGATAAGCACTATAATTCTGTCGATTTATGGTAGGAAGCGCCGTGAAATTAACTTCGTGCTACCTCCCACTCTATCGCGTGCATATTTCACAGTCCGATACGACTGTAATTCACGCGATTCAACCGATACGGAACGTTATGAGCTGAACGGACGGTTGCGGTATCCGTCGATCGATTTTTCATACTTCTTGCCGTGCCCCGGTGCGAATCGGTATTTTACCGCAACAGTTCCCGAACCTTTTTCATCGAATCGATACCTTCTTCTACGGTATCCAGGAAACCCGTCACCGACTCCTCTCATATTTCCATTAGATAACATTTTTATTAGGAAAAGAATAATCTTCGTAATATTCATTTCTTTTTATAATATTCGGTGAAGGGTGAACACATGTCAGGTATACCTCTTAAATGAAATATATTGTTGTTCATACCAAATGAGGGGGGGTTTAAGTCATCATTTCGATGGTCCTAACACGGTCATAAAATACAACGCTCGGAACTTTACGTAAGTAAGTAAGTGTATTTTATCGTCTCCCCTCGGAGTTGCAATGCACATCCATTACTCCTCTACATCTTCTTCCTTGTCCTATCCTTAATTTCTAACTTAAACTAACTTAACCTACCTTATCTAAATGCTTACCATTAACTATATCTAAAACTTAAACACTAGTGCTAAAATGATAGAGAGAGAGAGAGAGAGAGAGAGAGAGAGAGAGAGGGAGATCTATGTACAGAAAAAATTAACTTACAACTACTTAAAAAACTACTCCTCAACTTCTCCTCCTACTTCTACTCCTTCTCCTTCTCACACTAAAGCTTATTAGTATTTTTATTGTCTCCCTATGGGGTTGCAATTCTAATCCATAACACCTCATGAACCTCTACATTCTTCTTCCTTATCCTATCCTTATCCTATCCTTAATTTCTAACTTAAACTAACTTACTCTACCTTATCTAAATGCTTACCATTAACTATATCTAAAACTTAAACACTAGTGCTAAAATGATAGAGAGAGAGAGAGAGAGAGAGAGAGAGAGAGAGAGAGAGAGAGGGAGATCTATGTACAGAAAAAATTAACTTACAACTACTTAAAAAACTACTCCTCAACTTCTCCTCCTACTTCTACTCCTTCTCCTTCTCACACTAAAGTTTATTAGTATTTTTATTGTCTCCCCATGGGGTTGCAATTCTAATCCATAACACCTCATGAACCTCTACATTCTTCTTCCTTATCCTATCCTTATCCTATCCTTAATTTCTAACTTAAACTAACTTACTCTACCTTATCTAAAAGGTTACCTTATTAGTATACTTCATTTTCGATAGAGAGAAATATCACCGGTACTATAGATCAGTGTTGGCCTTTTTGAGAGTGGGTCAATTATTTTTATTTCTTTTTTAAATACTAGCCTGTGAAAAAGAATGGTTCCAATTTATACAATAACCTGAACAATCTTCGCTTCAAACATTATGATTTCGGCGCAAGGTTCGATCATATTTTTATCGAACTGATGAACTACGATGAGAAATATGATCGAACCTTGCGCCGAAATCATAAAGTTTATTAATACTGATCTATAGTTACTGTCTTTCTCAAGACGATCTCAATGACTTAACATTGGTCTGCAGATTTGATGCATTTAAAACAAAACTGTATAATGTCCAGTGTTGATAGAAGGAAATAACCCTTTGGACACCATCGTCGTGTAACGGTTTCCCCTCTCAAAAAGGACAAAGTAATTAGAGTTCCTTTCCGGGATTTTGCTATATCGCGGACACGTCCGTAAATTGTCTAATGGCGTGGATAGAGTGGACTCGTGCTCAGATCAATCATGTTTCGTAGCTCGACGGTTTTTCATTCGAGGTGTTCGCGGAACGGTATCTTCGCTACAGGAAATCGTTAGGTCTGGAAGGGTTCGGACGTAACCGTTGTAATTATGCAGGTAATTAGGCAGCCTGTCGACGAAAATAACGTTGCTCGCGAACCGCAGCCAAACGAAAGAAGAAGAAGAGTCTGAAGAGAAGATCCTCCGAACCACCGTCGAAGAGGATTCATGCGAAACAAAACAAACTCACGGGCAACCTACATACTCGGACGTCACGCTTTCTTGAGTTTTGCTCGCGAGTGGTCATCGATTTGTCACCGTTGGTGTCGTTTATCAAAGAAAAACGATCATCTAACGTGTACGGGGAAAAAAAAGAGATTATTTGTTTTGAAATCTGGGTCACGTCCAGGATACCGCGCAGCTACGGTTGATCTAATTTCATACCGGTGCATGCGCCTACCTCGGCTCAATTAAACCGAAGAATTCGGTAAAAGTACCAACTTTCACGGTCGATCAGGATCGCGAACCGGTGTCGCTTGTCAACGCGCATTCCGTTTCATTAACCACGAGCATAAATCTATCAGCGATTTCTTTCTACATGCCACGAAAATTCCGAGGAGATTCAAATATTTAAAAACACTTTTCTGGCTTCAAGATCGAGGATCAGCTTTTTTTATAGTGGGTGGTTGCTTTTGCGAACAGTATTTTATTGATTATGATAGGAATAAAGTCTGAAACAAGCACGAACAAGCAACGAAGGTAAATTCTTCTGCAGGAGGTTTTTAATCGCTCGACATTTAAATCGCGGATTTTATGCATTTTAAAATGAGTTTGTGCAATTTAACACTTTGAGTGCCGCGTCTACCTCAAATGGGAGACGGAATTATTTGTCCATATTCGGAGACGAATGTTTCGATTAGTATATGCATGTATGATTTGTAAAGTAACTTGTGGCTAATTGTAGTCAAATTTCAACCGAAAAGTGACTTATGTCAGTTCACAGACGTATTAAAACGATTTATGCATGTTGCTGTACCATTTTCAATTTGGTACTTAGATTAATATAGAATTTATTGATGTCGACGTACCATTTTCAATATTCCCAGATTACTCAAAAAAGAATGTAGCTTCTAAATGACTACAGTGTCTTGCAGTTGATGCAGATAGTTTTGATATTGCAGACAAATCCGCAAACGAATAAACAACGGAATAATTCATTCGAAAGAAAACGAAATAAAAATTGTTCAGAGCCAAAACCTCAACGCTGCGCGTTTCCTAGTGTGTTTTGAACGACAAAGAAACCATAATCGGCGTGCCCATGAAACAAATGATAGTGCAAGAGGTTAATAGGCTGCACCGTGGATGATTTGCCGGCGTTAATCACCGGGCCGTTGACAAATCGCCTCCCTCGCAGGCCGGCGACTTGTACAAATGCGTTCAGGGCGATCGGGGGTCGCAGAATTCGATGCATCCTCGCATGCAACGTTAATGCAGGTCCGGATATAAAATCTGTACTAATTCCTGGAATACAGATGAATTTAATGTGGGATTAGAATCGGGTGAAATAAGAAACTGCTCATATAATAAAAAGAAAACCAAAAGAAGATGTATATTTCAAAATAGAATTTCGTGTTGTTCTTTATACAGTATTTCTGAATAATGTTATGGCAATCTTTACAGGTGACTCAGAGTCACCATTCGAGTGCAAAGGGTTAATAAAGAATAGATACGAATTAAAACATTCTATTCCTACAAATCCGTAATGTCCGTTCAAACGTCCTGGACAACACACGATTCTTTCCCTGGGACAAAACAGCGCTTTATAAATTGAGCGGTCGAATGGTATGCGGCATGCATAATTAATCGGCGGAATTATGCGAGCAGGTATTCATGAGTTGGTCAGCCGCGGACCGTTTCATTTGTGCGCCGCGCTCTACCCGAAGCAAATTCCTAAATGCTTCGAAGAATTTCGATTCTTCCTTTTTCCTTCTATTCTTTTTATTCTTCTTCTTCTCCTTCTTCTTCTTCTTCGCGCGAAGAATCGAACACGATTCATTTGGTAAGTGGATCGACGAGTTCCTTCCTGGAACTTCCGCTGCCGCAGGAAATTACCGCCGATAAAACTTCGAAGAATCTCAGACGATTCGCTTCTAATGACGTGGACAATTCATTTGGTAACTAGATCGAGCCACGATTTTCAGGATCGGGATCCTTCTTGGGATTGATGGCGAGCAATTGCTGCCGACGATGGAAGAAATTGCCGTAGCAACACTCCGAGGAATTTTAATCCTCTGTTTTCTGATGTCTCGGACGATTTATTTGGCACGCGAATCGAGAGGTTCGCGATTGAGAATTTTATCTGGAACGAAACAGTCGAATTCTTTCCTATTTTTCTTTTGGAAAGTCCGAGTCGAACAATTTATTTGGTGAACAGATCGAGAAGCGATTTTGAGATTCTTCCTGGAATCGACGGTATGAAATTCATTCTATTGATGAAAGTTACCGCACCAACAGTTCAAAGAGTTTTTATTCTTTCCTTCTAGAGGCAAACTGTCTTGGACGTTTTGTTTGGCACGCGAATCGAAAGGGTTGAAGGGTTGAGAATTTTATCTGGAACGAATTAGTCGAATTATTTCCTATTTTTCTATTGAAGAGTTGGAGTCGAACAATTTTATCTGGAACGAATTAGTCGAATTATTTCCTATTTTTCTATTGAAGAGTTGGAGTCGAACAATTTATTCGGCAAACAGATCGAGAATTTTATCTGGATCGAAATATTCGAATTTTGGGTTTGACTGCGTTTTGGAGAACTCTTTTTTTCAAGTTTTTTTTATACAATCTTATAGATTTCGACGAAAAAATGCCAAAAATGAAAATCTTAATGCGCGGAATTCATTAGTTAAAAAGTTATACGCATATAAAGTTGAACACTTTTAAACCTTTTTGACAGGTTACAATGCCGCCATATTGATATATTTGCATGTTATACACACAAAATAGGCTAAATACTTCCGAACAAATCCATTAGATGGCACCACAAACACGTAATACATAATAACACATTTGCTAAATCAAAATTCTATTCTATTACAATTATAAACCACGGAATTCCTAACAACCATACACACATTTTCGGAATGTCTTCATCGATATCTACAGGATCACATAAAAAAAAAGTTCAAAAAAGTTAAGAACACGGAGTTCTCCAAAACGCAGTCGAGCGGAATTTTATCCTATTTTTCTATTGAAAAGTCTGAGTCGAACAATTTATTTGGTGAACAGATCGAGAAGCGATTTTGAGAGTTCCTTCTATCGATGAGAGAAGTTACGTTAGCAATAGTTCAAATCGTTTCGCTTGCTTTCATCTAAACGAAAACTGTCTCGAATGATTAATTTAAGAAATGATTTTTGCGATTTCAAGCCCTCCCTCTTCCAGTATTACCTCTCTCCTTTTCTGACGGAAGATCGTGCTCGGTAAGCATCAAAGAATTTTGCCCGCATAATAAAGGGTCGAACGATCCGATAGCATGATCGAACAGGAATATAGCAGATCTTTTCCGGAACGTAGCGATCCTGGTCGACGTAGGACATGTCCGCGGCGCAAAATAGTGAAAATCGATCCGATCGCATAATGTGACGATTTTCGCGGCGGTTACTGACAAATAGATTAGAACTGTCGGGATTATGATAGAGAACGAGCCTATTCTAGGCGAATAACTGCCTGTAATCTTCTTCCTTTAACACATTTCTGGTGCGTTTATCGAACCTCCTGGACGCGGCTCGGTTCTCACGACATCGTCGTCGACAAAAACAACTTGCCGGACACTTATACACCTACCTGACTGCCTCGGTACACTCTATATTGACTGAATGCTGGAAGATATGCTAATCGAAAACATCCTGACTAAGCTTGAATCGCTTGAATCGCTTGTCTCGCCGCCATCTAACTTAACGTGATTTCCCTTCTTTTCTTCTGCTTTTTTCTTTTCTCTCCCTCTCTCTTCTCTTGCTCGTTTAGAGAGAGAGGGGGAGAGAAAGAGAGGAAGGAACTCCTATCAGCGTGCAACGATCCTTTCGGTATCGCCTCTGCCTTCGCCATCAGCGAACACGTTTAGTGTACTGACCTTTTCCGGTTGCAGTCCCCACGGCTTCACTACCAGCAGCTCCTCCTCCGCGTTCGGTGCCATGTCCGACTCGCTGAAAGACAAAAACGAACGGTTTTAATTATGATTAATGAGCCGGCGATCTATGAATATTCAATCCGAAGCGCGAGCAAGTGTCGGGCCAACGCGTGTGAAGTCACTGAATGATTCAACAGCGATTAGGAGGTGTACCTGTCGGTTCGCTCTTGTTGTCCCCCGCTCACTCATTTCATCGCCAATCAAAAACGCTTTTGTACTCGCACTTCGAATATTTATGTCTCAAACAGTTGTTTTAGCACGTTGCACGTTAGCCAGTTTAACACGTTGACTGCCATGGGGGTCACCGGTGACCGTCACTCGACTTGGCTACAGCGCCGTGGGGGCCACCGGTGACCGACACTCAAACTTGGCTTCAGCGCCGTGGGGGCCACCGGTGACCGGCACTCAAACTTGGCTTCAACGCCGTGGGGGCCACCGGTGACCGACACTCAAACTTTGCTACAGCGCCGTGGGGGCCACCGGTGACCGACACTCAAACTTTGCTACAGCGCCGTGGGGGCCACCGGTGACCGGCACTCAAACTTGGTTACAGCGTCGTGGGGGGGGGGGGTGCACCGGTGACCGGCGAAGCAGCAAATAATAAAAGTACATAATTGGAGTAAATATGTTTGGATTAAATATAAATATTACACTCTTAATAATGGTAAATTAAAAATTTTTCAATCCGTCATTTTGACGGGCCCCATAAATCTAGTGTTAACCAGTTAAGTGTGCTTGACGACTATATCTGGCATGGAGTTGTGGCAGAATTTTGTGTCATGACGACTATACCCGTCATGCGTAAAATTTTGTTACAATTTGATATTTAAATTATAATTTTGGTGAAAACTAAATTACATTCGACCGTGTAAATATTACTAATAAAATTGTTCATTTTCTAAAATAAAGTCGTCTTTTTAACCCAATATTTCTACTGTTGGGATTTAGTGACTTGGAAGTTGTTTTTATAAAAAACTATATATTTATATATATATATATATACGATTAACAATTATTAAACTTAAAGATAGAATGTTTGATATTAATTTTAATTTTACAGGAGAACTTTATCCAACTAGTTTCTAAACCTTAGACGCTTCGCACGCGACGCCGACTCTCTTATGCGCATACGCACATGCGCACTCGCACACGCAATACGCACACGCTGAGGGAAGTGTCTGATATTTCCAACATCAACAGCGCCACTTACTCTGTGTTTGACGACTACACCCGTCATCGCTTGATTATCGCGACACACACTGGTGCGCGCTTTGCAAAAAGATCGCCACAGTTAACTGGTTAAAAGTTCATCCTTTCTTTCACAAAAGACTGTAGCACGATTCTCTCAGCTTGCAAAAACAACTATCCCATTTTTATTCCGAGTTCCCTGAAGACTTTCACGTGCAGAAAATTCGAATGAGATTATTTTTACAGGAAACGGATACATTTTCTTCTGGAGAAGAAGCAGGAAGTTAAGATGGCAGCTTGGTATCGCGGTCATAGTCCGTGTAAAAAGAACTTCCGGCGAAACGGAGCATTAAAATCGATGTGCGAGCTTTTCGGTCCGGAATCCAGCGATTAATCGCCTCGACGCCTCGCCGATATTCAGCGACGCGTTACAAGAAGAGGAAGGGGAAGGGGGAAGAAAAGAAGAATTAGAAGAAGATCGTGCTTGGCCCGTGCTTCCATGGTCGAAACATCGTGGGGCAACGATGCAGTTAATTGGGAAGTTGCACGCGTCGCATCTTGTCGCGTCAGGTGCACTCGTCCAGTTTGTGGAACGACTCCGGGGAATTTCCTGCGTGGAATTTTCAAACGGTACCTCGTCGCTCGCTCGTTTCGTTCCGCCGCAACGGAGACGAGCGCGGCCATTTGCTACAAGTTGTTTCGTCTTTTATTCGATATGTATTCCGATAGGATCAGCATGTTCGACGAAGGTGGTTAGGCGAGGGCCTAAAATTCAGTTCCGGCGGATCAAGCGAGATTACACGGTCCGAGCGAAGCCGGCATCATACTGTATACCTTGCGAGAAACGTTAGGGTATAAGGATAATGCGAGAATCCTTATCTTCTCTGCGCACCGGCGCGCGTTCGAGCCTCTCGGCTGATCACGCGCCGCGCGCTTTAAACAGCGCCAATTAGCCTAACGAGTTTACAATAACAATTTTATTAATTAATGACTTTCACACCTGGCCTGGGTATTCTTGTCGGCTGATTAGGCGCCAGGCTGCATTAAATCGTACAATGTTGCGATAGAATATTCATGCGCATGGCCCTCGGCCGGACGGGATGCAAATGAATGTAACACCGCGATACGAGGAACCAGAAACGTTTCCCTGGAACGAGTAATGGCTGGGCAACTGTGTAATTAATAGTCGCGTTAAGGAGAACTTGGAATTCCTCTTCTGGAGGAGGAGAGCAGGAAACGCGGCTTGTACACTCTTGTGTGTGGGTCGCTTCTTCTTTACAGGAGAAGAAAAACAAAGAGAACGAAACCACTGCTTTACACTTTTCCCTTTTAATATTGAAACTCCGTCACGGTCTGGTCAATAATCTCGGAAATATTGTTATAGCACAACGAGAAGTTTGCAGTATATCGCTGATCTGCTACGTAATTAAAAGGTGTAGAGGTGGTTAGACTTGCGCGCAATACTCGCTGATTGATCTTGGATGCTTATCGTTGCACAAAGTATACTTTTAATTATTTTTACGACGCGGAGATATAGTCTTCAGATGTTTCTACCCGTAATATTTTTTCCGGAAAGAATTTTTCAATGTTTGATGGCTTAAATCAGTGGTGGAACAACGTGCTTTATGGTAGATAGATTTCAATTAACCAGTTAAATGTGTAGCTAGACTTTGTATGTGGTTGCTAAAAATGTTTGAAAACTTTATTTATCGCATATTGTCCTCTCGTCAATTTCTTTGTTTCGTTTCTTTACTTCGTCTTTGACTCGAGAAATTCTAAAATCTCGACAAATTAATAATGCGTTTGAATTTTCACTACAAATTTTAACATAAACAGCAAGCAATTAATTTAATTCCATGACGAGTTTACTCGGCGAAAACAGCTAACTGGTTAAAATAGGAAGTACAATATACAGGGTGAGTTACCTAACGTTTGCACCTCAAATATCTTCGTTGTTTCTAAAGATACGTAAAATATGGTAAAGACAAAGTTGAATGGTACAATGGGGCTGACACGATGCCAAAAAAAATTTTGTTTTTATGTCATTTTTTTAGAGATATCAAGGTCACCTTGACTTTTTTTAAATGGAACCACCCTTTTTTAAACACTTACGATGATAGTCCCTTTCATTACGAATTCAGTGACTATAATTACTCAAGGTCATTCAAGGTCGCGGACAGTCTGTACCGTGTCCGTGACCTTGAATAACATTGAGTAATTATAGTCACTGAATTCGTAATTAAAGGGACTATGATTGTACGAGTTTGAAAAAGGTGGTTCCGTTAAAAAAAAGTCAAGGTGACCTTGATATCTCTAAAAAAAATGACATAAAAATAAAATTTTTTTTGGCATCGTGTCGGCTCTATTGTACCATTCAATTTTATCCTTGCCATATTTTACGTATCTTTAGAAACAACAAAAACGTTAGGTGACTCACCCTGTATTTGTTGAACAATCAAAATGAATTCCGACCGACAGATCGGACAAAAATCATTCGATTTTAAAGAGTATCTTGCGTTAATTTTAGAATGTGTTCCCGTCGGACGTTTTTAACGTTCGAGGGCTGAAATTGAAAGATGGTATTTTATGATAGGTACCGTGAGATTAAGAAAGAATCACGAAATCATGTTGCAAACTGTGAAAAACCCGATTTTCAGGTCAGACAAAATTCACTGGATTTTAGAGGTGCACTTGGTGTCAATATTATAAAATGTTCCTACAGGAATTTTCTAACGTTTGAGGGCTACAATTAAAGCTTGAGGATGACACTCTCCGATAGCTGCGTCAAGATTCAAAAGATAATACAGAATTAAAAATTCCGGAGGATTTTCGGACAAAAAATATTGGACTACAAGAGGTTGCTTCAACCAAATTTTAAATTGTATTCCCACAGGAATTTCTCAACGTTTGTGGGCGCAAATTAAAGTTGAAAGAACGCGCTTCACGGTACATGCGCTCGCGTTTGCAGGAAAATGCAGTATTCCGTTGAGTCCTTACACCACAGGAAAATCCAGTTCCCATTGATGGTATAATTCCCAGAGCGGCGTTCACGGCATAATTATTTAATAAACGTCATCGCCGATGCTCCAGTGAATGATACGATCGCTCACGTCTCCGTCCGGTTAATCCCTTGCGTTTTCACGGTTGGCTGAGATGCACCGAAGGGACTTGCATCGGCGCGAGGACACAACAGCGTAGAGACGCGGCTTGTCGGCTTGGCAAAAGTCGATTTCGTGGGCAGGATCGTATAATAATAGGAGTCACGAACACCGAACCGGTCACGACTCGCCGGCGTATGATCGTGTATCGACTGATCGAAAAGGGGCTGCTACTCCTTCTCGATCTTGCCGGCTCTCGATCGGAAATATTCTGGTAATGCTCGGCTCTCTCGGCTCGTGACCTTACTCGGAGCCTCTTCGACGAATCCCTGTCGATTCAGGTAATCCTCCCGGCTCGTAAGTACGGCTATCAGCGATAATGACTCGAAAATATTATAATCCAGCCGGTAGGAATTGGTTTTCGATGACTCCGGGGACATGCATGTGTCGCGTCCCGCGGCTCAGTGCCGCTGTTCTCTCTCACTCTCCCACTCGACGAGGTTGTTCATAGGCACTTGGTATTCGTTGAAATACTCTAACAGCTGGATCGTGTAGCCTGTGTTTCGCCGAACGGGTAAATAGGACAAATTTACGGCTATGGGCTCTCGCGCGCCGGGTCGTTTAAACGTTTTTCAGGGGCGTAATCCCGCTGAAAGAGTTGTAACCGGGAACGCGCCGAGGGAAACCAAAGACAATAACGAGGGAATCGTCCGCAACATTAATTGCCGGTTCATCGTACGCGCACGCGGTGTACACGAGCCTCTTAAATTAGCCCCGGTAATAGGCAACAATCGAGAGAGGAAATAATACGGTGGCTTAAACTGTACTTTGGAGGACCAATTTTTTTTAAACTTTTTTTATGCAGTCCTATAGATTTCGACGAGGAAACACAGAAAATGAAAGTCTTATTGTCAGGAGTTCACTGGTTCAGAAGTTAAGTAACACCAAACCAACTTGGACTATACCGCTCAGTAGTACTTAGCCGATACGCTGAACACCCACCATCTATCCAACAGTCCTACCTCTACCACTCAACGAATATCCAATATAGCGACGCTCTAACCTGTCGAAAACGCTTAAAATTGCTCATGTTTATTTATATAACTTTTCGACGAGTTAACTCCGGTAACCGAAACTTGAATTTCGTGTACTAAAACTTACACGTCTATCATTTTCTCGTCAAAATGTGTAGCATTACATACAGAAAACTTGAAAATTTTTGGTCCTCTAAAGTACAGTTCAGCCAAACGGAGTTCAAAAGTGGAAGCAAAGTTTTCTTTATCTGAGAGATTTATTTCTTGCATTTCATTCAGGAATTGATTTTCACTAATGCCAGTTTTTAGTGTACAATTTCGTCGGTGATATGCAATTTCAAAGTTGTTAGTTACACAGTACACAGTGTTTCAAGAAATTTTAATTTGAACGCTTCAAATGATCTCAGGAATCATCTCTTTGAAGGAAATATAACATTTTTCGGACATCCTGTACTGACACATTACGGGATGACATGAACGCACGTAGATCTCGCTGAATACAAAAATAGAAAGCGGGGATCAAACACAAGATATTAATTGTTAATGTTTAAGTACAACGATGGAGGCGCTATGTTAAAAAGATCGTTCCTTCGAAAAAGGGCGCTGACTGTAATTTTCGCGAATTCCATAATTTCTATTGTCTAAAATTGCATCTATTCATAAATGAATAAAATGCGCAGTAATAGTGAAATTCATTCTAATAATTTACGAAGGTATAAAAATATTATTTTCGGCCAGGACAGTAAGGAAACTTGCCGATGTGCGGCGCGCAATTCGAAAAGAGTTACCACGGGCCATTTAACGCGGTATACAGGAACAGCCGGTGCATAAACCGGAGAGTCCGATGAGAGTTCGGAGAAAACGCGTCCGCGTCGAGAAAAAGTTTCACGGGGATTATATTAAATTTTCCTTCCGTGATCTAGGCTTCCGCTAGATCGCGATAAGCGATCGGCCATAAGTCAGAGGGAATAGCCGGCGCATACCGCGGATCAACGTCTGCCAATCAGAGCCGCCTCTGCTGTTGCTCGCGCTTTAATCCCGCACGGACGCGTTTGATCGGTCAATTAACACGTCAGAAATGACCCGACCGAAGAAACGAAGATTGCACACTTGGTTAAAATTTATTGGACGTAAATCGCGCTATTGGCAGCACCAGGCAAACGTCCGGTTTAGCTGTGAGGTCAATCCTCTTGATTATACAGGGTGAGTCATTTAACTGTGCCACCGAAATTTACTGGTTAAGTATTTGTTGCATCAAAAACATTTTCAAACGAAAGTTGTTTGGTATCATGCGGGGCATACAATGTAATAATTAGTTTCTCGATAGTTCGTTTTTTTATCTAGATACGAAGGTCACCTTGAGTTTTTGTATCACGATATGTAATATTTGACGCTGTGGTTTGAAAGAGTACCAAACGACGAATAAAAAACTATTAAGTGTTATGCCATTAAAAACTAATACTTATCGAGATACTCATTAATTAATTTTTAATGCAAGTAATTCTCAAAAGATTGAAATATGTTACTATCGACCTGGTAAAGTTATTAATAAAAGAAAAATGTTCTTAAGTGGCTTTCTTGTAACAAGTGCAGATAATTTTCATTTCCGGAATAAATGTTTCGTGAACGTTGACGTGACCCTAAATTAAAGCAGAACGGAATCGACCGTGTCGAGCACGTAATAATGATAATAAAATGTCGTGACTGTTTGTACAGCGTTTAGCAATAATTATCGCGCGTTACAGTAAGGAGGTGGAAATTATTTATCCACTTCGAAGCACCTCGTTTAAGGCCAACATAAACGCGTAACGTAAAAGCCATCGAGGTAGCCGGCTGTTTAACGTATTTTAAGAGCTGGCAGTCGTCGGTGGTGCCATTAATGAACGCCATTTTACCATTTATTGCGCGAGCAGGACTCTCCGCTTCGGGGAACGGAGCCGGCGATCCAAGCGATTAACTAGATCCACAAAGCAAAGGTACCAACGCATCAAACGGTTCTCGTTTTTTCGATATACTATACGTAAGTGGTCGTCAAACCTCTAACTGCTTGTTCGAACGGGATCGAGCGAATCTTTCGCTTCGTGTTCGGCCATCCCGTCGTTCTGTCTCGTATTTATCAAGCTGCGACATAATTAGGTATTTGGGAGGTATGGGCAATATGCTTTGCCCTGGGAGCACTGTCGTTTGCCTCCGGGGGCAACAGTCAGAGAAAGAAGGCGGGGCTTCCTCTGAGTAGGCGTGACTTCGGAACTCCATAGAGTAATTTGACTGGCTCGATTTGTATCTTTCAAAAATTTATTTCTGTGCATTAGTATAAGAATATTAAAAATATTGTTCACATTGTTAAATTTGTTTGTATTTCGGAGATTATTAAATATTGAAATATTATGAGTATATTGAATAAAAGGAAACGAATCGTATATATATATATAATATATATATAATAGAATAGAAATATTCCAGTATCGGAGGAAGTGTTTGGTTTTGGAGCAGGCATTGTTCGATTGCGAAGGGTTAAAATTTGTTTAATATTCTAGTTGATAATATTCTTAGATAATAGTAAATTGATTTACATTTAAGGCATAAAAGTATGCGTTGAAATTCTGGAGTACAATGTTATCAAACGTCGTAGAGAATTTTCGATATTTTATTTTATTTTCATATAATTTTGAGTTAGTGTAAATAACTAGCAGTAAGCAATAGGTGATCCCGATCCCGGGACAACTTTGAAGCCTATAAACCCAGAGAAAGGCTCTCCCAATCATGAGAATTTGCCGTTGTCATCGACAGAAGATCTCCTCTACTTTCATTGCCTATAATAGGCGTGGTCCGCCGTCAATGGGCGTGGCTTCGTGGCTCTCGCTTTCGACGGAGCCAGTACATGATCATAACATCGCAAAACAAGCGTCTACCGAGTGTTCCAAGACAATATCTTTCAAAAATTTATTTCTGTGCATTAATATAAGAATATTAAAAATATTTTTCACATTGTTAAATTTGTTTGCATTTCGGAAATTATTAAATATTGAAATATTATATGAGTACATTGTATAAAAGGAAACGAATCATATAGAATAGAAATATTCCAGTATCGGAAGAAAAGTGTTTTCAAGTATCGGAAGAAAAATGGAGCAGGCATTGTTCGAATGTGAAGGGTTAAAATTTGTTTAATATTATAGTTGATAATATTCTTAGATAATAGTAGATTACATTTAAGGCATAAAAGTATGCGCTAAAACTCTGGAGTACAATGTCATCAAACTTCGTAGAGAATTTTCGATATTTGAGAACATAGTGATTATAATAATCAAATTCTAATTTTGAGTTAGTGTAAATAACTAGCAGTAAGCACAATCTGTGGCCCCGATCCCGGGGCAACTCTGAAGCCTATAAACCCAGAGAAAGGCTCTCCCAATCACGAGAATTTGCTGTTGTCATCGACAGAAGACCTCCTCTACTTTCATTACCTATAATAGGCGTGGTCCGCCGTCAATGGGCGTGGCCTCGCGGCTCTCGCTTTCGACGGAGCCAGTACACGATCATAACATCGCGAAACAAGCCTCTACCGAGGGTTCCAAGACACTATTTGCGACAAGAAGAGGGACAACAAAAAGGAGCAAAAAAAAAAATAAAGGAAGGTCCGAGGGGATCCTCCTACGATCTTGATCGAGGCCCCTGGCCATTAGAATCCTCGTCGGATACGCAACGAATCGCACCGAATCGAATGTGTCCCGGTCATCAGCATTAATCTCGCGGAACGTCTTGCGGCCGATCGGGGCGAGCGGTCACGGTGATTCCTCGCGTGTCAAAGAGGGCCGCCTCGCGGAAATGTCAAGCGTGCGTGGATGTGGATACGGGACGGTTGTGGTCGGGGACTCGCGAGTAAGAGCCTTGTGCTCGTCAGATCCGCGATCTCTCGAGCGCAGCACGAGCATAACGTAGTAGTAGCGAAGGTAGAAGGTAGCCAGCCGGCCGGAGTAGGTAGATACTTACTCGAGGAGGACAGCCGAGGCATTGACCCGCGCGCGAGCGGTTAGTCACGCGTGCACACGCACTTCTGCGCGTCTCGCGCGCACCTATACGTACCGGCGCGCGGTGCAACGCGGTACAAACGCCATGCAACGCGCTGCAACGCAGTGCAACGCAGTGCAACGCAGATCGGTGCAACTCGACGCAAGCGTTCAGGTGTCCTTTGAAGAATTCTAGCCGTTTTAGTGCCACGCGGCGCGATCAAGCTTCTTCTATTCGATAAAAAATGACCAGGCATCGATCTGTACAGTCGAACCGATTCCACATTCAGATTTTGTTGATTTTCAGAATTTGTGCTTTCACTGTTATCGCTTAACCCCTTGCCTTACGATTTATTTTACGGTTTTAGTAATTACAATTTCTTTGTAGTTCATAATTTCTTAGAAAAAGGAGAAAATTAATATCTATTGCATGTCTGTATGTTCTCCAATGGCTGTATATTAACAAGAACAAAATAGTGTTAAATTTCGGTTTAAAGGAAATTAATAACATAGTCACTCCCATTAATATTCGTACACTCTAAAAGACGATCACGTTTTTAATATTGGATCATGTGACATGGATTTTTTTTTTTTAGAAGTTATAACAATTAGTTTACTATACGTTGAAAAAAAGAAATTTTGAAAAAATTGTAATTGGTCGGAATTACGAAGAAAATACTAAAAGTTGTTATTCATAACTGTTTTATGTGTGTCCATATTGAAAATTCAACAAATACGTTTTGTAGATCTGTGTGAACTGTATACACGCTGAATATTTCACCAAAATCGGCAAACGTTGTAATGATGTACAACTGTTTGAAGATTGTAAAAATTGCAGCTTTTCACAATTTTCGGCCTTAAACTGTAATCAATCGAAGGATTCTTACGTCACTCGATGCCTGTCGCTGTTTTCCACGTAATCCAAATTGGAGGAAAATTTGAAAATGTATAGAATTGATACAGATCTACAAAATGGATGTTTTAAATTTTCAACATAAACCACATAAAAAAAATTGTCAAACACAACTTTTAGTATTTTCTCTGCAATACCGATCAATTGCAATTGTTTTATAATTTCTTTTTCACGTCGTGTAGTAAACTAATTATTCTAACATCTCAAAAAAGTCCAAGTCGTATGGTCCAATATTAAACAAGTTATCGTCTTTTTAAGAATGTACGAATATTAATGGGAGTGACTGTACATTTTTATTAGACTCTGTCCAGAATCTTCATCACGTCTCTCAGACGATATTGTAAGCGAAGGGGTTAACCGCATGACTGCGAACAGGGCTTATTGGCGATTAATAAAATATGCCCTCACACTGTGAACAGTGTTCAAAGGCACTCAATGTAAAATACTCGTTTAGACCGAAGAAAGTAAGTTTGAGGCGTCACACACTGTTTGGACCGTCTGTCTTTCATCTGAAAAGCTCGTACGTCTCACGGCCAGTATTCTTTGATACTTCGGATCTATTGTCTTTTATGTATATCGAATGGTTGTTGCGTTTGTTGGACCATTCGATCGACACGCTTAGTTTTCGAACGGTTCTAAAATCTAGCGCAAAGAAAGCTGTTTCGGAGAGACAGAATATGATTGCCGTTGCACCACGTGGTAGATTCGCGATGACCATTAAACGCTCTCTCTCTCTAAGTGAATCGAAAATGTAATCACCATTCTGTTCATCTGCATGGAATTTTTTGAAATAAAATCTGGAGCAAGGAAAGCACTCGGCTGGTTAAAAGACTATTTACGGTAAAATCTAGTAGAAATGACATCTGTGATTGGTGGTGTGCATCTGTTTTTACATGTATCTCACTATTTAGAAAGTAGCGTGAATGCATAAGCAGCTGCACTCTAGTTGTGTTTTTCTAAAATGCGAAGGGAAAGTTGAAGAAATCAGGACGGATCAGAAAAAAAGTGAACTCATCTTCAACTTCTGGATGCTGACACTAGAACGCAACATTGAACTTCATACTTCATTTTCTTTTTGAATCGCTATCAAGATGCATCATCATCCGAGGATGATGAAGTCAAACAAGATTACCGTTTATATTTATATTTTGGAGTCTAAAGATAGAAAGAAAGAAAGTGTGAGGATGGAATGCGGGAATATTCCAACGACAACTGCTTGATCTCAAAACGCTGGTAAAAACATATTCATTTCTTAACACGCTGACTGCCGTGTCACCCATATATGGGTGACAGAATTATTTGCCCATATTTAAAAATTAATTATTACGCTAATGTAATCATTGTATCAAATTTGGTTAATATCTGTAGAATGCAAGAAGGTTAAAACGTTACTCAGTGTCACACATTTTAATTCTGTAATCATTATTTTATTAAATATATTGTTTCGATTTTATGAAATTTTTGAGGTCGCTGTTTTGGCGGTCAAAGTGTTAACCCCTTGCAATATGATATATTTTACGGTTACAGTGATTAGAACTTAATTGTCGCCCATCATTTCTTAGAAGAAAAAGAAAATCTAAATTTATTATATGCTTGTATATTCCCCAAATAAAATTTTATTTCGCTTCAAAGGAAATTAATAATTTACATGTTTAGTAGATGTTGTTCGAAATTCTTATCACGAGTCTGACTCGTTATTATAGTGCAGTGGTGGGCACGAGTGGAGCCCCTCAAACGCCTGCTTCTCCCACCAACCTCTCTTTCATGCAGCGCGCACATTCGTTGCGTACGCTGATGTCTCGTGTCTGCGTTGCCCTATTGCACCGCGCTTGATGGAAGGGGACAGAGGGGGCTACGGTTTCTCAATTGAGGCAAAATTGCCCATCACTGTTATAGTGCAAGGGGTTAATATGGCCATCAAAGATTACGCTATGTACAAAATGAGCTCAGAAATTTTCTTTCGAAAAATAATTTCAGAAAGAAATTATTGCAGTACGTTCATGGGAATGTCTTGTTGGTTCCTCTACACAATTGGCATTGCTGTTAAATAATTTGTTTAAGGCAGTGTCGCCAGATCGGCGATGATGTAATCATTGTATCAAATTTGGTTAATATCTGTAAAATGCAAGAAGGTTAAAACGTTACTCAGTGTCACACATTTTAATTCTGTAATCATTATTTTATTAAATGTATTGTTTCGATTTTATGAAATTTTTGAGGTCGCTGCTTTGGCGGTCAAAGTGTTAAAATAAAAGGGCATCGGCGATCGATGGTGTTGCGAGGCGCCGATATTCTAATGTTACATGCGATGCGGTCCACACGCACACCCACACCGTCCATATTCTCACACATCCATACGCTCACAAAAGAAAGAAAGATTTTTCGTTTGCCTCGGAGGCAATTTTCACCGTCTTTTCCAAAAGATCCCGTGCATCACAATGGTTTCCTCGGAGGAATGCGCAGGACTGCAACTCACCCAAGGATAAAAACTTCTCACCGGTCGCTGAGAAAAAAAAACCGTCGCTGAATGATTCAGTGATCACAGCCACTTCGCAACTTGACCCGATTTCCAGGAACGTTCCGCGAACAGACGAGTGCGCGGCCGGATGCCATGCACCGGAGCGATGCAACATTGGCTATACGATGCAAGTCGTTGCATCGAACGTGTCTCGACCGAACTTGGGCCAGTTCGAGGAGCTGGATGTCATTGAACCTGACACAGCATCGTGTCGCAATTTCGCCATGGATCGAATTGCACGGCTACTTTCTCCAATTTTGCGAGGGATGCACTTTTGAGATGCACTCTGTTGCGGCTAGCTAGCCGTTTCAGTGATAGGTGTCTCCAAAAATTCAGGCTAAAAGTGACAAGCATGTTACACTGTAATATGTTAGGTTGTTGCAACTTTTGGTAAATAAACTTATTGGTCAAAGTAAGCAACACTGTAATCAACGTACTCTGTCAGTGAATTACAAGCCCTCTTTAATGACGAATTAAATTGGTCAAGTTTAAGGGTGTCGCTGTGTAGGGAAGACTTCAATCTCCAAGGTCACATTGATTAGAGTCGTGAAAAAAATTTTTGTTCCTTCCGAGATATGTTTGAAGTGTCAAACATCAATAAAACCACTAAAAATGGCACCGTTTTCGGTTAAAGTGCTATAAAAAGGCGAAAAAAAATCGTAAACCCAATTTAAGGGTGTCGCTGTGTAGGGAAGACTTCAATCTCCAAGGTCACATTGATTAGAGTCGTGAAAAAAAATTTGTTTCCTTCCGAGACATGTTTGAAGTGTCAAACTTCAATGAAACCACTAAAAATGGCACCGTTTTCGGTTAAAGTGCTATAAAAAGGCGAAAAAAAATCGTAATCCCAATTTAAGGGTGTCGCTGTGTAGGGAAGACTTCAATCTCCAAGGTCACATTGATTAGAGTCGTGAAAAAAATTTTTGTTCCTTCCGAGATATGTTTGAAGTGTCAAACATCAATAAAACCACTAAAAATGGCACCGTTTTCGGTTAAAGTGCTATAAAAAGGCGAAAAAAAATCGTAAACCCAATTTAAGGGTGTCGCTGTGTAGGGAAGACTTCAATCTCCAAGGTCACATTGATTAGAGTCGTGAAAAAAAATTTGTTTCCTTCCGAGACATGTTTGAAGTGTCAAACTTCAATGAAACCACTAAAAATGGCACCGTTTTCGGTTAAAGTGCTATAAAAAGGCGAAAAAAAATCGTAATCCCAATTTAAGGGTGTCGCTGTGTAGGGAAGACTTCAATCTCCAAGGTCACATTGATTAGAGTCGTGAAAAAAATTTTTGTTCCTTCCGAGATATGTTTGAAGTGTCAAACATCAATAAAACCACTAAAAATGGCACCGTTTCCGGTTAAAGTGCTATAAAACGGCGAAAAAAAATCGTAGACCCATTTTAAGGGTGTCGTTGTTTAGGGAAAACTTCAGTCTTCAAATTCACATTGATTAGAGTCGTGAAAAAAATTTTGTAATCCTCCTAGACATGTTTAAAGAGTCAAACATCAATAATACCACTTAAAAATGGCACCGTTTCCGGTTAAAGTGCTATAAAACGGCGAAAAAAAATCGTAGACCCATTTTAAGAGTGTTGTTGTGTAGGAAAGACTTTAATCTTCAAGTCCATGTTGGTTAGAGTTCGCGAAAAAAATGTTCACCCCTCGTAGAGACGTTTCCATTTGCCAGGTTGATCAACGAAATCACTTAATAATAGCGTTACTTCTTATTTTCATATTTTCATAGAATTTGCCCAGGTTTGATGACGAGTGTGATTGAATATTATACATATAGCAAGAGGTAAATGTTTAGTATGAATCGTAGGAAGTATAGCAGACCCGGGCAGTCTCTCGGCTGTGTTGGAAAGACTGTCTCCTAGTATACTTCGCTCTATTGTGGTCTCGCGTAAAATTGCATTGGCGCGGTGCATCGGTGTGTGCACGGTTGTTGCACGGTTGTTGCACGGTTGCGTAGTGGAAGAGGGTCGCGTGCACGTTGCACACTGGACCGCGCGGCGAGCAGCGCGCGTTCCGCCCGTGAATAGGTAATGCAATGCTCGAACAGGCGCCATGACTCGTTGCAGCCGGTGTCCCTCCTGCTTTGCCGCGGGTTTCGCACCGCGAAAAATCCGGCGATCGCCGATGCTGCGCCGTTGATCTTCGAGCAGGCCATTAGTGGGATATGCGAGAGCATGGAATTTCTGCCGTTCCGTGGGCTAACATCCCCTCTCCCCTGTCTTTATGATAGTATACGTATACGCCATGCATCGATTGCGCTCGCGAGACCGCCGCGCCGCTTACGAGGACTAGCCACCGAATTATGCCATTACACGACCTTCTCCTACCCACGCCCTCGTGCCGCAGATCATTTGCCATTTTTACGAAACCGAGACGAGCCTCCAAGTTCTTTTGTCCGATCATCGGCCGCCCTTCTTCGACGAGCTTCTTCGACGTGCTTCGATCAGAATCGGCGGTCAGCCGTGCCAAAGAAAAGATAATTACGCAATTTGCGGCTGAACGCATCGCGTGATTCATGGGACTACCATGATGGACCTACTCGAGATGCTCCCGGAGTTTGATGCCATTTTTCGAAGGTGCCTTTTGGATGATTAGTCTTCCAGAGTAAATTGGATTTTGGTTAGGTGTCGAATCGTCGAGCGAGCGAGATCGTCGAATAGGCGCCACGACTCGGTGCGGTTACCTATCCGCTTTGAATCCCCCCGTTGAAAAATGGCGTCGATCGAGAGCCCCGGATCGTCGATCTTGACGACCATTAGCGGACTACATGGGACTACTCCGGTGGAGATTTTTCTGCCATTGGCTTTCTGCCGGCTGTTCTCCAAGGCCGGTGGAATGCTAACCGACGCCCGGAAGTGCAGTTGATCTTCCATACCTGATCCTCCGGGCGACCGAGAAAGAAGTCAATTCGCATTCCCCCCAGACCCCTCACCGCACCAGCCCGGAAAAACCCTCTTCTCAGATGTTTACCGAGGTAGTTTCGCGAAAATCCTTGTGCTTCTTCCGCAGCATCTTTCCTTTCTTTTTTCTGGTCTTCATCTTCTTCTTTGTGTTCTTTTTCTCCTGCGAGCGCGATTTTTTCCAGTCTGGCTGATACTTGTGCGCTTTTCACCTGGTGCTCTGTTGTTACAAGAAACTCCTTGCGCTTCTTGTGCAGCATCTTTTCTTTTTTTCTGGTCTTCATCTTCTTCTTTGTGTTCTTTTTCTCCTGCGAGCGCGATTTTTCCCAGTCTGGCTGATACTGGTGGGCTGTTGTTACGCGAAACTCTTTGTGATTCTTGCGCAACTTCTTCTACGTTGTCTTCTTTTCTTCATGTGCGTGCGCACGCGATTTTTCCCAGTCTGGCTGATACTGGTGCGCTTTCCGTGAGAAACTATTCGTCGCCGATCAACGGAACCATTCTATGGTAATGCCGCGTTAATAACCGGTAGCACCTGACGAAATACCTAACTGGGATTCGGGGGGAACGCGACAGCGATTGATCGGATCCGCTATTGTTATCCTACGAGGAAGTACGCTGATGTTGAAGATTATTGTTGCCTTCGATCGCTCGAACACTGTCGAATATGGAGGAGAGTTGTATTAAATAAAAATTGGTTTTGATCAGTCGCAGCTCCGTAAGGAGCCAAATGACAGAGAAACCTCGTTAACTTTGGCAAGCTTTCTAGAAATAGAACAATTTTAGAATAAAGTGCTAAAACATCGTGAAAAAGTCGTAGACCGTATCGTTGTATAGAGGACACTTCAATCTTCAAGTCCATGTTGATTAGAGTCCCGGAAAAAATTTGGTATTCCTCCTAGAGGCGTTTGAAGTGTCAAACTTCAAATGAAACCACTTCTTGGCAAAGTTTTTGGTTAATGTGCCAGAAAACGGCGAAAAAAAAATCTGAAATGGATTTTTGTGGTCTCATTGTACAGCGAGGACTTCAATCATCAACTCTAATTAGATTAAAGTCGAGAAAAAAATTTGGTATTCCTCCTAGAGGCGTTTGAAGTGTCAAACTACAAATGAAACCACTTTTTGGCACAGTTTTTGGTTAATGTGCCAGAAAACGACGAAAAAAAAATCTGAAATGGATTTTTGTGGTCTCGTTGTGTAGCGAGGACTTCAATCTTCAAGTCGATGTTGATTAGAGCCGCGGAAAAAATTTATTATCCCTCCTAGAGGCGTTTGAAGTGTCAAACTTCAAATGAAACCACTTTTTGGCACAGTTTTTGGTTAATGTGCCTGATAACGACGAAAAAAAATCTCAAATAGATTTTTGTGGTCTCATTGTACAGGGAGGACTTCAATCTTCAACTCTAATTTGATTAAAGTCGAGAAAAAAATTTGGTATTCTTCCTAGAGGCGTTTGAAGTGTCAAACTTCAAATGAAACCACTTTTTGGCACAGTTTTTGGTTAATGTGCCAGATAACGACGAAAAAAAATCTCAAATAGATTTTTGTGATCTCATTGTACAGGGAGGACTTCAATCTTCAACTCTAATTTGATTAAAGTCGAGAAAAAAATTTGGTATTCCTCCTAGAGGCGTTTGAAGTGTCAAACTTCAGTGAAACCACTTTTCGGCACTGTTTTTGGTTACAGTGCCAAAAACCGACGAAAAAAAATCTCAAATGGATTTTTGTGGTCTCGTTGTATAGCGAGGACTTCAGTCTTCAAGTCCATATTGATTAGAGCCGCGGAAAAAATTTGGTATACCTCTTAGAGGCGTTTGAAGTGTCAAACTTCAAGGAAACCACTTTTTAGCACAGTTTTTAGTTAAAGTGACAGAATTCGACGAAAAAAAATCTCAAATGGATTTTTGGGGTCTCGTTGTATAGCAAAGACTTTAATCTTCAACTCTCAATTGATTAAAGTCGAGAAAAAAATTTGGTTTTCCTCCTAGAGTCGTTTGGAGTGTCAAACTTCAAATGAAACCACTTTTTGGCACAAATTTTTTGGTTAATGTGCCAGAAACTCCGAAAAAAAATCTCAAATGGTTTTTTTTGGTCTCGTTCTATAGCAAAGACTTCAATCTTCAAGTCGATGTTGATTAGAGCCGCGGAAAAAATTTAGTATCCCTCCTAGAGGCGTTTGAAGTGTCAAACTTCAATGAAACCACTTTTTGGCACAGTTTTTGGTTACAGCGAAGACTTTAATCTTCAACTCTAAATTGATCAAAGTGAAGAACAAAATTTATCATCCCTCCCAGCCATGTTAGAAACGTCATACTTCAGCGAATTCACCTAACAATGGCACAATTTTTCACCTCGGATTTACCGTTTGAGAATAATTTAATGTACTATTCGATGTGATAATCGTATCGGCGGACACGTAGCATGATCGCGCTTATGCAGCTGATCCGTTGAAGTCTCCGGCGCTCGCGCCGCTCATCCGTTGAAATCTCGGGCGCTTCCGTAGCGCGATTTTAACGGGATCGTGAAATTTAATGTTTCGCGATCGAGATATCGGTCAATTCGCGATTCTCCGTTCGAGTCGTCGGTTTTGCACGGATAAGGAACGGTGAAAACCTTGAAAGAATTCCGAGGGCAATTATCGGGTAGTAGTAGGTACGCGCGCATGAAAGAAATCATAAGAGTCCGAAGAATGGACATATACGAACGTGAGATTTTTCCATAGAGGATGGACGAATGGCTTGTTCCGTGAAAAACGATAATTGCAGAAATTAAGTAAACTGTAAACAGAGAAGACGAGAGTTCGCCGAGTTCCATTCTCCCTGGAGGGAGACCAAAATGGCGCGTAGAAGTGTTCGTTCGTTCGCGTTCCAGCAACAAAAGAACGAGCAGATCCTTCCTGGATGATAATTAGCCCGGCAACAACTCTCTTTGGCGTAAAAGGCTAATCCACGCGATTAACCCGGCGATTTTTTTACCTACGGCCCCGAGCATAATACACGCGCTGCACCCGCGGTAATTGTTAGCATTTTTTGCGATCCGCTATCTGCGAATCCAGATCTTGCTTCTATGCACATTAACCGTGCACGAGTTGCGCATCTTCGTTACCGTAATTTCCACTTTCTTCCAATCTTTCGGTCCAGCCGTGACCGGGTAACCGCCACCGTAATCTCTTTAAACCCTTTGCACTATACCTAATCAAACTCATGATGAAAAATCGCTCCTTCTGTTGCGGACATTTAGACACTAAATAAATACAGGCAAACTGTGGGAGGTTTAAATACACTATTGCGGTAGAAGATCAAGCAACCCAAAGATCATTGAACAAAGAACAATTTATTTAAAACACAGTTTTAAGGAAAATATAATGTATATCTTAACAGAACGGAGTTTATCAGAAGAGTGAGGAATACGTTATCCTAATAAATCAATATCGCATGTCGTGAAGGAATGATTCGCTATTATTTTATAAACCACTTGAAATCTCAGGTTCTGTTTCCATATACTGGGTGCTTAAATCCAAATGGAGCAAATTAATTCACACAAACGATAGCTACAAATTTTCTGTTTGTTCTACTACATTGTGAAAGGTGAAGAAAATAATCAATTAAACATTTTCTTCAGGATGGACTACATTTTTGCTAGTTTAACATTAGGTTTACGGAGCACTAAAAGTGATTGTTTTACATTACTTTTTAAAAATAACGAGAATGAGTCTATAAAAATTGATAATAATTTCTTTTATAATGTATAACGGAATAAAATAAATTTACAGTCTCAATAATCGTAAATTAGAAATATTAGAATGTTAATAGATTTTACATTAAATAAATAACGAGGAGCATTTATTAGACTTTTTCGTAGGTATCGAGTTTTGGGGACAGTTTACGCTCAAGTGGAAATCCCAGCGTGCCGGATGAAGTTAATTAAACGTTTTCTACTGGATGCACCGCATTGCATTCTCGCTAGATTAAATGATTTTATACGAAGTAAAACGACAATTTATTGGACTTGTTAAATCAGGTCAGACGGCAGTTATTTCACTCGTCAAAGCCTCCTAGATTTCTAGAAGCAGATGCTAGTATCTTGAATGAAGTTGAGACATTTTCTTTGCAAGTGCATAATGGAGTCTCTACGGTTTCTCAACGAGCCCCAGATAGGTTGCGGTGGTCGTGCTATATTAACAGTAAACGTCTTGCAATTTCGCGTGATTAATCCTAAAAGAGGATGCTGCGCGAGCATCGCAGTCTGTCAAAGGCTGATTAAAAAGCCGGCGTACAGCGGATGAGAGAAATCCGAGAATATAACTGCTCAAAGGTGCTGAGATTTTACTCTACCATGTTTTAATTTCGGCCAGTGTAGTAAATACCATATTATTAAAGAATTTTTGTAATAACCGCTCTTCGTATTTCTTTTACCTTCGTTTAAGGATGCATTTATATCCGTAGAAATTTTTGGAAAAAAATGCCACAATAGCAAAAAAAAATCGTACATCAAGTTTTATGGTGAGGTTGTATAGGTAAGACTTCAATCTTCAAGTACACGTTGGTGAGAGTTGCAAAAAAAATTTTCTATTCATCCTAGACTAGTTTGAAGCGTCAAACTTCATCGAAATGGTACATTTTATGGTGTCGTTGTATAGAGAAGACTTCAATCTTCACGTTCACGTGGATTAGAGTCGCGGAAAAAATTTTGTATTCACACTAGACAAGTTTGAAGCGTCAAACTTTAGCGAAATCACTTAAAAATGGTACATTCTTCGGTCAAAAAGCTACGAAATGGCGAAAAAAAATCGGAGATCAATTTTTATGGCGTCGTTGTATAGAGAAGACTTTAATCTTCAAGTCCGTGTTGGTTAAAGTTGTAGAAAAAATTTTGTATTCACCCTAGACTAGTTTGAAGCGTCAAACTTCAGTGAAATCACCTAAAAATGGTACATGTTTTGGTCAAAATGCTATAAAATGGCGAAAAAAAATCATGGGTCAATTTTTATGGTGGCGTTGTATAGAGAAGACTTTAATCTTCAAGTCCATGTTGGTTAAAGTTGTAGAAAAAATTTTGTATTCACCCTAGACTAGTTTGAAGCGTCAAACTTCAGTGAAATCACCTAAAAATGGTACATGTTTTGGTCAAAATGCTATAAAATGGCGAAAAAAAATCATGGGTCAATTTTTATGGTGGCGTTGTATAGAGAAGACTTTAATCTTCAAGTCCATGTTGGTTAAAGTTGTAGAAAAAATTTTGTATTCACCCTAGACTAGTTTGAAGCGTCAAACTTCAGTGAAATTACTTAGAAATGGTACATTTTTCAGTAAAAATGCAATAAAACGGCGAAAAAAAATCGTAGATGAATTTTTAAGGTCTCGTTGTGTAGAGAAGACTTTATTCTTCCAGTCCATGTTAGTAAAAGTTGTAGAAAAAATTTTGTATTCACCCTAGACTAGTTTGAAGCGTCAAACTTCAGTGAAATCACCTAAAAATGGTACATGTTTTGGTCAAAATGCTATAAAATGGCGAAAAAAAATCGTAGGTCAATTTTTATGGTGGCGTTGTATAGAGAAGACTTTAATCTTCAAGTCCATGTTGGTTAAAGTTGTAGAAAAAATTTTGTATTCACCCTAGACTAGTTTGAAGCGTCAAACTTCAGTGAAATTACTTAGAAATGGTACATTTTTCAGTCAAAATGCTATAAAACGGCGAAAAAAAGTCGTAGATGCATTTTTAAGGTCTCGTTGTGTAGAGCAGACTTTAATCTTCAAATCCATGTTGGTTAAAGTTGTAGAAAAAATTTTGTATTCATCCATATACCAAAGTAAAACACGCCGAAGAGTGTCATAACGCTTCGGATTCCTGTTGAAGGTTCTCGCTCGTTGGAAAAATGTTATATTGCTGATATCTCGGCGTGATTCTGCTCGTGGCTGGTTTTCGCGAAGCCGTCACGCGTGACGGGCCCCTTGGAAAAAGTCTCGATGACCTCGATCTAGGATGAACACGAGTCGGAGGATGATGCAGGGGGTATGGAACGTGGATCCCGTGGTTTCCATGGGTTCGCTAGGGTCGTTCATGAATTGTTATAGCTCGAGCACACGGCCGTGAACGTTGCTGAGAGAAGAAAACAGAGGGAGGTTCATAGAGATCAGGGAAAAAACGGTTTGAACCGCCGCCGATGATAATAAATGCGAAATTGGATCTCCACGGTGATCTTATGGCCACTGACACGCTCGAGCGAGCAACCGATCGAGATTATTTCAATATCGTACGGTCCATGATCGCTCGTTCGACTGGATACGACAGTCGTAAACAGTCGTAACACGGTTGACGATTAGAAACAACCGGGGAAAGCGTTTTTCCGCTTGTAAACGCTCAATGAATGAGAACCGCGATTTCCTGTGATCCTGAAAAACTTTTGACGAGATACAGACATAACTTATAATCGCCTGATTACTCGAGATTTTATGTTTCTACAGAGCTAAATAGAAATTATCTGCTTTACTCTTGGAACGAGTAATTCTTTATAGGTGTAATTAACGTTTCATCCAGCCGACTTAATTTTCCTGCATGATCTCTCACTGTGTGTTATGAATGGACTGCGCATCTGTAGGCATAATAAATATTGTCTGCATGAATTGCAAGAGATTGGAGCCAAATACAAATTTAATTCTTTCTTCAATAATTTGAACACGTTGAAAATAGTGTATCTTAATTTTTCTCCTGTTTTAAATTGCACCAACCCATTTGTATTATAAATGCATAAAAGAAGTAGATCTGTGAAAATGCTGAACTGTAGAAAACGTTAGAAAATTTAAAAATACTATTATATTATTTTTAACTTGATAAAATTATTTAGAAGAAAAATAAACGACTGTGTATAGCAAGGATGGGCATTTTTGTGTCAATTGAGACAAAATCGTCCCCACCATAACGCCCACTGTCCCCCACCAGCATCCGCTAGAGTCCAATGTCTCCCACCAGCATCCGCTTGAGTCCACTGTCCCCCACCAGCATCCGCCGTTACCGTAAAGGAAGGGAATGCTTCGCCCGTCGCGAGTGCGCAGGCCTCGCGCACGAAAGAGACGTTGGTGGGAGAAGCAGGCGTTTGAGGGACCCCTACCATGCCCGTCCCTGGTGTATAGCTGCTGTATCTTGTGATTAATGCAGACAGTTTTGAGTCTGTATGTAAATCAGCAGTCTAATTATACATGTTAATATCGCGAGAGACGGATTAGATCGTGAGATAAAAACGTTGCTTTCATTGAATAATTCAGGAAAATCAGGCAATAAAATGCCAAGGAGGATCATAATAAATTTGACTCGGTGAAAGGCAAAAATTGCTTAGAGTAATAATATGAACAGCGGGTGGGCATGTTGGTAAAGAGACTGCAGAGTTTACGATTTTATGGTAAGTAGAAGTGCATAAAGTAAGTAATAGTTGTCTGGGAAGTATAAGCAGTATAAGAACAGAGTACTGTCATCATTGCAGATTTTTATGGGAAATAAAAATTATTTGCGTTGGTAATGGCGCAGCATCGACATTAATGATCGAAATCAGCTGGAAATAGCAGAACAGTAATTTTAAATTCTTTAAATGTTTGTGTTGGGTACTACAGAACTTTTTGGAATTTTTAGAGCCCCAAAAGTCTAAAGAAAAAATAGTGTAGATATTTAATTTCGCACTGCTCTAGAAAATTTAGGTGGCGCATGGAAATTTCGATCTGTTCAAGAGAATTAAGGTAACTTAGTGGCAATAAAAATTATTGGACGACGTTTAGAAAATGTGTAGGAGTACTCCGGAAATTTTTGAAATTTTATTTGAACCCCATGAAATTAAACGACAAATTGTGTAGACGTTCAATTTTGTTTGAAATATTTTCCACAAAATTTGAAGCGAAAATTGAAATGACCTCCCTTATATGATTATAAGGTAATTAGGGAAGAATGTTTGATTTTCCAGGAATAACAGTTTTCTATCCGAACACATTATTCGTCTAATTATGAGCGGTACTCTATTCCCGTTACTTCTCCCTCGCCCAAGAAAAAGTTTCGTCGGTTCGATAGCGATGTGCGCGTGCACCGGATGTAATCGAAAGTGTACACGGTGAGCCCCCATAATTTGCATGCTGACAGAGAGGCGCTGCCACGCCAAAACCCGCGCGAACGTATCCAGGTGAAAATAATGCCTGGAGGATCTACTTGAAATTAGCACATTTTTTGCATGCCGCTCACGCGATATCTCCGATCTAGTCGCGTTTCATTTTTCCTCGAACGGGTCTACAAACGTAACTACAATTTATTGTCGCTGGGGACTTTCTCAAAATTTCTCCGACACAAAAAATCTTTCATATTGTGAAACATTCAATGTTGATTTGCTCAAGAAAATTGAGGTGACAAGTGGTAATTAAAATTACTGGAGAATATTCTAGAAGCATGGAGGAGTGCGCTAGAATTTTTTGAAATTTTTAGGACCTCATAAAACCTAAAAAAAAAATTGTATAAAATTTTTAATTTTGCCTGGATTAACAAAATGAAGGTATCATGTGACAATACAAATTATTGGGCGATGTTCTATAAATATGTAGGAGTGCTCTGGAAATTTTTTAAATTTTTAGGACCTCATAAAACCTAAAAAAAAACTGTATCAAATTTTTCATTTTGTCTGGCTTAAGAAAATGAAGGTATCATGTGGCAATACAAATTATTGGGCGATGTTCTATAAATATGTAGGAGTGCTCTGGAATTTATTGAAATTTTTAGGACCTCATAAAACCTAAAAAAAAAAATTGTATAAAATTTTTAATTTTGCCTGGCTTAAGAAAATTAAGGTATCATGTGGCAATACAAATTACTGGGCGATGTTCTATAAACATGTAGGAGTATTAGAGAATTTTTTGAAATTTTTGGGACCTCATGAAACCTAAAAAAAAATTGTACAAAATGTTTAATTTTGCCTGGCTTAAGTAAATGAAGGTGTCACGTGGCAACACAAATTACTGGGCGATGTTCTATAAATATGTAGGAGTGCTCTGAAATTTTTTGAAATTTTTAGGACCCCATGAAACCTAAAAAAAAAATTGTATAAAATTTTTAATTTTGCCTGGATTAAGAAAATGAAGGTATCATGTGTCAATACAAATTACTGAGCGATGTTATATAAATATATAAGAGTACTAGAGAATTTTTAGAAATTTTTAGGGCCTCATAAAACCTACAAAAAATTGTATAAAATGTTTAATTTCGCGTGGATTAAGAAAATTAAGGTATCATGTGGCAATACAAATTATTGGACGATGTTCTATATATATATATATATATATATATATATATATATATATATATATATATATGTATGAGTACTAGAGAATTTTTTGGGATCTATAGCATCTCATAAAACTAAAAAAAGATTGTATAGACTTAGGACGACCCAATGCGCAGAGGATGTTTGCAAAAATGCGCAAGTTTGCAGATTGATGATTAAGAGACGGATTTGTTTCGAGGCTGTGATGGTTGTCGAAGCGATTCCGGCACTGGAGGCGCAATTCCACGTAGCCAGCAAGGTAAGGCAAGGTAAAGGAAGGTACGTCAAGGTACAGCAACAGTTTCCTCGTCGGTGATTTTCATACGCGCGTGCGTAGACCCACCCGGCTGATTGTTAGTTGTTATCGCATTAAACATGACGCGGGCAAGAGTCCGCGCAACGCGAAATGATACGTTGTTCGTCAGCGTGCAACAGAGACACAAGAAGAATTACGGTGGTGGTTAGAACCGTGGACCCGTCTAAACATAGAGCAGAGCGCTAACTGGATTTTTACCATGGTAATGCTGTCGAGTCGACGATGAACCCGCGTAAACACTCCCCTTCGCCCTGATAAATTATGCATTCCAAAACGGTGATCTCGCCTCCTTTTGAATATTCCTGGTTCATTAACCCCAGCCGTATATTATTTGAATATCGGAGCTTATTTATTTGCTAGGTGTCTAGCGTGTGGTTAGTGCCATTGACACTGAGCCTCGTCAACGACGACGGGACGATCATCATCCTCTATACACCGCCAGCGAAAATATTCTCTGTCGTTTTCCTATATTCTCTCATTATTACCCATTAACGATCCTCCGAGAGCTACGAACGATGTGCTTCATTTTTTACCGGTAGATTAATTCTCTATTATTTGGATCAATAAGGCTGAGAATAAATTACAAAATCACAGTGTACGGAAATAATTATTCTATTTAAATGAGATTTTACGAGAAATTGTATTGACACAAATTTTGGACCTTGTAAGAACCGTAATTACCAGCAGTCTTACTCATTAAAGGGAATAGTTAGATTATTGTTTAAACAGAGTTTAGTTATTGGAATAGTTTGTATCTAAAATTCCATTGGAAATAATTCTACATAGTTGATAAAGACGTTTGAATTGTCAAAATTCAATAAAGACACACTTTTCGGTTAAAGTTCTACAAAACGGCGAAAAAACATCGCAGATCGATTTTTGTCGTCTCGTTCTATAGGGAAGACTTCAATCTTCAACTCTATGATGATTAAAGTTGAGAAAAAATTTGTCATCCCTTCCAGTCACGATTGAAGTGTCAAACTTCAGCGAATTTGCCTAACAATGGCACAGTTTTTGGTCAAAGTGTTATGAAATGGCGAAAAAAAATCGCAGATCGATTTTTGTGGTCTCGTTGTATAGGGAAGACTTCAATCTTGGACTCTATGATGATTAAAGTTGAAAAAAAAATTTGTCATCCCTCCCAGTCATGATTGAAGTGTCAAACTTCAGCGAATTTGTCCAACAATGGCACAGTTTTTGGTCAAAGTGTTATGAAATGGCGAAAAAAAATCGCAGATCGACTTTTATGGTCTCGTTGTATAGTGAAGACTTTAATCTTCAACTCTATAATGATAAATGTCGAGAAAAAAAATTTTTCATCCCTTCCAGTCACGATTGAAGTGTCAAACTTCAGGGAATTCGCCTAACAATGGTACAGTTTTTGGCCAAAGTGTTATCAGATGGCGAAAAAAAATCGTAGAACGATTTTTATGGTCTCGTTGTATAGTGAAGACTTTAATCTTCAAATTAATATTGACTAAAGTCGCGAAAAAAAATTTTCATCCATCCTAGACATGTTCGAAGTGTCAAACTTCAGCGATGCCACTTAGTAATAGCACAGTATTTGGTTGAAGTGCTATAAATCGGCAAAAAGAAATCGTACATCTATTTTTATGATGTCATTGAATAGGGGAGACTTCAATCTTCGAGTCCACAAACAAAATGTTCTATCCTTCCTAAAGATGTAGGACCCTGTAGATCGTTCTGCGATTATAATTCCTTTTTTGGAGATAGTCCTCTTCGATGTATCATATCATCCCCTAAAATTCCACTAATGATCAATCAAAAAATACATTCATGTCAAGAATATCTTGCTCTGCTTACATAAAAAGTTTCATAATATTCCGATTGTCGTAACCCTCGAAAATAAAATCAAAATTTCGGAACGTCACTTTCCAGTGACAGATAAAAAAGCGAAAACGTTATTCAACGATAGATAAAAGTGTGAACCATACAGATTCGAACACTTCCGAAGAACACCAGGACCCGTCGTTATCCTTCCAGGAGATTCAAACATGATCCCAGTCCACCCACCGATCGCCATAGATCAACGCAGCTCCCAGGAACCTAGTAAATCTCGTTAGGAACAAGTTCGTTAGATCCGCGATCTCGTCGGTTAAAAATCGCTCGGTGATTTGATTTACAATAGTGATCGAGTCACGCGAGGATCGTGGCGAGACATGATCCCAGGTTGTTTAAACAGTCCGTCAGCATTCCAGGACCGGGGAAAAAAACTGCGGAACAGCGTTCGAATGAATTGTGTCCGCGGCGTGACCGGTTTGCGCCGTCAATTAAGTCAACGTCCTGGGCGTTATCATCGACGGGCGACTTTACGTAAGTTCTCTTTGCGGAGAGAACGAGTCCTTGCAGTGCTTATCGCGTCGGGAAAACGCTCTCCAAGATTGCTATTGACAATCCCCCCTCTCCTCAATATCGTAGAATTAATTCGCCAAAAATCGTGTATCTTGGGAGAGGACCTCTGCTGTAGAAATAAATCTTCATTAACTAAAAGTCACATTTTAACCCTTAGCACTCGAATGGCGACTCTGAGGCGCCATTACAAATTGCTATACTATTATCCAGAATATTGTTTACATGATTAAAATTGTTCATATGTAATAAATTACTAAACATTTAAATATTGTATTAGGTACTATATCAGTTTCGTACGCATATAATTAAAAAAAATTTATGTAGGATGGAAATATTTTAGGTGAGAAGAAATGTTTGGTTTTTTAGTTGAAATAACTCCGAGTGCAAAGGGTTAACACTCGGAACCAATCATTGTAGCGGATCCTAAATATTTTCGTTCACGATTATTGAGATTTTCAGAAGATAAATCCGTGAGGAATCATTCAGTAAATTTATTTCTTTACGCGTATATATTACGATAGAAATTACGAAAAATCTGAAACCTAGTGTTAACACTAAACCTACCAAGCACAAAACATATTAAAGTGAAACGACTTATAAAAGTGAGAAGATTGGATTTATTCAAACTTTTTGTGGCGAACCGATTACCAATACGCTCGCTTCCCGCGTTAAAAAGATGATCGTCGATTGTTTTATGACACGCGGGTCGACGCGGAGAGAACACAATGCGCCTGCGCAAACCGAGTAGGAAGGGGAAGCAGGCGCGTGAGGGGACCCTACGCTGGTCACCGCTGACTCAAGAGATTCTTCGTGTTATATTCTTATTTTAGACAAACTGGTGAATCTTGGACATTGCCACACAAATTTGAATCCTAATTGAACCAGGAATAATCAATTTATAATTATAAATTTAACTTTAAGCTTCGTTTGGAAATTAAAATTATTACAGAAGGCATAAAGACATCAAAAATTAGCAATGGAAACGAAGTACTACTTGAATGAGCATGGAATGAATTTAGTGAATACAGTGATGGAAATACGAGGAATAAGAGTTTTAATATAATGTCTATTTTCTTTTACACAATTTTCTTTCTTTTTCGTTGTTTTTGATTAGAACAATAAATTTTAACTGTCCGTGGATGGTTTGCAGCCCTAAAATGCTCGAGCAAAGCATCGGAAATGTTTTCCCTACGCTTCACTCGTTACCGTTAATTGGCGATTACCACGGCGACACGATCGCCATTACCAATATCGTAACATCGACAGAAAACGATTCAACTTCCCGTATTATCTGCTCGCATCTGCTTATTCTCTCTCCTCCCCCCACCGGTGATATAATAAATTCTGTAGCGGTGGATATTGCGATCCGAATCTAAGTTCAGCGAGCCCGTTGCTCATCGTGAACGATCGACGCACATTCGATAATACCGAGAGTGTATTAATAATACTATTATCTTGCAGATTATCGAGTCCCGTTATGCAACCGAATTGCTACTAATACCCAGCGTTTAGCATGCGCGACCGTTCAATGATAATTAATCGTGCACGTATCAGTTTTTCTAATTACCGAGACAAATTCATTTCATATTTATCGGTCATGGTTTCCAGAAACCGGTCTGTTACCCGAGTTTCTAGATATCACTCCTTGGCCATGTGTGTCTTCGTGACGAAAGCGAGGAACTCTGATTACATGTTTTCGCTGAACCTTGACAATTTCGCTAAAAATTATTAACGAAATTCCCAAGGAATTTCGAGTGTCTTCGCAGGAGCGTCAAGATTATTTTAAAAATTATTAACGAAATTCCCAAGGAATTCCGAGTGTCTTCGCAGGAGCGTCAAGATTATTTTAAAAATTATTAACGGAATTCCCAAGGAATTCCGAGTGTCTTCACAGGAGTGTCAGGATTATTTTAAAAATTATTAACGAAATTCCCAAGGAATTCCGAGTGTCTTCGCAGGAGCGTCAAGATTATTTAAAAAATTATTAACGGAATTCCCAAGGAATTCCGATTGTCTTCACAGGAGTGTCAGGATTATTTTAAAAATTATTAACGAAATTCCCAAGGAATTCCGAGTGTCTTCACAGGAGCGTCAATATTATTAAAAAAATGATTAACAAAATTCCTAAGAAGTTCTGAGAGTCTTCTCAGGATCATCAAGATTTTTTCAAAATTATTGATAACTTTTCCAAGGAATTCTGATTGTGTCTGCTAACAGAATCAAGAAGATTTTGTTAAAAATTATTAACGAAGTTTCCAAGGAATTCTGAGCGCGTTGGTTAAAAATGATTAGTTTCCAGAGGAGTTTGATTAAATGAAGTTAAATGAATTAAAATGGAATCGGATGGAATTAAATGTAATTAAGCGAGTGCTCGTTATATGACTCCCGTCTGGAAAAAAGCGAGACAAGATTGCAGAACGGAGCGCGATTTACCGGTGTCTGAGAATTCAGGATCTACGGTACCATAATTTAGACGTTATTTCGGTTAATTGTGCCTCGCCCCTGAGCTGCGAGAAACTTCGAGTGAAACATAACCACGTAGGAAATCATTCTATTCTACAACGCGGTCTCGCCTCCGTCTGTATCACTATACTGGGTGACTTGCATTACTGAATTGATAGTAAATAACAGTGAACATGATCCTTGTCTTCATTTCCAAGGTGGAAACAATCTAAAGACTTCAGGATCAGTATTAATTTTTCAAGTGTAACTATGTGCTCTTTCACCATTTTTATTTTTTAAAATGATTATCCTATCCTTCCCACTAATTTTTAAAATTCGTTCTCACTGATATAAGCTTGTAGAGATGTTCTAGAAGTTATTCCCAAGGTAGAAGCGTTCTAAATATTTGCATTTCATGATGGATCACAACTAATTCTTTCAAGTGTAACTATGTGCTCTTTGACCATTTTTATTTCTTAAAATGATTATCGTACCTATACCACTAATTTTTGAAATTCCTTCCCACTGATATAAACTTGTAGAGATATTTTAGTAGCTATTCCCAAGGTAGAAGCATTCTAAATATTTGAATTTCATGATGGATCACAACTAATTCTTTCAAGTGTAACTATATGGTATTTGACAATTTTTATTTTTTAGTATGATTAACCTATCCTTCCCACTAATTTTTAAAATTCGTTCTCACTGATATAAGCTTGTAGAGATGTTTTATTTATATAGAAGCGTTTTAAATATTTGCATTTCATGATGGATCACAACTAATTCTTTTAAGTGTACCTATGATTCTTTGACCATTTTTATTCTAAAATGACTGACCCACTTCTGGTACGTATTTTAATCATTTCATCCATCTAGTACGTCTCACAGAGTTTAATAAATGATTATCTGTCCAATCTTCGCACGACACAAGTCTGCAAACAAAGATGTCCCGCGTCATGCCAGCTAATTTCCCCCCGTAGTATACAGTTTCACGGAAGCGCCGTAAACCGGCAATTAGGCCAGCATTAACGGAGGAGGGTGGCGGTCGCGTGGGACACCGAGTGTGCACGATTCTTCTCGGCCAGTGGTTCGTTAAAGACATCGATTCGTTTGGCCGTAGCCATTGGGTCTGTCTCTGGCTGGCAGCTAGTGTCCATTGTAAGATCGCGGTGCCGTTATGAATCTCTAGTTATAAAACGGATCCCTCGTCTCCGGCTGGGTCCCATCTCTCTCCGTAAAGCGCATAACTGTATCCTTTCGACGAGCACACGTGCACCAGGACGTGTCGTCGTCGTCGTCCGGAGCGAAGAAGTAAGTGCCGCGGCAAAGAAGAAAGAGGACTGCGATAAGAAAGAAAAGATCAAACAAATGCACAGCGTGCCAGAATCGCAAAAAGCTGGACAAAATTTGTGTTTCCGTTAATCATACATTATTAACACCAAACTTGAAAATCAATTTTAACACTAGGTTTACGGAGCACTAAAATTGATTACTTTACATTGCTTTATAAAAATAATAAAATTGTATTTACTTAGATCTTCAGCGATTTTTATTGTAATATGTACACAAAAAGATAAATCTATTTAATAATTCCTCACGAATGCCTCCTAACACTCTTAACACTAGAACTACCGGACAAGTCAAAATGACTGGTTTCTAAATTTTTCTTTTACGAATATTGAAATTATAAAAATGTTTTCCGGAGTAATGTTTTAGTCAACTTCTCTATTAGAGTACATTTTTAAACAAAAGTTGTACGGAAGTTGAATAAATGCATTCTTGTCGTTATTAGAAGGTAATATACACCAGTCGCGTTTAGCGCTCGGTAGTTCTAGTGTTAATAATCGTAAATTAAAAATTTTTGAATCCGTCATTTTGACGGGCCCCGTAAATCTAGTGTTAACTATTAGGTCGTCCCAGAAATTCGTGAGTATAAAATTACTAGCCTAATGACTACAGACTATATGTAGGTTTTTATTGTCTCTCCTCGGGGTTGCAATGTGCACCCAATTCTCCTCCCTTACCTCTTCATCTTCTTCCTCACCCTATCCTTAATTTCTAACATAACCTAACTTACACTACCTTATCTAATTGCTCACAACTAACTATATCTAAAACTGAAACACTGACTAGCGACTATAAAATTTTTCTTTTCCATAAAAATCCACAGTCCAGTTATTAATTTCTTTTAAACCGAAATAAAATTCTATTCTGTTGTTGTTAGCATACAATCATTGGAGAACGCATGTAGGTATGCAATAGGTCAGAGATGGCCAATTTTGCCTCAATCGAGGCAAAACCGTCAACACCATAGCGCCCTCTGTCCCCTTCCAGCAACGAACGTGCGCGCTGCATGAAAGAGAGGTTGGTGGGAGAAGCAGGCGTTTGAGGGGCTCCACCCGTGCCCACCACTGCAATAGGTTTTGCTTTTACTTAACCTAACTTACACTACCTTATCTAATTGCTCACAACTAACTATATCTAAAATTGAAACACTGCCTAGCGACTATAAAATTTTTCTTTTCCATAAACATCCACAGTCCAGTTATTAATTTCTTTTAAACCGAAATAAAATTCTATTCTTTTGTTGTTAGCATACAATCATTGGAGAACGTATGTAGGTATGCAATAGGTCAGAGATGGGCAATTTTGCATCAATCGAGGCAAAACCGTTAACACCATAGCGCCCTCTGTCCCCTTCCAGCAACCAACGTGCGCGCTGCATGAAAGAGAGGTTGGTGGGAGAAGCAGGCGTTTGAGGGGCTCCACCCGTGCCCACCACTGCAATACGTTTTGCTTTTACTTAACCTAACTTACTCTACCTTATCTAATTGCTCACAACTAACTATATCTAAAACTGAAACACTGACTAGCGACTATAAAATTTTTCTTTTCCATAAAAATCCACAGTCAATTTATTAATTTCTTTTAAACCGAAATCAAATTCTATTCTTTTGTTGTTAGCATACAATCATTGGAGAACGTATGTAGGTATGCAATAGGTTTTGCTTTTTCTTCTTCTGGCAAATTTTCAACTACACAACGGGTTAACCTATTTCATGACAATTCTTCACTTAATTCCACCTACTTCATAGAAACAGCCCATCGCGAGACGGGAGCGACGAAGAAACAGACGAGGACGGAGAAGAAGAAGAAGAAGAAGAAGAAGAAGAAGAAGACGCAGAAGCAGAACAGAGCGGAGGAAGGGGACGAATCCGGAATGACGTTCGCCGGTCTCGGGACCACAGAGAAATCTAATTTACAGCTCTCTATAAAATGCCCTGCAGCCGGCGTACGACTGTTGCACCGTTACGTGCTTCGATTCCCGGGCGTTTCGCACGGTGAACGTTTATTTCCGCGGCGGCAGCTCTGTCTTCTCGAGAGAGGAGAGAGAAAGAGCACAGATAAAGAGATAGAGGAGAGAAAAGAGAGAGACAGTCGAATAGAGTCTTCCCGCTTGATTCGACTCGCCTGAACGGAGGAAACTCGCGGGGCGAGGACGCGAAAGGGGAATCTTCCCAAGGGTTCGATGGATTCGACGATTCCGTTCGGCGGACGACAGGTGTCCGAGTTATTAGACTTCCGTCCGCGTTACCTCTCTCTACTCCCCGACTTTTTGCACGCTACATGCTTCCACCGGCTTCCTAGAAGTAATGGGAAGTCATTGCACGGCTTCCTCTCTTCTCTTGTCGGCAGAATGCAGTGCCTTCTGCACGAAAATTTTGCTCGAACATCGGAGATGCTCGTTGCCAACGATCCCGTGTGTCCCTCGGCAAATTGCTCACGGAGAACCCTCCGTGAGAACCAACCGCGGCGGGAGGATACGATTTTACGAACAAAATCGACATTTCCGCCTGGCGTACCACGCACGACGTGTCGTACCATTGCATTGTCTCGGGTCGCAGACAAAGGAATAGGAGTGCGGGTTCGAGGAGATGAAATGGGGGAACATTGTTGTTGGCTAAACACTTTGTGGCTGGCGGGGTTTCAGAGTTTTGTGGTTTGCGGGTATCGAGAGACGTGGGGATCTTTGTTTGACAATTTTTTTTGCTTGGTTCTATGTGCTTTTAGTATGTTTCTTTGAGAACCGAGAGAACTTATTAACGCTTTATTTACCGCAAACATATTACAGTATTCTCTCCTCAAGAGTCGGCGTTTCCTGTCTGCCGCGCGCGACACTCATAGAATAGGGACTACATTCTCTGTACTGTGACCAACGTAGATGTTGGAAATTTGTCTTAAGGTCGCACATGTTGCGCCATCTACAATCACACTATGTACCATCTCATCAATAACATAATCTATATATACTTCTGTACACTCTATCATCCGCGTGACACATGCACAACTGTGATTAAAACATTATTATTAACGTAACAAGTGTCGTGATTCACCTGCTAATCTTCAACAGTAGAGAAGGATAGCGATTGGAAAAGAAAAGTGGGATCGATGTTTGGCAAACGTCAAAGGCCACGTCACCAACTCGGGCTTTTGAATTAAAAAATAAAAATTCCTTATTTTTGGTTTTTCGTCAGTGAAACTTCTAGCATCGCTTTCGTCTCTTTTTTCTGATTAGGAAGAGACACCAAACACGATATAATGTAGGATCTCAGGAAAAAGGAAAGCACCGCGCGCCGGGAATCGAACCCAGACCCTCGTGTTCCTCCCCCCCTCTTCCTAATTTCCTACGGTATTTGTGGTCTGGGGGGTCCTAATCCCACACTCGGCCGTCCTGCAAAGACATTCGCCCTCGAATGTTCATTACAGCGTCATCTCGTCTTTTTTGCGTATGTTTGGCCTCAGCGCCATCAACACAACTTCTCGTACTCGTAACTCGTATTTTCGCAATTCGCACTTTTTTTTCTTGCTTCGCTTACGTGCGACCTCTTTCGCTACGCTCGCTTTGTTTTCGTCTTCGTCTGTTATCGTCGCCATTGTGCGGTGATCGGTGCTCCCCCATCCCGGACGAGCCCCCAAGTGTAGGATCTCAGGAAAAAGGAAGGCACCGCGCCGGGAATCGAACCCAGGCCCTCGTGTTGGTAGCCGATCGACTAACGCGCTCACCCACGGAACCCTCCCCCCTTCTTCCTAATTTCCTACGGTATTTGTGGTCTGGGGGGTCCTAATCCCACAATAATTACGGTCAGAGTTACTTGTGTCACAAGCGACTCAAGTTTCGGACTTCACATTTACCGAATTCGTGTCTCTACCATGAATGTCAAGTCCGGAACTGTAATCGCTTGTTTTGCAAGTAATTATGATTAGAGCTATACCGTGTTTTTGGGGTGATTAAACCCGTACCAATCACAAAAACGTATTGATGTAGAAGTACCAAAGAAGCATCAAACCAGAAATACAAAATGAGGCCGCCATTGTGACTTCTCTGGTTCCTTCCGCATCAAACGCAACGGCAAAGGGTTACTTCAGGAATCATATGATCCTGATTGTCGCTAATATGAAACATTCGCAGTCGACGGACTAAACCAGAGATTCCAAAGAAGCAACCGACCAGAAAGAAAAAAAGGGACACCCCGACCTCCTAGGTTTTTTTCTCTAGCGTGACACGCAGTGGTAAAGGGTACCGCCCACGCATTTTCCTAACAGTAATGAAGGAACAAAGGACGCGGCGCAGCGGTGCTATGCCGGGGACAAAAGTTGCGAAACTTGGCACTGTTTTCCCCCAGTTTACGGTACACGAGCCGCTGTGTACGGGGCTTAAGAAACTCCAGTGTGTCTTGGAATGTCGAGTCGCCGTGTGTAACGGGGATGGAATGCGCGAGAGAGGAAGTCAAGTCGGTGGCTTGCTCGCCAGAAATTCACGTTCGATCCGAGAGCCTGAAATTCAGGCACGTTGCTGCATTCAGACATGCAGCCTGATTCCCGATGCATGAGAAGGAGGAGGACCAGCGCACGGCATCGCAACACGTGCTCACACCCACGTGACGCGTTTACACGCTGCTACGGCCCAAACACTTATAGCTTATGGGACCGTCTCGTACGAGGTGGTCGCCGCGCGATGATTAATAACCATCCGACAGCGGAACCTGGGTCTGTTCGACTCGGAATACCAAAATCGAGATTAAATTGCTCGACTGCCGAATTTACATGAGACTACATGATGAATTACTCGACTGCCGAATTTATGCAAAATAAAAATGTCGTGCATCGATTACAAGAAACAACAGTTGCGTAGACATTTATTTCTCCACTTTCCGCTGTCCGAGGATTAACCCCTCGGGACCGACATTAGTATGCCACACTGACTCGGAGGAATATTTGAAAATTGATTACAGAAGGTTAAATTATTAGATGTGATATGTTTTCATGCATTATTGTTCGCTTTGTAGAATTTGGAGGTGGCTATAGGCGAAATATCAGAAAGTCTAAATCGTCAAGAGATTTTTGCAGCATCTGTAGCATCATATAACATCGACCATACAGAAGCAAACTGACAATCCGTCGTTGTTACCAAAGGGTTAAGGTCTCCGCACACAGCACCGGGCCTGTCCGGGTTTGAGCCCGTGCACACAGGGCCGAAGGCCTCTTGAGAGGGCGGTGTCTCTACAAATCGTGTCGCTTGCTACCGAAACTCGAGAATTCTCCACTCCCCTCTATACCTCAGGGGATGCCTATGGTTGAACCTTCCGGAGCTTGGGTCAGAATGCTCAGCGAGCAACCGTTTCCAGCCCCGGACTCCGGGTGGCGGCAAGAAGGCAGATAAACATTATATGTATATGTTGTATTATTTAAAAAGCTATGCCACCGAGTGTTAAAGTAGAACTTTTCGGGGTTTGTTGAATTGAAACGTTATAAGAAACAAAATAACAATTCACGGCTATGATAATGAAAAAAAAAAAATAATATACATCTGACAATTGGTCCGGTGAAATAATTTGTCAAACTCAACTAAAGACGGCGGAGGTTCTGAACGTTCAGCTACTTCGCTGTCCCGAAAAACGTTGACGATGGACGCGCAGAAAAATATCCTACCAAACAATTTTCCTTGGAACGGTGAAAAACTAACCGATACTTTCAATACAAAGCACGTGTCCTTCGCATGCAATAAGCTCTTAAAAACTCATTTTCATCGATTTGTAAAAGCAACGATTTTTAAGATACCGAATTTCCTTTGGAATGTCTTGATAGGTCGCGTATAATATCAGAATGTGTGGCGCTTTTCCACCAAAGGGCGGAAAAGTATCCTATTTCCATGATGTTGTAGAGGAGAGATATCGATAGTTTACTTAAGGAGCTGTGGAGCCCCCCTGAAAACATTTTTTTGTGTCATGCATAGCAGGGAACTGTCAACGCGCGTTCGAAAAGGCAAGAATTATGGACGCGCGAGGGAAGAATCGGAACCACACTGGCTCCGGAGCGTGCACAGAACACTCCCTATACCAAAGCTATGTAGAAAAAACTCTACGACCCCCCGGCCCGGTTGTGTGTGCCGAGACCTTTAACCCCTTAACCTATGATTTAGATTCGAAGATGTTGGGCCGAAATCGTATACAAGCTCGCGCAGCGTTCGGGACATTTGCACGACTTGTTTATTTAGGTTTGGCCCGATCATCGTACGCGGGCTATGCCCGTAAAATTTAGGTTTGGCCCGACCATCGTACGCGGGCTATGCCCGTAAAATTTAGGTTTGGCCCGACCATCGTACGCGGGCTATGCCCGTAAAAATTTAGGTTTGGCCCGACCATCGTACGCGGGCTATGCCCGTCATTGTAGGTTAAGGGGTTAATCGTCGTTCGGGTCGAATCTCCTTTGGGTCCAGCTGCGATCATCTACCCGATGGCATCCTTCAATCTTCACGATGACTTTTTAACATCTCTGCGAACTTCGGGAGATCCTCTTACTTAGGATCGTTATGCTCTGGGTGCAAGTAGGATATTGAAACGCCGTGGATTTTATGCCTCGAGTTCTCGAGATGGCTGGCTTCTTTCCGCTCGATCTACGGTGGATTTATGGCTGGTAGCGAAGGAGCTTTTTTATTAGGCACTGTTTAGTTTTTTATTTTAAATGTGGGAACGTTTATGAGTCTTGATGAGGGAAATTAATAACGAGCTCTTGAGAGTGTACATTTTTGATGCCATAGTTTCTACAGGGCATAAAAGTGTACATCTGTCTACGAGAGGAACATGTACCTTGTGCCTTCTAATTATATATGTTCTAAAAAGTTTGGCTTTCTTGATCAACCGAGGGAATGCTCTAAAATGATTTGTTTCAATGGAATTTTTATCATGCAGATTCTATAGTATCTTTTGCCACAAGAACATTTTTTAAAGAAGTTTCTAAGAGTAACTAGTAAAATCAGTAAGGATCCAGCACAGTACGCCGATTAATAGCATCTAATTATGTTGAAAAGGAGCCAAACAGAAATTTCATCCTCAATTTAATAGTTTTAATAAACTAATGCAATCTTTTAATCTGTCTACCGCTATCCATTTTTATTATCAATGCACAAAATAGGCCGTCTGCGTCAACCAGGTCCATTTTCGTTTAACATAAAGATGCACATTCTAGTGATCGACATTCTTAGATCTAGTCACCTGGATCTCTAATCTCGCGTACCATCGTTCTCATCGTAGTACATGCCGAATCGAACATGCGAGCCGATGGGAAACGGTACCGAGGAGGATTGTTGCGCAACAGCAACAGCAACGGCAGCAACCTCGATACAATGAATCGTTTATGCAGTAGCCGGCGAGTTAGCGTGAACGAATCGTTATCTCATTGCCGGTTCTCGATCGTTCACGGTTCGATTTAATGGGCCGTTGGCGGACCGTTTGCTCGGTTACTGCGAGATCGGCCGTCGTCGTCTGCTTCTTGCGTTTCGTTTGCCGACAAGCTCCCGGAAACTGGCCGCGCACCGCGCCGGATGAATAACGTCCCGTAAAAACGCCCCCCCCCCCCGATTGCCTCAGCCGTTTCGATCGTTTTACCTTCTTCGACGCAAAGAACAATGCGTTCCTACCCGATCGTCTCGAGTCGGAACAATGTGCAACGAGCTGATTGCTTTTTGCCCGTCGACGTCCGCGCTCGCAATTTCACGGTCAATTTTCGCATTCATTTGCGCTCGGTTTTCGCGTCGAATAATTGAAATTGGAAAGGCAATGGAACCCGCCTTCTCAATTATTGTTGCGTGCATCGATCTACTATTTATCGCCTTTCTGGTAAGCTAAACAAGATTTTTGTTGGAATTTATTCACGAAGCAAAAATAATCTTCTGTATTTAGTGGGCGCATTCGATCGCTTGACTTTCGAGCGCCTATACAAATAATTGATACATTGTATCTGTGCTGCCCGCGTTATGGGACCCTCGACTCTCGGTCGATCGTTTACTTTTTCCAGAGCGGTCCTCACTCTAGAATATTTCGTTGAAGAGTAAAGACGTGCCTCAGAACGTGTCTTCGAAAGTATTATTTAGAATAAATTCTATTTTATATTTAAAGAGGGTGTACGTTATTTTATACCCATAATCCAACAATTTTAGATGATCACAGACTGAGTAAAATATTTTTACTGCACTTAAATGATAACCAATAAGTTCTTACGAAACACAGCATATTTTCGACACAGCATATTTGATATTAATCGAAAAATTCAGTATATTTAAATTATTGGAAAATTCAATAGAATACATTCCCGTCCGCACAGGATTAAGTCTTTGCCAATGACAATATATTCTTTTAGCTAATTTTTGTATTTTTAAGTAGAGTGTATATTTATAATTGGACTGCGGATATTTATGTAAAAATATATTTTTATACATCAATAGCAATCTATAGGCAGTGTCGCCAGATCAACCCAAAACTCGGTTGATTTTCCTCTCCACCTTTTCCCCTTCCACTATCCCATTCGACTCCTGCGCACACTCCAACGTCCCCCACTAACTACGTGCCGCGCAACGTGTTACATATTACTCTGGACATTAGAGAGGTGGTAAATAGGAGCTAAGCCAAAATTTATTTTCCACGTAAGTAATTTTGATATGTCCCCCTCAACTAAATCAAAAAGGTGTACGATTCAATTCAATTAATATCCTAATTAAAAATATTAAATATATAGATAAGCTCAATTTGAAGCAGAGAGTTTGCTGACCATTCCTGTTTTCTATTACCTCTACTAATTTGTGTCGCAAATGCATAAAATTCGCAGTCTACTTATAACATAAGACAATAATATTCGAACACTTTGAAAACGACGGTAACATTTTTAATAGTGGATACAGAGAGTCCTAGTAAAAAGAATTTCGAATCGAAATCTACTTGTGTTTCTTCATTCAATGTAAAACTAAACGCTAGCATAAAGCAGTTGCTCCCCCAGGTTGTCGATCGCAATCAATAATCTCCGTCGCCATAAGGAAACGCGACCCTACGCAAACAAAATTATGTATTCGCATAAAACCGTACGATCGTAAATCGCGACGAATCGTTCCGGAGCGTGTCACAGAGAGTGCTTTTCCCGGCACCTAATAAATCAGTCGCGGAGTCGCGTGAGTTAAAGCGTGCAAAACCGCGTCACGGATTTGCATAGGCCGGTAATCACAGGCTCGCTGAAGTAATCCCGTTTAATTAAATCATCTCAGTTGACGGACAAGGCCTCAACAAACGGGTGAAAGCCGCGTGGCACGCTCGACTTTCTTCCAATTAATCTGTTCGACGGCGTACGTGTTCCTGTTTCCCCTGGATTTTCGTTTTGCGATTCCTGTTGGCAGGAAACGCGGAAATAACTATTGTAGTCAGAGCTCGTGCGTTTAATAATGGATCCCGTCGCGGAGATTCGAATTCCATAATTAGTTGGACAAAATTCATTTTCAAATCAAAAACTGACTGTGTCGACATGATCTATAATAAATAACAAGACCCCACAACCATATTTTTACCGACGCCATCTGCATACCGGTTTGTTTATATTCGCGACGTATAAATATTGAGTATAAAGGGAATGCGCGTACTGAGGTCCCTATTTTAATATAATCGTTATAACGTGAAATGTTTGAAGCATAAATGGGAAAAAATAAATATTGCAAAGAAAGAAATTCAAATGTGAAATTTTACTAAACTGAAAACCGTGAAACAATAATTTCGACCATCTTACACCACGAGTAATCGAACCACTGTGTTTCGTGATTCTTGTTGGCAGGAAACGCGGAAATAAATATTGTAGTTGGAGCTCGTGAGTTTAATAATGGATCCCGTCTCGGCGGGATGTTCGCGCCTCGCGATTATAGCAACAAGAAACGGTAACGGTGAACGGAATCGAAAATATGCGTTCCCCTCCTGGCAAGAGAAAAATGTAATGTTAAAACCCGGCGCGGCCTGGTAATTGGACGACGGTAATTAACGAATGATAATCAGCATAATGATTACGCCGATGACGACGATAATGCCCGGGTATCGCGCATTATGCCCCCCGTGCCAGGAAAGTTTACAAGCAAGTCGCTGGTGTTTCTCACATTTCTTTCAGTCAATCAACTAATTTATGACTACCGTGTCGAGGATTCTTTTTTTTCTTCTTCTTCCTCCTGCGCTAAGGTCTCTGATGGATCTGGGAACCCGTTCTCTGTTCGCGAGGCCTGTGTGCGTTTCCACTGTGAAAAGTGTACCAATGTGCAGCAGTGCTACCGGTAATAAATATCGCGTCAACCTACTAGCGAATGCTAAAATACAACGATTACCATCCTCGATCATCCCCGACAGATCGTTCCGCGATTTCACCGCGTTATCCGGGCGTAACGATCAACGTCTCGTTCAACATAGTAAACGACAACGTTACAAAACATTCCTAAAAATGACCAGCACGAGGACTTAACGTTGCTTTCATGTGATACAGAATTGTTTGCGAAATGGGGCCATTTATTGACACAGAGTATTCGAAAAAATTAAACGACTAATACAAGAAATGAATTTTAATTCGAACAAAAATTACGGTACTCTATTTGGACAAAGTTTTCCAGCACTAATTAGAACTATATTAATAAATTTTATGATTTCGGCGCAAGGTTCGATCCTTGGAATCTTGCGCCGAAATCATAAAATTTATTAATATACTTCATTTCGATCGAAAGAAATTACACCGATACTAATTAGAACTGTTGGAAATGTTCAATACCAGCAATAGAGAAATTTCAACTGCCATTTAAAATTTTTACTCTTATTTTTCCTTAATTGTTTTATATGATGCATTGTAGAAGTATTTGAACGTGAACTTCCAGCTTTAAATTCATTAATGTTACCCATTGCTGCTGCTAATGGAAATGATATTCCATTCTAAGAGAATCTCTATTATTTTCATTTCATTAAATTGAAAATGTCTTTGTTTCATTTAATCGTTCAGAAATAACCAGGGCCTGATTCGCACACGATTAATATAAATACAATGCGCAGCTGTTATCCAATTTTCGAGGTGTCCCTCAATTTGTCCAGGTGAACGCTCGCGTTTGTCGCGGCAATTAATGGAAAAGACTTTCTTAGCAACTTTCCTCGGAGGAGGAGCTGCCCCCATCCAGATCCAAGTGAAACTCGTGCCCACGCACCAGCGAAGAATAGAGAGAGAAATTGTCGCGTGCCTAGCAGCGACTCGATCCGTCACGGTCTGGATCGTATCGTTTTGATTTTCATTTCTGGCCGAAGTCGGACTCGTCGTAATCACAAGTTCCCTTTGATTCCCGGTTATCGTATCGAACGCTTTCGATGACTCGACCGCCGACCGACCGCGTCACGGAAAAGTGCTCGGGGTCATTGAATGATACCGTCGCGGATCGTTAAGCTCGCAGAATTAACCGAGCCTGAAACAGTTAAATCGCCGAGATGTCCCTGAACTACTTTCCAAGCGTCGCACATAATTGTTTGCTCGGTCGAATCGGCGCGAAATTAACGGGACGAGCGATCGTCGTATTCGTTTCGTCTGATAGTGACTTATCGTAACTTCACACGTTGACTGCCAGGCGCATTTTCCATGGTTTGCCCAAGGCGCCAACGTGAATTTTTCATTATGCGATGCATATTATGTTGAAATATTATTTGCAGCAAATAAAGTGAGTTATAAAATCATGCTTGAAGCATTTCTCGTGTATTAATTTCTTCAAACCGTTATAGTAACAATGGTATTATTGCAAAAATTTATCAGTATCCATATTTACTCTAATTATGTACTTTTATTATTTGCTGCGTCGCCGGTCACCGGTAGCCCCCACTTCGCTGTGGCCAAGTCGAGTGCCGGTCACCGGTGACCCCCATGGCAGTCAACGTGTTAACATTACGCGTTGAATGATTTTTCCTGTAGAAATACAATTTAAAAGAATTTCTATATCCTCTCATAGACGAAATATGTGTTTCACTTGTAACTTTGTTGGCTGTTTTAACCCCTTGTAAATATAGATCACTGTAGACATAAAAAAATAGTGTTAAATATTTTTCAACGAAGTTAAAGTTGTGTTAAAGAATTCTAAATTTTAAATAACAGATTTCCTAATAATTGCTAATATTCTGATTAGAAGATATTGCTGCTAAACTGGTCCGGAAGTAGATCAAAACCAAGCGGAGCCTTCTTGTTAACACTAGGTTTACGGAGCACTAAAATTGATTATTTTACATTACTTTATAAAAATAATAAAATTGTATTTACTTAGATCTTCAGCGATTTTTATTACAATATGTACACAAAAAAATAAATCTATTTAATAATTCCTCACGTATGCCTCCTTACACTCTTAATAATCGTAAATTAACAAATTTTGAATCCGTCATTTTGACGGGCCCCGTAAATTTAGTGTTAATGGTCTAATTTCTTTCGATCAACATGAAGTATATTAAAAAATCTTATGATATTCGGCGCAAGGTTCGATCCTATTGAAGAGCAGCAAATTCGCAATTAAATTATTCTCTCGACCGTTTCGATCCTTGTGTGGATCATTTTCATAGAGGCTTTATTGCGTCTGAAAAAATTATATATATATATATATATATATATATATATATATAATGTAAATGAAACCAAAATTCCGTCACAGCCGTGTAGAGAGCACATAAAACGAAATAGAAAACAAAAAACACACTTATTTGCTGTGCAACGGGTAAAATAAAACAAAAAAAGAAAAAAAATTATGAACAAAGTATTAGGAGTTACGGCGGAAAGTGGTTTAACCCGTAGTGGCAGATACGTAACTGAGCCTCTTGTTAATGATGTGTGTAAATGAGACGTGATTTAATTGAGAGTGGAGTAGCACCGTGGGACTAGACTTAGACTATTAGACAAATCGAATGTCCAAAAAGAAAGAAGTCGGTGGACAGTTCGTCCCTGGTTTAATTGCACAAATCTAACGAAGACGATGTCGCGGGAAAAGTTCAAGTTGCCTGTTAACTGATTCTAATCTAGCTCGGAACCGTCCTCAGAAATTTATCATCGTTACACCCGTTATTTCATAACCGGATTATTATAAACGTAATCGATGCGTGTTCATTAACCGGTGTTCTATAATTTACATTCCTAGATCCCGATCGCTCCGCTAGTTGCAACACTTTAATGGAACGACGGTTCTCTCAGTCTCGTACCCCGTTCCTTTTTCATTTTCAACGTGAACGCGTTTCGCGGGACTCGTTTCGGTCGGCGCGATTAAAGTTTGTCGTACTACGTCGATCCGAATCATCATTCACGATTCCGCCGCAGCCCCTCGGGTCGCTTAATCAGCCCGATTGCCCCGCGATCAAAAGTAAAACATGTTTCTAGGCTTGCCACCGGTTATCTAATTAGTATTGCGACTATTCCGCCCGGTTTTTCTGCAATTTCAATCTCTTTTGCAACCGAGCTCCGCGCGGCGTCCGTGATTAACGAGCCACGCGGCGTAGCATCGCTCTCAGTGATAAAGCAGCCGAGTTGCCCGATCCTCTAACTATGTATCTTTATTAGCACGCCAGGCAGGAGCATGCCGGAAGTTCTCAGGAAAACAATCCGATCTGTTAGAATTATTGCCCGCTCGTTTTCTGCAAGCTTGGAGCTTCGAGCCAAGAAAAATCTATAGGAAATACTGATTGATCTATGAGACACTAACCGGGCTCTGTTATAATAAGGAGCTGCGAAGACACGCCCACTTTCGGATGGCCACGCCTACTCTATTGGAACAAGATGAGTAATCTGTGATAAGATCATTCTGCATCTGAATTCTAAATGAAACTGTTTCTTGTTTGTTGTCGATCTAGGCTCATTGGTAGCTGCTTAATAGATTCTCTTTGTGGAATCGAAGAGTATAGTGCTCTGATAGTCTCTGGAGATCAATTTTTATATAGACTTTCCTGGTTCCGTCGGAATCTAGGGCAGTGTGACCACGCCCATTCAGTGTTTGATACGCCTACTTATGGCTTAGCCACTCCTGCTATACAAAGAGAAAAAGGTGGATAATCTTGTGTGACGACGGAAATTCTTTTATGTGATATTATACTGCGTTGCCCAAGGTGGTTCGGAGCCCACCTTTATCAACTGTAGGTCCTCCACGCACACGTCCATAGACACACACACGCCCATCGTACACTCACCGATTACAGTATCAAATCTCATTGTTCCACCCCCGTCGCTAATGACCCTGGCAGTTGAAGCGACGTTAAATAACAAAATAAATAAATAAATAAAAATTGAGAGTAGCGGAGTTGCCCGATCCTCTAACTATGTATCTTTATTAGCACGCCAGGCGGGAGCATGCCGGAAGTTCTCAGGAAAACAATCCGATCTGTTAGAATTGTTGCCCGCTCGTTTTCTGCAAGCTTGGAGCTTCGAGCCAAGAAAAATGGATAGGAAATACTGATTGATCTATGAGACACTAACCGGGCTCTGTTATAATAAGGAGCTGCGAAGACACGCCCACTTTCGGATGGCCACGCCTACTCTATTGGAACAAGATGAGTAATCTGTGATAAGATCCTTTTGCATCTAAATTGTAAACGAAACTGTTTCTTGCTTGTTGTCGATCTAGGCTCATTGGTAGCTGCTTAATAGATTCTCTTTGTGGAATCGAAGAGTATAGTGCGATTATAGCCTCTGGAGATCAATTTTTATATAGACTTTCCTGGTTCCGTCGGAATCTAGAGCAGTGTGACCACGCCCATTCAGTGTTAGATACGCCTACTCATGGCTTAGCCACGCCTGCTGTACAAAGAGAAGAAGGTGGATAATCTTGTATGACAAAATTGAGAGTTTCGTTTTCTCTCTATGACGAAGAGCTACTCTGTATGACAGTCTAATATGCTTGTAGATCATACAAGTTTCTGTTCAATCTAGGTTCACTGGTGATTACTCACCGACTTTTAATTGCAGCAATTCCTGTGACCCTCAGAGTTCAATTTTGACAGAGTACAAACTGTCTTGAGCCCAGCAACATAAAGATCGGCAAAACCACGCCTAGTCAGACCAATCAACGCCTACTGACGCCATGCCACGCCCACTATTTGATCACACCGGGAATCTAAGATGCTCCCATTGAAAAGAACGCTTATTTACTGATGAAGATTGGTAGATCCAACTGTACTGGAACAACATCCAGCTCATTGAAGCCTGTTTTGCAATTCAAAGTTACCACTTTGTAAGACCGTTTCAATCAATGCAAGACGCATTTCCCATTTGCTTGCCTGTAATTAGGCGCGCGGTATAAAGAGGTCGATTAATATTCGTTCATTAGTTGGCGAACGGAACGGCTCGGTCTAATAGAACTGACGATGCTCGTGTATTAATAGCAAAACGTTTTTACAAGCGATAATGACTGATATAAGAGGGAGGGGGTGGGGGAGGGCTCTAGTTGCCAGTTCGTTGGATCGCTCGTTCGAGGAGCCCTTTTTCGCCGCGGGACTTAATGCGATTCGCTCGCCTTGGTCCCAGCTCCATCGGGGCCCTTCTAATCGATCGACCATGCCGGACGTAACCCATGGCCCGGTTCGAAGTCGTGCAGCGTCGCGCGATTATCGCTCGCACCGGCCACGGAAACGGTTTATTAGCATCGGAAGGCATTAAATCGCTCGGAACATCGCATACAACGTAAATTGGTACCGAGTTACAAGTTTACGTTTAACGAGTCCCCGTCGCTGCCGGAGCCTCGTCGTCGTGTCCAAGAAAACGGATTACACAAACTGCACTGTGCGAGCACAGCCTCAACAGAAGGCCGAGAAAAAGAAGAAAAAAAAAAGAAAATAAGAGCCGTGGTCTCGCGAGTATTTACGTAAATTGGCGCGTATACGCCGCGGATAATAAAATCATTACGCCGAGACGGAGAATCTATGGGCACGAAATCCAAGCACCGTTACGTCCATCGGGAACGGGAGCCGAACGAACGGGGGCTGATTTACCTCGCCGACGAATGGCAACCGTGCCCATTATCGGCAACTTTATGCCTTCATGGAACGATCGACCAAATTTTAAACTACACCGATTCTCCTTTCATCCTGCCTCGCAATTGAACCCTTTAGTGGATACTGGATGAACCGCTGCTCAATATGGAGCACATTACGTTCGATTTCGTAAAATAATGGCTTCTGTTTCCAAATAAATAGTTCGCTGAGTAGAAAACGTTAACCTTTTGCAACTCGGAACTATTTTCACTCGACAACCAAACATTTCCACAATTGTTACATTAAGAATTAACCCTTTGCACTCGGTAGTATTTTAACTCCAAAACCAAACTTTTTTTTCGATCAAGAATATTTCCATTCTATATGATTTTTTTTTCATTTTTTAGAAATGAGACTGATATAATACCTCATACAATACTTAAATGTTTGGTAGCTAATTTATTGAATATAAATTTAATAATGTAAACACTATCTTGAATAATGGTATAGCAATTTTTAGTGGTGCCTCAGAGTCACCAATAGAGTGCTAAGGGTTAAACATTCAATGTAGAAATTTTTCCAAATGAAAATTAGAACTTCAAGTCTTTACTGTAGCCAAAAGACGAGACATTCTCCTCAGTTTATGATAATCTTCCTCCTCCTTCTGCCTCACCGTTATACTAGATTTATGCGATTACCATTCCTTGAACTACCATGTTCCAAAATACGCAACAAGTCCAACTACACTGGACCGACGACCGAAATACTTTTACAGTTGTAGCGAATAAAGAATTATATCAATTAATCATCCGCGTCGGAGGAAATAAAAGTTGGCTCGTTTCAGGCCTGACAGGAAGAATGTTCGACCACGTGTGCTCGTCTACAACATGTTTCTATTAAATCCGTCTCGAAAAACGACGAAGGTTAATGCCACGTTCTAAAGGATGGACCTCGTTCTTCATCGTTGTTAACTCCGCAATTAATCTTCCGTTCGAATATATTATTCTTTGGCGAAACGCTGTCGCATGGTATTTATAAAGCACCAAGGATTACTACGTAACACGTGCCGTACACGCGAGTCGTAGTTGCGTATTACACGCATAGTTCGATACATCCAACGTTCGACGGAATGACGAGACATTTCTTAGAGAATACACGGAAGAAGAAAAAGATTCATTGATTGATTTTATTGTTTTTAACGTCGCATCTACTGCTAAGGTTATCAGCGACGTGGACCTACAAGCTTATAAAGGTGAGCTCCGAACCACTTTGAACAACGCAGTACAGTATTTCACCGGTAATTGTCCCAAATGTCTCCGACAGAATTGTCCCTGAGATATCCCCACTAGTGCGGGGTGTACCCCCTTGAGGGGCCGTGAAGCTCGAGAGGCCTCGGTCGCCGAGAAATATGACACCATGCGGCTCGGGTATATCGGTGACACCACACTAATCCGAATTTCCAACTAATAAAGAAGTTGGAAATTCGGATTAGGTATGTTTATATTTCTCGGTGACCGAGGCCTCGGAAATTCGGATTAGGTATGATTACATTTCTCGGTGACCGAGGCCTCTCGAGCTCGGCTGTCCTTCTCTACGTTCGGCAAACCTCAAACAATGATATCCCTCGCGCATAATTGTCCCTCCGCAGACCCATGTTGTGGACAATTATCGATGAAATACTGTATAATATCATATAGAGGAATTTCCAGAGGTGATGGCGGTGGAATTCGAACTCACTCCACTAAGCCACTGCGCGCCCAATAAAAAAAAAAAGAAAAGAAAAAAAAAGAAACAGATGAAAAGAGAAGAACCGGTAATGGTCACGTGTTAAATCACACTTGTAGATCACGGTCCACCGAACCCGGGACCCTCGCGGTTGTAGCTGATCAACTCTTACACATATCCACGGAACCCTCCTACTTTTCCTAATCTCCATACAGTATTTGGTCTGGGGGTCCTAATCCCACACTCGGCCATCCTGCTTCGGCATTCGGCCTCGAATGTCCGTCGCAGCGTCATCGTCTTTTTGGCGTCAGCGCCATCAACACAACTCTTCGTCAACTCCGTCACTTTTCGGGAACACCATCCTACTTGCCCTCTCTAGCAGTTTTTCCTGGATGTGCCCCTTACCTCACTTCGTCGTCCTTTCGCTCAGACCGTCTTCGCAACGCTTGCTCACTGCGTTCGTCGTCTGTCACCATGCGGGCATCGGTGTTCCCCCCATCCCGGCTGAGCCCCCCAATGTAGGATCTTAGGAAAAATGACTACTGTTCCTAATCTCCATACAGTGTTTGGTCTGGGGGTCCTAATCCCACACTCGGCCATCCTGCTTCGGCATTCGCCCTCGAATGTCCGTCGCAATGGGCATCGTCTTTTTTGCCTCAGCGCCATCAACACAACTTCGTCATCAACTTCGTCACTTTTCGGGAACACCATCCTACTTGCCCTCTCTAGCAGTTTTTCCTGGATATGCCCCTTACCTCGCTTCGTCGTCCTTTCGCTCAGACCGTCTTCGCAACGCTTGCTCACTGCGTTCGTCGTCGGTCACCATGCGGGCATCGGTGTTCCCCCCATCTCGGCTGAGCCTCCAAATGTAGGATAATCTTAGGAAAAATGAGGAATTTCGCGCCGGGAATCGAACCCGGGACCCCCCCTTTGTAGCTGATCAGCTCTTACACATATCCACGGAACCCTCCTACTTTTCCTAATCTCCATACGGTATTTGGTCTGGGGGGTCCTGATCCCACATAATGATTGATTCGCTTTCGCTGTTGCTGCACAGTGAGCTGAAGCCTTGAAATAACGCTAAAATAATTTTAACCAGAAAAAAATGGGCTTCCAGCTCACTGTGCGCTGTCATTGCAAAAAGATAGGCAATGTTCGACCCGTGAGACCGATCATTTAAGAAACGTCTAATTTATTACGGCCTGCCGTTGCTTGCGGATCATTAATTTCAACGGGCCTTAAATAATTGCACGCGGGGCTCGGCGGTACTGGTTCGCGCGACTTTTGCACGCCCACGCTGTTACGCAATCCTCGTTCGTTCAATTAGAAATTGCGCCCCGCCGACTAATAGAGGGAATATCGATCATCAGAAGGTGTCGCGAGATGGTCGATCGAAATACCTCGCGGCGAAACTGACGCGGTAATAGTTAGTGGGACCGGAATACGTGCGCACACACACGTACGCTGACGCTCGTAAATATTTGTACTACTGCTGGGACCGTAGTGTAATTGCTATTCCAATGTGCTGTGTAAAATGGTTTCAAAAATAACTAGTAGTGATGATCTTTAACAATGTATTGCAGGAAAACATCCTCAAACATTGAAAGTGCCATTATACATATACACACTGTGTACTCATCGAGCTACGATCTTCCTTCAAGAAAGAGGACACAATTAATTCTAAAAGAAGTAAAGCTAGTCTAATCACTCAATCAGCATCATTTAACCTTTAGCGGACGGAGCTATTTCAACTAAAAAACCAAACATTTCTTCTAACAGTGTAATTTCTTTCGATCGAAATGAAGTGTATTGATAAATCTTATCAAAAAATCAGCAAATTTGCAGTTAGATTATTCTCCCAACATTTCGATCCTTGTGTGGATCATTTTCAAGAGGAACAATCTAACTGCAAATTTGCTGATTTTCAATAGGATCGAACCTCGCGCCGAAATCATAAGATTTATCAATATTTCTTCTAACCTAGAATATTTCCATTGTACATAGCTATTTTCATTATATGCGTAAAAAAACTGATATAGTACCTCATACAATATTTAAACGTTTAGTAATTTATTGCATATAAACAAATTTAATCATGTAAACAATATTCTGCATAATGGTGTAGCAATTTGTAGTGGCGTCTCAGAGTCGCCATTCGAGTGCTAAGGGTTAAAAAATAATATTCAAGAGCTTCGTACATTGGAAGGTTCTTCACAATACATTCATGCAAAGTTGCCAATAAAAAGCTGCTGGTTTCGTAAAGAATGCAACCAAGCGCTACAGAAGTTCGAGTTCTCTATTTTCGAAGGAATGCCAGAAAAGTGTCCGAATGCATATGAACGGTGTGGCGGCTCCCGATGGTTTTTCTTTCGTCTCACGGAGCGTTTCATAATTATTATTCGCCGCGGACAGGTCGTGGAAGAATAATAGTCTCGATTCCACGGCTTGTTTTTCGTACTGGTTCCCCCGTCGCGAGAGTTTTCATTCGGAGAACAATGGCTATGGCTGTGGCTGTGGCTACACTGGCGCTCGTATACGGCCCCGTGTGTGTGTAGTGTGTTCATACGCAACAAACTGGCGGAATAATAAACTTGGCAGGCGCAATCATATGAGAGAGAGAGAGAGAGAGAGAGAGAGACCACGGCGAGCGAGGGATTTTTGCTTTAAAAACCGTGGCATTCTGTAATTGCCGGAGCCGGCACGAAAGCAACGATCGGCCGTGTTTTTGCGCACGGCCAGGCCAGCCCGTGTGCACGCGTGTTTATTAGCAGAAACGGTGCGCGGCACGCGTGCATAGCGCATACGTGCGCACTGTGCAACCCTGCGCGCCCTGATTCATCCGCGGTTCGCGTGCACTCTTTTTGCTGGCAACCGACTGTGAATGAAATTACTCGGTCTCGTTAAGCTTCCTTCTTCGTCAGCCCGAAGTTAAATCGCCGAGGAAATCGCCGGTGCTTCGGTAGCCCGTGTTTTGCGACCTTGAAATCTAGTTGAGGAAGCTTGAGGACAACCTCCAGGACATTTCCAGGAGCCTCGAAATTTATTTCGGTTCGTAAAACGGTTATAAAGAATTTTTATTCTGAATAAAATTGTTTTCAGAAGTAATTTTTCGGAAAATCGTCTGTTGTCGGTAGTCTACGTTTCTGAACATTGAAATGAATCAAAGGAGGCGCAAAGACGATGTCTAGGACATGCGCAGAGGCCTCAAAATTGCTAGAGCACCGATTTCAATTATGAAGAACCCCTTTTCTGAACAACTAGTTTGAAGAACCGCAATTTTGTTGAAGATCGTTTTCTGGTTTCGCAGTCTGTGTTTCTCAAACCTGAAATGAGTCAAAAGAAGCTTGAAAACAACATGGAGGTCACGTCCAGATGCTTCAAAACTGCTATAGTATTTATTTAGATTCTTGAAGCATGAAATCATCACATTCTATTATCCTACACAAGGTAGTAACAACGTCCTCTTCTACTATTTTTTCTTAAAATGGTATAAAAACATTTGTAAAAATAATTTGACGAGCAGTGGGCGTTTAGAATAAATATTAACCCTTTGCAATCGACTGGCGACTCCGAGGTGACACTAAAAATTACTATAATTCGGCACCATTTTTACGTTACTGGATTAATTTATACTTAATACATAAATAGTTAAAAAATCCTGAAAACGTTTAGATCGAATAAAACATCTGGATTTTAAAATGAAATTAACACCGAGTGCCAAGTGTTAATGAAGTGAATAATTTTCGGGAGCTGTCCGAAGCTCCGAAGCAAAATCTTGCCGGAGAGAAAAACTTGCTATTTTCGATGGTGTTTTCTACTGCCTAATAAAGCGTACGCTCCTGCAATTAGTCAAATCCTAGACTCTCAACGGCACACTGAACCCGGCAAACTCGTTAGCGCGTCTGACTTCTAGAATGCGCCATGATCTCAAGCGTATCATAATTCATAAGTATTCGCCGATTGTTTCAGTCAACTTCTCGAACAATTTCTCCCATTGTTTCCGATCCGCCTGCTGCGAGCGCGGAAAAATTCAGTGTCTCGAAGTATCTATTGAATTACCTCTGTACTAAAAAATATAGCAAGCATCTGCTACTTGTCTTCTACTTCTCTACAACATATAAATATACAATCCACATGAATTCTCTTTCGTAGGTAATTACAAACTGCAAAAATTTCTACCTTGTGATATAACAATATTCCGAATTTTACTTTTCTATTCCTTATAGGATACTAACAAACTGCAAAATTTCTTCCTTGTGATATAACAATATTCCGAATTTTACTTTTCTATTCCTTGTAGGATACTAACAAACTGCAAAATTTCTTCCTTGTGATATAACAATATTTCTAATTTTACTTTTCTATTCCTTGTAGGATACTAACAAACTACAACATTTCTTCCTTGTGATATAAAAATATTTCGAATTTTACTTTTATATTCCTTGTAGGATACTAACAAACTGCAAAATTTCTTCCTTGTGATATAACAATATTTCTAATTTTACTTTTCTATTCCTTGTAGGATACTAACAAACTGTAAAATTTCTTCCTTGTGAAATAACAATATTTCTAATTTTACTTTTCTATTCCTTGTAGGATACTAACAAACTGCAAAATTTCTACCTTGTAAAATAACAGTGTTCCTAATTTGTATTGCTTAAAGTTTGTAGAGAAAATGGTACACTGCATTAAAAATTGCAGTGCTTGAAATTTGAATGTGCTGCTCTTGGATCTAATCAGCTTGAAGAGGAGCAAATTGTTACCTGTGTTGTTTCAGAGTCCACACGTGATCCAGGTTCAGCTATCCCGCATGATTCAAGGCTCACATGGAATTGGATTAATACACGAACTGGCACGAGCGGACGGGATCGATTTTCATTGTAAAAAATCGAGAAGAACTGTCACGCAGGCGAGCGAGGTCTCGCGATGGAAAGGCGTGCATCCGCCGAGGCGATCCGCACCTCGAGACGACCGGAGGTTTACTGACACCGGCGCCTCCACCTGCTCGTAATGTAAGCCAGGCTTCAGTTTATCCTGGGATGCGTCACGTAGAGGGGAAGAAAGGACAAACCCGGGGAGTCTGTGGTCAATAACACTGTTCAGCACGCATTTCAATTTGTTACTACGACTATCCCCCTCCGATTTCCGATTTCTTTAGAATTGCCGTGCGCAACTTTGAAAATATCTCGTGCTCTAACAGTGGTATTTATGCAGCTCTAATTTGCATGGTAATGTCCTCTGGATTCTCCTGAACAAGATGATATAGCTTACCATCATATTATTAGCAAGGAGAAATGTTTAAAAAAAACCTGACCCACCGAGTGTTTTATTTAGCTTTGAAAGTGAGCACCTGTGTGCTTAATTATTTTTAAATGATTATGAGTGGTCTTGATGAAAGTAGGTTACGAGCAATTGCTGTAAAATTAAAATATAATAACGAGGTACTAAATTTATATTTTTCTTTCGTTTATTAAATTCTGTAAATATTAAGTGAGCGCAAAAGTTCGTAACCGGTTCCTTGTTGAATTTTAACACGAAATCGGGCACGAACTTTCACACTGGCTCAATATTTACGAAATTTCAAATTTGATTAATTTGTAAGCAAAAAAATATTTGGAAAAAGTTCAATTTGTTGATATTTTTTAAAACAGGGGATTATTTTGTGTGCAAATAAAGGTGCATTGTCATGAAGTATTTTATAAACGTGTTTATCAATTAAAGTATTGTAAATTTAAAAATAAATATATCAGTAGTGCTTTTAATGCATGTTGCAATTTTTGTAATGCATGTGTACAAGATGAGATAGAAACAGTTAAACATTATGAAATCCATTAGGAAATGTTGTACAAATAAATTCAGAAGAACAGGTTCCATAAAATTGGAAGATATTATTATGTAACTTCCTTGCATCCTATTTTTCTTATTTGTTTATAAAATCAATTGCTAGCTCACCATAAACGAGTCATAATAAAAAAAATTTTTGCTCAGTTACAGATACAGCTATGAATGCTTGCTTTATAATAATTTCGTGAAGAATTTGCGTAATATAGTAATCTTCAGGTGCAATCATTTCTGATATGAATAACAGAAAATAGGTACAAGTGGGTATGTAGATCATGTAACATTTGCATAACAAACAGTTATTTTTGAAACTGTTTCGAACCCAGGTTAGAAATTCGAGAAAAAGGTTGAAATTTGTTGTACCGTGTAATCAGCGATCTTCTTGCCTGTATGCATGTAGAATGAGCACGGAGCGGACATCAAGTGGTAGAACTAGCTTTCGGAATATTCAATCCTCAACCACTGACGCGAGACCGCTGCAACAGTTATTGCATGGCCGTCAATGTTGCCTTTGGGTGCGTTCTAGAAAAGATTTCATGGGCTATAAACGTTTTAAATCGAACATGCATTCCGCTAGCCAATCGTATACTGTTAGCAAACACGATTTACTTTAAAATTTGATACCGGAAGTCCTTCGGGTACTATGCTGAATTACATGTTGGTCCTGTTAGGCTGAACCAGACGATGACCGTTCTGAACAAACTTAAGGAGCGAGGATAATCGCTGTACTTACTAGATTCAGAGCTATCGCTGATGATAGGATTAGATTCTTTTTTAAGAAGAAGCTGTTTGAAACATACACTCTGCACACTGTTTTTTATCTGGAAAGACTATGCCTGGTAGTACCCTAAATGGCCACGAGGCGCTGCACGCTGGAGAACACTATAGCGACATCTGACTGGAGAAGGCTGAAGCTTCGATTTTTTAATAATTATTTAAAAAATGATGTTCTTCTTTGAAAATATTAAATTATTATCATCGGATACCCTAGGAAATCCTGTAAAATGCTTTTATATGTTTATTATCTCTTACGGATGTCCCATAATCGCTAATGTAGGTATCCTGTGTAGAAAATGACAATATCGACACGAACTCTGCATTATTTTACCATTCTCCCGCTATTTTACTTTGTTTACATTCGTTTTACGGGTACGGCAGCCTAGTTTTCGCAAGCCTTTCAGAAAGTCAGGGAAATATAACTATTTTCGAATGTGAATAGTCGCTTTTTCTGGTAAGTAAGAATTTGAGCGAATGCAATGCTTTCATCACTCTTCCTTGTCATCTCACGGTGTCTGGACGTCTTGTTCACGCGTCAAGAATAATTTCCATTTTACTGAGTAATTAAATCAGTTTCTTTGACTGCGCAGTTTCTTAAAGCGAAGTTCGTGCTCCTTGGAGGCGGAACCAGACTTTTGGCAGAATTGGACCATACTATTGCAGCTCACACCCGTTTAATTTGATTATGCTTTAATCCATTTGTGCTAGAAATGCATTATTTGCTAAATTATCATGATTCTTGTATTTTGTGCAAAAATTCGAATTTATTCTAACGGTAAAGTGATCTGCGCATGTCCATTCCCACCTTCTTGCATCCTTCTTGTCCATTCCCACCTTCTTGCAACTTTTTATAAGTAAACCAATTGTTTAAACAAATAAATTTGATAAACAAATGAATTGTTTAAACCAATACATTTGATAAACAAATGAATTGTTTAAACCAATACATTTGATAAACAAATGAATTGTTTAAACCAATACATTTGATAAACAAATGAATTGTTTAAACAAATAAATTTGATAAACAAATGAATTTTTTATACAAATAAATTTCATAAACAAATGAATTGTTTAAACAAATAAATTTGATAAACAAATTAATTGTTTAAACAAATAATTTTTTAACACAAATAAACAATTTTTGTCTATAAATTTTGTATTGAATGATAAATGTTCATTTTTGTATTGTTTTACAGATCAGCATGCTTTCATATGAACTTGTAAGAGTAATTAGAAGCTGTTGAAGACCATGGAAGGATGCCGTAAGTTTGATTGTTTTTTTAATTAGATTACTCAATTTTACAAATTAAAAGTTCGTTTAATATTAAATACTAAGAATGTGTATTAAACTTTTAAATAAATAAATAAATTGCATTTTCCTATTTACAGAGTCTTTACCATGGCTTCGAAGATGATATCCAACATGAGGAGCAGTCAAGCAGTCATGGTGCTGCAATCATTGAGGTCCACTACTGACGAGACTCACTGCCAAAGAGGTTCACTGCCATCACCAAGTCTCACCGACCGGTGAGTCAGTGAATCCAACTTGTATTTCATAGTGAGCATAACGGCGCACGAAAGAATATGTACATACTTGTGTGAACCAAATGTTAGGCATTTTTATATAGTTTTCTATATTTCTTGTAGTAAACTATGCCTTCTTGTCTTCCATTCTTAATTAACGTTTAATGTAGAAATCGGACGAACCACCGATGTCATATATGAAATATTTTGCTTAGAAATTTAATTTTGATCATAAATAATATTCTACAATTTATTACAAATAAATACAAATTCATTTTATTATAACTGAAATATTTTACAATGGTTCTAATGAATTTTTTAAAATACTTACTCGAATAACTATTTGTTCACAACAACTAATAGATTGTAGTAAAGTTACTTAATTTATTCTATCAAAAATTAGAAAATGATTTCATAGCTTTAACACTAGGTTTACGGAGCACTAAAATTGATTATTTTACATTGCTTTATAAAAATAATAAAATTCTATTTACTTAGATCTTCAGCGATTTTTATTGTAATATATACACAAACAAATAAATCTATTTAATAATTCCACACGAATGCCTTCTTACACTCTTAATAATCGTAAATTAAAAATTTTTGAATCCGCCATTTTGACGGGCCCCGTAAATCTAGTGTTAAGTGTTACTTATTGTATTGAATCAAACGAATGTGTTTGGGATCTCCAAAATGTAGAAAGATCGAGATAGTAATTCCCCTGTTACGCATCTCAACATTTCACTTTTCATTTCCTTGAATAAATTATTTTTATTAAATTTTTTAGACTGAGCTGGAACTCGTGGTATTACCGTTAATAGATTATCTGTTACATACCTGTCGAAGGTAAGGCTGTCCTGTCGGTAGTCGCATCCATTACAACCGCTACACCTCGAAGATAATTCAGTCTCTGGATCGGTATCGTAGGAACGATCTTGATCCTTCCCATGTTCCGCCACGATGCTCCACGTTCTATGGATAAGGTAGAACAGGTAGAGCTGTTTGCCTCGTCGGCATGGTTGGGATTTCGCATTCCCCATCGTCTGTCTTCCAATTAAGCCTTTCAGAGACCTAATCTCCTGAAGCACCGTTTCAAAACGCGTCCCAGGCGTGCAGCCCGTTAATCACTCCTCCAATTAGCTTCTGTTCAAGCGATGGTTAAAATTTGTTAAACGCAGCAATACTAGCAAACCTGTTGATCATATTTGCCACGGTAGATCCGTTTCGCCGATTAAAAAACGGCCATAATTTGTATCGTTCAGACAGCATTCGCAATCTTGTTCTAACATCGAGATCTCATTATCGTGCAGATATCTGGCGCGATACGCCCACATTCCTCGGACAATGAGGAATTTTTCTCGCGCGATGTCTCACCGATATCGCCGTATCTCCGGCATTGTCTTTGCCCCCGCGATTGTCTTTAAGGCTTGCGTAATTACAGGTCCGCAACAACGACGACGCCTCGAACAGAACGAAACGGAACGGAACGGAGCGTTTATTATAAAACCGAGCCCCGGGAAACGCGCGCACAGGGTCCGTGCTTCCTCGAGTGGCGAAAGGATTAAAACCGTGCGAGGCCTTTACGACGCGGCTTTATTAAGATATCATGGCGTGTGCAGATTCATAAATTGTCCTTAAAGCCTCTACGTGGGTTCGTTTTATCGTCTGTTGCCGTTCTACGACTCTCTGCGATGTCGTTTATTTGCATACTGTCGGCCGAGACCGCATTTTCATTTTCTAACACCGTCTGAATGCAAACGTGCAAGGAGATCTCGCTTTTTTTCTCCGTTGCAACGATCATTAGAAGGTCGACAGCAGTTTCGCTATTAAAATCGAGTTAGGGATCCTTCCTCCCTTCCGACAGCTGCAATCGTTGCCGGGTTCCACGCGACTTGTTGCGCATCTCTTCGTTGTACAGCGTCGTTGATGTCGCCGGTGTCCTGAGAGTTCCCACACTCGTTCCCGGTGTCCTGCGACCGTTCGCGCACTCGCATGGAAAAGAACTGCCTTCGAAACGCTCCTGCGCGCATCCTGTCTCCAATGTCAGCGACTGTCGTCGTCGTCTAACAGTGATCCATCATGTCCTCGGACGCGAAAAATCTCTTTCCGTTGCAAGACCAACGGCTGTCTCCTCGAACGCCTAATCGTTCGAACGATTCGTCACCTGTCTCGGCGCCGGTGGCAACACACGCAACTCCTCCAACTCGACAAGCGGTATTCGACACGGTTCGAACATCCGCGCGCGACTTATGCTAGAAACACGCGAATTAGGATGGATCCTAAAAAAACTGAGTCGGATGTCGACGCGACTAGAAAACCCACTGATCCACTGACACGTGAAAAATTCTTGAAACCGTTATTATTCTACGTTACGAGAACTCTTTCTGTGCCTGTTTCTGTTTTTCCTCCCGTTTATGGCAGTCGGATCTCTTGCGCCTTTCGTGGAACTGTTGCGCGGTCCGCTTCGATTTTCACTTAAATTGCCCGACCGATTCTATAATTCCACCGGCGAGAAAATCGTTGATGTTCCTGCAGCGTACAATTTGCGGAGCGAGGTTTCACAAGTTTCGGTAGTAGACGACTGTTGAACGATGATCGATCACGGTGCGATCGCTCTGTTATTTACAAATTAAGTATCGACAATAGAACCACGAAAGTCGAACCGTAACGACACGGTCGGCCTGATGTAAACAGAGTGTTTTGCGGGCTCGAGTACACGAAATTTCCATTCGATAACGTTCCCGCGGAAATCGGATCGCTTTCCTCTGCGCGATAGAAGCCGATCATCGAGACGCGACGCAATGCGACGGTGGCTTTCGTGAAACGAGGTGAAATCTCCGAGAGCAATTTCGGAGCAATTAATCAACTTCCTGGCTGGTTCAGTGGTCGTCGTCGCATTTCACTTTCTTCAAAGTGTCTGTCACGCGTGAACGCTGCTCGGACGCCGCGCACAACACACAGGTACAGAGAGAAGGCAATAAAGGCACAGGTACACGAAGTATATCGGGGAAACGTCGCGTGACAGCGGCGACGCGAAACGAAACCAACTCAACCCAACCTGACGGAACCCGCGGAGACCGAGGCGAAGCAAATTTTCTTAAGATAATGCGGCTCTAAGCGCGAAATTCCTGCGTGCACACGAACCCCCTTGGGTGCATCGAAAGGTCGGTAAAAACGCGTGTACGAGAGCCTCGAGAGGCATTCACCGGGCGGGTTTCAAGAGCCGACTGCCAACTCGTGAATGCCCCGAGGTGCACGTGTGAGCATCGCCTCTCTCCCAGCCGACGACTCTTCTCCTCTAGATCTCGCCTCGCGGTTGGCTCCGAGAGAACAGCCGTCCAAGAGAGGATTCTGAGACTATCCGAGTGACTCTGGGTCATGCCACGACCTACGTAGCTCCCCCGGTGTCCTATGAGCCTCGCACCAAATGCGAGAGACTCGGCCGACGCGACGGATTAATTCAGTAGGTCAGGTTCGAGTGTCTGGATCCTGGACTGAACCTGTCTAGATGATCGATTCCCGAGCGGATCGTGTGCTCGATAACGATCTGGAAGACCGTTTCAGCTACGTCGAACGAAACCCGGCGACTCCGCAACGCGTACACAACGCAAAAAGGGAGAAATGGGTGTGTTCGGCACCGCCCACTAATCTAGAGATCCTATCATTGGTCTACGACTAAGGTCAATGCTTTCCTCTACAGGCGAAAAAAATCTTTTCAAAAGTCCCTTTACTGTTCGTTGTACAAGCTGAGTCACTGTTCGCGCGATATAATTGGCTGTGCTTCCTACATCGCTCTTCTACCCCCACCAAACTTCTTTGGGACCTCCCACCAATTTTCATTGACCGATTGCTTTTTCGTGGATCTTTAAACACATTTTTTTGGCATCCTCTACGAATTTTTGTTTCATTTCTGTTTTAAATCTTTTCTTATATTCTCTATAAATTATTGTAGCTCTTTCTAGAAATTTTGGTTGGCTCCTCCCACATTCTGGCTCCATCTACAAATTTTCTTTTGGTTCTGTCAGTAAATTTTTTAATCTCCTTCTTTCATTGAATAAACCTACCGATTTTCTGCGCTTTCCTCTCGAAATTTTGGCAGCTCTTCCAACAAATTTGTATCGTTCTTTCTTAAAATTTTATTTAGCTCCTCCACATTAACTCCTCCCATATTTTGATTCAATGTATTTTTAGGATCCTTGTACAAATTTTCTAAATTGTTTCTTTTACCAAATGATCCTATGGATATCTCTTTCTTATTTCTAGAAATTCTTCTTGACTTCTCCCACAAATTTTAAGAGCTTCTCTCATATTTGGGCTCCTCCTACAACATTTGTAACCGCCCATTATTTTATTAACATGTCCTGTAAAATTTCCAGCCTCGGATTAGAATGTTCTGGGGCTCTTTGTACACATCTTTTTGCCTTCTGTGTGTAATACCTTCTTCCACAAATTTTCTCTTTTTCCATAAATTATCGGCTCCGACCACAAATATTGATCTCCCACACGGCAGCTCCACCCACAATATATTCAACTGCCCATTATCCAATTAACTCGTGCTAAAAAATTTTCAGCTTCAGTTTAGAATATTCTAAGGCTCTCTGTGCACACACATTTTTGCCTTCCGTTCCCACTACCCTTTTCCACAAACTTTCTCTATTTCCATAAATTCTCGGCTCCGCCCACAAATATTCATCTCCCACACGGCAGCTCCTCCCATAATATTCTCATCCGCCCATTATCCGATTAACTGGTGTTAAAAATTGTTCAGCTTCAGTTTAGAATATTCTATGGCTCTCTGTGCACACATATTTTTGCCTTCTGTGTGCAGTACCTTCTTCCACAAACTTTCTCTAGTTCCATAAATTCTCGGCTCCGCCCACAAATATTCATCTCCCACACGGCAGCTCCTCCCATAATATTCTCATCCATCCATTATCCGATTAACTGGTGTTAAAAATTGTTCAGCTTCAGTTTAGAATATTCTATGGCTCTCTGTGCACACACATTTTTGCCTCCCGTTCCCATTACCTTTTTCCACAAACTTTCTCTAGTTCCATAAATTCTCGGCTCCGCCCACAAATGTTTATCTCCCACACGGCAGCTCCTCCCACAATATTCTCATCCGCCCATTATCCGATTAACTGGTGTTAAAAATTGTTCAGCTTCAGTTTAGAATATTCTATGGCTCTCTGTGCACACACATTTTTGCCTCCCGTTCCCATTACCTTTTTCCACAAACTTTCTCTAGTTCCATAAATTCTCGGCTCCGCCCACAAATGTTTATCTCCCACACGGCAGCTCCTCCCACAAAATTTTCAACCGCCCATTATTCGATTAACTCGTGCTAAAAATTCAGTTTAGAATATTCTATGGCTCTCTATGCACACACATTTTTGCCTCCCATTCCCATTACCTTTTTCCACAAACTTTCTCTGGTTCCATAAATTCTCGGCTCCGCCCAACAATTTTTTTCGCTCCTCCCATGAGCTCCTACTTCTCTCGTAGCTCGCTCGCATCGGTGATAGATGCTGAACGATAAATTATCTCGTTTCACCCGGTGGTAATCATCGTCGAACCGGGATCAACGCCGTTGATTTTCATCGAACAAGACGTTTCCGACTCGAACACGAGCTTTGTTGCCTGCCACTTATTTAAACGGGAAGTCGTTTCGATTTTACACGCGTCCCACGGTGCCGGATGAAGTTCTCCTGGCCGATCCACGGACTCCGCCTGGATCGCCTCAGTCATCGAGGTAAAAGGTGAAATACCAGACAAGCCTTCTTCGTAAAACCTCATCCGTGGCATTAATAAGACGCCTCGCAAAATAGATACTTCCCTTCGCCTGTAATCTGCATCCTGAGCCCCGCTTTGCTCGCATGCGAGAGAAAGAGATAGAGAGAGAGAGAGAGAGAGAGAGAGACGCGAGGCGTACGGGTTCGTTCGCTTTATTCGGATCTCGTTTAATAAGCGAAACGATTATTCGATGAGAAAGACCGAGGCTCCACTGAGCAAGACGTTTTTCACCGGGACTCTCTTCTCATTCACTTTTTGCTCGTTCGCGCCGATTTTTCCATCGCGCGCGCAATACAAACGTGCCGTTAGGTTGGTTCACTCATTTCACTGTGATTCCATAATGAAAGGTAATCAAGTACCGGTGTGCTGCGGCGTAGGACTCGCAAGAAACCATAGTTTTCGTGTCTGAAAATGGGTCTTCAGTTCTCATCACGGTGCAACAGACGCACGTCAAGACCCGTTTAATCAGCGGACCAGGGAAAACCATAGAAAAACCCGCCAACTATTTATTGTTACAGTTTTGTCGCTGTTGTTGCTCTCGGGTCTTAAGCGGTTATATACCATCCATCATAGTCATTCTCCTTTCACGAGGCCCGTTGATGAACCGCCGGTAATATACCGTTTAATCTGCGAATAATCCTCCTGACTTTTAACGAGTTAATCTTTCATCGTTCATCATCGGATCGACTATAACGTTACCGTACAGCTTGTTCTCTCATCCACCGTTGAACGAACCGAGACAACGAGCCTTTCGAAAGTTTCCAACGATTTTTCTTTCTACCGACGCGACGCGTTAATCAGTCACAGTCGAGGACACAGTTCCTTTTTCGAGAGGAAGGCTGCATTGTATGGTGGCATATCGCGGCTAATAAAATTAACGTCATCGCTCAGATCGCGAAGACTCGGAGACTCGTGCAGCCAGTCACACCGGTGGGTCATGTTTCGCGTCTGACCTATGACATAAACGAGTACTAATGGCCACTGCAAATTCTCTGCTCGCAACAGTGGGCTGTCTATGTGACAAACACGAGAAATAGGTACATTCTTCTACCACGCACTTACGAACTTGTTGGCTCGTTTGAATCGCTGAGCCTTGATCGCATTGAGATCGTAACAAAGAGTCGAATGAAAGATAACATTTTTTTATTCCGTATGAAATTACTGTAGCATTATGGACTATTATCTTTTCTGTGTCGAGATGATTATTGTGAAACGGAGTGTATGCACTGATACTTTTATTACAGAAAGTTCTCGTCGGTATATTTCGTAAAAGATTGTAGAAAAATTCTGTCACTACGTGCCCCTTATTTTTTATTATTTCAATTGGTAACAGAACGAAAAACAACAATATTTATCCTCCTAATAACGGTCATTAACATTTTCCAAAAGATCGTAGCACAATTCTGTCACTACCTGCCCCTTATTTTTTATTATTTCAATTGGTGACAGAACGAAAAAAAACAATATTTATTCTCCTAATAACGGACATTAACATTTTCTAAAAGATCGTAGAAAAATTCTGTCTCCACCTGCCTCTTATTTTTTATTATTTCAATTGGTGACAGAACGAAAAACAACAATATTTATTCTCCTAATAACGGTCATTAACATTTTCTAAAAGATCGTAGAAAAATTCTGTCTCCACCTGCCCCTTATTTTTTATTATTTCAATTGGTGACAGAACGAAAAAGAAACAATATTTATTCTCCTAATAACGGACATTAACATTTTCTAAAAGATCGTAGAAAAATTCTGTCACTACCTGCCCCTTATTTTTTTATTATCTCAATTTGATGGCATAACAGTTAAAAGGAAGCAAAATTATATTTTCATAATGTGAATGAATGGTAGTGAAACAACGAGCAGTAAATTTCACCCAACACCGGGCACTAATATTTTACTAAACAATTAAAACACAACTAAAAGATCCCACCTGTGAAACGAGTAATGAAAAATTAATAACAGCGAAGAATCCAACAGAACTAATGAGTCGCAAAAAGTAATGAAACAAGTGCAGGTCTTAAAATCCATCTCAAACTAATTGTAAGCCATTCTATACCAGATGTTATCTCTAATGAAACTGCATGTGCAATTTGCTCACAGCGTGATAGATAAAGATTTAATCCAATTTCCCAAGTGCCAAGAATAGAATAATCACATGTACTTCTAACAAATGTAATCTATTTTATAACCATAAAGTGTTAAGTGTCATTACTTGCTGCATTAAAATCGTGGACCAACGTTTTTGGATTTATTTGAGTAAATATCACTCCTTTGATGATTACGTTTTTATAACTCGGCACTTAAGATTTTTAATGAACACCGAGTGCACGTTGCATCCAGTTTAATGCACGTGGGATGAATAAACTCAAAAAACCTCCATATAATTTTATATAGTTTAGTCCTGTTTTACATTTTCATAATAAATTACGATTCAGTTAATGTTCATGGATTATTTTAATTCGATTTGGAAAAACTAGATGTTTATTGCAATACTATTAGTCGTTTCGTTATTTGGTCATTGGTGATTGACGGATTGAAACAAATCATTTTAATCGTGCGAATACTAACAGGTGTTAGTATTATTAAAGTTGACTGGTGGGAAACTGATCAAAAAAACATATTAAAATTTATGTATTTTAAAAACCATCTTTTATATCCGGTACCAGGTAAACTCATCATTTATTATTTCGAAGAGATAATGAATGCAATGAATTTCAAATTGATGCAAAAACTTGCCTAATTCTTGAGGCAAATAATCACATATGTATAACACTAGAACTGCAGAACCAATAAAAATTACTGGTTCTTAATTTGTTTCTCTCGCAAATACTGAAATTATAAAAATGTCTTCTTCAGATATTTTCGAATGAAATTCTCGAATGAATCAGATATTACCTCCTTAAAAATGTGTAGATTTTTAATAAGCATAATTGTACTATATATTTATTGATTTAATGTGATATATTTAAAAATTGAACAAGCCCGGTTTCGCGATCGAGGTCTCTAAATTGTAGAAGATTGAAATTCGCTTTTTCGCTGCAGTATGCAACAGTCGAACAGGTTTGAGCTATTAGCGCTACGATTCGCAGTACGGGAGCTCACCTTAACGTCTTAACAAATTAAAGGTCGAGTATAGTGCTTGGTTGGCTTGTTTGTGGGAATTGTGGGTCGTATCCTCGGCGGTGCGGCGTGTTAGCTCGCAAATCTCCTCAGCCAAAACGGATTAGGTGTACGCAGCGGCGAGAGATAAGTGATTGCACTCGTGCATCATACTCTCTCGGAAAGAAACCAAGGTTGCTTCCGGCTTCTTGCGCAACATCGGGAACAAGGAAACGCTACGATAGGCTGGCGCCCGATCCACGAGTAAATTCTTCCTAGTTTTAAGCCTCTCCGGCGATCGGAGATATCTTACAGAGAAATTCAGTTAGCCGAGTTTGTTTAAAACCGCGCGAAGATCGCATCTTCTTCGATTCGCACGAGTACGATTCTTCTAATCGCACGGATACGACCCGCGATTCCTGCGCCGCCTTTAATTCGTTGCTAGGATAATAATTTAGGATCGTGGGGTGGTTCGATTTTTTTTCCCTGGCAATTAGAGCCCGCGCGCTTCGGATACGGGAGTTGTAGAATTTCTGCTGCCACGGAGGATAATATCACAGTGTAGCATTTGATCCCTCGGGAGAGGAAGAGCCTCGCCGTTAAATAACCAGCTAGATCGGTAATTTAACAAATTCAAATCGTGCAGATCTGCGGCAAGTGCCTGTTCGGGTAATGCATAGTTGAAGTAGAATGCCGGCTGAATTTCCACTCGAGTGCCGGCGAGCAACAAATATTATTGATCGGTGGCTGGATCAAGGAACTTTACTCGGGTTTTTATTAAATAGTTTGTAGCTGATGGGATGGGAATAGAATTTTTAAGCTTTTTATAGAGGCAGGGAAAGTTATTCATTAGTTCAGCTTTTTGCAGCGTTTTGCAACACTGATTTTTATTGGTTACTAATAAGATCTGAAGTCTAAATTTATTTTTACTCTATAATACATTTGCATTAAAATTATTCAACATTAACAGAAATAATAAGGTCTTGACGATCATAATTGTCATCCACCTCATTCTACTCATTTATATGCTCCGAGCTTAGGAATTAGAGTGAGGTGAGTAAAAATAATGACAATCAGTGCACAACCACAAATAAAGCAATAAAAAATGAATTCTCGCGCATTTAGTGTTTCCAAAAATATTTTATAATATTTTTCAGAAATGAACTAATTTGAAATTCGATGGAAAAATTCTGAAGTCCAATGTAACTTCCTCTAAAACTTCTTTTAGAAATGGTTTTAATTGACACTCAAAAATGCTGGAGTGCAATGTAAATTTATTTCAGTTTTTCTAAATGTAATTATGAAAATGTAAATGTGGTGAAAATTCAACCAGTCAATACTAATTGCTAGACTGCAGATTTTTCTGTCGTTGTAGTTTTGAAAATCTCAGATGTCTAGGAACCCCAGCATTCAACATACTACTTTACCTCTGGCAAAAATAATTATTAGACTGCGAACGTTGCATTCTACAAATTCGAACATGCCACAAGCGCACGAAGATTCGCAGTCTAATAACTTGACTGTGGATTTTATACATTTATGAAGAGAATAATAACGTGAAGCACAAAATATAATAGTGGAATCATTAGAAAAAGACAAGTACTGGTTTTACTATTTTCTTTTATCCGCAAACAAAATACCGGGTGTGCTATCAGTCGATAATAAAATCGGTTACTGAAGCACAACTGAAAAATTAGGCAAAAAGAGGGAAGACCGTAACCGTTATAATTCATTATGCACGAACGATCGAAAAAGGCTAAAAGTTTTGCACATTCACCTAATATATAATCACGTTCGAGATACAAGCACATTCTGGTTGAATTAATATTCTCTATAAATTATTGTATCTCTTTCTAGAAATTTTGGTTGGCTCCTCCTACATTTTGACTCCTCCCACATTTTGGCTCCACCTAAAAATTTTCTTTTGGTTCTCTCAGTAAATTTTTTCACCTCCTTCTTTCATTGAATAAACCTGCCGACTTTCTATTCTCCCCTCCTGAAATTCCAATAAATTTTTATCGTTCTTTCCCACAATTATTTTTTGCTCCACCTCCACATTGACTTTTCCCATATTTTGGTTCAATGTATAAAATTTTTAAGATCCTTCTGCTATTACACTAATATAATAATCACGTTCGAGATGCAAGCACACTTTGGTCAAATTTATATTCTCTATAAATTATTGTCTCTTTCTAGAAATTTTTGTTGGCTCCTCCTACATTTTGACTCCTCCCACATTTTGGCTCCTCCCACATTTTGGCTCCACCTAAAAATTTTCTTTTGGTTCTCTCAGTCAATTTTTTAACCTCCTTCTTTCATTGAATAAACCTGCCGACTTTCTATTCTCCCCTCCCGAAATTTTGGTTAACTCTTCCAATAAATTTTTATCATTCTTTCTCACAATTCTTTTTTGCTCCACCTCCACATTGACTTTTCCCATATTTTGGTTCAATGTATCAAATTTTTAAGATCCTTCTGCTAATCACGTTCGAGGTGCAAGCACATTCTGGTTGAATTCCCGTTTTTCGCAACTGATGCGTAAAATTCGCTCAGTCTACTAATCTTCATCGACGAAAATGAAACTAAATTTGATTTCGATTTCTCCGCGTTCGCGCGCGCGGCTATAAAAATCGAAATCACTATGAAGATCCTTTATCCATTAAACCACGAGTGTAGCGCGCGCATGGACGCGTCCCGATATCACCTCGCATTACAGTAACCTTTGCGTAATAGCGTAATGAATGAAAGCGCGATCCTTTCACGCGAGGCAGTGACCTTTCGATGGACGCGGAGGATCGTCGATCGATCCTCTCTCGATCTTCTCTCGATCTTCTCAGTCTCTGTGTGTGTGTGTGTGTATCTGAGTTTGTAGGTTGTGTGTGACGGGAGCGCGAAACGATGAGCTGCCGGTTAATCCGAGGTTTAGAGGATGGATATCCATCCGAGCGCTGCGATTCCACTGGGTCAGATTCACGCTTGACCTGGGCCGAACGGATACCTGGTGTAACCGTGTATCAGCAAGACCGGCAAGAATACCGGTGCTTCCGGATGCTTGCGCAACGCCCGGGAACCAGGAAGCCACCGCAGAAAAATGATAATTATTCGACTGTTCGCCTACAAAGAAATCGCGGCCGTTCGAAGTTCGGTGGACCGTGATCTACAAGTGTGATTTAACACGTGTACCATTACCGGTTCTTCTCTTTTCATCTTTTTTTTTTGTTCTTTTTTTTTATATTTGTCGCTCAGTGGCTTAGTGGATAGAACTCGCGACTACAAACACTGTGGTCGTGAGTTCGAATCCCACCGCCATCACCTCTGGAAATTCCTCTATATGATATTATACAGTATTTCATCGATAATTGTCCACAACATGGGTCTGCGCAGGGACAATTATGCGCGAGGGGATATCATTGTTTGAGGTTTGCCGAACGTAGAGAAGGACAGCCGAGCTCGAGAGGCCTCGATCACCGAGAAATGTAAACATACCTAATCCGAATTTCCGAGGCCTCGGTCACCGAGAAATGTAAACATACCTAATCCGAATTTCCGAGGCCTCGGTCACCGAGAAATGTAAACATACCTAATCCGAATTTCCGAGGCCTCGGTCACCGAGAAATGTAAACATACCAAATCCGAATTTTCAACTTCTTTATTAGTTGGAAATTCGGATTAGTGTGGTCTCACCGATATACCCGAGCCGCATGGTGTAATATTTCTCGGCGACCGAGGCCTCTCGAGCTTCACGGCCCCTGAAGGGGGTACACCCCGCACTAGTGGGGATATCTCAGGGACAATTATGTCGGAGACATTTGGGACAATTACCGATGAAATACTGTACTGCGTTTCCTAAGGTGGTTCGGAGCCCACCTTTACAAGCTTGTAATTCCACGTCGCTAATAACCTTAGCAGTAGATGCGACGTTAAAAACAATAAAATCAATCAATCAATCTTTTTCTTCTTCCTTGTATTCTCTAAGAAATGTCTTGTCTTTCCTCGAAATTCGTTGGAACCAAGATTTTTTTAAAAAATTTTCTTCCCTATGACTAGCTTCCATTATTTTAAGTGTTTCGGTTTAAAATGTATTCGATCGTAAGTGACCGCGCGCAGGATCGATTTATTACCGGTTTCGCTTACGATGCGGTGCTAAACCGGTGATCGATCGTGTTTCGTGTCGATCTGTGCCGTCTCTGGTGTATCGGAACGATCGATTAGACGTTTCATGGATGTTTCGAGTATTCCCGAGGCAACACCGGATCGTGCAACCTCTCTGGAAATGCTCGTGATTATTACGAGTGGCATAGGTGTATCGCGCGCGCGAGCACGCCGGGAATTCGAAGATTACAAGCTTCCCCGTATACCGGAAGAACCTGCGGGAGCAAGAGAGAGAGAGAGAGACGGCTATGGGCCGCATAAAAAGATATTGTTCTGAAATTACAGTGCTCGGAGAGCCGGAGAAGGTTCGGCTCGATAGACGGTGTCTGTGTGCGTTGTGTGCGCTTCGCTCGGCGATCTCGTCGAAAGCGAGGCGATCTTACACGTGAACCGGGCAGAACGTGTACCATGAGAAAAGCAGATGCAAGCAGATTCGCGTGGCAAAAAGGAAAAATGGGAGGGGTGGGGACGCGTAAACCATGCGTAATACCTATAATACTCGTGTGACCGCGGTTTTTGCATCGAGAAACAGAGATACACACATGTATACCTTGTGCTCCTCTGTGCCTACCGTGCGCGACGAGACCCCGTGGTCGACGATTACGCAAGCCTCGCGAAGGAGAAAGATCGTCTAGTAGAAAGCATGTCAATGTGGCAATCCAACTGTGTTTTTGCCTCCCCTTTCCCGAGATCGGTGAACCGAGGCCCTGGGATCCCGCGAAACTCCGCAAAAGAATCGAATTCGCGATGCACTCGTTCCCGAGATGCTACTTTTATTACGCTTGCTTGCCAAGATAGCGTACTTTGAGATTGTTTCGTTGGATTGGAAGCTGTTAGGGTACTTTGGAAATTTCACTACGAGTGTCTCTTAATTAATTTGAGACATCAGTCTGCGCAAGTTTAATTTTGATCCTATTGTGGCGGCTACTTCCTATGCTCGTCAACAGAGGGACATTACGACAACACCTTTCCCGCTACTACCTGAATCTTCCTCTGTTTGTATACATACCGTCCTAAACTGTCCTTACGACATCCCGCGTCTAAGGCACGGGTCCGCTAGATAGCCTTACCGACGAGTCCTCTAGCGGTCCTAGGACGAAACGCCTCCTTCTCCTTTTTCCACCTGTCACACAATTTTAAGCCGCCATAATTGGTGACCCCGACAAACGAACAACAAACGCTACCTTCTGAGCAGAGGAGACGACAACATCAACAAACCACGGACAACATCAGAAGGACCTGGAAGGTGACTATTCTGTCACTGCCTTGCCTGAACTACTGCCCGACCAACAGCGAGGACTTCTCCCTACTATGCGCTTCTGACGTCATCTTCGCAGCATTATATGGTTTAACGTTTCCGCACCTAAATTTGTGCGACGTTTCCGCACCTAAATTTGTGCGACGTTTTCGTATCTACATTTGTGCGACATTCATCCATTTTTTGTGCGACTATATGAGTCCTACAAGCGGCTTAGGGAGCTACTCAACTTCGTCGATTCGGCAGCATCACTGGCGGGCACACTGACAGCACACATTCCAGCGGCCTCCTTGGATTCCGGCGGAGATCAGCGTAATTAGAGGGAAAGTTTGTCCAGATATCGTTGACCACTGGCAAGGGGGTAATGTGGCGGCTACTTCCTATGCTCGTCAACAGAGGGACATTACGACAACACCTTTCCCGCTACTACCTGAATCTTCCTCTGTTTGTATATATACCGTCCTAAATTGTCCTTACGACATCCCGCGTCCAAGGCACGGGTCCGCTAGATAGCCTTACCGACGAGTCCTCTAGCGGTCCTAGGACGAAACGCCTCCTTCTCCTTTTTCCTCCTCTCACACACTTTTCAGCCGCCATACTATCAATTTATTTGATCCTGTTGGAATAAGTATAACGGTCAGAACGAGTAAACACGCATGTGTGTTCATTAGGGATGTGCGGGTATTGTCCTCGCAACGAGAGGTGGCACAAAATCTCGTCAGTGGGGTGCAGGGGGAACGGCGAGTCCCCACTCTTGACGGAAGGCTGCGGATCATGATTTATGTAATTGGTTGATTAATTCAATATTTATGGGATGAATTAACCCGTTGTCCTACGATTCATTTCACTGTTACGATGAAAATAAGACTAGATCCAGTGTTGGTCGTATTAATTTACTTGATCCACAGTTTCACTTTTTTCTACTCAACTGAGCTACTTGGTTTATGGGTAGATTAATTAATGATTTAAGCGACGAATTAACCCCATATGCTATGATTCATTTCACTGCTACTATGAATAATAACATTTTCACGTATCGTGCGCTTTCGAGTACTGAAATTGTTAAATATTGACACTACAGATATAGAATTTGATTTTGACTTGAGGGAAAAACTAAACTCACGTTTAGTAGATTCTGTTTGAAATTTTTGCCACAGTCCGACCCGATATTATACAAACGGGTTTAGAGACACTGGAAGTACATGGAGATGAAGATTATTTTTAATATTAGAATATATTTCGGTTGTTTGCGAGCAATCAATAAATGCAGAATGAACGAACTGCAAGTTAATTTTGTGCGTCTAATAAGTTGGTTTTACATGGTAGTCTTACCTAATTAATCTTCATTCGAGTCTCCCACCAGTTTGTTCCACTTTGCACCGAAGGAGCATCGATATAGTATATTGCGCGCTAGTCTGGAATCTTTATTTTTCCCGAGAGAGAAATTGCCGTATTAATTATGTATCTTTCTGTCATAGTGATTCTCTTAACACCGTGCGCCAATCTAGCATCGGAGAAAAATACAGTGCTAGAATCGAGGGCGGATTGGGGGGGGGGGGGGGGGGGAGGGATAATTATTCCTTACGTTATCATGTCATTTAATTGCCTCACGTTTTACGATCTCGCTCGATCCTCCTCCTTCGCAGGAAGCAAATCTCTTTCTTTTACTATTTTACTCGTCCCGTAACGGTTTAATCGAATTAAATCCATGCAATTAGAACATACGCAATTATAACCATTGCGCACAGACATGCTCGAAAGAAATTTTAATACTTTATCCGCTGTCGATTATTTAGCAGACTTTCGAGGGAGAATCGAATCTGAATAATTGCGGTCTTCTCAATCAATTTTTCACTAACGACGGCAATTTCGTTCGTAAACACAAGTTATCTTCGAGTAATATAGTCTATTAAATCCGGGCAGAATTTTTATTTGGAAGAAAATTACAGCGGTTCTTTCAAATCTAACACGGTCATTAGACAATTTATTAATAGGCTTCCGGTGGGAAGACCGTATCAAAGCATTACATTTTTGTCGTTTAACGGGCACGTTAATTAGAAGATAACCTGGCTGCCTCTTTATTTCGTGTTGTCGATTATCCTAATTGTAAGTGCATCCCATGATTGGGAGGACTTGGTCCATGTTTTGAGGCAATGTCGCCTATACGATTTACATACAATCAATCTAATTAATGGATTCTTTACAATTGGGTTCTTTCGTGTTTTTTGTCGCACCTAAGATTCGAACGTGTTCACGTATCTTCTTCTTTTTGAAAGACCGCAATCTTCGCCTATAACTTTATTTAGTTTTATACATTGTAATATGGTTATATTTCTTTTTCGTCTTTAGTATTAGTAATTATTAGGAAAATCAGTGGACGTAAAAAATAATAAGCAAAAAGATCAATTTCTTTAGAGTTTTAATTTGCACCACTTTGATAATCATCTGCACAAATAAGGGTAAAGACAATAGAAGATGTGTTGTAGATTTTAGTTTTTCGTTATTACGTTTTGCTTCTTTCTTATTAACACTAAACGTACCAAGCAGTCAAAGCGATTCAAATATTTCCCCTTATAAAAATGACTGTTTAAATTGTATGCAATTTTTATCACGTTATGTGCTTGGATAAAAAAATTATTCCAATCGTTTCCCAGGGAAGAAGCTCTATAATTTCAATGATTGTAAAATGAAGGATATAAAACCGGTAGAATTGGTGTTAAATTCAATTCGTTGAAATAAATCTCGATTGAGGTCTCCAAAGCTTAATTAAACAAAAAAAATTAGACAATGATATCGCGATGGGCCTGTTCGTAATAAAGAAGCCCGAGTGCCTCGAGCTTGCAGCGTGCGAGGAGTTGAGCAACTGCGCAATGCCCAATCAGTTTCCAGTTTATCGATCATGCTAGTAGTTTCTGGTGGGACTGGATAACTCGGCGACGAGACGAGTGAACGGTTAATGTGTCATCCTTCGCCGAAGGCGGCTAATTAGACAGAGTTAAAAAGTGGACGGACCAGGATCGCCGTTAAGTGGGACAAGGTGCCGCCCCGCGTCGCTCACCGACTGACCCATAAAAACCAGCCGGTGGGTCTAAAAAATTCTATGAGATTTCTGTGTCTTCGACCGATAATGTTTGACCTCACGAAAACGTGAAACGGTCCCGTAGAATGCTTAATGGTAATGCGTATACGCCGTTAACGCCACGAACCTTTCAACATTCGGTCCAGAATGGAGCGTACGTTGAAACCACCGCTCCGATAAAAGTGGATCACCTCTCAACCTTCGCGTAAACAATCGCAGACCACGATACCGGTTCGTGCGGCTTCCGTTCGACGACAATATCGCGTGAAATATTCGAAATTCGTTGGCGATCGACACGAGCTCTGCTAATTTTCCATCTGAGGTTCACCTTTCGCTCGTACTTAAATTGGATTTTTTAGGATTTCTTGGTACCTTGTTTAATTAATTGGTTCGTTATTTGATCATGATGTGCCCCCCTCCCAACAATAATTTATCGATTTTATGGTAGGGTATTCCTTTGTTGTGTTGAGAATAGCAGCTGAAAGTTTGTATCAATTGCAGTTGATTTTTTAAATATTCCTGCATTGCTCTGATATTTATTGCAGCGACATTTTTATATCGATCTTGATTAATATGGATTATTTTTGTAGTATGCTGGAATTCATTCTAACAGAATTTTCGTAATTGATTTTTGAAAATATTCATTCATTGTGCTGAAATTGATTACAGCAGTATTTTCGTGCCAATTTTGATTGATTTACAACAGAGATGGGAAATTAACCTCAATTGAGGCAAAACCGTCCACACCGTAGCGCCCTCTGCCCCCCACCAGCAAGCGCGGTACAGTGGGGCAATAAAGACACGAGACATTGGCGTACGCAACGAACGTGCGCGCTGCATGAAAGAGAGATTGATGAGAGAAGCAAGGGTTTGAGGAGCCCTAACCGTGCCCACCACTGATTTACAATGTCCTTCCATTGCGCTGATATTAATCGTACCAAAATTTTCATATGAATTTTAATCGACATAGAATATAGAATATTCCAGCACCGTGTTGAAATTAATTGCAGCAGAATTTTCGAATCAACTTTAACACTAAACCTACCACGGTGAAATGACCGATTTTATATGTTCAAATTACTCAAATTATAAAAATTCATTTGTGGAAAGTAATAGTATAAATTTCTTGTCTAAGCATCTATTATATTGAAAATTGCGGACAATCTCAATAATTATAGTGTTGCCATTTTTATAAGACAATACTTACCAGATACTTTTAATGCTTGGTAGGTTTAATGTTAACCTATTGAAATATTCTTGCACTATGTTGATACATATACCAGCTCTTCCATCAGTTTCTCTTGATCTACCGCAATATCTTCGGATTTTTCTTAAGCTAATTACAGTATAATTCTTATGATTCAGCCTTTTATTATTCTCGTTAGAATTAATTTTGCGTGTTTCTACCGTGACAACGAAAACTATCTGCCAGCCTCTCCACGCTTTTTCAGACCACCTAAATAACACGTGAGATCTCTTAACGAAAAAGAACTGTTACTACTACGTTCGTTCCTTTTCTCTACCAATCAAGAACGTCCACCTAACCAGTGCCTACATACAACTCTGTCTATTTCCCGTTCCCATCAATCTATTCTCAAAATCGCTATCTCGCGCAAATATCCGCACTCTAATCACGGACATTACCATACCCGAGCATTGCCCTCGATCGCAGTTGTGTAATTTATTTTTCATCATAGCTCGCGCACACGGCCAAACCATTAGAACACACGCGTGTTACAACAGAATCACGGCTAAACATTTCACATCACCCACTTGATGCGTGTGGAAATTGCCGTTGATGTAGAAAAGCGTTAGCCGTCGCGGAGTGACTTTTCACCGTGGAAAGTCTCCGGGTCTGTCTCGCGTTTCCTGTTACGCGACCGAGCATCGTCCCAAAAAGATGTCTGATGTCTCAATCGTTCAACAGAGAACGCGGAATCACCGTGTTACTAGGTGATAACTGTACACGATCTTTTTTGTTTATACGATCGTGTCCACTCAACGTCGATATCTGCAAATTACTTACTTAAACGAATTCCACGGCTGATTCGCCTTTATTTGCGAGACGAGAAGAAGGAAACGTTCGTCGAGCCGTTGCCGAAGGAATTTATCAAAGAAAATTAATGTTATTAGTATCCGTGAAGCGTTCGAAATCGACGAGAAAGGAAGACGAGAGCCGTCGGTAGATGGATAACGCTGCCGCGGCGTGATTGAAAATGCTAGGTGGATCTCTGGGTGATAAAACACGTTTTCCCAATAAGTACCGACAGACGCAATTACGGTTATCTACAGTTAGGGTCACGAAAAAACCGGCGAGCGGCTCTCGCCGGTCTAGTTCACCATATGAGATCGGCGCAACCTGCAGATCCTGATCTCGAGAGAGAAAGACAGACAGAGAGAGAGGGAAAGAGAGACAGAGAGAGAGAGAGAGAGAGAGAGAGAGACGTGTGCACGAGTCGCGTCTGCAAAATGCAGTTCTTGCTGGCAAAAATGACAAAACAGTACATTCGTTAGTATGTTAACACATCGCTTACCAGAAACCTCTTAACCCCTTCGCTTACAATATTGTCTGAGAGACGTGATGAAGATTCTGAACAGAGTCTAATAAAGATGAATGTTATTAATTTCCTTTAAACCGAAATATAATTCTATTTTGTATCTATATCTATATAATTCTATTTTGTTATATAATTCTATTTTTGTCTATAATTCTCCTTTTTCTAAGGAATTGTGAACTACAAAGAAATTCTAATTACTAAAACCGTAAAATAAATCATAAAGCAAGGAGTTAATATGGTCATCAAAGATTACGCTATGTACAAAATAAGCTCAGAAATTTTCTTTCGAAAAATAATTTCAGAAAGAAATTATTGCAGTACGTTCATGGGGATGTCTTGTTGGTTCCTCTACAAAATTGGCATTGCTGTTAAATAATTTGTTTAAGGCAGTGTCGCCAGATCGGTTAAATCGAGGGAAATACAGTTTACCATTTCTCTGATGACCAGAGTAATACGCGTTGCGCGGCACATCACGTGATCAGTCTACAGTCTTAGTGAGGGACGTTGGAGTGTGCGCAGGAGTGGAATGGGATAGTGGAAGGGGAAAAGGAGGAGAGGATAATCAACCCAGTATTGAGTTGATCTGGCGACACTGGTTTAAGGAACCATGCTGTAAATTTCGTTGGGAGGCAATTCTACAGCTGAGATACCCGGAATAATCTATTGGATGATTGCCAAAAGTTCGTGCCCGATTTGACAATTAAAAGGTTCCCCTTTAAAGTAGCAGTTTTATTAGGCCCGTGTACTCGAATGGTAAGTCTAAGGCACCATTACAAATTTTGTACTGTTCTATTGGTTGTAAAAAATCTAAAAAAATGTTTGATGTATTGAAGTCCCTATTTTAAGACATAATAGTTAGAACGTGAAATGTATAATGCGTGGGAAGAAAGAAATTCAAGAGTAAAATTTCGCTCCGGACATAAACGACCCAGGTTGCAAACGAAGGGTTAATAAACTGCTAACAATTCCAGCGTTGTATGTGTGACTGAAATACTGCGAATAAAACTGGAATCAATTTCATATGCTTAAAAAGTATCGTGCTGATGTTAAAATAGCTTCGAGTGCAAAGGGTTAATCAAAGATATAGTCACCATTTGTAAATAGTCACCACCACTATATACTAACTTGTAGATATTTGAATTTTAATTCCCGTTGATAGTTTAATTCCCAACTAATTGAACCCTGATTTTTGAGTGGTTCGTTAATTTTGCACGGCTGGAATCGCAGGTTAAAACACTGTGGAATGACTTGTAAGAGCCTACGCCCATCTATTGCATACCGTTATATTATAGATATGCCGTGGAAACATATTTTGCCCTACGCTCATGCCGATTGCCACTTCACCTCGTCGAGAACTTTTCATTTCTACTCATCGATGTTCGTTGTGGAAAATGTCTCCGGGTTATAGCACACGGTGCAGACTTTGTGTTCATAAAACCTCGTAGAAAACGGTGTCTAGCTAGCTCGGTTTATGAAGTTATTACGGCTCATTAAAGGCCTTTCATGATCCCGCCGTTTAATTTGAGCCACCTACTTTATCGACACTTTTGATTAATTGATAAGATTCTTGCTTAATAAGTTGTTCGGTTGAAGACTCTCGCGTGACACTTACCTGTTGTGCTGAAGATGAGTTCTAACAGAACTTGATTCTTGGTCAAGGATTTTGATTGATGAATTGGAAATGGATGAGTGGAATGTGTGATTTGAATTTGTGTTGCAATGTTGCAGTAACATCTGTAGAGTGGATTCTGTTCTTTACTTGATAGACAATTTATGGTAAATGATATTGTTATCGGCTGTGGTGCACTTAACAGTATTTCTTTTCGCTGCAAGATGACTTTACTTGAGGTTCGAGCACAGACAAGATATGGGAGCAATGATGCCAGAAATGTCAGCTTTTCGCGCATGCGTAATGCGGCGCGCGCGAAATCCAGTAACGTATGCGCGTCAAAAAAGAGAAACATCTAGCTGGCGTGCCGGGACCTAGCACTGCCATAGACCACAGACGTAAGATACCTACAGACATCGCATGCAATGCATTTTTCTGTCTACGGTTCTGAATTACCGACTCTGTAGAAAATGTCCTAGTACGATAGCGGACTCTATCGAAATGGAACGGTCAGGTGGTGAACTACATGAAGTTGCAACACATAAAGTGTGTGTCCGAGGAGGCTCGATTTTACAGCGTTGTCAGCTTTAAAACGCAATTGTATTCGTACAAAATTCTCCACGTATTATTCACTTGTACCGCCTATTTTTTTACAGGACTTCGAACCCCCTGGTAAAAATTTGGCGAACATGATAAAGAAGTTTGTATCCGACAAGGACGAACTTATGCACATTTAAGAAGAGAAAGAAAGACAGACACAGAGCTGCTGAATACTGTGTACACTCGACAGAAAATTTATTAGTAACACACTTGTGAGGAATTGTTTACAAATATTTACAGTTAGGAAATATAGAATAGACCTTCAGCTACTTTCACATATAGTTTATCGTCACATTTTATTTCTGACTAAATAGTTATAAACAATTATTCTAAGTCTAGTTCTAAAATAAACTCAAATAATTTAACAGATCTCTGGTAAAAAATAATCTTCCTTGTGATCGGAGGATCTAGAATGATGTCTCAGCTACATTTCTGTTGCAGTTTTATGTAGATTCGACGCCTAGTTAATTAGTTATTTACGATTTCCAGAGAGGTGACACAACGATTTGTGTGTTTACCTTTGACAAATACTCGGACTCTCCTTGTCTTACTCATTGCGGGCATAGAAGATAGAAGTTACCTTCACAAAAATTGTTGATAAATTACTTCAGGTAATTTTTCTACATATTAGCTCTCGAAGAATATAGAATGGACCTTCGGCAACATTCATGTATAGTTTTCAATTCGATTCTAGAAGAGGTTAATTAGTTAGAAATAATTTTTGTTGCTCTTGTTCTAATGAAACTGTGCATACTAGTGAGAATTGAATATCTTGTACACTCCAAATGTTCATGCATAAAAGTTAATCTGTATCTCGAGTACTATTAGCTATTTTTACTAAAAAATTGGGTGGTGAGGTAACCAAACATATAATCGTTGTAATCGTTAAACAAACAGAGATAACAAATTCATTAATTACATTTTTTCAATATAATTATGCTTAGTATTATTCATGTATCATAAATTATGCTGTATCTCGAGTTTTATTACTTACTTCTACTAAAAAATTAGATGGCAAGATGGTCAACGGAGTGCTTGTCGACATCATCGACAAAAGGAATTGTTTCAAATATTAACCAGCTAGAGATGATAAATTTATCAGTGAATTGTGTTCGATAAATGAATGCACGCGAATATTCATGTGTCAGAAGATATTCAATATCTCGAGTTCCATTACATATTTTTACTGAAAAATTAGATGGTAGACAGTCAAGAGGATGCTTGTCGACATCATTAGCAAAAAGATTGTTATAAATATTAACTAGCTAGAAACAATACATTTTTCAGTGAGTTGTGTTGAAGAAATTAATGCGTATGAGTATTCATGGTTTAAAAGTTGTTCTGTACCTCGAGTACGATTAGCAATTTTTACTAAAAAATTAGTTGGTAGATAGACAAGGGGATGCTTGTCGACATCGTTGGCAAAAGGAATTGTTATAAACATTAAACAGCCAGAAATAATAGATTTATCAATAATTATTATCACGGCAATCGAGATCTACCGAAATTAGTTGGGGTGGGGAGCGTTGCGCTTCGCTGCGTGCTGCGTATCACTGGCTACCTAAGCTCGCGGAGCGCGCTCAGTCAATCAGTCGGGCCGGGCCCTCCGGCAGGAGCGGATGGGCTCCGGGACCAGGAGGGTCTTCCAGCGGTACCCTGGCCTCTCCTGCCTACCTTGGGGATGACCAGTGGTCCTCCAGAGCTACCCTTGCCTACCTTCAGCTGGCTTAGGGTGGACCAAGGGTCCTCCGACAGTGGTCATCCAGAGCTACTCTGGCCTACCCTGAGGCTGACCAGTGGTCCTCCAGAGCTACCCTTGCCTACCTTCAGCTGGCTTAGGGTGGACCAAGGGTCCTCCAACAGTGGTCTACCCTGTGGTTGACCAGTGGTCATCGAGAGCTACTCTGGCCTACCTGTGCTTACCTTGAGGCTGACCAGTGGACTTCCACAGCTACCCTTGTCTACCTTCGAGTGGCTTAAGCTTAACCAAGGGTCCTCCACCAATGGCCTGCCATCGTCTACCATGGTCCACCTTTAGCTAGCTTAGGGTAGTCCGAGGGTTATTTAAAACTTCCTTGGCCTACTTTAAGCTAGCTCGGGGGGGGCCATGGACTCTTCAATGCTTCCTTCGTTTACCTTGGGTTCTGTGCCGGTCCAGTGTCGGTATCCGGCATGCAGTCATTACCGTGCTGATCGACTCAGAGAGGGCATTCATTGCAACGACTTCGCATCTTCGAGTGAGTCATTTTGTTATTACCTTGTTACTATATTCGTCTGTAGAAATAGAGTTGTAGTAGAATGTAAAAGTAGTTAGTTGCATGCATGGGCAGGCCTCGCCGCCCCAACGATCAGCCGAGATGGGAACGTCCGCGATTTGCACTAGCGTTGCGAGAAAACCACGCGTTGAATTTAGTCGATTTTAAACAGAGATTAAAGCTAACATTACGGTATAGATTGTTTAGAGCGTAGCGTTGCGAATAACAAATAGTCGCGGTTCAAAATTGCATTTCAATTTGATAACTGCGCTTTTAAAGTTCATATTGTTGTTGTTTTACATATAATCTAAAGTAATCGTTTTTTGGATCTCTGTTCGTTGAATTAGCGTTGCGCACCAAAAGTTCGCGTTTGCTTTCGAGTCTTTCGACTTTTCAGGCTCCCATGCTCGAGCTGCAACGATCAACTGTGAGATGGGCACATCCGCGATTTCAAGTAGTGTTGCGAAACAAATTGTTACACGCGTTGTACTAGTATCAATTTTTAAAGTTGATGAAATGTCTAGTTAATGTTGCAAATTAATAGTCGTAATTTAAAGTAGTTCTAAAGATACCTGTTTAGAATTTTAGACGTTAGAGTTTTAAATTTCTTATTTAAATAGCATTTTAAATTCGATTTGTTAAATTAGCGTTGCGCGTCAAAAGAATCGCGTTTGCAATAGAATCTTTCGATATCTCAGGCGCCCATGCTCCAGTTGCAACGATCAACTGTGAGATGGATACTTCCGCGATATCGAGTAGCGGTGCGAAACAAATTGTCGGGATGAGGCCGAAGGAGCAGACGAGGTTTTATGCCAAAGATGCCGGACAAACTGTCATTCAAAAGGACAATCATTGCAACGTCTTCGCATCTTCGAGTGAGTCATTTTATCACTACCTTGTCGTTATACTCGTCTGTAGAAATAGAGTTGTAGTAGAATGTAAAAGTAGTTAGTTGCATGCATGGGCAGGCCTCGCCGCCCCAACGATCAGCCGAGATGGGAACATCCGCGATTTGCACTAGCGTTGCGAAAAAAGTACGCGTTGCGTTAGTCGATTTTGAACAGAGATCAAAGTTAGCCTTTCTTCTAAATATAATAGTAGTCTCTATCAGCGATATAGCTCGTTTAAACTAGCGTTGCGAAACAAATAGTCGCGATTCGTTTTGCAGAAACTGTAGAGTAATCTTTTTTGGATCTCTGTTCATTGAATTAGCGTTGCGTACCAAAAGTTCGCGTTTGCTTTCGAGTCTTTCGACTTTTCAGGCTCCCATGCTCGAGCTGCAACGATCAGCTGTGAGATGGGCACATCCGCGATTTCGAGTAGTGTTGCGAAACAAATTGTCACACGCGTTGTACTACTATCAATTTTAAAACTTGATTAAATGTGTAGTAAATGTTCGAATAAATAGTTGCGATTTAAAGTAAATCTAGACATACAGATGTACAATTTTAAACGTTGGAATTTTAAATTTCTTATTTAAATAGCAATTTGAATTTCGATTTGTTGAATTAGAGTAATCTTTTTTGGATCTCTGTTCGTTGAATTAGCGTTGCGCACCAAAAGTTCGCGTTTGCTTTCGAGTCTTTCGACATTTCAGGCGCCCATGCTCGAGCTGCAACGATCAACTGTGAGATGGGCTCATCCGCGATTTCGAGTAGCGTTGCGAAACAAATTGTCAAACGCGTTGTACTAGTATCAATTTTTAAAGTTGATCAAATGCCTAGTTAATTTTGCGAATAAATAGTCGCGATTTAAAGTAATTCTAGAGACACCGATATAGAATTTTAGACGTCAGAGTTCTTTTCTTATTTAAATAGTACTTTGAATTTCGATTTGCTGAATTAGCGTTGCGCATCAAAATGATCGCGTTTGCATTAGAATGATTCGATATTTCAGGCGCCCATGCTCCAGTTGCAACGATCAACTGTGAGATAAGAACATTCGCGATTTTAAAGAGTTTTAAATTTCTTATGTAATTTGTAAAAATGGTAATACTTAATTTTGTAAGACTTTCAAAGCTCAACTTTACCAAATTGATACAATATTTTTGTCTAGAAATTGATATTTTTCAGGAAATTGATATTTGTCAGGAAATTGATATTTCTCAGGAAATTGATATTTTTTCAGGAAATTGATATTTGTCAGGAAATTGATATTTCTCAGGAAATTGATATTTTTTCAGGAAATTGATATTTCTCAGGAAATTGATATTTTTTCAGGAAATTGATATATTTGTCTTGAAATTAATATTTATTTTAGGAAATTGATATTTATTTCAGGAATTGATATATATTTCAGAAAATTTATATTTATTTCAGGCAATTCATTTTTATTTCAGGAAATTGATACTTATTTCAGAAAATTGATATTTATTTCAGGAAATTGATATTTATTTCAGGAAACTGATATTTATTTCAAGAAATTGATATTTATTTCAGGAAATTGATATTTATTTCAGGAAATTGATATTTATTTCAGGAAATTGATATTTATTTCAGGAAATTGATATTTATTTCAGGAAATTGATATTTATTTCAGGAAATTGATATTTATTTTAGGAAATTGATATTTAATTCAGGAAATTGATATTTATTTCAGGAAATTCATATTTATTTCAGGAAATTGATATTTATTTCAGGAAATTGATATTTATTTCAGGAAATTGATATTTATTTCAGGAAATTGATATTTATTTTAGGAAATTAATATTTAATTCAGGAAATTGATATTTATTTCAGGAAATTCATATTTATTTCAGGAAATTGATATTTATTTCAGGAAATTGATATTTATTTCAGGAAATTGATATTTATTTCAGGAAATTGATTTTTTTTTCAGGAACATGATATTTATTTCAGGAAATTGATATTTATTTCAGGAAATTGATATTTATTTCGGGAACTTGATATTTATTTCAGGAAATTGATATTTATTTCAGGAAATTGATATTTATTTCAGGAAATTGATATTTATTTCAGGAAATTGATATTTATTTCAGGAAATTGATATTTATTTCAGGAAATTGATATTTATTTCAGGAAATTGATATTTATTTCATTAAATCGATATTTATTTCAGGAAATTGATATTTTTATCTTGAAATCGATATTTCTCGGATCGGAGTTCCCTCAGGGACTCACTCACGGGATGGGGCTCGTGAGTGGGTACGGGGACTCGCGTCCCCGGGGGCACCCGATTCGCCTATAGGTCATTGCGTCCACAAATCATTAGATTTGTTTCGACTGGTTTTCGATTCTGTTTCCATTTTGCTTCAACTGGTTTTTGATTCTGTTTCGATTTTCTTTCAATTGGTTTTCGATTCTGTTTCGATTTGGGTCGTTCATCTTGCTCTTGTTAGTCAGAACGAACGAAGAAAATTCATCGAAGGAAATTCATCGAAAGAAGAAAATTCATCGTAAGAAGAAAATTCATCGAAAGAAGAAAATTCATCGAAAGAAGAAAATTCATCGAAAGAAGAAAATTCATCGAAAGAAGAAAATTCATCGATCGAAGAGGAATCATCGAACGAAGACTCCAGATTATTTATAAATTAGTTTTAGTGCGTGCGTTAGTTATTTAGATTGTATATCGTCGTTGTAATTATGTCGAGTAATTATTGCCGTAATTTCACTTTGCTCGCTCCGTTTTCTGATTCCGACACAGCCTTCTGCCGTGTCGGCCTTGCTTGCAGGTTCTGAGCCGGTCCAGTTTCGTTATCCGGCGTGAAGTCATTGAGAGGGATGTCTAAGTGACTCGTTCACTCGTCTTCTGACGATCCTCTGTGTTAACGTAATCCTGGGCACGCCATGTTCTCATGTCACCCAGTAGCGCCAGAAACCGTTTGAGCGCATCTCTTTGCCATCTTTCTTGGTGATGGAGTGGCGGGTATCGGGCTGGTCGGCTCAGGACTTGTAAGCACTGAACGCGTCGCGTCACCCTTGAACCAGAGCCTTCTGCTCTGGTTCCATCTTGTTTCTCTCTTTGAAAGAATCAGAGCCTTCCGCCTGATTCGCCCTTGGTCCCTCGTGGATCGGAGACTTCTTCTCCGATTCACTCTTTGCCCCGCGATAATTACTCGACATTCGCTAAATGGAGAAGAAGTCTTTTCCATGAAAAAGACTACTTTTCATTTAGCGACCTGCGAAACTTAGTTACTAAGAATCTTCGTTGTAAGAAAGGGAGACAGAACGAAGGGAGAATTCGTTCTGACTCCTTTTCGGGTCTCTTGTGCAGCAACCTCCTCGTGGTGAGACCTGGGCAATCGATATTATCCACAATTCGCATGATATTATAACTTATAAATTGTAGTATCTTGCATGTAGTGGATAATATCGAGCTGATAGCTGCACATTTAGAGTTTGCGTAAATATGTATTTTATATTAGAATTTAAGACTTAATAATTTCTTCGTTTTCCTTTGTTCAAGTATTCCAGCATCAGCATTTTTTTTCAATTAATAATAGAAATACGAAATTTCAATTTCAGAATACATGTACCTTCAACAAACACCTCCACTATTAATTTTTGGATTCGTAATTGGAATGTGCTCCTGAACTTTCAAAGTTCAACTTTCTGAAATCGATATTTTTGTCTTGAAATTGATATTCCTCCGATCGGAGGTCCCTCAGGGGCTCACTCACGGGATGGGGCCCGTGAGTGGGTACGGGGACTCGCGTCCCCGGGGCCACCCGAATCGCCTATAGATCGTTGCATCCACAAATCATTAGATTTGGGCTCGACATGGTTTCGTTTCTGTTTCGACTGGTTTTTCATTTGGTGTCGATTTCGTATCAACTGGTTTTCGATTCTGTTTCGATTTTGTTTCAACTGGTTTTCGATTCTGTTTCGATTTTTTTCAACAGCTTTTCCATTTGGAGTCAATTTTGTTTCAGCTGGTTATGGATTCTGTTCAAGAAAATTCATCTTGCGAAGAAAATTCATCTTGCGAAGAAAATCCATCGTGCGAAGAAAATCCATCGTGCGAAGAAAATCCATCGTGCGAAGAAAATCCATCGTGCGAAGAAAATTCATCGTACGAAGAAAATTCATCGTACGAAGAAAATTCATCGAACGAAGAAAGTTCATCGAACGAAGAAAATTCATCGAAAGAAGAGGATTCGTCGAACGAAGACTCCAGATTATTCTTAAGTTAGTTTTAGTGCGTGCGTTAGTTATTAAGATTGTATATCGTCGTTGTAATTATGTCGAGTAATTATTGCCGTAATTTCACTTTGCTCGCTCCGTTTTCTGATTCCGACACAGCCTTCTGCCGTGTCGGCCTTGCTTGCAGGTTCTGAGCCGGTCCAGTTTCGTTATCCGGCGTGAAGTCATTGAGAGGGATGTCTAAGAGACTCGTTCACTCGTCTTCTGACGATCCTCTGTGTTAACGTAATCCTGGGCACGCCATGTTCTCATGTCACCCAGTAGCGCCAGAAACCGTTTGAGCGCATCTCTTTGCCATCTTTCTTGGTGATGGAGTGGCGGGTATCGGGCTGGTCGGCTCAGGACTTGTAAGCACTGAACGCGTCGCGTCACCCTTGAACCAGAGCCTTCTGCTCTGGTTCGATCTTGTTTGTGTCTTTGAAAGAATCAGAGCCTTCCGCCTGATTCGCCCTTGGTCCCTCATGGATCGGAGACTTCTTCTCCGATTCACTCTTTGCCCCGCAATAATTACTCGACATACGCTAAATGGAAAAGAAGTCTTTTCCGTGAAAAATACTATTTTTCCATTTAGCGACCTGCGAACTTAGTTTCTAAGAATCGTCGTTGTAAGAAAGGGAGACCGAACGAAGGAAGACTTCGTTCTGACTCTCTTTCGGGTCTCTTGTGCAGCAACCTCCTCGTGGTGAGACCTGGGCAATCGATATTATCCACAATTCGCAAAATGCTATAATTTATAAATTATAGTATCTCGCATGTAGTGGATAATATCGAGCTAATAGCTGCACATTTAGAATTTGCGTAAATATGTATTTCATAGTAGAATGTAAGACTTTTAATACTTTCTTCCTTTTCCGATGTCCCAGCTTCAATAATTATTTTCAATTAATAATCCAAATACAAAGTTTTCGTTTCAGAATACATGTAACTCTTGCTCTCGTGAGCGAGTGTTAAATAGATTTGCACTCCTGCAGTAGATTGTAGGTTCTGATGTAATCTAAATATGATAAACATTACATATCGCATATTATTTCGATATTGAAACATTATTTTATATTCAAATTAAATAATTGGTTGAAACTAGTTCTTATCCAGACTAAAAGTTAGTTCTGATTCATGCGTTACAGGGGGTAAAAAGATGAGGCAGGATCTGTTCCATGTTGCCGCATTACCGTAAAGAAAATAAACTATTAGTTTAAAGTGTATAAAACTGTTATAATATACATTCATTAGTGACACGAGTAATAAAAATAATATTAAGTATAGAAACCAAATTAATTTTACTACAATTCGTATTTTTGTAATACATTCTTCATAAATATTATTTTCACCGTTCAAATACACGCGCCGTATGCATTAGTAGCCTCCAAAACACCCGTAGTAAAAATAAAGTATACGGAATATTCGGTTCTTGCTAATACGGCTACATTCGTGAACTATCGGTAATATTGAGCGCGACACCGAAATGGTACGGGGGCCACTGTGGCTCCCCGAGGCCTAGACAGAAAAGCCCATAAGATGCAATGTCTGTAGTAGTCTTAAGTCTGTGCATAGACGAACTTGAAGATAACAGACGTTATTTTTTATTTAATTGTTTATTTATATAATTAGAAAATATATTTTTGTTATTTTGGATACTGGAAAGGTTTTTGGCAGTATCCTTTTGTCTTCCAACAAATGTTGGTATTCTTTATAGATTCTGCCAAATAAAATAAAATTTTTTATTATGTTATCCTGTATAATCCGAACTTTTTTAGGTAAAGAAAGTATGTGAATGTTGAATGAAAAACATTATTTTTAAAATAGGGCCTTAAAGAACGCTCCAAAATTTGAAATTAGTACAGTACTGATGTCACGCGCGAATACGCATGCGCGAAAATCTGACATTTCTGGCATCACTGTATGGAAGCAGAGAGGAATGCCTGCCAGAGTGTCGGCTATCAGTTGCTATAAATAGATTCTGCTATAAACAGCTCTCTGCTATAAACAATCAGTTGAGATCTGGTTGAGATTAGAGTTCGCTGGCCCATTGCGTACCGGGTCGATAACATAGTGCAACGGACAGAGAATGCCTCTGCAGTCGGTGCTCTTTGATGATCGCAGCTTCGTGGTATAAGGCTTCAGCTGACGGTTTGTATGTAGTCAAGATGGCGTCCGCGGAACAAGTCGGTCTGAATAAAACTTGGGAATTATCGTTGTACGAGCTGCATCGCACGCCTCAAGATGTGATCACGGATAACACGGAGATCGCGGTCAGCCCGCGAAGCCTACACAGTGAACTGATGTGCCCAATTTGCTTGGATATGCTGAAAAAAACAATGACCACGAAGGAGTGTCTGCACCGTTTCTGTTCCGATTGTATCATTACCGCGCTTCGGAGCGGTAATAAGGTACGCGATACTAATTAAATCATCTCAACGGAAAGGAATCTATTATTTTTCGTTCGTCAACAATGCGTAATTCGCACACGAGCTTTCTCTCGCGGAAGTAAACAGCAATCAGCGCCAAGCACTTTGACACCGTTTCTTTTTCTCTTATTCAGTGTTTTCTGCTTTCTGTCACTATTTTATCGATGTAAATATGTATAATTAATTTTATGATTGTTTGTTATGGGTTCTGCAAGTTTAGAGATTCAGATTTTCTTAGAATCGAACGTATTTTCCTCAGGTGCTGCGATTTTAGCGCGCTTTTCGAACAAGCGGCGTAAATACAGCGATTTATTGCATTGTTGCACTTTCGTCGCTTATTTTTCATTGTTGCTGAATGTACTGGTCTTTAAACAATGCGAATTGAGTTTATTTTCACTTTAGTACTGAATGTAGCTATACTTGTTGTTACATTAACATTAAATAAACTTTGTATCACGATATTTCTTCTAATCAAATCACACTTTGAATCAAATTTTCTAGAATATTTCTAAACAAATCAGAAAGCACTATTTTCACTCGGTAATCATTATGCTGCGGATTTTATGCATTTATAAGAAAAATGAATCGAAGAAATTTTATTATGCATAAAGATCTGCTGTCTAGTAATCATATTTAACACTTTAATTGCTATATAATGTTTTTAGTAAGCTTAAAAATCAATTTTCATTACAATCTATTAAGTAAGCCATATTTGATCGAGGTGTACAAAGTGCAAGAGTGTCACAAAAATGATTTTTACGATAATCTTAGTATTTTCTATTCTTGTTTCATTAAACTGATTTGTGTGCGAGTGTTCTGTGTTTGTGTGACTTTTGTGAGCATCGGCGTGCCAATCAACGCGTTAATCTAGACTAAAGAAGAACATATACTAACTACAACCTTTTCCACAGGAATGTCCAACCTGCAGGAAGAAGCTAGTGTCGAAAAGGTCCCTAAGACCAGACCCCAATTTCGATCTACTGATCTCAAAGATATACCCGAGCCGTGACGAATACGAGGCTCACCAAGAAAGAGTACTGGCCAAACTGAACAAATCTCATTCTCAAGCTGCGCTGGTGAACTCGATAACAGAAGGCATAAAATTGCAAAGCCAAAACCGACCGCAGAGGTCCAGGAAAAACGCCAATGAGTCTGAGAATGCGAGCAATGCCACGCCGTACAACAATTCACAGAACGCCAGTGCACCGGCCACTCCGAACGCAGCGAACTCTGCTAACCAAAGTGACTCGTCGCAGAGCGCGACTGGACCTCTGAACAATAGTAGCGGCGGTAATTCACAAACTTCCAATAGCGTCTCCCAACCAGCCAGTAGTCCTGCGGTTTCTGGTAACGTCGCTAGCCGAGACTCGAACGATAGCAACCGGGCAGACGTAAGTGGAACTGATCGTTTCTATGCTTTAGGAACTACGTCCAGAAACTCTACCACACCTTCGCCTAACCCGGCAAATCAGATACCTAAACCGCCCAAGAGGCAAAAAAGCTTACAGAACTCGGAGAACGATTCCTCCAGCGCGGAAGCTGAAACTGGCGGCGGTGACTCGATGGTAGACACAGAGGGCGAAGGGCCTAGCGAGCCCTTGATGCTCAATGAAATAGAGTTGGTTTTTAAGCCACATCCAACGGAGATGGCTGGTGATAATTCGCTGATCAAAGCGCTGAAGGAGAACAGCATCAGATACATCAAGACCACCGCGAACGCGACAGGTAGTTTGATTGTAGGACGTTTGATACGACGATGTTCAAACCTGCTGTGATCTTCTAGTGAACTACATAGAGAAATGTCTAGACGGATTTTATGCATTTAGGACAAAAATGAGCGGGTGCAATTTAAAAAAGATTCAGAGAATTTAGAAATATCGTCGAACTAGTTTCAACTTGTTCAAATCATTAAAGGAAGGAAGATATTTTTACTTGATCCCTGTTACAATTGACCGTCAACATTTTTATTTTGCATAAAGATTTTCTTTGGTTCACACTGTGGAACAAAATTGATATATTTCAATTTTATTTATTGTTCCAGCAATACACTGCTTTTGATCTTGTGTCCTCTATGAATAGACAGCGGGACTTTGTGCAAAATAAAAATTAAGTCAATTGTAAGAAATGGAAGTTATAATGGTAATGCATTTTTTCTTATAATAATTCTAATAAGTCTAAAACATTGAACATCATTAAATTCCTCTGTCTTTTCAGTTTTGTATTTGACTAATCAATTTTTACCGTAAATGCATAAAATCCGCTATCTGTGAAATAAGATGATGCAACTAACCCATTTGCATTATAAAGATGAATTTATCCTAATGATGCAACTGTAAAAGCTTATTCTAAAGAGTTTAGTATCCATAAGGGATTCAAAAAGCAGAAATATGAATTGGTGAAGTAAATCCAATAAAGAGAAACACAGCAGGTTGGTCAAGGATTATCGCAGACCAGATAATGAGTTCACAGTGGATCTTTATACAAAATAAAAATTCTCTCCTTGAACTTTAACATATTGAAGTGAAATAGAAATTTATTTTCTTTATTAATATGTTTGATCGGTTAAAAATAATATATCTCGTAATGATTTTACTGTATTAAATTACACCTACTCGTTTTTGTTATAAATGCATAAAACCCGATTTCTAATCTGTTGTCTTTGCAGTGGACCACCTGAGCAAGTACCTGGCTATGAGACTGACACTGGACCTGGACACAGAGCTGTCGGAATCGGACAGGCTACTGAACTTTTGTATCTACATAGCACCATCGCTTGGTCAATTGGTGGTCCTTAGCGGATCGCAGACGTTGCGACAAGTGAACGACAAATTTTGGCGGGTCAACCGACCACTGGAGATGTATTATTCATGGAAGAAGACCTAGGGAAGGCCTCGAAAGTATCAGTCCGACGGGAGCTAGTCGCATCGGGCTCCGGAACCAGCGACATACCATTTATGGGGTACAGATAGCGTACAAGCAAACAAAACGAACGCTATTACTATATCACCAGAGGACCGATATATATTATAAATATATATATATATTTTACTGTACTTCAATAGCCTTGATTTATTTCAAGGACGGGTAAAAAAACGTGTACGAAGGACAAGCGTTCTTTTTACGCGAACGACAGTGGTGCAATTTTTAATCTTCTTGGGACTATTTGTTTGTACAGATCCTCGATTAAGGACGAGGATTGGAATTTCATCGTCGAGACACACCTGAAGAGACAGAGAGAAAGAGAGAGTTTTAAAAAGGAGAAATAGAGAAGTTGGAACAGGTTGAAACTGCCATTCACGCCAGCCATTGCATTAAGAACGAAGAGGTGTTTGTTTCATTATGGGAGAGACAGAGATGCATCGCCGAAAAAATAATTGTGTGACTATAACAGCGTGTAGTATTTATCTGGCCACGGCCCCCTTCCGACAGGCATAAGTTCATCCGGTGCGCCCAGTTACATATATCTCCATGAACCGATGGCCTCGATTGGTTGTACTAACTTACTCAAGGAAGCTCCGACTCGCTGTGGACCATTCTGTACAGTTTCACGAAGGAATAAACCAATGTATATAACGAAGCTGTGTCTTATCTTTACTATTCGAATCAGAAACCGGAAACTTCTCATTTGAAGTTTAATATTTCTTTTCTGTAAGCTTGTTAGGATAATGAAGCTCGAAAGCTGGTTGTCATAGACTTTTCTTAATTATGGATGAAAATATTAAAATTTGTTTTGAAATAGGGATGCAGTGGAAAGAAGTTATAGGAATAATAACTATAATAAATTTAATTTTTCCAGTTTTGATTTGATTCATGAAATTACTATGATTTCGTTGGATTTCCTGGGTTTGTAATTTGGCGTTAACCAATGCTCTAAGTAAACTACAAAACTCATGAGAGCACACATCTCGGTTTAGTACAACTTTTATGAACAGCAACAGTGAAAACACTCATTGAAAAATGCCAACTGTCGATTCAATTTCACTCTATCGACTGATATTCACTTTTATGTACTGAATAGGTGAATAGACAACTGGCCTAGAGTTTTATTAATTTTTCTTTGAATATCCACTGGTATTAAGCCAACAATGTGATGACTAGACTGCAGATTTCATGCATTTCTGACAGAAATGAGTCAGTACAATTTGAAAGAACAAGAAGATTAAAAGAATTGAAAAATATGGATTCTTTCTAAGTCGTTAAGAGGAGGAAGGAAATTTCTACTTAGTTCCTGTGTCTTGCAATTTTTATTTTGCATAAAGATCCGCAGTCTAACGATAATTTCAAGAAATCTGCTTCTTTTGGAGTAATTGAATTCGATGTTCGGTTCGAATAATCAATGATTTCCTCTCCGTTCCTCCGACTCCAAGCAATGTCTAGCTTTTTATTTCCTTCCGAGCGTTTCGACGAGATTTATTAGTTCCCCCTCGCGTAGGTTGTTCCTCGTGGTCGGTTTTTGATAGAAAAATCTAATTTTCGATCTTGTCGAAGATACACGGAAAGCGTCTTCGCCGACGAAATAATCGATAAGAGCCGAGAGACCAGACCCTATTCCGCGCCCTCTCGCATGTCCACTGAACCGAAAACAATGCGAACGCTCCAACTCTCGGATAATGCCACCCTCTTTTAGTAAACGGGAAACCACGTTAGACCCCCCTGATGCCGCCTCGCACAGTATACGATTACCAGCTCCTTTATATTCTCGGTTATACGTCAACATTTCGCTTTTAATATCCGCTCGCGGTTAGTTTCCCTTCCTTTCCCGATTATTTAAGTTGGAAATCGTAGTATTCTCGCCTGGAAAACGATTTTCTAAACTTTGGGAATCCATTTGCAATTTTTTGGGCGAGGGTGACATCACATTTGAGCTTGCTCCAAGTAGAATTAAATATTTGAGATGAAATGTTGTGGGTGCTAATTTGTGGGAGAAAAAATTCGCCTGAATTTTATTTGTTGAGTGGAAATTTTTATCGTGTCCCTAATGATGTAAATACTATATTACGATTTACTAGAATTGTTTTATTTCAATGTATTTTTTCGAAATACAAAAATTAATTTCCTCGGTTCAGCTACGATTAAAGAAAGAAGGCGAACTTGATGATAATTTTTTTCGAATCCCATTTGATTCAGAAAGAACAACTTTATTTTCATACTTACAAGGGAACATACTCAGATGCGAAAATCCGATTTTGATGAAACTTATGGGAGCTTATAGTTCTTTGAAAAATATTTGACACGTGTTTTTTTTTATCGGCAACCATCCACTTTGAAGGGGTGAAAACAGCCCTCAAAGTTGGGGGTAAAAACCATATTTTTTGGAGACATCTCGGAAACTAGAGGTCGAAAAAATTTGAATTTTTTTTTAAATTGTGTGTTTTTCAATGGGAAATGTAGTCGCGCAAGAAAATCTTAACAAAAGTTTTTTGTTTAAACAATATATTAAAAATTCGATTTTTTTTGCAGTTTCTCTTATTTATTGTTAGTTCATTTTAATGTAAACTTGGGTGTGTGATCTTTGATCCAAAATAGGGGATACATGTTTCAGGATTTTCTTTTTTTTTCCCATTGAACAATAATTATGCATAATGGAAGATAGTCTTGCACCTGGCGTGCGTAGGAAGGAATTCTGGCTTGTTTTATCGAAATATAAGCATTTAGTATAAACGTGTATAGTATTTTAAACAATACCACTGGGTTATGTGTCGTTTATTGTTTGATTAGTAGCTAAAGAAGGTGGCGCAGGTAGCGAAATTCATGTACCCTGCTTCTCTGTACCTATCAATCAGGTCTATAATAATGTGTGCCAGTTCAATTTCCCTCCCATTCGTGGGTGTTCCCTCGTTATTATTACTGTTATATGTTTTCATCAAAATGTTTATAACGTTCGTCGGATTCTTCATGTTTGTAAAAACGAATCTAACACTAAATATAAACAATCAGCAAAAGTAAAATTAATATAATTTATTTACTAATTAAATTAATATATTTATATAATCTATTGGTTGTTAGGGTGAGAGAGGGGGAAACGTAAAGCAGCTTAAGAACTTCGAGGTCAATCGATCTAGTATGTCTCGAGATACAGCACTCAATGTGACACAAAACACAGCTTCACTTTTTCATCTTTGTGTAATCCAGACACTCTCTTTCTCTTCAATATTTAAATTAATATAACTTTTTCAATTTTGGTAATTCTGTGACGCAATTTTACAGAAACGTATTTGAAGCACCGTTTAAACAAATACGAAAATAATGGATTTATTAACCCTCCAGCTTAGAATACAGTCGAAGTTAAATGGTTTCGAAGCAAAACAGGAAACACAGAGCGCAGAAGAGTTTCCGGTAATCCTTACTCATCCTGGTCTCTCTCGTCCTCTCGCCGAGTTCTTTTTCCTCTGTTCCTCCATTAATTAATGTATTCGAAAGCAGCGTTAGATTCACAGCACAGTCTAGCAGCGCCTAATTACAAGCCGCGCAACCGCGTAATAACCGGCGCTCCTAATTAGCGCACGTAGTGAATCTTGCGCGGTAGATCTCTGTATCCCGGCGCGGCGCTTGATAACGGCTGATCCATTAATAAGCATCGTGTTAATTGCCGCATTCTCGGTCTTAAAAAAAAAAAAAAAACGAAGAAAGAGTAGACAGGAAAATTGTGGTAACGAGCAAAGCCGTTAAAAGCTCAAGCACACTGGCCACACGGGATTCTCGATTTGGCTCTCTCAATTAGCTTCATTAATTTAGAGGAAAATTTCGCGTTGGTACAATTTCTATTCTAAACGCGGTTGCATGACGCGCAGCGGCGTTTCGAGATGCAACATGCTTAAAGAATTTAACATTCTCGCTACCACCGTTTCGCTGCACATCGTTTAAATATTTTATTAAAATACAACACAACTACCTTACGAAATATTCAAACAATTTAACACACCAATGTTACAAATATCTGCGACGTCCAACTATCTTTCGGACGCGAATTCATAAGCACTTCGAGACGAAACAGTTCGTTCAATTCATTCATTTGGTCGGAAAATGTCTTGTACGAAATACATATTCTGTTTGATGTGGTTTGTAATATTTTGCTCGATTTTTCACGACGATTTTTTGATGGGGGATATTTTTGAAGATACCAAAGCCGTTAAAAGCTCAAGCACACTGGCCACACGTGATTCTCGATTTGGCTCTCTCAATTAGCTTCATTAATTTAGAGGAAAATTTCGCGTTGGTACAATTTCTATTCTAAACGCGGTTGCATGACGCGCAGCGGCGTTTCGAGATGCAACATGCTTAAAGAATTTAACATTCTCGCTACCACCGTTTCGCTGCACATCGTTTAAATATTTTATTAAAATACAACACAACTACCTTACGAAATATTCAAACAATTTAACACACCAATGTTACAGATATCTGCGACGTCCAACTATCTTTCACGAGTCGAATTAATTGTGTACACTTTATTGTGTAAAATTATAGTATTCGGTAGAATATTCAGAGGTGCTATGACAATCTTTTTCTAAATCGTTTCAATATTAAAAACATTTCAACAATGAGCATTAGCAACAGAAGAAATGCTGGTTAGAGTCGCTGAACATTGTGCTGAATACTATAACTTTAAATAGTATAAGTGTAATTTCTTTCGATCGAAATGAATGATATTGATGAATCTGATTTCGGCGCATAAAATCTCTTGAGAATGATCCACGCACGGATCGAAACGCTGAGATAATAATATAACTGCAAATTTGCTGACTTTCAATAGGATCGAACCTAGCGCCGAAATCAGATTCATCACTTTAACACGTTGACTGCCGTGTCACCCATATATGGGTGACGGAATTATTTGTCCATATTTAAAAATTAATTATTACGCTAATGTAATCATTGTATTAAATTTGGTTAATATCTGGAAAATGCAAGAAGGTTAAAACGTTACTCAGTGTCACACATTTTAATTCTGTAATTATTATTTTATTAAATCTATTGTTTCGATTTTATGAAATTTTTCAGGTCGCTGCTTTCGCAGTCAAAGTGTTAAATAGTAATGTGTATGAAATTGATTTGACTATCTTTGAGTAAATTGCCAGATTGTGAACGTCGCATGTGTGAGACTATAATAGACTATAAATTGTTAATCATTTGACGTAAAATCACGTTATCTGGAGTCCGAGGAGGTATAATCGGTGTCTTTCGCTTCTGTGACTGAACTCGAACCACTCGATAACAAATTTGCCACCGATTCCGGTATCTGTATCGTATCTTTAGTCTCAGGATCATTTAGGATGTCCTCTTCATCGCTGACGTACTCTGTCGAGTCATTGTCGGACAGTTCCTCGTCAAAGATGTCTTTGCTGTTCTTCGACGCCTGTTCGCTCTTCAAAAGCTTGCAGATTTCTTCCTGGGCGAGTCTAAAAATTAAAGATCAATCAGATTCTTATCACACTTCGTTTAAACGAACCTCAATATTTTCTCCAGGCTATGATTCTGTTGAAAATTTTCCTTCTATCTTTAAAAATCCTATCGTTACTCGAAAATGTTTATTCAAAGTATTTCGAACTACTTTCAAAGTAGTTCTCTTCGTTTAAAACGAAGTCAAATAGTGAGTTCTACAAAATTCATTTTTAGCATCACTTACTGTATGAATTTAACACTAAACTTACCAAGCACAAAACATATAAAAGTAAAACGCTTCACAGAAGTTAGAAGATTGAATTTATTTAAACTTTGTACCGCTTCCATTACAATATCTGATTAAATAAAGAAATCAATCTAGTCATTTCGTATGAAAGCGTTTCTGTAATTTCAATAAATGTGAAATGGAAAACCGGTCTATTTGACCGTGGTAGTTTTAGTGTTAACAAGGACAATATATATATATATATATATATATATATATTCATTATATATATATATATTAATTTTATATATATATATATATATATTCATTTTACAGGAAACGTTTTATTACTGTAAAAATTGCATTGATACAAAGAGTCTAGCATGGTAAGAGTCAAAAGTGCCCTTGAACCAATTGTACCGGGCTATGCACTATTTGATAACTCATAAAAAAAGCATTCGACACCAAGTTTGAACCCTTTATCTCATCCAGGGGGGGTAGTTAAAGGGTAAAAACTAATTATTATATATATATATATATATATATATATTTAACATAGTTTTTACATTTTAAATTTTTTGAAGGTTAAAAAATGTAATTAAAAAAGTAATTAAAAATGAAAATAAAAATCGCTGCACGGGGACTCGAACGCCAGCTCCAGATTGCGATTCATACGCTCGACGCAGCTCGACGCGACGGCCGGCCGAATTTCAATTTCGTTTCCGTAAAGCAATATGTATATGGAAAGTGCTAAAAATAGATTGAGGCTGGCGCAAACGCACAAGCAGCGCACACGGACATAGTAGAGGTACGCTGGTGAGTGTAGCGCGCGAGCGCGTTGGTAAAGGAGCGTAGGGGCAACAGTAGGTCGTAGTGGGGGCATAGTTTAGTACCACGGTATACCACGGTACCACGAATCTGGCATCACTGCCTCACACCAGTGATGCCAGAATCGTGGAACCGAGGAACTTGCCCCTCCGGTGGATCCTCCGGCTGGAACCCCCACTCTGACGTACCGTCGTCGCCTTACGTTGTTTCTTACTGCACACGCGCTACACACAAGCGTGCCTCTAGTCTGTCCGTGCGAGCTGCCTATTCGACTCGACGGCGTCGAGGTACGCTTGTGTGTAGCTCGTGCGCAGTAAGAAACAACGTAAGGCGACGACTTTACGCCAGAGTGGGGAGTCCAGCCGGAGGATCCACCGGGGGGGCAAGTTCCTCGGTTCCACGATTCTGGCATCACTGCCTCAGACCCGTCCCTATCGCTTGCGGCATGTACTGCGGTGGCGCGTTGACGCGAGTTTCGGACCCACGCTAGGCACGGGTCTGAGGAGCTCGGAGGACCTAGGCCGCCACGGGGAGCGAGATGCGGAGGGCGGGAGAAGTAGGCGTCTCCCTCGAATTTGCCTCCAAGTGAGCAACTTCTGGACATGCCTATAGTAGACGATGAGCTGATCCTCTCGAGTCCTTCTGTCTGATCCTGTTACGTACAACGAGACAGGATCAACGCGAGTTATTCTTCGTCCTATGGACAAGAAACGCATTTGCCCTATCCTATTTACGAGTGACGCGGCCATGACGAAATCCCATGACGGAGTAGATCGAATCACGTAACCAGGAATACTAACGGCCTCTTATAGGGCTCCTTGTACCAGAGCGGATACCCCGAGGGATTCTGCCTACCGCCGTCGGGAATCGAATTCTCGGCTGGCAGAGAATGCAGCCTGAAATGCGCCGGCTCCACCGTCTCTTCTAATAAAGCGGACACTTGTCGCGCGTACTCCTCCGTTCCTGCTGTTCGCTCTAATCTGCGAAACGTTCACGCATTATGCTTCCTCGTTTCTAGCTTATTCAGCGAGTCCAGTTCTCATTCATACGGACGCGAATTCATAAACACTTCGAGACGAAACAGTTCGTTCAATTCATTCATTTGGTCGGAAAATGTCTTGTACGAAATACATATTCTGTTTGATGTGGTTTGTAATATTTTGCTCGATTTTTCACGACGATTTTTTTATGGGGGATATTTTTTAAGATACCAAACGATTAACTGGTTAAATGGCTTAATGGCTCACTGTCCTCAAATATTCCATAAAATCAAAGTAGGTTATTCAACGAAATAAAAATTGAAAAGGTAAAATCAATATATAGTGCTGAGTATACTCCTTTAATATTCCTGCATTTTTCAAATCCTATACGAATTTGGTATAAGGAATATATTAATGCAAATATTCATTTAGTTTCAAATCTGAACAAATAAGCTTAACTGGTTAATGGCTTAATGGCTCACTGTCCTCAAATATTCCATAAAATCAAAGTAGTTTATTCAACGAAATAAAAATTGAAAAGGTAAAATCAATATATGGTGCTGAGTATACTCCTTTAATATCCCTGCATTTTTCAAATCCTATACGAATTTGGTATAATGAATATATTAATGCAAATATTCATTTAGTTTCAAATCTGAACAAATAAGCTTAACTGGTTAATGGCTTAATGGCTCACTGTCCTCAAATATTCCATAAAATCAAAGTAGTTTATTCAACGAAATAAAAATTGGAAAGGTAAAATCAATATATAGTGCTGAGTATGCTCCTTTAATATTCCTGTATTTTTCAAATCGTATAATAATTTGGTATAATGAATATATTAGTGCAAATATTTATTTAGTTTCAAATCTGAACAAATAAGCTTAACTGGTTAATGGCTTAATGGCTCACTGTCCTCAAATATTCCATAAAATCAAAGTAGTTTATTCAACGAAATAAAAATTGAAAAGGTAAAATCAATATATGGTGCTGAGTATGCTCCTTTAATATTCCTGCATTTTTCAAATCCTATACGAACTTGGTATAATGAATACATATACTTTTAAAAAGTCACATACTTAAATGTCGAACAAACAGCGAACGCATAATTAATTTGTAGTATACCGCAGCTCTCAATTAAGCAAAACAACAGCTCTTCAGTCCCACCATCCCTAAATCGACACTTAATCCAACAAGTTGCACATTAACCTCAGTTTTCGCGATGCCCGCAAACGAGGAAACATTATCGAGCTAGGTATATATTCGCAAATCCAATTAGCGAATCTACAATATTCCAGACATCATAATGCGTTCAGTTAATGATCATAATTTTTTCTTTACAGCGTCCAGAGCTCGACTCGACTCGCTGAATTCTAGATCGGTATCGTCCCAGACAGAATCCTGTTTCTTTACTTGTGAACCATCTGTCTTGTGAACTCCAATCTCGGCGTGGTCCGCGTGGATTGCGAATCATGATTCGGTGGCCCCTGAATTTTCCCGGGTCTCGGTTTACTCGCGCTTTCATGTAGGCCATAGAAATTGCCAAAATGGACGGCAGCGTCTTTAGGGAGATTGGAAGTCAGCCTAACATCGTTCGAGGCTGTCTTGGCAGCGTTATCCTCGGTGTTCAACGAGCTTTTCGAAAAGTGAGACTTCTGCTTCCGAGCTGCGATCCTTGGGAGGTAATAATCGTACATTAAGGTAATGACGGCTCGATAGGGAGAGCTGTTCGACCAGCAACGAGCCTGCGTATAGCAGCTGCTCGATATTCCCTCTACAACCTCGTTTGTTCGCCGACGAGCGAATGCCTCTTTGCTGGAATCTCTAGCGCGTCGGTTACCCTTGACCGGCGCTCGACCGGCACCGTGGGAGACGTCGGTGACCGTCGCCGATTTAATTAATCGCAGCCGGAAACCATGCGCGGATTCTATCGGGTTGCGATTCTCAGATTCCTCGGAGAACTTATCGGCGAACAATAGAGATTTTTTAATCATTTGTGCTTAAAAGACTTTCCTCTGATCACCTACAGTGACTCTTACAAGGGAACATATTCAGATGCGAAAATCCGATTTTGATGGAACTATTGATGAATCTGATTTCGGCGCTAGGTTCGATCTTATTGAATCAAATTCATCAATATAATTCATTTCGATCGAAAGAAATTACACTTATTTGATGAAACTTATGGGAGCTTATAGTTCTTTGAAAAATATTTGATGCGTGTTTTTTTTATCGGCCACCACCCACTTTGAAGGGGTGAAAACAACCCTCAAAGTTGGGGGTCAAAACCATATTTTTTGAGATATCTCGGAAACTAGAGATCGAAAAAATTTGAATTTTTTTTTAAATTGTGCGTTTTTCAATGGAAAATATAGTCGCTCAAGAAAATATTAACAAAAGTTTTTTGTTTAAACAATATATTAAAAATTTGATTTTTTTTGCAGTTTTTCTTATTTATTATTAGTTCATTTTAATGTAAACTTGGGTGTGTGATCTTTGATCCAAAATAGGGGATACATGTTTCAGGATTTTCTTTTTTTTGCCATTTAACAATAATTATGCGTAATGGAAGATATTCTTGCACCTGGCGTGCGTAGGAAGGAATTCTGGCTTGTTTTATCGAAATATAAGCATTTAGTATAAACGTGTGTATTTTAAACAATACCGTTGGGTTATGTGTCGTTTATTGTTTTATTAGTAGCTAAAGAAGGTGGCGCAGGTAGCAGCTTGGCTACGTTTCGAAATTCATGTACCCTGTTTCTCTGTACCTATCAATCATGTCTATAATAATGTGTGCCAGTTGAATTTCCTTCTCATTCGTGGGTGCTCCCTCGTTATTATTACTGTTATATGTTTTCATCAAAATGTTTATAACGTTCGTCGGATTGACCTTCATGTTTGTAAAAACGAATCTAACACTAAAAATAAATAAAATTTTCTTGCGCGACTACATTTCCCATTGGAAATCACACACTTTAAAAAAAAATCAAATTTTTTCGACCTCTAGTTTCCGAGATATCTCAAAAAATATGGTTTTGACCACCAATTTTGAGGGCTGTTTTCACCCCTTCAAAGTGGATGTTTGCCGATTAAAAAAAAACACGTGTCAAATATTTTTCAAAGAACTATAAGATCCCTGTATAATATTTTTCAAAGGACTATAAACTATATGTTCCCTTGTTAGTAATGTTCGGTCACTTTTAAAAATAATATAACTCTTTTAATACTGTACCTTACAATTTGGATTTTTCTGAGACATTAAAACAATTAGTTGACTACATGACGCGAGAAAGAAAAATTGAAAAAATTTCAATTGGTCGGAATTGCAGAGAAAATAGTAATAGTTATATTTTACAACTTTTTCATGCGGGCCTGTATGGAAAGTTTTAAAAAATCGGTTGATGAGATAAAAAAACGACATGCATTGGAAGATGGAAGAGTATTCATTAATGTTAGAGGCCGAACATTTTTACCATCTTTGAACGTTTTATCATCTTTAAACAGTGACCAATTTTGATTTTCAGAATATGTATAATCGATACAGATCTATAAAACGTATTTTTAAAATTTTCAATTTAGCCTACAGAAAAAAATTGTCAAATTCAATTTTTCAAGTATTCTCTTTGCAATTCTGACCAATTGGAGCTTTTTCAAAATTTCTTGAATTCAATGAATGCATCTTGAATATTTATGCAAAGTTTTATGGATCAGGCATAATTATGTTGTTTAAACAACAGGAAACGCTTGAATATACATCTTACATATCAAAAGAATATTCTGATTTTTATTTATATTAGGAGATGAATTTTAAATTTAAATTTTTATTATAATGTATTTCCTTATTCGATCATTTTTATAAGTTCGAAACTGTTATAGTAATATTTTTAAATTCATCTAATATCTTTAAACTTTTCTATGTCACCTATTCATTTTTGACACGAATGCATAAAATCCACAGTCTAAGTATAATTACAATTATAACATTTTTATCAGAAAGGTTTTAATATTTGCATAGAATTTATACCATTATCCGGACAAGTAGGAAGTGTAATTATTTCCCTGCAAAATGCTGGAATACTTGTACTACGAATTAGAAGATAATTATTTAAAGATTCTAATTAACGAGCGATTACAGAAATTAGAATACGTAGTATCTTTTTTGGTTGCAGCGTGTGTGTTAGTTATTAAAGTAGGCTGCAGGGTATAATTCAGGTTAATTTGTCTCATGATACTTGTCGTCCTCGATTACACCTGACGTTCCAATTTTTTCCTTAGACTCGTGAAGGATAGTTTATACAGATTTACATTTTTACGACCAAAGATCGAGGCTTCAAACCAGAATAGAATCTTTTTCTAACAGTGTTGTCGTCAACACATTAAAAATGCAACAAGAAACTAGGAAATCGTATCACGCATGACTGAACAGTATTATGCAGATCTCCACGCATTTATAGACCACGAAAGTTTTACAAAATTAATAAATTCCGAACCGCGAAGGAAACCTTGCGAGGTTCTAAATTATTTCTCTCGCACAACGAGAGCAATTATGTACCACGGAAATTAAATTTCACTTTGCTTCCTTGAGATTTTGTCTATAAAGATCGGAATTCGCATAAATATTCCCTGTCTAATGATAACGCAGCTACCGGTGAAATTCCTCTCGATCGAAAATGAAGTGTATAATAAATTTTATATATTTATGTATTGTTATATATATATTATAGATATTATTATAATTTTATATTTTATATACCGCTTTATGTACCGTCCTGTACCGGATATTTCGTTCTAGCATGAGAGAACGATAGGAAAACCGGCCTGCATTCATCACATTAACTAATTCACGCCTAGAGACTCTGCGCGCAATCTTCTCTGGGTACTTTAGAAACACATGATCCGTAGGTAGTTCCGATCGGTTAACACGAATAATCGTTTCGTCTTAATAGTCATTGAAATTTCCAGTTGAAAATCCACCACGATACTATCAATTAAACACCAGAAACTCGGGGATTGTTCTTCGGTGCTGAAAAATCTCTTCGTGCGTGCAATAATTGATTCTTGGTAATAATTTAATTTCCATCGTTTCATAATTAGCGCTAGAAATGTAGGCTTCGAATTTATATAGAATTTTTTAAGAGATTCTATTTTGGACGTGGACCGTAGAATTCTTTTTAAAAAAACGTACTCTCAAAAATTTCCGCAAGTACTGACGAAGAGAATGTCATGTAGGTAAAAGCATTAGTTTGAATACAACATGTGGAAAATATTATTCATTATTAGTCTGTGGATTGTCTGCACTTATGACAAGAAAGGTTAGAATCAAATGCGAAATAGTAAAATCATTTAAAGAACTTAAAAATATGATTTTCTGTTCTTTACGATCATTGTTAAGATTACAAATGAATGCAACTGCTGTATCTTACAATCTATACGGACAATTTTGAAAATTGCATAAAAGTCCTTCTGCAAGAATTTTTCGTCGAAACCAATTTAAGTCTTGAGACACGCTGACAAAATTACAGCATCGTAGTATGTATTCTCGTAGGAACTTTGAGGGTATAAATTAACACGTTGATCGTCCACTCGACAATTATAAAAATTACACAAAATCAAAGCAATATATTTAACAAAACAGAAACTAAGATATTTAGTTTTGTGATACTAATTAGTGTTTCAAATCTTTTCTATTACTCAGATCGCAAGAAAATTTTGTACACTCAATCTACCAACGGAAAAATTAATTTTCAATTCTGTATAAATAATTCCATCACCCAGATATGGGTGACATGGCGATCAAAGTGTTAACCCCTTGACGTACAAAGACGTTTTAGACACTCCATATATTACTTATGGTATTGTGCACATTGATGTAAAATATTACACAATATTAACAGTAAATATTACCAGCAACATGTCTGTTATCATCCTAGGAGTATATTAATTTTTAATTTATATGAAAATCATTATTAAGCTTACACGGATGATAAGTTAAATAATAAATGCTACCTCTGATCGCATCGAATTAATTCGTATGTCAAGGGGTTAAAGATGGAGGACAGCACTTTCCGATATAGTCACTTAGGTTTAATAAGAAACAAGAGATCATATAGAAAAATCAATAAAAACCCGATCCCATTAACTGAGACTTTACTAAATCAAATTTACATTGTACATCTTTATCACCAGAAAATTAATTCCTAAAGCCAGTAAAAAAATCATGCACATGTGACGAATTTTGCAGTCACCGTGTTACGGTTTTCGCGTGAACCTCGCGAAAATGTTCCAGGCCACAGAGAAATGAGCGATTGCCTGTCAAATGGATCGAAAAATCGCGGACTGTCAAACGAGGGTCTAATCGAGCGTTACCATTCGATTCAGTCGCGATCGCTGCGTATCTATACCGTTACGGAGCATTTATTTCCGTTACGTTCCCGGAAAACCGCGTTAGCTGACGGCCTGTGTCGCTCGATTCATCGTGACAGGCAATTTGCGCGGAATTACAGGTTGAATGGGGTGCACGGGTACGACGGTCGGGTGTCCAAAGAACCTTATGAAAGTCGTCCGTCGTGTATCACCTGTCGACGACAATCGTCACCGATGAATTATTCATTCCCGCAGAATCACGGGCTTGCGGATCCAGGCCGTTGCCGTTGCCGCTGCCACCGCGAACGGATTATGCAAAAGTTTACAATTTCCTGTCCGTTCGTCTACCGGACGCATCCACGGAGATGCTAATGGACGAACGAAAGGGCCGACGGTAATTGACAACCATTGTCAACCACTTTTACAGATGCACGTAATTGAACAGGAAACGAACACGCGCTCTGACCTGCGACCGAGGATTTACAGCATTTTTTTTTTAGTTTGAAACGTGTGGGATTTTTTAGGATTTACTTTTTGGATTCCAAACGTAAGACCGTGAAGTGAATCTGGTTATTGTTGCATTGGAAAATATTGATTATTGCCTGAGATATCAATTTTAAGAAGAAGGTATCAATTTTTATTGAAAGAGGCGTTCGATTTTCATGATTATAAAAGAACTGGGTATCGAAAAAGAAAATCCTTCGGTGAATAAGTAGATTATTGGTTGTAAAATACGACCAGAGAATTTGAAATAAATCGGTGCAGTGGTTTTCCAGATACATTGTCGCAATGCAGTGGCCCGGTCTGAAACATGAATTTTAGGGAAACTGTCTAGGTAAATGCGAAAAGTTTATTTATAAAAGAACCAGTCTAATTAGAAAAAAGTTCTGCGGTGTATAACTAGATTATTGGTTGTAAAATACAACCAGAAAATTTGAAATAAATCGGTGCAGTGGTTTTCCAGATACATTGTCGCAATGCAGTGGCCCGGTCTGAAACATGAATTTTAGGGAAACTGTCTACGTAAATGCGAAAAGTTTATTTATAAAAGAACCAGTATAATTAGAAAAAAAGTTCTGCGGTGAATATCTAGATTATTGGTTCCAAAATAAGCACAGAAAATTTTAAATAAATTGGTGCAGTGGTTTTCCAGATGTAGAGATGCAGTGGCCTGAAACATGATTTTTAGGGAAATTGTCTAGATAAATTGCGAAGAGTTTAGTTATAAAAGAACCAGTCTAATTAGAAAAAAGTTCTTCGGTGTATAACTAGATTATTGGTTCCAAAATAAGCCCAGAGAATTTTAAATAAATTGGTGCAGTGGTTTTCCAGATGTCGAAATGCAGTGGCCTGGTCTGAAACATGATTTTTAGGGAATCTGTCTAGGTAAATTGCGAAAAGTTTAGTTATAAAAGAATCAGTCTAATTCAAAAAGAAAGTTCTTCGGTGAATATCTAGTTTATCAACTTTACAATAAGCGAGCAAAATTCGAAAACTACCTGTCCGGTATTTTTTGAAATAATTTGATTCTTCAATATCCTTCAATGTGATTTTAGAAAATCAGTCTATTTCCGTAGGTTATAACTGAATTGATTTAGAGCTTTCAGACACAATGTTCCCTCAAGGATGTACTTTAAAAAAAGTATAAAATATTAACTTTTCTATAATACTGTCAAAATATAACAACTTCAGGAAATTTTCCTTTTGAAATTCGGCTGCAGTCTCAGAACCTACATTGCCAATCTCCGACTAAAAGCAACACTGTACCTCCTCGAACCCCACAACCACAAAAATCCCAATTTCCTGTCCCCGAAACATCGTACAGCAATCGAATTTCGTCCAAATGGTAGTGCCACATATATTTCGGTCACCCCATGGACAACCACCATGACCGTGACCACTATTCGAACTCTGCAGACACGCAACAAATCGAATTTCCCCAATTCCATCACTAACTTGCTCTTTCTCCCAAAAGAAGGCGACTCGTGCAGGTTATTCGTTGTTCCTCGAATATCATCCGAAATTCTGGTCGCAGATTTCACTTTTGTCTTGTTGGACATGTTCTTACAATCCCAAGTCCCTTCGTAGAAAATGATTTTCACTCGTGAGCGAGGTGGTTGACTTCAGAAAATCACTTTTCTGGAAATCTATGGCCGTTCGTGTTTCCTCGGACTCGAGGCTCGTTTTGACCGATGCAATCGCGTTGATTTATTCGAGGAGCTGGCTCTCGACCCGCAAAGATTTCCGGTGGCCGAACACTGCCATCAACGGAGTCATGGTTGCGAGATTAATCCCGGGGACACACGCGTTCGCCGTGGACGTTTCAACGGAATTAGATTGGTAGGTGCAATCGTTCTAATGGCGTTACATCGATAGGGGATATATCTACACAACGATTTTCTTCTTTTTCTCTGTGTCACGGCCAGCAAGCGCGGCTCACCGCAATTAACCGCAACAGCGTTTCGACGGGACCGTCCGGGATTACCAGGAAGTTCATCCTGTCCTGGAATCCGATACAAAATGGTCGGATCTTCGTTTTCTTCGGCGAACGGTATCGATCACCGATTTTTCTGTATTTTAATGTAAGAATTATCATTTTTGAATCGCTGCTTGCTGGACTGGATTTCATAAATTTAATCTCCTCTTCATCGCTTATCTTTACTTTGATAACGCGGATTCGAAAGAAACTGGTCTGGGCGCAGCATCGTAGAACGGTATATGCGGTTGTCTTCGATCATCCTTTTTTTGTGGTGTTGTGCGTGGACGATGAGCACAAATGGGCATCATCTAATTTGCTTATATGTAGATTCATGGTCAACGTATTCGTACACTTGATACTGTAATTGGTAGGTTGCAGGTGCTATTCAGTTTTATTAACACTAGATTTACGGAGTAGTAAAAGTGTCTATTTTACATTATTTTATGAACGTAGCAAGATTGTGTATATCCAGATTTTTAGACATTTTTTAAGTAAACCGAATGGAATAAATTTTCTGAATAATGTCTTATGAATGCATCGTTGCAATCTAAATAATCGTAAATTAAAAATAGATCCCGTCAAAATGGCGTAAACCTGTAAATCTAGTTTGTACCTTGTACAGGTTCTAAAACCATGAAGATCTCCAGTTTTCTAATTAGTCTGAATAAACAGTGCAAGTTTTAACAAAAGACAAAGAGATTGTACAAAGAAGTAAGATTTATTAGACTAAAACACATAGATTAAAACAATTTAAGAATGCCAATATATTATTTTCAATTTATTAAGATGATCAAAGAAACAAAGAATGAAAGAATTCCAACTGATACAGACAATTCCGTCTATTCATAAGAATATATACATATTACATAGGTGATCGAATTTCTAGAGTCACTCGTATACAGGGTGAGGCATTTATCCTGTCCACCTGGAATATCTCGAATTATCATAAATAAAATTATTTTCTCCGTTAAAACGACATTGTGTATTTATTCATTGAAAATGCAATATTATACAAAATAATCGGCGGCGAAAAAAACGTTTCAAATAAAAGTTATTTGTTTCAAGTCGTGGCTTAAAAATCGGTAATGAAAAATATATGTTTGCATTTGAAAAAATAAAGTTGACCTTGGAATGACCTTGGAAACATGATGAAAATAAAAAATGTATATGACCGCTGCATCATCAGCTCCTCCTTGATTTAATCTTTTTATTAGAAATATTTTTTTCTCCAGAATTTAGCTTTTCAGATATTCCGCTGGCCAGGATAAATGCCTCACCCTGTATACTAATCATTCTACAATAATTCAGTCAATTACTAAATGAAAGCCATGCTAAACTGAATTCTTATTGTTCTTTTATAAAGTGTCGATGCTTAGGAATTGCAAGAGTACATTTAGCAAAATATATTAACTTCCAGGCAATATTATTCATCGTTTATAAGAAATCTGGTTTTCGTACTCTGGTTCCGGTAATTTAATCACGCACCGTAACATCCTGTTAAAAAATGTTCAAGATAAGGATACTACGACGAATTCGATCATGAATTTGCATGTATGGAGAATAGCGTCCTCGTTGAAGCATGTTTGTTAATGTAATCGTTTGTTTTTCCCCGTGTTTCTGATTTATTCCAATCTTCGAGCCTTTGAGACCTCGTTCGGGATAAATTATGTTCGCGAAAAGTGATGAATGTTCGCAAACGCTTGTACATGAATACGCGCGGTGCATTTGAACGCGTGTCGCGAGGAGATTCGCGAGGGGTGAAAAAAAAAAAGAAAAAAATCGTCGTCGTAAAGTACGTTGTCTCGTTTTTATGACGTATCAAGAAGTAAAAGAAGAGGAGTGGAGGAACGAGTGGACACGAACCAACTTTGTGCACAGTCGAATATACCGCAGATAAAGGGGATAGAATAGTGGTGGCAGTGCTTATTTACGATCGAAGGAGAGAGCGAGAGAGAGAGAGAGAGAGAGAGAGAGAGGGCGCGAGGAGAGAAGGCTCGAATTCGTGCGCGGCGCGAGAAAACCGAGCAAAACAGCTCGGGCCGAACGCGGACCGATGCATATCTTATGCACGTGCCTCGAGAAAAAGAAAGGGGGCTTCTGACGCGGCTACCAAATTATTTATTGGCCACGCTGCCTCGAGAAATGCTAAATATTTCAGAGGGTCAAATGGCCCTCGCGATTCCTGCCACTCTCTGCCGGTGTTCGATCCTGGTAAATTCTCGCTTCTCCTGAAATCATTTCGTTTCCAACGCTGGAACAATGTTTTAAACATTTGATTCGGGAAACAATTCTTTGCAACACGTTCATTCGGTTGAATATTATTTATTAGTTTCTTACCGCAACTCCAATCACAAGTTCGCGAGCTTCAAGCAACGGTAAAAATTCTTACAATTGCAATTATCTTAACATTTATCATAGGTGGCAATCTTCGTGAATTTTGTAGATCATAAGCAAACCAGATGCATTCGATGCATCGACATAAAAGTTCATTTTCCTCGACGCCGTAATTGAATTACTAGATTGCGGATCTCCACGCAAGATAAACATTTTCTTTATTGATTGTAAGGAACAAAAACCAAATACAAATATCTAGGATCTACTAAAAATTGTACAAAAGTTGAAAATAATATATCTACATCCTTACATTTCTGTAATCTTTTTCTGAATTTTACCAACACATTTCTTCCATGAATGCAAAACAATCGCAGCATTTTCATTCTACCGTTCAAGTTATTCAGCCAACAGCTACTCCTAGCGAATAAGAGTGCATTTTTCCGCGCTCATAGAAACTTCTTCACTGCCTAGTTCACTGGTTCTTAACCGGTGTTCCGCGAGCCTTTTGCAAGTTTTCCGCGAAATTATGAAAGCCGAATTTTTGAAGAGAAACTTCTTTAGGCGCGTTAGGCGCAGAACCTCATCGCGGTAGGCGTAAAACCTCGACGCGGTAGGCGTAAAATCTTGACGCGGTAGGAGTAAAATCGATCTGGCGATATAAGGATGAAACGATGAATCGATGAAACGATGAAACAATGATACGATGGAACGATGTAGTAAAACCTCGACGCGGTAGGCGTAAAATCTCGACGCGGTAGGAGTAAAATCGATCTGGCGATAAAACGATGGAACGTTGGAACAATGAAACAATGAAACAATGAAACGATGAAACAATGATACGATGGAACGATTTAGTAAAACCTCGACCCGGTAGGCGTAAAATCTCGACGCGGTACGAGTAAAATCTATCTGGCGATGAAACGATAAAACGATGAAACGATGAAACGATGAGACAATGATACGATGAAACGATTTAGTAAAACCTCGACCCGGTAGGCGTAAAATCTCGACGCGGTAGGAGTAAAATCGATCTGGAGATATAAGGATGAAACGATGAATCGATGAAACGATGAAACGATGAAACAATCATGCGATGGAACGATTTAGTAAAATCTCGACGCGGTAGGAGTAAAATCAATCTGGCGATGAAATGATAAAACGATGAAACGATGAAACGATGAAACGATGAGACAATGATACGATGAAACGATTTAGTAAAACCTCGACACGGTAGGCGTAAAATCTCGACGCGGTAGGAGTAAAATCGATCTGGCGATGAAACGATGAAACAATGATACAATGAAACGATTTAGTAAAAAAAATTTTCACTTCAGCCACGTGGTCTAAGTACACACCAATTTTTTTTTTAAATGATTATAATATAGAATTTATTTATTTCTACGCGGGATGTTCAACGAGCACGTTTCCCACAGCAAAGTTAAACGTAACCGCAACTTCAACGGTGTCTCTTTGACAGAGAATCGGCCGCAGAGCGTTGTGGCCCGGTTTTCCCTCGGCATCTTTGATTCCCTGTTACGCAAACGCGTTTCGCGGAGATCGCGGCGCGGAATTTGCACATAAAGAGCTCGCGTGTTTGCATGGGAGGCTGCACGGTTCGTGTCGCCCCCGCGTAATAGTGCTTCCTGTTGTCAGTAGGTTTTAATTACTCGTACCCGGTGTAGCGCAGCTGCGCTCGAAAATTATACGCGCCGGTAATAAAAGCAGTGGTGCGCGCGCATACACACACACACACACACACACACTGAAAAACGATTGAGCAATCGACAGAGGTTTTCTGTAGGTGTTGTACATACTACAGTTCCGTTCGAAGGAACAGCGAACACGGAGGGAGGTCCTTTGATCACGATGAAATTCCTCGGCCACTTTTGTAGGCAATACACCTTGAAAAAGGAATGACACCCAATCCGCGCTGATTGGATTTGTGATTGGCCGGCTTCGGCTCGATTCCTCCGGCTGAAAAACTATAAAAACCGTTCGCTTTTTTCGTGGCCCTCTCACCGACTTTAATTAAACGTCCAAGCGTCTACGGCGCTTTTCCCCTCCATCCCGGATGCTTCTCTCTTTTCTTCCCCCATCACGGCTTTTCAACTTGTAACCCCCGTGGTAGAACGTCGCGGAGAAAATGCGACACGAATCTTCCTCCTGTTTATTCAATGCCCGCCGAGATCTAGGGAGCTCTTTTTATCCTCGACGGGAGCCCGAGCACTATGGCTTCTCTATCAGCGTTTCAATAAACGATGCTTCAAACACACAATAAATAATTTTGTTAAAACGCTACTTACCTGCGTTGGTCAGAAATTGACTCGTCCCAGAGGGCTCAAGTTGTTTCAATGTAATATTTAATCTAAATCTCGAGTAGGTAATGCTTTAACGTTATTTGAGAATTGTTCATCGAAAGAACATTGCTGAGAGGTTGTAGATTAATTGTACAGCTCACGAACATTTTTATATGGTCTTCATATTTTTTATTAAAATATTAACCCTTTGCGGACGCGTGTCTGCAATTTAGTGGGGATTGATTGATTTAATTAAATATCACATAGTTTTATTTATATTTTTATTAATTTGGTTTTTAAAATTATAGGGGTTTAAGTTTTTAAATATAACTTAAAAGAATAGATAAATAAAGATAGTTATATAATTTTGAATATAATTAGGTTTAGTTTAATGTTAGTAGATATATTTAGAGAATTGATATTTTTATAAAATACTATATATGTAGTGAGTTATTTTAAGATTTTATGTTTTGTAATTTTAATTATAGGTTAAAAATTAATTATTCTAATTTATTTAGCGCCCAAACAATTTTACCGTTTTACGACTGCGAAAACTTATTAAAGAAATTAATACTGCCGAAAAATATGAAACAAATTTTTACCGAACACAACACGTTTCCCTTCATTTAATTCATACACCAAACTCCTCAGGAAACCATTTTGTTTCGCAAAGAAAAGTTCGAGAAATGCATTAAGAAGTATGCTAAAAATAATCCCCGTCCGCTGAGTTTTAAACCCCTAAAATAATGATAAAGCTTATGAATAATACCGATTCGAGATAATTCTAAGAGAAGTTTTATATAAATTAATACTGCCGAAAAATATGAAACAAAGTTTTACCGAACACAACACGTTTCCCTTCATTTAATTCATACACCACACTCCTCAGGAAACCATTTTGTTTGGCAAAGAAAAGTTCGAGAAATGCATCAAGAAGTATGCTAAAAATAATCCCCGTCCGCTAAGGGTTAAACCCCTAAAATAATGATAAAGTTTATGAATAATACCGACTCGAGATAATTCTAAGAGAAGTTTTATAGAAATAATACTTATAAAATTGTTAAGCATTGTGTACCAGTAATAAATGAACACAAACTTACTCCTTCATAGTACAACCCATCAAATCGTTGATGGTTTTCTAATTAGTCAATTAAAGATAAAATCGATAGTAGTTTCGAGAAAATTATGCGTGTCACTCAGTGTCAATCTCGGAGAATTCTCAGTGGAATATGTGTCAGTAAGTGTGGACCGTAGAAAACTATGAATAACATTAGGATGTACCGATTTGTGCATCCCCGATCGAAGCCAATAGATAAAATCCGAATCGTTTTGCATATTCCAACTGAATGGTTGTAGAATGCAAGGTGCGTTTGTAACATCGATGTTATCGAAACTGATAGAGACATCGTTGAATAGCACGATGCAAGTATTATTCATGTTCTTGACTCCGTTACAGATACACGCGGATGTGCGCAGCGAGAATGCACCGTGCAACATGAACACAACGCGCACTGTGGGAATCTCTCTCTGTTCTCGTTTCGTGTATTGCAATGTTGCGCTGCATTGCCAGCGGGAGAAACGGAGGATGCAAATCTTTTTATGACGCGGACACCCTCAATTTTCTTTCATTCGAAAATTGCTACAACTTTATATCTCCGATCCTAATTTTCTTCTTTGTATATTTTCAGGCAGGCACTAACAACAAGTGAGAATCTTATCCGAGAACTTCATGTTCGCTTCCGTGTGCTGAAGTTGTTGTTTCCTGCCCAGTAAATCATTGAAAATTATTTAAATAAAAATAAATTTTTAAAAATACCACGTTTTTAAAACGGTCTAAAAAGTATAAAATAATAATAAATAAATAAAAACGGACTAAAAAGTATAAAATAATTTTTAAAAAACGGACTAAAAAGTATAAAATGATTTGGAAAAAATAAAAATAAAATGGACTAAAAAGTATAAAATAATTTTTAAAAAATGGACTAAAAAGTATAAAATAATTTTTTAAAAATGGACTAAAAAGTATAAAATAATTTTTTAAAAATGGACTAAAAAGTATAAAATAATTTTTAAATAATGGACTAAAAAGTATAAAATAATTTTGAAAAAATAAAAATAAAATGGACTAAAAAGTATAAAATAATTTTCAAAAAACGGACTAAACAGTATAAAATAATTTGAAAATAAAAACAAAAATTTGTAATTGTGGGGAAAACGTGGGGCGCAAGATAATAGTAAGGATTGTAGGGAGTAGCAGCCGTTGAGAAAACTCACACAACAGTTTATATCATTTGCGGAGCAATACAATTTTTAGTGATTTAGGTGAACTGTTAATGCATCAATTTTCTAGCCATATTCACCATAAAATCTTCAAAGTCGTCGACCACGCGATGGTTCAAATTTAATTGACTCTACAAAATCAACAATATGTTCCAGAGCCTCCACCCAACGATTAAATCTCTATCCAAAGAGAGCACGCAGTTATTATCTTTCCATTACGTCGATGCCTCCGCTAACAATGGTTCCTCATTTCCTCGCAATCCTGTTTCTCGCATTTCAAGAATAATCAAACGGAAACCTGTGCGATGGGGGGGGGGGGGGGGGGGAGGTGACGTTTCGACGAGGTGCGTGTCTACAAGGCACTCGAAATCTTTTCACAGTGTTGATCGAGCAAACATCGCTCGAGGCTCGTATTTGCCAATCTTAATTAGGGATAAAACGGCATAAGGGTTGGGAACGGTCTGGGGTCGCGGGTTGACAAGAATCGGCTTTCGAACGGCGCTTCGGGCGTCTTCGGCGGTTACCGACGCTCTTCGTGCCACTCTTAACTCGTGCTCGTGCTGCCTCGAGTCAGTCGTTGACGCGCGCTCGTTTCGATTGCATCGGGTATATTAAATGGTGCTCGAACCTCCGCAACAAACCATTCTCGGTTCTCGCATGTAAAACTGTGCTTGACCTTCAACAACCGCAAACCCTTTGCGACATGTGTGCGATCACGAGGTAAGCAAAATTCCATCTCTCCAAAAAACAAAATTTCTCCAAATTTTTTCTTCGGGAGTACTCATTTTTATACATTTTTATACTCATTTTTATACATTTTTATACTCATTTTTATACATTTATAACAAGAATCGGTTGGTCAAGACTGTAAAGACAGAATGATTAAATGACGTTAGTATATTATTCTTGATTTGCTAAATTCAGTAAAAATATACATTTCATTAACTTCTACTTCTTACTGTCGACTTGGACAATTTTTATTTCGCATGAAGACCGACTGTCTCGTTTTTAAATTGAGGATTTTATGCATTTATGGCAACAATAGGAGAAAGACAAATTTATAAGGAATTTATTATTACCAGTACATTATTAACAACTTATTAAAATTATTCAGAGAGGAATTCAATTTTTATGTGACGCCCTTTCCTTGGTGTTGATGCAGACAATTTTTATTTCGCATGAAGACTTACTGTCTCGTTTCTAAAGTGAGGATTTTATGCATTTATGGCAACAACAGGAGAAAGACAAATTTTTATGGAATTTATTATTACCAGTACATTATTAACAACCTATTAAAATTATTCAGAGAAGAAATCAATTTTTATGTGACTCCCTTTCCTTGGTGTTGATGCAGACAATTTTTATTTCGCATGAAGACCTGCTGTCTCGTTTCTAAATTGAGGAGTTTATGTATTTATGGCAATAATAGGAGAAAGACAAATTTATAAGGAATTTATTATTACCAGTACATTATGTACAACCTATTAAAATTATTCAGAGAAGAATTCAATTTTTATGTGACTCCCTTTCCTTGGTGTTGATGCAAACAATTTTTATTTCGCATGAAGACCGACTGTCTCGTTTTTAAATTGAGGATTTTATGCATTTATGGCAACAACAGGAGAAAGACAAATTTTTATGGAATTTATTATTACCAGTACATTATTAACAACCTATTAAAATTATTCAGAGAAGAAATCAATTTTTATGTGACTCCCTTTCCTTGGTGTTGATGCAGACAATTTTTATTTCGCATGAAGACCGACTGTCTCGTTTTTAAATTGAGGATTTTATGCATTTATGGCAACAATAGGAGAAAGACAAATTTTGAAGGAATTTATTATTACCAGTACATTATGTACAACCTATTAAAATTATTCAGAGAAGAATTCAATTTTTATGCGACTCCCTTTCCTTGGTGTTGATGCAGACAATTTTTATTTCGCATGAAGATCCACAGCTTCCTCATCTGTGTTACTCCAGATGGACCCCAGATTTTCCACGAACTCACACCAGATCTTCTTCTCTGGAATTTGTAAACAGTTACGCTTGATACGACTGCCATAAGCCTCGTTTCCTGTGTATCTTCCAAAACCACTTCCTTTGCTGTTTTACTCGGATGACGTCGGTACCTCCCGTTGACTTTGAAGATTATTTTAAAATTGATTACAAGAGGTCAGACTGTGCGATGTGTTTCCACGCATGATTATTCGCTTTCTAGAATTTGGAGATTTCTAGGGAAAATATTAAAATGTCTAAATCGTCAAGAAATTATTATAATATCTGTACCATGGTACAACGCTGATCATACAGAAGCAATTCAATGCACACTCGCTTTTCTCGAGGCTTCTATTGCAGCAAGGTCGAGTAGTTCATCCCTTTTTCGGGCCAATGTCGTCGTATTGGCGACATTAACCCTTAGTACTCGAATGGCGACTCTGAGGCGCCACTACAATTTGCTAGACCATTATTCAGAATATTGTTTAAATATTATATGAGGTACTATATCAGTTTCTCACGCATATAATGAAAATAACTATGTACAATGGAAATATTTTAGGTTAGAAGAAATGTTTGGTTTTTTAGTTGAAATAGCTCCGAGTGCATAGGGTTAAGTCCACGTACTTAATCCTTAAAACTGCAAACAAATAATTTAATTATTGTAGCACCAAATTATCAGTATATATTTCAATTTTACCCTAGAACAGAAAACTTTTTATGTAACTTCCTGAAGCAAATATGTCCAATATTTTGGATACGACATATGGACGTCATTAGGTCTACGTATTTAATTCCTAAAACTGCAAACAAATAATTTAATTTTTGTAGTAACAAATTATCAGTATATATTTCAATTTTACCCTAGAACAGAAAACTTTTTATGTAACTTCCTGAAGCAAATATGTCCAATATTTTGGATACGACATATGGACGTCATTAGGTCTACGTATTTAATTCCTAAAACTGCAAACAAATAATTTAATTATTGTAGTAACAATTATCAGAATAATGTGTCCAATATTTTGGATACGTCATATGGACGTGATTAGGTCAACGCATTTAATTCCTAAAACTGCAAACAAATAATTTAATTATTGTAGTAACAAATTATGAGTATATATTTCAATTTTACCCTAGAACTGAAGACTTTGACGTAGCCTCCTGAAGAAAATATATACGCAATATGCTGAGGGTTTATCCTCGGTGACACTTGGACGAGCATTGATCTGCTACTTCGTCTGTGTTAGGTTTAATAAATTGTAAACAATTATCCCAATGAGATGTCAGTTGTCACAAGCCTCGTCGTTTTCTGTACATCCTCCAAAAAAACTTTTTTTTGGCTGTTTGTCTTCAGATAAGATTAAGACTCGGTGACAGTTGAACGAGCATTTAGCTGATACCAGGTTTGGATAAGGTTTTAGAGTTTCTAAACAAGTGTGCCAGGGGAGATACTGTCCCCACAAGCCTCGTCGCTTCTTGCGCATCTTCCAAAAAATCGTTTTCTCCGTTGTTTGACTTCAGATAAGATTAACACGTTGACTGCCAGGCGCATTTTCCATGGTTTGCCCAAGGCACAACGTGAATTTTTCATTATGCGATGCATATTATTTGCAGCAAATAAAGTGAGTTATAAAATCATGCTTGAAGCATTTTTCGTGCATTAATTTCTTCAAACCATTATAGTAACAATGGTATTATTGAAAAATTTATCAGTATCCATATTTACTCTAATTATGTAATTTTATTATTTGCTGCGTCGCCGTTCACCGGTGGCCCCCAAGGCGCTGTAGCCAAGTCGAGTGCCGGTCACCGGTGACCCCCATGGCAGTCAACGTGTTAAGACTCGCTTTTCTCAACGTTTCTCCGCGTTTCCATTTCAACATAGACTCCGTCGAGTCGTTTAATCCTCGGTGACGCGTTGACGAGCATTTAACTGATACCAGGTTTGGATAAGGTTTTAGAATTTCTAAACCGGTGCGCCAGGGGGATACTGTCCCCGCGAGCCTCGTCGCTTCTTGCGCATCTTCCAAAAAATCGTTTTCTCCGTTGTTTGACTTCAGATAAGATTAAGTCTCGCTTTTCTCAACGTTTCTCCGCGTTTCCATTTGAACATAGACTCCGTCGAGTCGTTTAATCCTCGGTGACGCGTTGACGAGCATTTAACTGATACTAGGTTTGGATAAGGTTTTAGAATTTCTAAACAGGTGCGCCAGGGGAGATACTGTCCCCGCGAGCCTCGTCGCTTCTTGCGCATCTTCCAAAAAATCGTTTTCTCCGTTGTTTGACTTCAGATAAGATTAAGTCTCGCTTTTCTCAACGTTTCTTCGCGTTTCCATTTCAACATAGACTCCGTCGTGTCGTTTAATCCTCGGTGACGCGTTGACGAGCATTTAACTGATACCAGGTTTGGATAAGGTTTTAGAATTTCTAAACAGGTGCGCCAGGGGAGATACTGTCCCCGCGAGCCTCGTCGCTTCTTGCGCATCTTCCAAAAAATCGTTTTCTCCGTTGTTTGACTTCAGATAAGATTAAGTCTCGCTTTTCTCAACGTTTCTCAACGTTTCTCCGCGTTTCCTACTGAACATAGACTCCGTCGAGTCGTTTAATCCTCGGTGACGCGTTGACGAGCATTTAGCTGATATTTGGTCCATTCGTAGCCGAGTAGGTAGGTAGGGGAGTACTTTTATCCTGACCGAGCCACAAGTATCGAAAATCCATAACGGCCTGGCCACATAATAAATCGTCCGGGACGCGTTATACGGTTCCCAATAAAATTTCATTCGCTCGTTGAATGGTCCGAGGTGTATCGACCACCCTTCTCAACCATATTTTTTTCCTTTCAGTTTTTATTTGTAACGGAGTAATGTGTAGCAAATATTTGCAGGGAAGAAATCGCTGATTGAATTTGTTGTGCTCGAACGGCGCCGCACATGCTATCCGCTGTTCGAAGCGTGGTCAATATTGACTCTCGCTCGCGAGCCAAAGCCCATCGTAATAAATTATTGACTTCACGGAACTCCAGACGAGAGGGATAGAAAGAGAGAGACTATCAAAGTCCTGCAGTGATCTGCATTAACCGTACGAGACCTATACATTCAATATAGTATACGGACTCCGCTATTTGCCATAAGGCTCGGAAATTATGCGGATCATAAATCATTTTTATGCCGGGATTATCGTCGCCGGGGACGCACGAGATCAGCGAGTATCGATGCACAGAAATCGACGGGTCCTAAAGCATGAGCGGATCGCATTACGCACCTTGTTGTTAACCTCTTCGTTTAAAATATCGTCCGAGAGACGTGATGAAGATTCTGAACAGAGTGTAATAAAGATGTATGTTATTAATTTTCTTTAAACCGAAATATAATTCTATTTTGTTATTGTTAATGTACAGCCATTGGAGAACATATAGATATGCAATAGATATACATTTTCTCCTTTTTCTAAAAAATTATGAACTACAAAGAAATTCTAATCACTAAAACCGTAAAATAAATATTAAGGCAAGGGGTTAATAAATTGTTGACTGCCTCGTGGGATTGCTCAGGAAAACCGTCACGTGTTTAATTCAGTGTTTTTAATAAATAGAAGAAATATATATATAGGAACACTTGCTTAACAATATATACAGGGTGTCCCACATAAATGGGAACACCTAAATATCGGTCGTACTTAGTCCTATCAGAAAAATTCAGAGGACAAAGCGACACTATTGCAGGGGGCAAATATAATGGCAAAGAAAAACAATTTTTTATGTCCTGTTTTTTAACACTAGGTTTACGGAACGCTAAAATTTTACATTGTTTTATAAAAATAATAAAATTGTATTTACTTAGATAGTCAGCGATTTTTATTGTAATATGTACACAAAAAAATAAATCTATTTTATAATTCTTCACGAATGCCTCCTTACACTCTTAATAATCGCAAATTAAACATTTTTGAATCCGTCATTTTGACGGGCCCCGTAAATCTAGTGTTAATGAAACTTCAAGGTCACCGATGTTTTTTTTAAATGGAATAGTATATTTTTTTTACGAAAGCATAATAGACAATAAAAAACTGAATTTAGTGGATACCTCCTTCTTGACCTTGAAATGACCTTGAGCAAGAATAATCATATTGGAGCGGATAAAATGTGGAAGTTTAAAATTTACGTGTTTCAGCAAAGATTTATAGAAATTTGTATTTTGCATAAAGTTCAGCTGTTTACCGATAACTGTTGCAAACATCGCGGATTTAGGCTCGACGGGTGGTGGCACGCAACTCTCTCGTTGACGAGAGTACAAATTTCTATAAGTGCATCGTAATTTGACGCCTACCTTTGCCGTGCAAGTGCACTGTGCACTTTTCCGTCGGTCCGACGGCACTCGATACGCTGTTCCGAAGGGTCGCCCACGCAGTAACACGCTCTCACACACACGGTCACAGATTTTACACGCTCGTGCCCTCTACTGGTTCTTGTACGGTGTGGTCGTAGGCGATTTACGGTAAGGGCACCGTCTGCTTTGTGTGTTAGTCACCGACCATGGGGGTGCGGGAGACTGGCAGGACTCTGTCAGAGGGGAGTTGAGAAGAGAAAGAGAGAGACAGAGAGAGAGAGAGAGAGAGAGAGAGAGAGAGAGAGGGGGAGAGAGAAAGATGGGTGAGAAAAAAGAAGCAGAAAAGCCAGAGGAAGAAAAGGTGGCACGCAGACACACGCGCCAGCACGATCGAACGTGTGCACTCGTGTTAAACAGGCTCGACGTGTTTACTTTTGCATACACGGAGCTCTGCGCGTTAAGAGCATAACCATCTCTGTCGCGGATTATTACACCGTCGATAGAGACTCGTCGGTTGTCGCGAATTTTCTAGCCTTTGAGTCGACCTAACTGTCTAGCTTATCTAAAAATCCGATCCATCAATTAAAACCTTGTCTCACAATTTTTTGTTCAGCTCGAAACTGTACTCGTTACGAAAAATTCCCAAATCAATTTTACATGCCCGATTCATAGATTTCAGCTACAATGTGCAACACAATCTTCTAATGTAATTTTGATCTGACCCAAATCTACAGTTTCACTCATTATAAACTCTTCTACATGAATTTTTCATACATGTCCATACATTCTGGCAGACTAATAGACTTCCTTAATTAAACTTAAATAGAAATTCTGGTTGTGTAAGAATATTCAAAGGAATAATTAACCTGCTGTATTCTTTACCTATCTGTTTAGTTAGGATGCACAATAGGACCAGGGACGTTGCATTTATTTATGAACCCGTGAATCGAATGAGCAAATAGATTTTTTAAAATTTTAATCGATCGAACGAATAGATATCTTTAATATGGAATCCGGTACACATTCGGATAGAATTGTTTTATGTTATGCATTCCAGTGAGTTAACTAGTAATCAGGAGTTAACCGGTTGATTTGCCGGCCAATTACACTCGTACGAGCTTGGCTAAACGTGAATGAAAATAATGCACTTCCTTAATTAAATTAATATCAAATCCGTACTAAGCTGAGAATATTGACGGCATGCAGAAGAGAAAACGTTTAAAGTAAATATTATAGAAATAAGGAAACATCAGAAAGTAAACGTGTACTGTTTCTCTAAATACTATGCTACGAGTTGTAATTATTATTATTATTATTTATTTATTGCCTTAAACCATATGCGATTTATATAGCACGTACAATACAAATTATACAGTATATTATTATGTTACAATATGACTTAGTGACTACAATTAGTTTATGTAAGTTTTGTTGTAATACAACTACCTTATTGAAACTAAAGTTTTATTGCGCATAACTTAATAAAAACAAAAATAATTTTCAAGCCTCTAATATCTGGGCCGCATAGAAAGTACAAGTTGTAATATTAAATCATGATTTAATTGTTATAAAATCATTTTTTTATTTCAATAATTTCAGAGGATTTAACCTTTTGGCGCGTTCTAGTGATTAAAAAATAACAAGCTATTTTTGCAACGAGGGCATTCCAATGCTACGAGTTGTAATATTAAATCATGATTAAATTCTTATAAAATCATTTTTTTATTTCAATAATTTCAGAGAATGAAACATTTTGGCGCGTTCTATTGATTAAAAAATAACCTCCTTTTGCAACGATGGCATTCAAATGCTACGAGTTGTAATATTAAATCATGATTAAATTCTTATAAAATTATTTTTTCATTTCAATAATTTCAGAGGATGTAACCTTTTGGCGCGTTCTAGTGATTAAAAAATAACAAGCTACTTTTGCAACGAGGGCATTCAAATGCTACGAGTTGTAATATTAAATCATGATTACATTCTTATAAAATTATTTTTTCATTTCAATAATTTCAGAGGATGTAACCTTTTGGCGCGTTCTAGTAATTAAAAAATAACAAGCTACTTTTGCAACGAGGGCATTCAAATGCTACGAGTTGTAATATTAAATCATGATTACATTCTTATAAAATTATTTTTTCATTTCAATAATTTCAGAGGATGTAACCTTTTGGCGCGTTCTAGTAATTAAAAAATAACCTCCTTTTGCAACGATGGCATTCAAATGCTACGAGTTGTAATATTAAATCATGAGTAAATTCTTATAAAATTATTTTTTAACTTCAATAATTTCAGAGGATGAAACCTTTCGGCGCGTTCTAGTGATTAAAAAATAACAACCTCCATTTGCAACGAGGGCATTCAAATACAGTATAATAAAGTTTGCATTTATTCTCCAAGAATGTCTAAAGCAAACTTCAAAATTACTTCATCGATAAAGCACAAACACTTACGATGTTCTCTGCAGTGTACATAGATCTTAAAAAATCCGTAAAACAGTAACCCTATCCAGCAGTGTACAAAAATTAATTCAAGAGTATCAATCTTCAATATCTACTACCTCGCATAAATTAAAATTTGCATTCTTCCAGCATCTCCAAAGCAACTTTCAACGTTTCTTCATCGTACCAAACACTTCAGAATTTTTGTCTAGTCATACACGAGCAGAAAACGATCTTCACAGTACTGAACCTATAAACTAAAATCCAACAATTAACACCACCAATCAATCTCCAAGACTCTACTCAATCAAAACAATTCTCATGAAAGCGGTTCGATTGCGATCTAGGCCATGACAATTTCAAATCCGACTTCCCGCGATCCAAGATCGATCGATCTGCAGCCGTGTCCGCGAACTCAACCTCTCCGAGCTAACTGTAAACCTGACTGGCCGGGAATTTGCGCGTACACGCTAATACAACAGACAAACGGCCTCTGTCGGTCGGCTAGCACTTTATCACGAGGTCCTCGGTGGATTTATTTATCCAGGGACGTAGAGAAGGAACGAGAACGACCATGGTCACGGTAAAGAAAAATAAAATCCCGTCGTCTTGGAACCGCTGCTGGGTACGTGTTTGCTCTAGCCGGTCACCACCATTTTCAAGCGGCAGGTCTATTTGTTGAGAGGCCCTCTGCCTTTCGATGGCAAGGCAAAGGGAACGAGGGGATGCCGGTTCGATTGGGGCACGCGATATATTACGTGCTTGGCACGTACTTGCTGACTGGTTCGCACATAAGTAGACACTGGCATAAATAGCCGGAGCGTATGCGTGTGGAAATCGTGTGCGGAACGCAACGAAAGAGTTGCATAGATTCAAAAGAAAGAGGGAAGGAGGATGATCGGCACGTGAGCAATGCGAGCACGCGCGTTTTAACGATTTCTGACGTTTCGAATTCTTCTATTTCCACCGCCTATCTCTGTCTCTTGCTCTCTTGATTTCTCTCTTTCTCTGTTTCTCTCTCAGGAGGTTGGCTTCCTGGTTAGCAGCAGTCAAAAGAGCTCTCGACCGACTATAAACGGCCTTTAGAGACCCGAGAGCGATCCCACCCTTTGGTTCTTGGAACCTCTCGTGTCCCGTTTGCCAATTCTTTTTACCCGGGAGTAGTCGAGCTCTTCTCGACGAGCCTAGCTCGATTAGCATGAAGGAACGTGTCTTCTGATGCAACGTTGCCTTACAAGGAGGCGGCCTTTTTTTTTTTTTGGTCACCGGGGAGAAACTATAGAGCAGAACTGTTGGGTGGAGGATAGGGTTTACTGTCGAGGAGGATGGGGTCTACTAGAATCTTTCGGGTTTAGGGTCTTGGAGTTCTGGGGATAGAATTCTAGAATGGGGACCTAGAAATTCGGAAGCTTAGACATTTGGGAGCCTAGGAATTTGGGGTCCCTGAAAATTCGGGAGCTTAGCAATTTGGGGATACAGAAAATGGGGAGCTTAGACATTTGGGGGCCTAGAAATTCGTGAGCTTAGAAATTTGGGGACTTATAAAATAGGGAGCTTTGACATTTGGGGTCCTAGAAATTTGGGGACCTAGAAAATAGGGAGTTTAGACATTTGGGCGCCTAGAAATTTGGGCGCCTAGAAATTTGGGGTCCTAGAAATTTGGAAGCTCAGACATTTTGGGGTCTTAGAAAATAGGGAGCTTAGACATTTGGGAGCCTAGGAATTTGGGGTCCTAGGAATTTGTGGTCCTAGGAATTTGGCGTCCTAGAAATTCGGGAGCTTAGAAATTTGGGGACCTATAAAATAGGGAGCTTTGACATTTTGGGTCCTAGAAATTTGGAGACCTAGAAAATAGGGAGTTTAGACATTTGGGAGCTTAGAAATTTGAGGACCTAGAAAATAGGGCGCTTTAGACATTTGGGAGCCTAGGAATTTGGGGTCCCAGAAATTTGGGGTCCTAGAAATTCGGGAGCTTAGAAATTTGGGGACCTAGCAAATAGGGAGCTTAAACATTTGGGGTCCTAGAAATTCGGGAGCTTAGAAATTTGGGGACCTAAAAAATAGGGAGCTGAGACATTTGGGAGCCTAGAAATTTGGAAGCTCAGACATTTTGGGGTCTTAGAAAATAGGGAGCTTAGAAATTTGGGGATACAGAAAATGGGGAGCTTAGACATTTGGGGGCCTAGAAAATAGGGAGATTAGAAATTTGGGGACCTAGAAAATAGGGAGCTTAGACATTTTGGGGGCCTAGAAATTTGGAAGCTCAGACATTTTGGTGTCGTAGAAATGCGGAACCGTAGACATTTGGGGTCGTAGAAATGCGGAACCTTAGACATTTGGGGTCCTAGAAATTTCCGGTCCTAGAAATTCAGGGTCCTAGAAATTCGGAAGCTTAAAAATTGGGATACTAGAAACCTGGAGTCTAGAGCCTAGAGACCTGGAATTTTGGGCACTAGAGTTCAGAATCTTATAGATTTAGGTAAAATTGCGAACCTGAGTGATCTATAATCTAGAGTCTAGAGCCCTAGTCCATAATCCATAGATCTAGCCACGAGGAGAGCCGTTTCTTCTGGTTTGACTTCCTCTGCTTGTAAACATATCGACACTCGGAGCGATTGCTATTTTTTAGTGGAAGAATGCTAATCTTTCATGTTGCTAGGTGAACGTGACCGATAAAATAATTCCCTCAATCCACATGTTCATCTCGGAGAGCAAGTATTGTGATACATTGGTAGCAGAATGCACCAAAGAAATTGGTTCTCCGTAAGTCTACATGACTGCGATCGAGAACAGGTTGTTTTGCCCTATAACCGCAGATGTAGCATCTAATATAATTCGAGATCGCAAAAACCATCTTAGGATATATTGCGCGTAAAGTGATAATGCCTGGATTACACGCGTTATGGCTTTATGAATTTGTTATGTGCAGAATTATTTAAGACGACTCCTCTAGGCTGCAATCAGACGGTAAATGGCGCTCATAACATAGTCATTTTTTACCTAGAGTATTCAGAGTAGGTACTCTAAATAACTTTCCTTGGCGAGGTGGTTGCATTACTATTCATTTCATTATAAATGATTTATAATTCGCAGCCTTGCGATTTTACGATCTGGTTACATTCATGCAAAATCGTTGGTAAGCTATACATAATTTTACGTATTGCTTCTGTGAATGCATCAGTAAATCTGTTAATCGTACCTGTAGTTTCTTACCAATTATAATGAAAACTGTTTGCAATAGATTTCCGATTATCCGTACACGCAGCATTCGAGTTCTTTAATGTCCCAGTATCTATTATAAATAAATATTTCAATGTAAAATGATTCTAGCATACTACATGATTTATTGTGCAACTCAGTCAGGATTTAGTTCAGCACTTATGCTAATTCTTTTTATTATCCGAACACTCGTGTTCTAGTGATTAGTAGACTGCGGATTTTATGTATTTATGACAGAAATGTATAAAACACAACTGTTTAAGTTATTTAATATTTCATGTCTAATTCCTTGCTGTATTTTAATACAAAATTTAAAACTTTTATTTCATTTTTGTTCCTGACAATTTATTTACAATTTTGCAAGTAAAATGCAGCGAATGCGCATGCTATTAGATAGATCATGATAAATCAATTCTACTTCCTGCATATACTAAAGTTAAAACACGCGAATCAAACGGATCTTTAAACTCGATTTTCTCAGAAACGAGGCGTGATGAACAAAATTTATTCTATATTTAAATAAAAATAAAATATTACAGAATTTTGATTATAATTTAAATTAGTAATTTAGGGCCGATAAAATTATATGGGCTTAGTATTTTAAATTAAAAAAATGGTTAAAATAAGATAGATATAGAATATTATTTTTAATATAAATATTTATATTTTTAATATAAAGATTTTTAATATAAATTAAATAATCTAAAAGACCTATAATAATAACTTATTTGATTTTTTAAAAACACTAAATGATAAAAAAAATGAGGAAGCTGATTTCGAGTAAAATTATCAGTTAAAAATTATCTAAAAAATTTAGGGGTTTGTTAGATAGGGCCTGTTGTACGGCAGTTGTACCACCAGTTACACGACACCAGTACATAATGTCACAAAGATTTGCACATCGAGCACAGAAGAATTTAAATGATAATCAATTTATAGTTAAAGTATGAGATGGCTAATATGAAGCGATTATACGTACGCGATAGAATTCTCAATTAACATTCCCCAGTAAAAATAAATGGCATCTCGGATTGATTGGTTAAAAATTGTCAGCGGAGAGCGGCAGGCTCGCTTCAAAGCAGAGACGATTTCTCTGGCGTAATTATAAATACGCCGACCTAATAGACAGTCTGGAGATCTCCGAACGTATCAGAGAAATAATTTCCAGGGGTTTCCAGCACGCGTCAACCGACCGTAAGCGTTCCCCCGCCCCGTTCCTCGAAGGAATTATACATTCCCGGGTTCCTTCTTCGAGTACGCGCCAGCTTCTCGGGCGTCCAGCGCGCGTTTCCCGCGGAATCGTGTCGAGGCGTAATTAGTGCCAATTAGTTCAAGTGAAATAAACGAACGAGTACTCGAGACACCGCGACCATGCAAAATAGAGAAGATATTCTGGACGGTTCGAAGCGAATCGCAAATAACAGGCCGCCACGGTGGATTCCAGTCCGGATCACGACAATTAAGAAAGAAACGAGACACGCCACGGACATAGTCTGGTGTGTATAGTCACCGCGTAAACAGTATCGCGTCGAATCGATCTGCTTCGCCATGATCAATGGAGTTCAATGTATGCAAACGAAATAATTCGTTTCGAACACACATACTAACCTGTAATACAAATAAAACGATCACAACCTTTTCTGCATTTCCCTGCAAGTTTGACCTTGAATGACCTTGAGTCATAGGTAATTGAACACATCTTAAAACGCACTATTTGATGGTGGATGACAAAACATATCACTCTGTTATAAAAAAGAAAGTTGACCTTCATCTCACCTTGAATGACCTTGAGTCATAGGTAATTGAACAGATCTTAGAACGCACTATTTGATGGTGGATGACAAAACATATTACTCTGTTATAAAAAAGAAACTTGACCTTCATCTGACCTTGAATGACCTTGAGTCATAGGTAATTGAACAGATCTTAGAACGCACTATTTGATGGTGGATGACAAAACATATCACTCTGTTATAAAAAAGAAACTTGACCTTCATCTGACCTTGAATGACCTTGAGTCATAGGTAATTGAACAGATCTTAAAACGCACTATTTGATGGTGGATGACAAAACATGTCACTCTGTTATAAAAAAGACACTTGACCTTCATCTGACCTTGAATGACCTTGAGTCATAGGTGATTGAAAACATCTTAAAACGCACTATTTGATGGTGGATGACAAAACATATCACTCTATTATAAAAAAGAAAGTTGACCTTCACCTCACCTTGGAGTGTCCACCGGGAAAAATAAAAGTCCCATCACATGATGTCCCCCTCGGTACTGAACAACTTGTGTCTGAAACATTTTTGCGTATAATCAATATTTTTTGGAGATATTCGTCTGTAACGCTTTATAATTGCCACCCTGTATAACATATGTCATGTTAATAAATTTTTAACACTGACTTGATAGATTTAATTGATGCAGCTTAATCAGAAATGTGGTGAGCAAATATTTGCGTCGGTACAGTCGTATATTTTTATTTAACACTAAACCTACCGAGCCTAAACACTAACTGGTAGATGTTGCGTTATAAAAATGATAAGATTGAATTTATCTTGACCTTTTGCGGTTCCTATTATAATAATTGCTTTACTAAATATATTTATTTAATCATTTCCCACAAAAGCATATCTTTGTAATTACAATATTGGGAAAATAAAAAATCTGGAACCGGTCATTTTGACCCGTGTTGGTAGGTTTAGTGTTAAACTTAAATAAAAAGTGACATTACAAAGAATTTCCTTCTGAAAATATATTTGCAATTTCAATATTTGTAAATGAAAAAAATTGACAATTAGTTGTTTTGCATCTTTCTAATTTCAATATTGGAAAAAGAAAACATCTGGAACCGGTCATTTTGACCCGTGTTGGTAGGTTTAGTGTTAAACGTAAATAAAAAGTGACATTACGAAGAATTTTCTCCTGAAAACATATTTGTAATTTCAATATTTGTAAATGAAAAAATTGACAATTAGTTGTTTTGACTGGACCGGTAGTTCTAGTGTGAAACACACGCTGGTGGAAGAGCGATCGTCGATCCATCGCGATCGATTTCTCTCATTTCATCGAGTACACCGTTATTTCTGACCATACGACCGCTAATAAACGGAAAACAGCTATCACCCTACACGTACGTAATACAATATCGGCAGTGTTGCACTCGGTGTTTGCCAATCTGCAATCCGCAGGCATTTTTTTTAATAAGCAACTTTGATGGAAAAATTATATAGACGCAAAAACGAAAAAGTATAATGGCGAGACTATCTACACACGATGATCTTCTATATAGGCATTTGCATAATGCTACACAGTTGCATTTTATTAAACAATTGAGATGTAGAAGCTGCATATTATCTGTGAGAAGATTGCGGAGAAAATTAATAGGAACATGGTCTAATCAAATTATGAATATTTATGTCTCTATACAGATGAGGAAACGAGCACTGATCTTTGCGATTAGATAGACGTTGAAGGGAAATCGTCGGAGTATGGCTACGCCTTTGTAAAAATAATAAAACGAACACAAGCCTTTCAGATAAGATAGACATTTAACTAATTAAAGATCGGATTCAATCCTCGAGATGCCAATAGTGGGATTTTGAAGATTATATGAATATTCATTAAATGCTGAACTAGAAGTCCAAGAAGATTTATGTCGGTAGATAGATCTCTTTGATATTTCAGTTCATCCTCGATCGTTTCAATTTGCATTATATTTTACAATGTTATATTTCTTTTTACTTAGATAAACAATGTATGTACAAATGATTGCCGATCAAGGAACTGTCTTTTGAGGTACATTTAAAATAAATCCTTAAAACAATAAGGTACGCAATTGGAAAGAAATACAGTATTTCATCGATAATTGTCCACAACACGGGTCTACGGAGGGACAATTATGCGCGAGGGATATCATTCCAACTTCTTTATTAATCATTATTTTTTTACGCGACTATGGTCATCGAAGTCGCATAAAAAAATAATTAATAATAAAGAAGTTGGAAATTCGGATTAGTGTGGTCTCACCGATATAACCGAGCCGCTTCACGGCCCCTCAAGGGGGTACAACCCGCACTAGTGGGGATATCTCAGGGACAATTATGTCGGAGACATTTGGGACAATTACCGATGAAATACTGTATCGGTAATATAGAGAGTTAACCTTTAGCATTCGAATGGCGACTCTGAGGCGCCACTAAAAATTGCTAATACCATTATTCAAAATATAGTTTACATTATTATATTTCTTCTTATTTAGTAAATTCCTAACCATTCACATATTGTATGAGGTACTATATGCAGTTTCATATGCGGAACATGCAAAAATCATGAGGAATAGAAATATTCTAAGTTGTAAGAAATGTTTGGTTTTGTTAAATAAAATCACTCCGAGTGTAAAGGGTTAAATCGACAAGTTTGAAGTCAATGACTAATACAAAACATTTTATAAAACTACATAATTTTATTTAGCTATGTAACATACAATAAATCAGCACCAATCAAGAAACTGTCTTTACAAGGGTATTTGAAATGAAAACTTAGAATGACAATATAATACTCGGAGTTCCTCTCCCGAAATCGAGTTGAATCTCGCGCTGCACGCAACACGCAGAATCGCGAGAGAATAGCACGGACAGCTGCGCGGGGATCCGATCAAAAGATGCATTGTTCGAAGCGGAAAAGGTCGAATATATTTCGCTTAGCGCAGCTCTTGCGCATTAATTCGAATATTCCGGAGCTCTCTACCGGCCGAACAAGCATATCCGATACACTCCGAACGAACGAATGCAACTCAACGCGCGCATCCCATGCACACTATTGCACACACAGCCTCCGCTTCTTTACCTCCCATCCGCGCCGGCTCTTTGACCTCAGCACCATTCTGCATAACGGTGCATCGGCCTGGACGTTTGCCTATTATGTCACTATATTCGCGAAAGGATGCTGTGTACCGTAACCGCAGCCTGGATTCAGAGGCTCCGCGAGTTTTCCAAATCCGTGCACGATCTTCGGTTTCGCAACCCTATGCGGCGGTAAACCGTAGAAAAACGGGCATCGTGATCGGTTTGATAAGGCTCCGACGCGATCGCATATGCAACAGCCCGAGGACATCGTTCGCCGAACATATTTATACCCGATAAATGCGTTTAGATGCTTTTCCAATGCATTCGGATGCATTTATACTGGATTCCTGCCACTGATACCCGATTTCACGCCGATCACATATGGAACTACCGTTTCTCCACTTGCAAATTTCCGTGGGATCCAACGGATATTAGATGATGCTGTAGGTTGTGTTATTTGTTGCGTTCTCTACGTCTTTATTTTGTTTAAATCTGCTCTAGTCTGCTTAGAATGTATGCATTACCGTTTGTCCAGTTGCAATTTTGCATGGGATGGTAGGTTGTGTTATTTGTTGCATTCTCTACGTCTTTATTTTATTTAAATCTGCTCTAGTTTGCTTAGAATGTATACATTACCGTTTGTCCACTTGCAATTTTGCATGGGATGGTAGGTTGTGTTATTTGTTGCATTCTCTACGTCTTTATTTTGTTTAAATCTGCTCTAGTCTGCTTAGAATGTATGCATTACCGTTTGTCCAATTGCAATTTTGCATGGGATGGTAGGTTGTGTTATTTGTTGCATTCTCTACGTCTTTGTTTTATTTAAATCTGCTCTAGTTTGCTTAGAATCTGTGCAGTACCGTTTGTTCACTTGCAATTTTGCATGGGATCCAACGAATATTAGATCACACTGTAGGTTGTGGTATTTGTTGCTTCTCTATGTACAAATGTCTATATTTTGTTTAAATATGTCCTGGTCTGCTTAGAATCTGTGCAGTACCGTTTGTTCACTTGCAATTTTGCATGTGATCCAACGAATATTGGATCATGCTGTAGGTCAGTGGTGGGGCACGGGTGGAGCCCCTCAAACGCTTGCTTCTCCCACCAACCTCTCTTTCATGCAGTGCGCACATTCGTTGCGTACGCTGATGTCTCGTGTCTTCGTTGCCCCATTGTACCGCGCTTGATAGAAGGGGACAGAGGGCGCTACGGCGAGGACGGTTTTGCCTCAATTGAGGCAAAATTGCCCATCACTGCTGTAGGTTGTGTTATTTGTTGCATTGTCTACGTACGGATATCTCTATTTTGTTTAAATATGCTTCGGTCTGCTTAGAATCTGTGGAGTACCGTTTGTTCACTTGCAATTTTGCATGGGATCCAACGAATATTAGATCACATTGTAGGTTGTGTTATTTGTTGCATACTCTACGTACGAATGACTTTAATTTGTTTAAATCTGCTCTAGTTTGCTTAGAATCTGTGCAGTACCGTTTGTTCACTTGAAATTTTGCATGGGATCCAACGAATATTAGATCACACTGTAGGTTGTGGTATTTGTTGCTTCTCTATGTACAAATGTCTATATTTTGTTTAAATATGTCCTGGTCTGCTTAGAATCTGTGCAGTACCGTTTGTTCTCTTGCAATTTTGCATGTGATCCAACGAATATTGGATCATGCTGTAGGTCAGGCACGGGTGGAGCCCCTCAAACGCTTGCTTCTCCCACCAACCTCTCTTTCATGCAGCGCGCACATTCGTTGCGTGCGCTGATGTCTCGTGTCTTCGTTGCCCCATTGTACCGCGCTTGATGGAAGGGGACAGAGGGCGCTACGGTGTGGACGTTTTTGCCTCAATTGACGCAAAATTGCCCATCTCTGTTGTAAATCAATCAAAATTGGCACAAAAATTCTGCTGTAATCAATTTCAGCACAATGAACGAATATTTCCAAAAATCAATTAGGAAAATTCTGTTGGAATGAATTTCAGCATACTACAAAAATAATCCATATTAATCAAGATTTATATAAAAATGTCGCTGCAATAAATTTCAGCGCAATGGTTATATAGTGAATATGCTCGTTCATTGATAAAGTAGATAATTATATTCAATGAATTGTGTGGTTTCGATTGCAACTGGCTTCTTTTCACAGTTATGATTATTTACAATGAGTCATAACGAGATTGTGTGGATTTTAGACATTGATGATAAAAATGTGACGATCATGTTTAGAGCAGTTTAAGGAAGAATGAAGAAATTGATTAGTGGATGTGAAGAAGTTATTGGGCACGATGGTTAGAATATCAATGATTAAAATGAAGTAGTGTTAAAAAAAGACACGACTTATGGGATGGCCTACTATTTGCACGGTGATGAAATTTTACCTCCGGCGGATCTCACTCGACAAATATTGAAAGATAACTTGCGGAAATTAACGAGTCTTGTTAGCTTTGCGAGCTTCCTGCTACCGTCCGCTTAATTTATTACATTTCATCAGATTTAAAAGCAAGCTCTCCTGGTTCCGAACATTATTAACTTTTACGTCAAACTCGTATATAAAATTCTGCAAGCTTTCCGTTCCCTTTACATCCCATTGAAAATTTCGAGTTACAATATGCGATTAAATTGAACACAATTCGAAAGGTTAAAATGAAATATAAATCTGCCTGTACTTTTCCATATAATTGGACAATATTCTAGCGACGCGGGAGCGATAAAAATAATACTACAATATTATAGAAACATGAAAGACTTATTCAAAAATTTTTCGAAATTTTTCAAACACCAATATCCTAAACAAAAAAAAATTATACATTCTCCGACAACACAACGCGCATTCGATCTCGCTAAAAATGAGATTGCAGATTACACATCTTGAGTTTGGCAATAAACCGTAATTAACACTAGGTTTACGGGACCCGTCAAAATGACGGGTTGTAATATTTTAAATTTACGATTATCGAGGTTGAAAAGATGCATCCATGAGGAATTATTCAATACATTTATTTTTTTGGGGTACATATTCTAAAAAGAATGACTAAAAATTTAGATAGACACATTTCTGTTATTTTTACGCAATAGTGTAAAATAGTCACTTTTAGTGCTCCGTAATCGCCAATTCAACAATCACAATAATTACACAAAATCAAAGCAATCTATTTAATAAAAGAAAAACTGAAAAGTTCACATTTTTGTATATTAATTACTGTTTCGACATACTCAATCTACCAACGTAAAAATTAATTTATAAATTCTGTATAAATAATTCCGTCATCCAGATATGGCTGACATGGCGATCAAAGTATTAAATCAAGATCTACAGGTTATCTCATCACATTCCTACTGTATCTTCTAAAAACAAAACATTTAGCAGCATGAATATTTGATGAACGTTTACACGTTGTACGCATTCGTCATATCAACGAGTGTACCCATTAAATCAATACCGTTAGCATCGATCGGATTTCCCTTCGATCGTGTTCGATAAGCGATCGGCTATATTTTCTGGATTTCCCTTTCACGGTCGAACGACAAATGCAATTACAAGACACGTTCGTTTCGTGATTTATCGGTACACGGTGTGTGCGCACCGCACCAGTCCGATTACTTTGTACCTGCGACGGGTTATGCAATTACCAGTCCGCGTTTGCGTTAAATAATGCGCATTTCTAATGGCCGATTGAAAGCGAAGTATAGCAAGGGTTCTCTGTCGAAGAAACGGAGGCCGTTCGATCGCGAAACTCGTTTCAATCTTGGCCATTGACACTGACCTAATAAGGGTTAAATGGATTGTTCCTGACCGTGCGTCGGACGCAGCACGCGTCTCCATCCCGCATGCACGCATTTAAATCGAGCTGTTTGGTAACCGTGTATTCGTAAGTACTCGTCTGTATTCAATGCGTCCGTGTGCATACCAGGATATTCGATAAATCCCTAAGCGAGATATCCCGGTCGGGATTGTTAACGATTTATCGATAAATTTCTGTCGTCGACACGTGCTCGGACGCTCCCCATAAAACGCAGCACTCTCGCTCGCTTTTATCGCTTCTCCTCCGCCCCGTAAAAGCCCCGTACAATCTGCATACTGTGGATACTTGGTACTTGTCACGTCGACGTACCCGGTGTCCCGGATCCATTGGAGATCTCTATCCACATTTTGCATCAACAATTTCATTCGAAAATGTTGGAATTTCAAATATATTAAATGTGTGATGGTTTCGGCGTACAGGTTCGATCAGTGATACAAAAATAGCAGTTTTACAAATTAAAAACTCGACTTTTCGATCCAGATGTGGATCATTCTGAAGAGTGAGATTTTTTTGCGTTTGCTACATCAGGAAAACAATATAAGTGACATTTATTGTGAACGAACTGACTACATGCCGGCAGAAACTGTATTCCAAATATGTATACTTGTGATCGAAATCAACACGCCTTCTAGAAGTTAGCCCCCCACTTGTTGAAATAAATAATTTCAACAGTTGTATATTCGAGAACAATGTAGCACAAACTTAGCACAACTGTTGAAATGATTTATTTCAACAAGTGGGGGGCTAACTTCTAGGAGGCAATCAACACTAGGTTTACGTGGCACTAAAACTGCTTATTTTAGATTTTAAACATAACAAGAATCTGTCTATAGGAATGTTCAGCTGTTTTTAATAATCTGTACCTAAAGAAATATATTTGTTGAATAATTCCTCATTGGACGTGTCTTTACAATTGTCTAGTGAAAGACTCGTGATGTATTCAAATTGTTGTAATATCGTTCCATATACTGGGTGTTTAAATCCAAATGGAGTAAATTAATTCGCAATCTGGTTATCATTATTATGGTAATGAGCTGGTTATAGATATAAATATTCCCCAGAGTGATATTTGTCGTCGTCGAGCGTCAAGAACTGTACATGCAAGGTTGGCAATCGGCGTTTTCCTTTTCACTTACCGGTGTTACGAGGTTACTTTTACGCATAATCAGCCGGCCTGCATCCTTTTCATTATTCCGTCGAAGCGTCGTAAACTACCCTAAAAGGAGTAAACGCGACTCGGTTATATCGCGTTTTAACACGCCCAGCGCGAGGAGAAACAGCGTCTTTATGAGAAACCTCGTAAACCCTAATTGCATTGTTTCTCTCGGCTAAATATATCTCGAGATTAATCGAATATCTCGCGTGTGGTCTTTATTAATCGCTATTAATACTAAACTTACCGCCACCGGTCAAAATGACTGGTACCAGATTTTTTATTTTACAAATATTATAATTATAAAGGTGCTGTCACAAGAAATGATAGAATAAATATCTTTAGTACATCTTATATTACAATAAGGACCGCACAAAGTCTAAATAAATTCAATTTTGTAATTTTTCTAACGCAATGTGCTCCAGTTAATTTTAAAGCTCGGTAGGTGTTTAGTGTTAGAGAATTTTACAAGTTTTACAATTTGTTCACGGCGTGCCTTAAAACCTGTTAAATTATCGATTTTAGTTTTTGTTATTTTAAGTGTTTACTGTTAGAGAATTTTACAAGTTTTACCAGTTTTACAATTTGTTCACGACGGGCCTTCGAACCTGTTAAATTATCGATTTTAGTTTTTGTTATTTTAAGTGTTTACTGTTAGAGAATTTTACAAGTTTTACCAGTTTTACAATTTGTTCACGACGGGCCTTCGAACCTGTCAAATTACCGATTTTAGTTTTTGTTATTTTAGGTATTTAGTGTTAGAGAATTTTACAAGTTTTACAATTTGTTCACGGCGGGCCTTCGAACTTGTTGAATTATCGATTTTAGTTTTTGTTATTTTAGGTGTTTAGTGTTAGAGAATTTTACAAGTTTTACAATTTGTTCACGGCGGGCCTTCGAACCTGTTGAATTATCGATTTTAGTTTTTCAAACGATTACGGGGCTCCATCATCCCGAATAATTGCTTCGAAGAACCAAAAATTACAACTATTACCGTAGAAAAAAAAATTGGAAAATCCTCTATGCTACTGACACAGATAAAAATTCAAAATTTTGATCCTTGGTAATAATTATTCGAAGAACACGTTCGGTGGAACTATTTGTTCGTTTGGAAGTTTTGAATACAGTTATTTTTCGGAACTGTTTCGAGCTTCGGTTCGGCTTTTCACCCCGTGATCCCGTTTTCGACATCGTAGAATCGTTTTTTTTTTCGTTGGCCTCTCTGCCTCCCTCTCTCGAGGAACCACTCGTAATTGGGACGTTTTGTTCGAGAGGGTGGCACATCTCCACGAGGGTGAAACGAAGGGAGAGATTAGGGGAGTCACGCGGGGAGCACTTGAGAAAACAATTGATCTTTGTTTGCGGTCGTCTGTGGAACATTCACGCAGCTATTTCTCATAACATCGCTGGTATTTAATAATATTTTATGAGCTCGAGGGTGTATCAAAATTGACCGCTCATTTATTTATTCTTAGACTACAAATCGTTGTGCGGAAAGAAAATGCTGTGCGTTGATTTAAAAAATCAGGACATACGTAGAAAATTCATTAATTTCTAGATTTATATATATTTCAATAGAAATTAATATTTAAACATTTTTTAAAATCAGTTGCTGAATTGAAACGCGAACCAAAATTCATTCAATCGTTTCACTGTTTTAACACTAAACTTTACGTATACCTAATTCTTACTAAAGAAATAAAAGTTGATTTTTAGAAACGAATTCTTAATTTATTACAGGAAGAGAAGGATAAGAATAAGTATAAGGAGGAAAAATGAGGAAGAGAGGAAAAAGAAGGTAGAACAAGAATTCACAGAAAGTCAGATGAGCGAAAGAAATAACAATGAATGTACGATTTTAAAGTAAATTTTAAAAATGGTCATTTGAGACCGCTTCGTACGTTAAGTGTTAAATTCTTGCAGTTCCATGTTCGTCATAAATGCATGACATCCAGAATTTATTCATTAGTTGGTACGCCAAGTTAGCTTTAGTCATAGACAATGCCTCACATTGGATATATAATTAAAAAATAGTACTAAGTAAATAGTACTAATAGTACTAAGTAAGTAGTACTAATAGTACTAAATAAATAGTATTAATAGTACTAAGTAAATAGTACTAATAGTACTAAGTAAGTACTAAGTAAGTAGTACTAGTAGTACTAAGTAAATAGTACTAGTAGTACTAAGTAAGTAGTCCTAATAGTACTAAGTAAGTAGTACTAATAGTACTAAGTAAATAGTACTAATAGTACTAAGTAAGTAGTCCTAATAGTACTAAGTAAGTAGTACTAATAGTACTAAGTAAATGGTACTAATAGTACTAGGTAAATAGTACTAATAGTACTAAGTGAATAGTACTAATAGTACTAAGTGAATAGTACTAATCGTACTAAGTAAATAGTACTAGTAGTACTAAGTAAATAGTACTAATAGTACTAAGTAAGTAGTACTAGTAGTACTAAGTAAATAGTACCAATAGTACTAAGTGAATAGTATTAATAGTACTAAGTAAATAGTACTAATAGTACTAAGTAAGTAGTACTAATAGTACTAAGTAAGTAGTCCTAATAGTACTAAGTAAGTAGTACTAATAGTACTAAGTAAATAGTACTAATAGTACTAAGTAAGTAGTACTAATAGTACTAAGTAAGTAGTACTAATAGTACTAGGTAAATAGTACTAATAGTACTAAGTAAGTAGTACTAGTAGTACTAAGTAAATAGTACTAATAGTACTAAGTAAGTAGTACTAGTAGTACTAAGTAAATAGTACTAATAGTACTAATAGTAATAGTACTACCTAATTTTTTCAATTTTATATACATATACTTTGCGAACAGATGAAAGTCTCTGCACAATATTATCAACTTCCGTGCCCCAATTTTTTAGAAATTAAATACAATTCATTATAATTGCGCCCTCACTTCGAATTCCAGTTTCATTCATTTCCCTAAAACTTCACGGCTTACAAAACAGTGTTCCGAAAATAAATTGACCTTCCTAAAAGTAAACATACATCCCTGACGATCGGTCACAGCATCCAAATTACGGTATGCTATTTTCAAAACATAAATACCGAATGATCGAAGGCAACAGTTTTGTCTCCCAGCAAAGCTGCAGTCAAACGCGTTCCAGTTTCATTCCGTTTTTCAGACGGTCGAACAATCGTTCAGCGATTCTTCTAATTACGGACAAACTGGCATGTAATCGTGATTAGAAAGGCGACTGGTGTTCGAGGTTCGAATTACATACTCGAGTACGCAACGGTCAATTTCCACGAGCCGGTATCGATCCTAACGGGTCCGTTTCCCGCGGTGTCTCGGGGTCTGTTGGTCCCCAGCTGCGGCACCGTTAATTAATCGACGAAAGTGATTAGTCCTGTCGATTGTCTCGGGAAAGGTTCCCGGGTTCGCACGTACTCGCGAGTCGTGCGTGCTCAATCGTCGGCCAGATTAATGGCGTCGATGCCATTACGGGAGATTGACGAGCGAAGCTTAACGGGAAACGGTCTCGCATGGAAACCACCGTGAAATAAATAAATAAATAAATAAAAGGACGAGAAAAAAAGAAGGCACTGGTAGAGGGAGAGCGAACCAATAGGCTGCGAGGCAGGAACATCGCGTTAAGGTCGGGTTATACACATCCGTCCGATATCGGGCGCGTTTTTAGGGTGTTTATACATTTCCCTCCGAACTTTGACGTAACTTGTGACGCGTTCGAGATATTGTAAACAATTTTTTTCATGTCCTAAATCGATATGAATTTGTAGATTCATGTATACTATATGCGGAGACGCCATAAAATTTATTGTACGATTTTTTTTACCACCTGGAAATCAAGAAATGTGTAAAAATGGCTTCCCTTCCTGATTAATTCCCCAAATTTGGCTTCCACGAGTTAATGGCGTCGATGCCATTACGGGAAATTGACGAGCGAAGCTTAACGGGAAACGGTCTCGCATGGAAACCACCGTGAAATAAATAAATAAATAAATAAAAGGACGAGAAAAAAGAAGGCACTGGTAGAGGGAGAGCGAACCAATGGGCTGAGAGGCAGGAACATCGCGTTAAGGACGGGTTATACACATCCGTCCGATATCGGACGCGTTTTTAGGGTGTTTATACATTTTCCTCCCAACTTTTACGTAATTTGTGATGCGTTCGAGATATTGTAAAGGAGAGCTACCGATAGTTTAGCTAAAGGAGTTGTGGAGCCCATATGGCCTCCCAGACTCGAAGAAAAAAGAATCTTTGAGAAGCCGGACGCCGACTTCCGATTGCGAACACCCTCATTTAAACCTGGGTAACAATATTCGGTCTGATCCGAACTTCGGACATGTATAACCCGACCTTTACTCGACGGGAAAATTAACCAGTTGCCTGTTCTCTGTTCTGTGTTCTGCTCTGCTCTGTTCTGTTTTGTTCAGTTTTGTTTTGTTCTGTTCTGGTCTGTCCTGTCGTGTTGCGTTGTGCACGCCCTTCCTGCTCGAAGCCCCCCGCGTGTCGCCGTGATAAGCCAATAAAAAGACAGCGATCGTTTCCTCGACGCGAGCAAACGTGTCGGACACTCGTTACAATCGTGCTTTCGACGTTGACGCGTGTTTGCACGGGCTGCGTTTAATGACTCCGTCAGTCACGAGACGAGGGCAAATGGCGCGCGTGCACTCCGCGAACGCGTTTGCTCGGACATAATCGTTAAGACGAGACTGACGCGATCTTGGGAGCAAATATTTTCCTGAGCGGAGGAAATTTCTACGGGAGAAAACTATTTCCGGGAGGTGAAAGTACAGGATTCGCCATTTTGGTGTCCTTCGTCTATGACGTTCCGTTTGATTTTTATGGTGAGCAAAAAAATTGTACAGCAAGTTTTATGGGGTGGTTATACAGAGAAGGCTTGAATTTTTAAGTTCATGCTGTTTTCCGACGCAGACAAAATTCTTGAAGCCATCTAAACCCATGGATACTTCAAACTGGAAAAATTTTGTTGGCGAAAAGGTATTCTTAGCTTCTGATTATTTTCCTGAGCGGAGAAAATTTTTTAGGGAGAAATCAATTTAGGGGGCTAAAAGTGCAGGATTTCTATGTTCTAATGGTCCTGGAATGGTTGCTGAGCGATTTTTTTTCGTAATGCTATAACAATTTGAATATAGACGATTTTTCGTGCGAGGTGTCCTTAGATATGTAGTATGGTATATTTGCGGGATCGGCTAAATAGTACTGAGAGGATGCGCTAGATAGCAATTCAGTGGTTACACATACTTTGTAAACATAAGCAATTTCAAGTGTTTTTTACAAATCAATTATTAATAAGTTTATTGTTGATTTTGAAATGGCTAGTTCAAGTATTAGAAATTTTAACTTTGGCGACATGCCAAGTAGTAAAGAAGAAGCAATTACTTGGGCTCAGGATTGTGGATTGTTGCGGAAACTTAAAAAATATCGTACTCATCGGTGCGAAATGAAGATTTGTAACAATAATCATGGAATTAGTCGTTTTCGGTGTCCAGTAATTAAAATATAGAAAATCACATACAGGATTTCAAAAAGAAGGTACAGTCCAAGATAGTTTGAGGTTAGGTCGTCGTGGGAGGAGAGAAGACCGGCCCTGACCATGGTATAATGTTTCGCATTTTGATTTAATAATGTGTTATTATGTATTATGTTTGTGTGTACATCTAATGGATTTGTTCGGAAGTATTAAGCCTATTTTGTGTGTATTACCTAGCAAATATACCAATATGGCGGCGCTGTAACCTGTCAAAAAGGCTTAAAAGTGTTCAACTTTATATGCTTATAACTTTTTAACTAATGAATTCCGCGCATTAAGATTTTCATTTTCGGTGTTTTCTCGTTGAAATCTATAAGATTGTATAAAAAAAGCTTGAAAAAAAGAGTTCTCCAAAAGGCAGTTAAGCCAATACGAATATTGGCTCGTAACTTTTTGCTATGTTCCATGAAGTTAACTTCGTTTCTAATATCCAAAAAATTCGCCATCGAAAAAAGTGGTCGTTTACGACGAGCACACACTATCGTACACATGTGTCCAATTATCGGTGATAACGCCATGGCCCCATTGTCGATGCTTTCTTTCCACCGAATTTCTCGTCGGCGTTTTGCACGCAACGTGTAATCAAAGCTCGCTGGCCGAAGATACGTAATGACAGGGTTAGGCCTAGCGCGGTATTAACGATCTGGGAATGGAGCTTTGGGCAGCAAGGAAATTTTCGAGGCCTTGCAATTACGTTTCACGTGCCCTTCCGCCATAAACCCGGGGACCGACTGACGTAATTCGCGAGCTTTTACGCCCGGTTCTTATCCCGTAATGACCCCCTATCAATCTTTAAGGCTCACACAGGCCGACAACGCCGTTCCACCGTGGCTACAAACGATCTAACGACCTTTTTCGACAGTACCAACGCCGACACCACTTACTAGTCATTTTTTAGTTCATTAAAATAGCAATGAAACGGTCGAGATGCTGCAAACTGGAATTATTGGTTTCTCACCGGTACTGCCGGTGCGAAAATAGTATTTTGTTGTAACTTTCGTTCTGGTGAAGATTTCGAACTAATTTTTATATGGACATGTTAACACTAGGTTTACGGAGCACTAAAATTCATTATTTTACATTGCTTTATAAAAATAATAAAATTGTATTTACTTAGATTTTCAGCAATTTTTATTGTAATATGTACACAAAAAAATAAATCTATTTAATAATTCCTCACGAATGCCTCCTTACACTCTTGATAATGGTAAATTAAAAATTTTTGTATCCGTTATTTTGACGGGCCCCGTAAATCTAGTGTTGAGGAATACCTGGGAAATATTTCTGCGCAAAATCCATCTTGATATCTTCCGAATTATGTCATACAATTTTTTTAAAAGAGACGTGTCTAACGATATCAGATAAAATAGAGGTTCTTTTCAATTTCTGTTTTGCAACTTCCGTACTCGTGAACTTTTGCAAATAAATTTTATATGAGGTTGTTAAGGCTTGTCTCAGGAATATTTCTGTATAAGTTTCGTCTTGCGAAAATGGTATGTTGTTGTAACACTCGTTCTGGTGAAGATTTCGAAGTAATTTTTATGTGGACATGTTAAAGAATACCTGGGAAATATTTCTGCACAAAATCCATCTTGATATCTTCCGAATTACGTCTTGTACAATTTTTTAAAAGAGACGTGTCTAACGATATCAGATAAAATAGAGGTTCTTTTCAATTTCTGTTTTGCAACTTCCGTACTCGTGAACTTTTGCAAATAAATTTTATATGAAGTTATTAAGGATTGTTTTAAGATTATATTAAGTTATTAGTTTCATCTTGATATCTCGTCGATTACGCTTCGCACAAATTTTCGAAGAAGATCGCGACTAAAAGTGTGAGATAAGATATAGGTGTCTTTGTGAAGAATATTTTGTTTATCGGAATATACGCGTTTCTCTTTTATATTAAACGTATAGCTAAATAGGTACTCTTCAACCTTATTCAATCAATTTTAGTTGATTCCCTACCCACAGGAAGATATACTGAATCAAAGTGCACCGATTTCAGAAAAATCGTGATCTCCTCCGCAGTCCTTTTTTCTTTAATGTCCTGGGATAAATAGTTGGCATACTTCTAGAATATTTTGCTTGTGCCAAGATCCAGCTCATAGTATCTTGTTCTTCGCCTGAATGGCCCACAATTCGCAGAATTGCCAGTGCCAGCGTTTATCGACTTCGCGTAATCCGGTCGTCGGAAGGTAACGGGAGCCGGTGGTTTCCGTTTCGTGAGCTTTATAATCGGATCGAGATGAGGGGGATCGACAGGAAGTATCCGGACGATGCCGAGTGGATCCTCGGATCCAGACAGGACATAATAGCTTTTGTTAATCGCGATTGGCCGAGGAACCATGGGCTGGTTCAGCTGGTTCGGCCTGTGCGGGACGAGTTTCGACTTCATTTTGCCTCCTTTTTTCTCGAACGCGGCGCTTGAATGGGACCCGCGTCAGGTCCTGCGCTGCAGGAAGAGGGGCCAAAGTAGAAAAGAAAGTAAAAGGGGATCCTTGAGACAAATGGCGGGGGCCCCTGGGAGGTTGCCACGAAAAAAAACAGCCAGCGGATGCTTCTTTTAGACCCCCACCTATCTTTTTATCTCTTTCTTTCTCTGTTTCTTTCTTCTGCACCGCGGTTTTGCTCGCCTCGCTTTTGCCTCGCTTTTCGGCCCCGGCATTCCTTTCGATTCTTCGTGGCTTTCCATTGTTTACGTGTCTTTCACGATCGCTTTTACCACCTCAGAAACCCGGTTCGCAGAACCGTCGTCTTGGCAACTCACCTGCATCGCGATTAGTCGAACGTTTGCCTGCCAGGGGATGTTTCAACAATTTTTTCTTCGTGCTGAGATTAGAGATTCGAATAGTTTAAATTAGGAATGTTATTTCGGTTATCGATCGTAAATATGTTAAAACAAAGAATAAATGATGTTTTTGGAGCAAAGGATCGATCTAATCTACTTAGATCAGTTTAAATTAGGGATGTGCTTAGGATGTGTTACAGATGGTTTGTTGATTTTAGTGCAAAATTGTCTACGTCCCTCTTTGACTAATAGATATTTATTTGTAATTTGTGTCCCTTGTTGAAGAGTTTACTCGGTCGGAGATGAGACGGAACATTTATTGTCCTTTGGTTAAGGAGTATGTTCTGATTATGTGTTAGAACGCGAACATTCTGGAGTATACTAATCGCGACATATCTGCAGATTTACTTACTCACTGTTTTTTTTTTTTTTTTTGAGCGCTTTAGGTCACATGTACCTGGTAGGTTATTCTGGAGTATACTAATCGCGACATCTCTGCAGATTTACTTACTTACTGTTTTTTTTTAGCGCTTTAGGTCACATGCACTTTGTAGGTTATTCTAGAGTATACTAATCGCGACATCTCTGCAGATTTACTTATATGTTGTTCTTTTTTTTTGAGCGCTTTAGGTCACATGTACCTTGTAGGTTATTCTGGAGTATACTAATCGCGACATCTCTGCAGATTTGATTGACTGAAAGAGCTTCTGTAATTAATAGACTGTAGATCTTTATATAAGTTGATGTTTCCATCGCTTCGGTAATCAGGTGGAATTTTAGTATGGTTGTTAAGATACTTATAAGGGAAGCTCGCCACCTCAAAAATTCCGAAAGTTCTGAAACAATGGTACACAAGTAGTGTGGGTCCCCAGTAACACAAAACTATTTTTTTTTGGTGCAAAATTACACTTTAAGGGGGTGAAATCAACCCCAAAAGTTTCTGCATTTTTTGTTTTTTTTCTTCAATATTCTACTGTCGACACAAAAACCTTAGCTACAAACACGCTAGTATAAGAATGTTTTTAAACAATAGCATGGCAATTTTTAGTGTCACCTTAAATTTCCCATTTGAATGCAGAAGGTTAATCTTCCTGGAATTGAATGGATCTACTTCTAGAAAAAACCAAATAAAAATTCCTCTGCAACCCACGATGTTCCAATAAATCAACCAAGCTTCTCAAAACCATTAACTACCATCCAGCTAGCATTTAAGGGGATCAAATAAATTCCTGAATTTCAAAAACGAGGTGCAACACTTCCCAAATAAAAATTCGTCGAGAGATGGCTTCTAATCGTTCAAATGCCTATCATGCCTTTTTCCTCTCGTTTAGGCGGGTGTTAAGTGTGGGATTAGGTGCTCAGGAAGTGGATCTACTAATACTAGCCTAACCGTGATCCCGAGATCACCGATGGGGAACGGGAACCTTTCGTAAAGAAGTTGGAGCACGTCGCACGTGTCTAATGTTCAATAAGGAAGTATCGCTACGAACCCCGGCGCGGCACCGGCCGTAATAGAATAGACCCGGTTTATTGGCCGGAGAATTGGATTTTCGAGTGTAATCTACCAGCATCTCCGGGCTCGGTTAACAGGTGCGTCTATTGTCGGGTCCCTCCCATCCCGTTTCGGTTGTCTAAGAACCCCGGGGACAATAATTCCCAGTCGAAACCTGGAACGTCGTTACACAACGAGGGTCAGGTAGGAGAGAGAGAGAGAGAGAGAGAGAGAGAGAGAGAGAGAGAGAGAGCCGGCGCGCGTGCTATTCGGGATCCTCGAGTATTATAGCGATCTCCTCCGGAGGGTGTAATTTTCGAAGTTTGATGGAGAACTCCTGGGCAACCTACCAATTGATATCTCACTTGCCTGACAGCGCTAGCTCGACGCGTTTAGCAACTCCAATTACAAATTGATACAGTGTTTGCGCTACGGGATTGCAACACGGTGCTAACTATGGTCCTGCTCCTTTCCGAGTCTAATAAATCAGTGGCGAAACATTTGACGTCAAGCTTTATGGGAAGTGTGTTGTCGAATCGGTCACCTGGAATTAGGGAACTTGGATCCGACGGGATTTACGAAGAAGGGTGTAGAGACCAATTCCTTAGAACAAACTCGTTTATTCGGTTAAGATCTAAGCTAGGTAAAACTTACGTTTGTTGAGGACAACATTCTGAACAACTTTTGTTATTACAACTACCCGGTGCTCGGTCTTAGTCTTCGAGATATTTGCGAAAAACTATTGCTAGTACTGTATTGAATTTTCTGTTTCGACTAATTTTGTTGATCCTGAAACTGAAGTTCATACACAAAATATTGAATTCAATCAAAATTCATGAAATTCATTCAAAAAAATTCTTGAAACTTCAAAATGATAAGATTTTGTTGATGGGGAGATATTCTTATATTCTGATTACTTTCCTGAGCGGTGGGAATTTTTTAGGGCGAAAAGAATTTAGGGAGGTAAAAGTGCAGGATTTACTCTTTCAAACGAGCCTGAGAAGACTGCTGCACGATTTTTTTTCGCGATGTTGTCATTATTTGAATGTAGACAATTGTTCGTGTTCTTCCGATTTTCATTCCAAATTTTTACAGTGAATAAAAAAATCTTACAATCAAGTTGTATGGAGTGGCTGCATAGGGGAGGTCTCAATCGTCAAATCTATGACGTTTTTAAGCCGTGAAAAAATTGTTTAAATCACAGCGATCCATGGGAATTTTACATTTGTAAAATTTCGTAGATGAGGTATCCTTACTTCCTATGGATCAGTGGTGGGCACGGGTGGAGCCCCTCAAACGCCTGCTTCTCCCACCAACCTCTCTTTCATGGCGCGCGCACATTCGTTGCGTACGCTGATGTCTCGTGTCTTGGTTGCCCCATTGTACCGCGTTTTCTGGAGGGGGACAGAGGGCGCTACGGTGTGAACGGTTTTGCCTCAATTGAGGCAAAATTGCCCATCTCTGCTATAGATCCTGCAGCACGAAATAAATTTTCATGGGTGAAAAACAATTGTAACGCGCGGAGGGAGAGGATTCATCCTTTCGAATGAGCGAAGGTAGACTGTCACCCGATTTTTTTCGCGAAGTTGTAATTATTCATGTAATTGTTCATGTTCTTCCGATTTTCATGTTCCTTTGGATTCCTACGTTCTAGAAATGTTTACAGTGAGTAAACAAAATTTTACAATCAAGTTCTACGGAGTGGCTGGATAGGGGAGGTCTCAATCCTCAAATCCATGACGATTTTGAGCCGTGAAAAAATTGTTTAAATCACAGCGATCCATGGGAATTTTACATTTGTAAAATTTCGTAGATGAGGTATCCTTACTTCCTATGGATCAGTGGTGGGCACGGGTGGAGCCCCACAAACGCCTGTTTCTCCCACCAACCTCTCTTTCATCGCGTACGCTGATGTCTCGTGTCTTCGTTGCCCCATTGTACCGCGCTTGCTGGAGGCAGTCATGGTATATGGTCTCGGATTTTTCGCGCATGCGCGACTAAATGCAGGAACGTATGTACGTCTTATGTTTCTTGAGAAAGTAGGGTAGAACTGTTATTGGTGGGAAACCGAACAGAAGAATGCAAGATATATTTGTGGCGGCTACTTCCTATGCTCGTCAACAGAGGGACATTACGACAACACCTTTCCCGCTACTACCTGAATCTTCCTCTGTTTGTATATATACTATGAGTCTCTTACTGATGAGTCCTCTAGCGGGCCTAGGACGAAACGCTTCCTTCTCCTTTTTCCTCCTTTCACACACTTTTCAGCCGCCATATATTTATATATTATATGTACATACACATAAAATTTTAATATAACATACGCATGTTAAACATTTATATTTGAAAATCGAAAAAAAAATTGCAAAACTATGCGGTGTGATCAAGGTACCACATTTATCCCAACTGTGTACTTTACTGACGCTAAAATCGTCGCGCATGCGCGAGAAAACCGAGACCATATACCATCACTGGCTGGAGGGGGACAGAGGGCGCTACGTTGTGGACGGTTTTGCCTCAATTGAGGCAAAATTGCCCATGTTTACAGCACGAAATACATGTTCATGGGTAAAAAACAATTGTCACTCTTGAAGCTAGAGGATTCACCCTTTCGAACGAGCTAAGGTAGACTGTCACCCGATTTTTTTTCTCGAAGCTACAAAAGCTTGAATCTGTGATTCGATCTTCTGTTTCCCCACTCTCGCACTCTTCTTTCTTTCTGTTCCGGAGATTTTCACAGAGGAATTCCCTGGAGAGCAGCACAGATCCCTGTCCCCTCTCTCCCTGGATTGCACTTCTCTGTTCGTTTTCGTTCGATTAAATCGCCGGAGCTGATCTCCGTTCTCTCGACACTTCCCTTCTCGATCCGGTCGCTCGAACGCGTGCTTTTAATTCCCGTCGCGTAATGGGACAAGTTCGCCAGAGATTCCCGCATTAATTGCGTAGCAGCAGCGAGAGGCACTCGGGCTCTTCAAAACTCGGGTGGTATTTCATTCATCCCGGCTAGCTATAGCTGGGGAAAGTGATCGCGCCTCGGCGCTTGCTAGACAGGCCCGTTGAAATTCTCCGGTTTGTGGAACGAAAGTGCATTCCTCCGTTCCTCGTGTTCGCTGTCGACATTCCTATCGATACCTCGTTCTGTCACTCGTCAAAGCACAGCCTGCCGACTACCTCTTGGTACTCTCAAGCTATCGTAAACTACTTAGAAAACCCGTAGCAACTTGATATCCCGTGAAAACGGAAGCTGCGCAACTACAACGAAAAATAGAAGCGATGCGGGAACGAGATTCCTGGTAGCGTTTACGCTTCCTCGTTTTATCGAACCTTGCGAGAGGTTCCGTTAACAGTCTTGCATCACGGCACTTTGCGTTTGTAACGTCTTATCATTTTAATCGTGATTCAACTGCTTTCTTATTCCCATCAACCGTTCACCCTCCGACGAAGATCTTCCACTGCAATTTACGGTGTTTAGCAGCCTCGGCGGATATATTTAGCGAACATTTCAAACGTATTTTTGAAGGTACTTCCTGCGGACAAAGTGGTCTTGCTGTTGATCTTCAGGTTTTATTTAATCGTCGGACACGTAGTACAGTACTCTCTATCAATAGTTCACTATACGGGCATGTAGGGTACTTGTGCTTCTCCAAGAAATTGAAGTACCCCTAACAATTGCTCTCGACAAGTGGAGAATGAGACAAACTACTTAATGGTAAAGAAACAAATTTTTTGTCGTGTTTGTTTAATGAAATTTCAAGGTCACCGTTGTTTTTTCTAAATGGAATAGTATATTTTTTTTGCGATAGCATGGTAGACAATAAAAAACTGAATTTAGCGGATAGTACCTTTTTGATATTACCATTGCGCACCTTGTTGTTAACCCCTTCGCTTACAATATCGTCCGAGAGACGTGATGAAGATTCTGAACAGAGTCTGATAAAGATGTATGTTATTAATTTTCTTTAAACCGAAATATAATTCTATTTTGTTGTTGTTAATGTACAGCCATTGGAGAACATATAGATATGCAATAGATATACATTTTCCCCTTTTTCTAAGAAATTATGAACTACAAAGAAATTCTAATCACTAAAACCGTAAAATAAATATTAAGGCAAGGGGTTAATAAATTGTTGATTGCCTCGTGGGATTGCTCAGGAAAACAGTCACGTGTTTAATTCAGTGTTTTTAATAAATAGAAGAAATATATATATATATATATATATATAGGAACTCTTGCTTAACAATATATACAGGGTGTCCCACTATCAGAAAAATTCAGAGGACAAAGTGACACTATTGCAGGGGGCAAATATAATGGCAAAGACAAAATAATTTTTATGTCGTGCTTTTTAATGAAATTTCAAGGTCACCGTTGTTTTTTTAAATGGAATAGTATATTTTTTTGCGATAGCATGATAGGCAATAAAAACTGAATTTAGCGGATACTACCTTTTTGACCTTGAAATGACCTTGAGCAAGAATAATCATGTTGGAACGGATAAAATGTGGAAGTTTAAAACTTGCGTGTTTCAGCAAAGATTACGTGTTGTTTACGGCGGGTTGACCTTTACATATTATAATAAATAAAGAGGAAAATCTATCTAGCCGGTAATCTTTTCCAATCGTACCTCGGCGAGTGTTCTTTACTTGAAGAAGCAAAGTCCGCGTGCGCTATAGTTTATGAACGCTTCAAACCAAAAATTACTTCAAACATCACTGACGTAATTGGTAGAACCGCAGAGGAAAATCTATCTAACCAGAATCCTTTTCAATCGAATCTATGTGTATTCCTCGAAGAAATCTTTTTGAAGCGTTCACAGACTATGGCGTACGCTATCTTTGGTTTGTAGATATGTTTGCAGCGTGGGCGCTAAAAGAGTGCATTTTGAGAGCCACTGTTTCCCCGTTACTCGAGCAAGAAAACACTTCCTCGGCAGTGGCAGAACCGAACCGAACCGAACCAACAGAGAGCCAATTACACGATGTTTGCGACAACAGTCTGGTTGTTCGTGTTCGACGTTCGAGGTTCTTGGTTTTTGGAAGGATCAGACATCGGTGCAGGCTTGCCAATTGCCTCGGTCTTTGACAAATTTCCCGGCGACGGAATTATCTTGTTCGCGGGACGACGAAGCAGGGGATTGATCTTGCAGGGTTTACGAACGCGTCCGATAAAATGAATAGTAGTCTCTCGTGGAGTACGATGCCGGTACGCGAACCAAGGGTCGGCTATCATTATCCTCCATTAATTGCCGGAGTTCGAGACTTTCGTTTATCATCGAAACGCACTAATCCAATTAGCTAATTAGTGGTTCGTGGCCCTATAAATACTTAACCGTGCCAATTAACGTGCTCACCGGCGCAACGAGCGAAAGAGAGACGGAAAAAGAGACTGAACGCCGGATGGGAGAGAACAGATAGAAAAGAGAAAAAAAAATGAAGAGAAAGGAAGAGAGAAAAAGAAGAAACGGGAGCCCCCCCCCCCCCCCCCCCACGGTATCTGGTATCTGGCTAAGTAACAGGTTCCGCGGAACGTTCAGAATGTTCAGGATGTTACACGATGGATGAATGCGCGGGGTATATACGGGCGTAGAAGACACTCAAAGTCTATTATAGGCCGAAACCAAAGGAAAGGGCGGCTACGTGACCAAAACAATGGCCCACAGACTCGCATTCTCCTCAGATACAGCCGCATTGTTTGACGTTCGCTGCCATCCCTTTTCTTGCCCATCTCGCCCTTCGCATTCCTCGTACTCTCGCCCTTCTCTTCCGCACATTTTTTTCGTCTGGGGACTGGGGACCTCTACATTTTCTTATTCTATATATTTTTCTTTCCACGTTTGCTCCACAATTTTTCGACACTTTTCCCTCCACAATTTTTCTACACTTTTCCCTCCACAATTTTTCTACACTTTTCCCTCCACAATTTTTCTACACTTTTCCCTCTACAATTTTTCTACATTTTTCCCTCCACAATTTTTCTACACTCTTCCCTCGACAATTTTTCTACACTTTTCCCTCCACAATTTTTCTACACTTTTCCCTCCACAATTTTTCTACACTTTTCCCTCTACAATTTTTCTACATTTTTCCCTCCACAATTTTTCTACACTTTTCCCTCCACAATTTTTCTACACTTTTCCCTCCACGCTCACTCTACATTTTTGCTAGATTTTTTCTACACATTTATCCCTCTACATTCTCCACGTTTTCTCGACAGTTTTCCATACTTTCTCTCCACATATTCTCTCTAAACTGTCTATATATATTATTTTTACATTTTCGTGGTTCATATTTTCGTCACATATTCTCTGGAAATATTCGTCTGCATTGTCTCTACATTCTCTCCCCTCATATTGTCACCATGCTTGTTCTCCCCATATCCACTTTATAGTTTCTATCCCCATATCTTCTCCATACTTTTCCTCCTCGTACCTACTTTATATTTCCTCTCCTCACATTTTCTTTGTATTTCCCCCTCTATATTTTATGTAAATTTTCTCTACCTTCCAGCGCTGTATATTTTTCCAACATATTCCCTACGTTTTCGAGATACATTGTCTGTGTTTTTCCTACATTTTCTCTTCACATTATCTCTAATTGTTTTCTGCAATTTTGCTCCGCATTATTTGTGCTGCACATTTTCTTGAAATTTTCCCGACATTTCCTGTATGTATATTTTCCCAATATCTCCTCTCCGCGTGCATGCTCAACATTACCATTATATTGTTTTTACATTCGTCTCTGCACATTATTTTCTAAATTTTCCCTCTGAATATTTTCCCCTGAATATTGTCCCCCTGAATATTTTTCCCTCTGAATATTTTCCTTTTGAATATTTTCCTTTTGAATATTTTCCCCCTGAATATTTTCCCTCTGAATATTTTCCCTCTGTATATTTTCCCTCTGAATCCGTCATACATTGTGTGTGTTTTTCCTACATTTTCTCTTCACATTGTCTCTAATTGTTTTCTACAATTTTGCTCCGCATTATTTGTGCTGCACATTTTCTTGAAATTTTCTCGACATTTCCTGTATGTATATTTTCCCAATATCTCCTCTCCTCGTGCATGCTCAACATTGCCATTGTATTGTTTTTACATTCGTCTCTGCACATTATTTTCTAAATTTTCCCTCTGAATATTTTTCCCTGAATATTTTCCCTCTGAATATTTTCCCCCTGAATATTTTCCCTTTGAATATTTTTCCCTCTGAATATTTTCCCTCTGAATATTTTCCCTCTGAATATTTTCCCTCTTCCATGCTTTTTTGTCCAGTTTTCTCCGTACACTATATCAGCGCTCTGTGTCAGGACGAACTTCATCAATGTACTGTAGACTTTAAGGAGACCAACGATACGAAATGATATTGTCGGTAAGAAGAGCGAAGGGTTCTCGAAGTTCCCCGCGAAGAAGGGCCATTTCCAAGGAAGCAATATCGACACTGTATTTTCCTCGGACAACCACTTTACCCGGGGTTCCTTTCCACCCTCTTTGAAGTCCTGGAAGCCGTAGTTTCGCGTCCGAATTCTCGATACGACGTCGACAGACCCTCGAACAGCTCTATTGTGCACGGTCGGAGCGAACGCTTGCTCCGCCCCGCTCCGCACCGCTCCGCACCGCTCCGCACCGCTTCGCACCGCTCCGGCTAAATTACCTTCAGGGGTTTCCTCTTCGAGGAACTCGTGTTTCTTAATGGTAGCTCGATTCCGTTTCGGCCGGGACGGATTTTCGCCGAGGGGCCACGCGACCGGAGGGTAGTAGATCATGTTGTGTATTATATTTCATTTTCGGCGAATTATTCTCGACGAGTATATGGAGTCTCTGGTTGCGGCTAGGGAACCCGCTCTGAATATTCCGAGGCTTAATAAGCCTCGGTTGAATCTCGTACAATTTGCGTGTAACCCTCTTTATCATATTTCGGTAGCCGCTATTCGATTACGTTATCCCGCGGTTGGGTTGACCGAACTCAAGCCAGATTAAATACACTGTATAATTTATCGATTTGTCGCTAACAAATAGAGCATTATTGTGATAGGGGTACCGACTAGAAACATATCACTCAGAGTTTTCTTTCGGAATGATAAAGGATCAATTTGGTTTGAAGGCTCATGTGCCTATCTTATCCGACTGTGTCCTTTAATCTGATTCTTGTGCTTTGTTCGCGATCGCTTCCTCGATTTGCAACCGTGAAGAACTTACAAAGAACAGATAGATTTTCTAGTAAAAAATCTGAGAAAATTACACATTAATAATACTAATAAAACGCGGTCATCTTCTCGCCATTCTTCAAAGTAAAATCAGAAATTTAAAATTTCTAGAATTTTTTAAATATCGATTCTGCAGTCATAGATTCGGAAAAAAATTCACAGTGTTATTATGTGTTCTGAAATTTTGTTGTAATTTTCTATTGAGTAGAACAGAAGAAATAGATTATTATTGTGATAGGGGTACCGACTCGAAACATTTCACTCAGAGTTTTCTTTGGGAATGATAAAGGATCAATTTGGTTTGAGGGCTCATGTGCCTATCTTATCCGACTGTGCCCTTTAATCTGATTCTTGTGCTTTGTTCGCGATCGCTTCCTCGATTCGCAACCGTGAAGAACTTACAAAGAACAGATAGATTTTCTAGTAAAAAATCTGAGAAAATTACACATTAATAATACTAATAAAACGCGGTCATCTTCTCATCATTCTTCAAAGTAAAATCACAATTTAAAGTTTCTAGAATTTTTTAAAAATCGATTATGCAGTCATAAATTCGGAAAAAAATTCACAGTGTTATTATGTGTTCTGAAATTTTGTTGTAATTTTCTATTGAGTAGAACAGAAGAAATAGATTATTATTGTGATAGGGGTACCGACTCGAATCATATCCCGCTCTGAATATTCCGAGGCTTAATAAGCCTCGGTCGAATCTCGTACAATTTGCGTGCAACCCTCTTTATCATATTTCGGTAGCCGCTATTCGATTACGTTATCCCGCGGATGGGTTGACCAAACTCAAGCCAGATGAAATACACTGTATAATTTATCGATTTATCGCGATTAAATTCCAATTTATACGATGACCCGTTAAGCTATTTAACACGCTTGGACCTTCCTCTCAATTATAGAGGGAAATATGCTCGGCTACGATACATCGTTCCGTCGTAATTCATTATCATTATCCATATGGATTTCGTATAATAATTTTATAATTCTCCGGGGTTGGGTAAGCGGACGTTTACGCGCGGTGGATTGCGGCCATAACTGACGATCGTTATTCGTATCGTATTTCCTATGAGCTTGTGTTGGTCCGTAAGTATTAAGTATATGCACCGTCCATATAATACTTATACATAATATGCAGTTAATTTAATTCACCCGTTTCTATATGACAAAATCTGCTAAAAATCATCGAAATCATGATTTTTATGAAAAGAAAAATATTTCTATGTCGACTACGATTTTATATTTTATAAATCCAATGCATTGTAAATGTGCTTCTTGTAATGCACTTCAAATGCAATGCACTGCATTACACTGCACTGCACAACTGATAATTCTAACTCAAATTTCTTTTCTCTAAACTTTATACTTCACTCTCGTATTCCACGTTAAATGTCCAATCTTTTAAAAAGTATAAAATGAATGAACATATACGATGATAAGAATGGTAAATAATAGAATCGCAGCAGATATTCGATCGTATTCCACTTCATGTATTAACAAATTACAGACATTTACTAAATCCAATAAATTATGATATTCATTATTATATTGCGGATCTTTGTGCAAAATAAAATGTGATTGCTTCGATTGCGAGGTTCAGGAGATATATAAAAGTTTCATTCTATTTTTAGTTATTCTATCAAACTGACACTAATACTGCTAATAGGAGCTATATAAAAGTTTCATTCTTTTAGTTATTCTATCACACTAATACTGCTTCAAATTCCATGTACTCAATTTTATCATAAATGCATAAAATCCGCTACTCATCATTGTTCATGACGGTTTTCCAAGTTCAATGTCTTGGCAGCAGGTCTCAACTAAATTCCTACAACAAAAACACATTTGTACGTACGTGTTACGACCCAATATAAATCGGAATGCCATTACGACAAACCATATTCAACGAAGACCCTTCGCGTGACCTCCGAAAGGGTGGCCCTTCGATTTCCCTGGGTCGGCCATGCCGCACCCTTCAGTCTCTCAGAAACTTCTCGTGCGAGCCGCCGAGATTCTCCTCGTCTGCCACAAATCTCTAGCGTGCAGGTGTCAAGCGATAGTAATTGATGTCAGTGGAAACCCTTCCATGTACAACCAAAGTATAGTTGTCCGACGCGGGTGGCGCGCACGGAGCCTAACAGCCAGAGATACACGTTTATGGCTGGTGAATTTACGATCGATGGAAATACGAAGAGAGAGAGAGAGAGAGAGAGAGAGAGAGAAGTTCCTCTTCTTCGCTTCGGGATCGTTGCTCGCGATTCCACGCGCGTCACTTCCACGCCCCGAGGAGCTGAAGGCTCCTTTATCGGGGCCCGATGCTTCTTAGATACCGTCGCTGATCTTATCGCACGCTATATCGCCTAGCTTGCTCTAATCGAATCATCCGATCCAGTCGCCCGATACCGCTCTCCAACTTGTAACGCCGACTAAGTGATTTTACATTTTCATTAACGTGTCCGCGATAAATCAGTCGCGAAAAAGAGTTCTCTTCTTTTTCCTACCACTTTGCTTCTACTCCTTCTTCCTGTCACTTCTATTTCTTCTTCTTGCCACTCCTGTGCTTCTTCTTCATCCTCATATCATACAGAAGTACATTAATAATTCATCGTTGTTCCTGAAGAATTAATAAATAGACTCCGGATTATACAGGGTGTCATATAAATGGGAACACATAAATATCTGTCGTATTTACAGTCCTATCAGAAAACTTCAGAGGACAAAGTGACACCATTGCAGGGGGTAAATATGATGGCAAAGACAAAAAATTTTTTATGTCGTGTTTTTTAACACTAGGTTTACGGAACACTAAAATTGACTATTTTACATTGCTTTAAAAAAATAATAAAATTGTATTTACTTAGATCTTCAGCGATTTTTATTGTAATATGTACACAAAAATCCTTACACTGTTAATAATCGTAAATTAAACATTTTTTGAATCCGTCATTTTGACGGGTCCCGTAAAACTAGTGTTAATGAAACTTCAAGGTCACCGATGTTTTTTTTAAATGGAATAGTATATTTTTCTTACGAAAGCATAATAGACAATAAAAAACTGAATTTAGTGGATACCACCTTTTTGACCTTGAAATGACCTTGAGCAAGAATAATCATGTTGGAGCGGATAAAATGTGGAAGTTTAAAACTTACGTGTTTCAGCAAAGATTACGCGTTGTTTACGACGGGTTGACCTTTACGTATCATAATAAATGTTCGAAATGTTGACCATCCTCATTTATGCAATATTGCAATCTTGCATTAAATGATCTGTAGGCATTGTCGATTTCCTAAGACGTAATTGAAGCACATGCAGCAGTAATCCTTTGCCGCACATTCTCTGGCGTTGTGGGTTTATCTTTGGGGGATGACCCATTTGGACGCCATCCGATTGGACGCGTTCCTTTTGGACGCCGTGCCGATTGGACTCGTCGTTCGGACGCCATTGCGGTTGGATTTCTGACATTTGGGCGCCGTGCCGTTTGGATTCGTGACATTTGGGTGCCGTAAATTTTATAATCATTGCTTTTCGAATTCTAAATATGGTGATATTTTATTGTGAAATGTACGGTTAGGTCTGGGTTAGTTCTGGGTTAGGTCTGGGTTAAGTCTGGGTTAGTTCTGGGTTAGGTCTGGGTTAGGCCTAACCGGTACGGAGTCTAATCGGCATGGAGTCCAAACGGCACGGCGTTAAAACGACACGAGTCCAATCGGCACGTAGTCCAAAAGGAACGCGTCCAATCGGATGGCGTCCAAACGGGTGTGTCCCTATCTTTGTACACAATACATTTTATCTTGCCCTATAGATAAAAGTCCAATGGTGTCAGATCCGGAGAACGGGCTGGCCATGGAATTGTTCCTCGTCGCCCAATCCAGCGTCTAGGATATTTCGTATTTAGCACCGTTCTAGCAACTGTAGAATAATGCGCTTTACAACCATCATGTTGAAACCCACAAAACCAGAGGAAATGTCTGAGGTATTTAAAGAATTTGAACATACTGTTGAATTTTTCCGAAATTATTCGGAGAAGATACTGTTGGATTATCAACAAGTCACCAGGACTATGAATTGTGAACTGACAAAAAAATGTTTCAGACAAAATTGACTTGTTTTTTCCGGTAGAATCTAAATATGTAACATTTTATAGGGGGATTACAATATTCCATTTAAAATTACAAAGGTACCTCCTCTCCCCCGTTAAAGGGGAAGGGAGGCCACTTCACGTTTATGTAGTCAGAAAGGCCCTTCAGTTCCATGCAATTTAAGACTAAGAACTTTAAAATCGATGGCATAGTTTTCGAGATATTGAGCTGTTCAGAGTTGTGTGGACCACCCTGTATAATATATCATTTTCGATCGAGAGGAATATCACCGGAATATTTCTGACTGTTCTTCTTCGACTCTTTAATCTCTTTCTTGTCACTTGGACACAATTATAAAAGAATGAGCTCGTTTCAAGTCGATCTCATAAATTTTCCTCCCCAGAAAACTGTATCGACTCGTCCCGAGGGACGGTCGAGGATTAAACACGAATCGAATAAACAATTGTCGCGAGCTCCCAAGAGAGTGTTTCCTTTCGTTTTACAGCGAGTATGAATAATTCAAGTAGAGTAGCCGAAACCGCGGCAGAGAGGGCACCGGCGCGGAAGAGATTTTCGGTCGTCCGATTCGCCGGCCATTTTTCCGTGGAATCGAGCGCCGATTCTACGATTCTGGTCACGTCGCTGGAAACGCAATCCGTGACCGTCGGACGGTTTCAGACGGTTTTCCACGAAGCGATTTTACATATCGAACGAATCTCCTCCAGACGTCGACTGAAATTGCAGTCGCCATATTCCGCGGAGTCTATACCGTTCGGTCGACCGGAAACAAGAAAAGAGTTGGTCCCCCCGTGTCTTCTCCATTAAACGGCGCACGCGGCTAATTTGTCTTGCTAGTCGAACGAATGAAATTTCGACGAACATGAAAAAGGCGGTGTCTGCTTCCTGATCGGTGGGATCGGGACTTTACGAGACGCGTGGGTCTGTGTCTCTTCTCTCTCTCGTCAGCAGGGAATGCCACCGCTATTAAAGGCGTTCTGCTCGGCAGAAAGACGATCGACTTTCGCGTCTCTTCCTATTCCCCCGGCTGGTTTTTGCTTCTATCTTTCTACGATTTCTTGGCAGCGCGTGTGGATTTAATGGGCCGTAAGGGAGGGTAGCGCGAGCTCTCTATAAGGCAGTGTCCGCCGCTACGCAGAATCGATGATGCTCTCCCACGGTGTTCCTCGTTCCATCTTCTGTCTTTTCCGAGGTGTCTTTTTTTTCCTCTCTATTTTCTTCTCCCGTTGTCGTCGTCGTATTCGTCGTCGCGTCGATCGTACCCGTTCGCTGCTACTTTCGGTTTCCCTTCGCAGAGCCATTAATCAACGCAGCCTGCCGTAAAGATCGCTCTTCATCTCCGATCACGACCTTGGCAAATAGTAAGCGGCAACGATCGATCAGCCGGTCGTCACCTGATCAGCGATACAAGGTAACTACACCGGCCGTGTTCTTCGGGAAGCATGTCCTAATGGCTTTCCTGGATCACGACGATGCCTTTTCCCGAGGATAATCACTGGCAGGATACCTTTCTCGGATAGCTGGAGCATCCTTTCGTGATATACGGAAGGTGGTTCTCTTCTAGATCGGTGAAAAAACATGTCGACTCTCTCTCTTTCTCTCGGTTTTCTTAGGTCTGCAACATCGCTGCCCACGGTAAATGAGTTTCAGATGGAAGAAAGAGAAGAGTCGTAGTCAACGAAATTTATGTCCGCGTCGTGGGATCGGTACAGCAATTGTTATTTCGTGAACGAGCAGGAATCGCGTCCGGCCACGAGCTATTCCAATTATCCGGCGGCGAGTCGGGCCGGCTGGCTCGCCGATTTGCCATCAATTGTCACGCGGCGCCATTAGCCGATCGGTGTGCCTTTACGCTTCGCGATCCTCGTTAATGCATTTTCTTGAAAAGGGATGCCCTTTCCTGCAACGATAATCGTACACCACCGCGCCGAGGGACCACCTTTCTTGGCCGGTCCCTGTCCAACGAGCTACGTGGAAATCCTCTCGGATTCACACTAGAACCTTCGAACCGGTTACCGACCGGTTCCCGTCCCGCTCGGATCTCCATCTCTCGCTCTATGAGCATACGAGAACGATCAGACGCGGTCACGTTCGGCAGGTGACGGGAACGTACACTGAACTCGTGACATACTTCGGTCACGGTCACGGGTACCACGTACCCTGCGGCCAAATATTATTTCCAGAAGAATCTACGCGAATCTGCGGAGGCGTTTCTGCGCACGGTTCACGATGGTATAATCGACTAGGTATTTGCTACAGGCGCTATTTGCCCCGATAGCACTCTAAATTGCCCACGAGGAGCAGATCTTCAAGATCGAACCCTTCGATGGTATCGGGAAAGGAAGAAACTTTCGATCTTGTGGTAGAAAATTCTCGGTCTTGTTCTGTCTGTGTGAAGTAGGCGTGACTTGCACCGTGTGGGCGTGGCTTCGGTGCCCTTGGCTTTAAGGAACCTAAGGTATGCGCTCCAAATAACACTGGAATCAGCTCTGCATGGTATCCATCTCATCCTCTCCCTGTTAAATAGGCGTGGCCTCTTCTAGTCGGTGTGGCTTCTTCGCCCTTCGCTTCGAAAGACTACAGAATAACTGCTCCAAAGAGCAATTTGCAGCCACTCTTACTCTAGAATAGATATCCCCCTAAAAATCTGGCTTTGAAGAGTATCTATTCCGTTCTGTTTGTATAAAATAGGAGGGTCTTGCACCGTGTGGGCGTGGCTTCGGTGCCCTTGGCTTTAAGGAACCGAAGGTATGTGCTCCAAACAACACTGGAATCAATATACCATAGAAGTCTAGCTCTGCAGGGTATCCATCTCATCCTCCCCCTGTTAAATAGGCGTGGCCTCTTCTTGTCGGTGTGGCTTCTTCGCCCTTGGCTTCGAAAGACTACAGAATAACTGCTCCAAAGAGCAATCTGCAGCCACTCTTACTCTAGAATCCATATCCTCCTAAAAATCTGGCTCCGAAGAGTATCTATTTCGTTCGGTTTGTATAAAATAGTGCTGCAAAGAACAATCTGTGCATACTCCTGCTTTAAAGCCCTTAAAATTCAACCTTTAAGAACTACAATAACTCTCTGTTCTAAATTTGTTTCTTTTCATTCGAATAATCATATGTAGTCTCTAACAAGATTCTAATTTGCAGTTTCTGATAATCTCAGTCGAAGCTTTCCACCCTGAGACAATTCTAAATTGTTCTAAGGACAACCACCTAGGACAAAAGGCGTGGTCTAGCCTGGTGGGCGTGGCATCTTCGCTCCCACTTCCAAAGTAGCCATGCCAGGTGCTCCTTGAGCGAATTACGGGGTGTCTGGTTGAATATAGAGCGCTGTAGGTGGGATATTTAAGTGAATTCCTCGAGAAGGAATTGCTGACGTCTCAGGTAGCTCATGGAGACTGGTCTCGAGCTGCGTCATAGCGATCGCGTGGGCGTAAACTATCGCGAGCACCGTTTCTCGACCGAAGAGAGAGAGAGAGAGAGGGGGGGGGAGAGGGGGGAGAGGGGGGGAGAGGGGGGAGAGAACCGGTGCGTGCCTCGACCCCGACGCCAGAGACATAATTGAAAAGTGATGAAACGACGGCCAAGAATTTGCATGATAATTCACTCCGCCCTCTCTGATTTATGGACGCCGTTTAAGCAGAGAATGTTCGCGTGGGCTTTGTACGCCCGGAAAGTGACGCGGCTCTCTCGAGGTGATCCCGGCGAGCGATTTCAGTGGGTACCTTGCGGGGTGAACTATGGCCAGAGTCCGGGAACAATTCGTTTGTAATGGGACGGACAGGTATTCCGGGAAAAGTTAACGCGGCAGTTACTTTCTCGGCCCAGGGAGATTCGCTTTGTAACCCGACTTTTTGGAGAAATTTATTGAGCGAATCTCTCCTGAAATCTTGCTAGAATCTCGGTGAAATGTCTGCGGAATTTATCTCGAGCAGTCTGTAGACACCGAATCGAACAGTTTGAGAACGAACGTCGACGTATCAACGACATCAACACTGTACTATTAATTCTTAATGTTGCAAACGAATCCCTTAACCAGTTAGCTCTTTTTTTGACGAGCATACTCGTCATGAGGAAATGGCAATGTATTGTATTATGAGTATACTTGTCATGCCTAAAAAACAGTTACAATTTGCTGTTTAAATTGCAATTTTAGTGGAAAATAAAATATATTAACTACGATGAACTTTGTAAAAAAATCGGAAAAAATTTAGAACATTACTTTCAACAATGTCTCGCCACTGAATTTTTATGAAATCGTTATGTCTAAAATTTCTATAAGAAATATAGATTTTTGTTGGTATTACGGGAGGTTTTCAATATTTTTAATGTTTGCCTAATCCAACAAATCTGAGAAAACTACACATTAATAATACTAATAATACACAACAACCATAATAATATAAACGCGGTCATCTGCTCATAATTCTTCAATGTAAAATCAGAAATTTAAATTTTTTAGAATTTTTTAAAAATCGTTTATGCAGTCATAAATTCGGAAAAAAGTTCACAGTCATGTGTGCTGTTATGTGTTCTGAAATTTTGTCGTAATTTTCTATTGAGTAAAACAGAAGAAGAGAGCATTATTGTGATCGGGGTACCGACTCGAGACATATCACTCAGAGTTTTCTTTGTGAATGATAAAGGATCAATTTGGTTTGAGTGCTCGTGTGCCTATTTTATCCGACTGTACCCTTTTGTAAGCTACGGTCGGGATTGAGGCGCAAACGAAATCGGAAGATGCTGATAAGAATCAATAACTTTATTCACACGTTAAATACGTCTTTTCCCGACATCGGAACCGACGAGACTGCTCTTTTGTCAGTTTTTGACATCCGCCTCTCGTTGGCAAGGAAGTGTTTTTCAATAACACGAATATAAGAATAATATATGTCGGGTGACATAACATGAACAATATATGGCGGCTGAAGAGTGTCTGAGAGGAGGAAAAAGGAGAAGGAAGCGGACCCGTGCTTTAGACGCGGGATGTCGTAAGGACAGTTTAGGACGGTATATATACAAACAGAGGAAGATTCAGGTAGTAGCGGGAAAGGTGTTGTCGTAATGTCCCTCTGTTGACGAGCATAGGAAGTAGCCGCCACAAATATATATATATATATATATATATAAATTATATAAATTATACAGGGTGTCCCACATAAATGGGAACACCTAAATATCTGTCGTATTTACAGTCCTATCGGAAAACTTCAGTGGACAAAGTGACACTATTGCACGGGGCAAATATAATGGTAAAGAAAAAGACTTTTTATGCTGTGTTTTTTAATGAAATTTCAAGATCACCGATGCTTTTTTTTAAATGGAACAGTATATTTTCTTACGATAGCATGATGGACAATAAAAAAACTGAATTTAGTGGATACCACCTTTTTGACCTTGAAATGACCTTGAGCAAGAATAATCATGTTGGAGCGGATAAAATGTGGAAGTTTAAAATTTACGTGTTTCCCGTATCCGTAGCGGGTTACCATGGGATTGTCGACAACTCAATTGGCCGACACTGATTTCATCGACACGATTTGACCGACATTAACATTCGTCAACACTATGTTTTCATCGACACGGTCAAATCGTCGACAGGTTCTAGTTCATTCGTTGCCACTGACATCAAATTCGAATTTCCTAATGTACATCAATGGCTCTCATGTTCACGACACACTCAGATGCTTGTAGGATAGGATAGGTACTGATATTTGGTCCCCTCAGGGTTTCAAATCCATTTTACCATTCTCCCCCTTCTTCCACTTTGTCCACTCTCACCTAACGCCAGTGTTCAGCCTACTTTTCAGCGGGACCTACTGTTTATTACGGTGGGTTCCGAACCACCAATGGTCAACGACGCAGTATAATATCACATACAAGAATATTTCCATTGGTGACGGCGGTGGGATTTGAACTCACGACCACATTGTTTGTAGTCGCGCGCTCTATCCACTGAGCCACTGCGCGCCCTATTCAGATGCTTGTATAATAAATAATAAAGACAATTACAAACGTTGTTATTTATGATAAGATTTTAGTTTGAAGAGTAATTTCAGGATTTTACTTTACTGATTTTTACTGTAACATGTATTTATTTTAGTCAAGTTCACACGTGTTTACACACAGAATGGTTCTTAGAGACTAGCTCGCTCGTCACTCGTGTCGCTTCACGCATCCACACACACACACATTCATACATTCGATTCGGTCGATACAGTCGCTCGATATGCCACAAATTCGCAGTTGCCTATGTAACACATGATTTCTTCACAATTTATATCAATGTTTTCAATGCTACTTTATTAATCAGACATAACCCATACCTATTCCGGACCTAACCCGGATCATCAATTACAAGTTTTTCTTTTCCACGAATAGACGAAATAACTTCTGTGACTCCTTCAAAATTAATCTGGCTTGCCGAACTTACGGCATTGTTTTACGAACAATTTAACACAACAATTACGTAAAGAAAACGTACTCACACAGATTAGTATTACAAATTGGGATGTACAATAACAACAATTTCTTATGTAGTTATCAGTTCGTGGAAACGAACGAGCTCAGACCTGTTGGTAAATACGGACTGTCGATGAGAACATTTGTCGACCATTTGACCGTGTCAATGAAAACATAGTGTCGACGAAAGTTAATGTCGGTCAAATCGTGTCGGTGAAACCAGTGTCGGCAAAATGAGTTCGTCGACGATCCCAGGGTAACCCATCCATAGTATAGAGATCAGTGGGTCCAATGCATTAAAAATCATGTATCGACGTAAAAATTGGAACGACCGTGAAGAACAAAAAATATTGAACGGTACTGTCTGCCTAAATATTCTTTTACCAGATTAGATTGATGAAAGGTTCTATTCGCAACGTTCAGACGCGACAGATCCGAACTTGACCTCTCACGGAGCAAGAGCTACGGCTCCCGACCTAGAGAATGCTGCCAGCCGAAGGACATTGACTACAATGCGTCGGAGGATCCGGGTAATTGGCATGCAAATATGCAGCGTCCCCCAACCACTCGCCTCCCGGAGGTTTTGCCTAATTGCGTTCGGTAACGAGCATCCTTCGGCTAACGAAACAGAGGTCGCATCGACAGGAGCCGCTTGCCGGCGTCATCTCTATCCAACGCTACGATCTAGCGGTTGCCATTTCCTCGGGGGAACGGAACTTTTGTCATAGATCTTTGGCGAGAGATTTCTCTGCGAGTGTCTTCCTCCGGGTGAATACGCGTGAGATTCTTGAGAACGTCGGACGATGTATTCCCACAAGTTGTAAGCTGCTATTCTAGATGCATCGGGCTTTGAAAGAGACGTTTTTCCGCGATAAGGTTCCCGTTTTTCTCCGGGCTGAAGGGCAAGGCCAGCTAGCCGTCGTACATTCTCGAATATCTTCGCGTGTAAGGCTATAAAATTAATGTGCTCGCAGCGGCGGTGGCGCGATTATGGTCGTCGGAGGATGAAGATCGAGGAGCTGACGCATGATTCCACGGGGAATTCCACGGGGAAACACGAAACTGATTTCAGACGGCGATTCGGCGCGCCGTGTATCAGAATCGAAATGCCTTGGCAACGAGAGCTGCTATCACGGGCGAAGATGCCAACCTAGGAGAGCATACGAGCTCTCTCGGAGGCCTAGCGTTAATCCCGAGATGCTCGCGGGAAGATCATTCTAGGTCGACTCTCGAGACGCCGGAGATTAAACTGTGGCAGGGGTCTAGGACGAGGGAGTTTGTTCACCTTGGTGATCCGTCGTGTGCTATGCCGACTGTAGCGATAGTCGTGCCGAGGAACACTATGTAGCTCTCTGGCTCTCCGTGTGTGTCCACGGGCGGGAATCTAGAACCTGCACACTTGTCGCCAGAGCCGTGCGAACGCTACACGTGCTCGCTCGCTCTTTCCTCCTCGTGCACACAATTATAGGTGTCGGGACGAGTAGACAGGCCCCTCCTTCGTGCGTGTATCATCCTAGCAGCAAACGCAGAAACACACTCTACACCGCCGCCACGGTCCCACGAACCGAGATTAGAACCGATTTCGAACGGTTTTCGCAATCGTTGACTGCGACACGCCTGTCATGGCTAATCTGCGCCGCCAAGCGCTATTCGTGCAAAATAATCCCAGAGCCCGTGAAGAATTTTGCTCAAAATGTTGTCAGAACATGTAGACATTCTGTTGCTACACTGCGCATTTTTCATATCAACATTAAACGATAGTGCATTTTTATAAGAATTATCGAAGACGACTGTAGCTTGTAAAAGAGTGTAGGATTAACTTTGCACTGTCTAGACTTGTAGATAGTAGAATATCTCTCTACTTGTACTATACAGGGTGAGTCACCTAACGTTTGCACCTAAAATATCTTTGTTGTCTGCAAAGATACGTCAAATGTCTGAAGGACAAAGTTGAATGGTTCAGTGGGACTCACACGATACCAAGAAAATTTTTGTTTTTATATCATTTTTTAGAGATTCTCAAGGTCATCATAATTTTTTTAAGTGGAACCACCCTTTTCTAAGCACGTACAATGATAGACCCTTTCATTACGAATTCAGCGACTATAATTACTCAAGGTCATTCAAGGTCATGGACAGAGTTCCACGTTCCTTCAAAGCCCGTTTACAGGCATGTATCGATCTTAAATCTTATACGTTATCTCTGCCCGCGACCTTGAATGACCTTGAGTAATTATAGTCACTGAATTCTTAATGAAAGCTACTATCATTGTAGGATGAGGCAATAACTATTGCCACCTCAAATATCTTTGTTGTCTGCAAAGATACGTGAAATGTCTGAAGGACAAAGTTGAATGGTTCAGTGGGACTCACACGATACCAAGAAAATTTTTCTTTTCATGTCCTTTTTTTAGAGATTTTCAAGGTCATCTTAATTTTTTTAAGTGGAACCACCATTTTCTAAACACGTACAATGATAGTCCCTTTCGTTACGAATTCAGCGACTATAATTACTCAAGGTCATTGAAGGTCACGTACAGAGTTCAATATTCCTTCAAAGCCCGTTTACAGGCATGTATCGATGTTTCTTATAAGTTATCTCTGCCCGCGACCTTGAATGACCTTGAGTAATTATAGTCACTGAATTCTTAATGAAAGGGACTATCATTGTAGGTGTTGTTGGGATCCATGTGAGAAATGTAGAGACCGATTTGTACACTTACAAATATATTTCGGACGTTTCAGATATACAGGTCTGGATACACCGTATACTTCGCGGAAACAAAATAACAGACTGTCGCGCAGAAGGGTCGTAGAAATAAAAGCTGGCTAGTTCTAGGGATTCGCGTACTTATACCTAGAAAAGCGGAAGGGAGAGGGCAAGGATGTAGCTGAACCCTGGACGGCGTGATTCAGGGTTCGGAGGTGAATCAGAGTTCGTAGGTGATTCTGTCGAAGGTGATCGAAAACATCTTACTCACTAAGACAACGCGATGCGTTGGCAGATATCGCGGGTTGGTCATCCAACAGTGTTTAAAAAAGGGTGGTTCCTTTTACTAAACTCAAGGTGACCTTGATATCTCTAAAAAAAAGACATACAAAAACAAAATTTTTTTGACATCGTGTCAGCCCCATTGTACCATTCAACTTTGTCCTTACCATATTATACGTATCTTTAGAAACAGCAAAGATATTTGAGGTGCAAACGTTAGGTGACTCACCCTGTATATCAAGATTCTCTGACTGAACAATTTTTTAGAAATCATTCAACACGGCCCGTTCCGATATAATTGTACTAAAAAATTTGATTCGCGGCGATGACGATAAAGCACAGCTCTCGGTAAAAATTGCTAACGATACGAAGCTTAAGAAACTGCCATAAACCTTCTAATAGGATAACTCGTGGAAGTAGCATACAATTCCGAAGTAGCTAATGATACCAGTCGGGATGTGGCTACCGTTTGTATCGTAGAGTCGAGTCGGTGTGGCTCGTATAAAACAATAATAAGAATCTTGGCGATTCCGGCGAGTGCTCGGCCGAGAAAGAGAGAGAGAGTAAGAATGCGAAACGGCGTAACGAGAACACGCGTCGTGAATCGGCAAAAAGTCGAGGAGAATCGCGTGAGTAATGCACGGAACGACCAGTTTCGCGCGCTCCGCTGATTGTTATAAATTACTCTAATCCGACGGTTCGCCGATCGTTTAGTTCTTACCTCGTTCGAGGGGCGACGACGGACCTCCTCTCTTCGTCGTCGCAAACCAGTCACGATTTCGTCCGACGCCGCGAGAGATACGAGGAGCCGCACCATCAACAACAACAACAACAACAAAAGCAGCAGCAACAGCGATTTTATGCAATCTCATCAGGCAACGATTTACGATACAACCAGATCGACGGTGGCAATAAGTGCCTGATGAAACGGTGTACAGGCAGAGAAACGATCCTGCGAGAAGATCGCGCAGGATCTATCCGAACCTGATCCATCCAATTCCCGATGAAGATAAACAGACATCGCCGCCTGGAATAAACGAGCTCGCAATCGAAGCACTAATTTAAAACTCGACTACTCTCTACGGCTTTAATTCTGCCACACAAAGTATCGAAACTGCCAACATCCTCTGACGTTGCTGTAGTCCTCTTCTGGTGTTATCCAATACGATTGAGACTCCTTCGCCGCTGGAGTGACTCACACGCGATCCCCCTTGAACAACCTGCTATCATCGCGACCGGTAATCACGGTTGAATCTTGTAAAAAAGTTAATTGCTATCGAGTCTGATAGATGTCCGAGAGAAGAGGCGCGCGCGCGCGGAGCCGCGACCGGCAAAATGACAGTGATCGGTAAACGCGGCGCGATGCCGTGGAATTCAGCTGTTCGACGTGACTGAAATAATTTATTGATTTCCGTTGTGAACACGCGCGTTCGGTGTACGCACGAACCATACGTCGTTCATAAACCGACTGGATATGCTGCTGCATCAGGCTGTGTGTGCGCGCAAGAGTTGCAAGGTTCGTGCAACGCCAGTTAGAGAAACGCCTGGCGGACGTGCCCGTCCATAAATCTCAATGCAGCCGAATTCGTTTGGCCCGCGCCAGACTAACATTTAGGGCAATTAACTCCTTCCTTCCGATCGGACCTCGCCTGCCACTCGGAAACGAAGTGATTTTATACGGTGAACTTTTCTGACTAGAAAATCTATCTGTTCTTTGTGAGTTATTCACGGTTGCGAACCGAGGAAGCGATCGCGAACAAACCACAAGAATCGGATCAAAGTGTAAGCTAGTAAGCCGAGTTATAAGAGTTACAAGCTGTAATTAGTTATAAGAATTATAAGCTGTAATTCGACAATTTGTTCTACTTTGCGTTAAGTAAATGGGGACGATTTGTGGCGGCTACTTCCTATACTCGTCAACAGAGGGACATTACGACAACACCTTTCCCGCTACTACCTGAATCTTCCTCTGTTTGTATATATACCGTCCTAAACTGTCCTTACGACATCCCGCGACTAAGGCACGGGTCCGCTAGATAGCCTTACCGACGAGTCCTCTAGCGGGCCTAGGACGAAACGCTTCCTTCTCCTTTTTCCTCCTCTCACACACTTTTAAGCCGCCATAATTGGTGACCCCGACAAAAGAACAACAACGCTACCTTCTGAGCAGAGGAGACCACAACATCAACAAACCACGGACAACATCAGGAGGACTGGAACATCGGCACGCCACCTAGATGTTTCTCTTTTTTGGCGCGTATACGTTCTTGGATTCGCGAAAAGCTGACATTTCTGGCATCACTGGTCGGACTACGCCTGAAGAGGATGCGTCAACCTGTTAAATCGCGAATCTCGAATGAGTCACGTCGGTAGTCTCGCCCAGAGAGGCTTGGGTGGTTTTCCCGTTCTCTCTCCGTTCTCTCTCTCTCTCTCTCTCTCTTTCCCAGCGGCTTTGGTCGAATGTTAACTCGACCAGCACAGAAATTACAGGCTTCGCGGGCCATTACAACCCCGCGGCCAACCACCGACGTCTCGTCGGACCAACCTGTTCCACTCGCCCTCAACGAGACGAGACTCGTCGTTTCATCTCGCGGTAAAACGAACCGCCTTGCGTCTGTGTTACTCCCTCGTTTAAGCTTTCACGTGATCGTAACCAATTTGCAGTGAGAACTGGCTCGAGAACGCGACGCTAACCGAGAGGCGATCGCGCTGCAACAAGCGGGAACGGTTAAGGTACCGCGGACGCGTTATTGAATCAATCGACGCCTCCTTCATTCGCTTCTTCTTCCATCCCGGGACGAGTTATTAAATTTACATTCGGTAAGAAGAGAACACGATGGACCGGGTAATTACCGAGGTAAATTACCGAGGCCAATTACTAAGAATGTAACAGGTACGCCGAAACCACCCGTGTTACTTGGACATGACTCGTCATCGGACTAACAAGTTGCCTGGTGTCTCGCGCGTGATGATCACGTCACGAGCGCTGCAGGGTTAGTACTAGGAAATGATTTCGGTCTGACTTGCTTGGGCTGGCTCCTTTTCAATTTTTAAATATGGCGAAGTTTGCGAGAAGAGAGGGAGATTGAAAATGCTCCGAGGCTCGAAGATACATTGAAGTACGAATCGCTCGGAGTATCCATTCTTTGTAGTTTTCAGTAGAACGAAGCTAACGGAAGAGCAGGAAGTTAAAGTTGCTTGTGGACACGAGTAATGTGTTATTATACGGTTAGGCCATCTTTAAATAGTAGGAAATATGTAGCCAAGGAGGAAGTCAGGATTCCTCGAGGACTGGACGGGGCGTTCCATTATGACATGTCTAAGTACCGTCCTTCGATCATTAAAGCGGAGTCTTCTAGGTAAGAAGATTGTCTTCTAGACTCGCTCGAGGACACGAAGAGACCTTCCTGTATAATTCAAGCTATCTGCCCTTCAATTCTCAAGCATGATGACGTCGAGGGGAAGCGGATGGAATTGGAAATGGTTGAGGTTTCGTGGAGAACGATACTCTGTCTTTCAAACTATGCAGGTGTATCTTGTTTCCAGCGGAGGAACGGTCGATCGTCGACCTTCGACGGCTCCGAAAAATCTTAGCGTATCGTCTTACGGTTTTCCATCATCGATGATTGAAATATCTCTGGCTGCCGTGCCGCGCCTGTCTTTCTCGCGTTCGGATCAAGACGCGTACCCTGTGTCCAGAAGACTGGAGGGCAGCGCGCACGCGAGATCAGAATCGCGTTAAACCGTCTGACAGAGCACAAGTCATTAGATCAGGTTAAAGCGAGAGCCTGAGCAGGATAGCCCCGCAAAACGTTGATCCGTCCGATGATCACGGAGATTAATCTCGGCTCACCGCAACACGCCAACGTAGCCTAGCCTCTTTCATCTTTCATTCCATCGGTGCGACGACGTTGCCCCTTGTCTCCCGGTGCGTTGCTGACGCGTCTTCGAGAGCGTCAGTCTTTCTCACGCATACTCGTATACGCACACGCACGTTCTCTCTCCGTTCCCCTTACGCTGCTCTGCCTATTACTCTCTGTTTCCACCTCTCCGCTGTCTATTCTCCTTCTTCCTCGTCGTCTTCTTTTGCTGCTGCTTCTTCTTCTTCTTCATCGAAGACCCTCTCTTTCCTTCGTTTTCTTTTCCCTACTGGTTCGCCTCGCCCCCTTCGGGTCGCAGCCTCGTCCCGCGTTGCTGCTCACCGAGTCTTCTTCTTCCGCGTTCTTCTAACCTGCCAACCGTGTGCTTTCGACGAATACGTCCGAGCGGTAATGGACTACCGATCGGCGCACGGCCATCGTCTTTCGCTTCCCTCTTCTATCAGGGAATGGTAATCATGAGCCCTTTTTGCGGGAAGTTGTCCGGCGAGAGCTGCGTCGAACACCTAGATCGTCATGCTTGAGCTTGTGTACACCCATTGTAAAGACAGGATTCGAAAATTCCATGAAACCCTCGTACGCACTGGTAAAGATGAGAAGGTCTGCAGACAATGTCGATTTGGAGCAAAGCGACCTATAGGCGTGGATCGATCTATCTAGGCGTAGTCTGATCTAAATAGGCGTGGTCTGATCTAAATAGGCGTGGTCTGATCTAAATAGGCGTAGTCTGACCTAAATAGGCGTGGTCTTATTCAAATAGGCGTGGTCTGATTAAAGTGAGTGTAGTCTGCCTTAAATAGGGATGTCCTGATATAAATAGGCGTGTCCTGATTTAAGTAGGTGTGGTCTGATTTAAGTAGGTGTGGTCTGATTTAAGTAGGTGTGCTGTAATTTAAATAGATGTAGTCAGAATAGTCCTGCTCTGACCCAAATAGACGTGGTCTCGCACAAATAGGCGTGACCTAATTTGAATAGGCGTGGCCTAGCCTGAATAGGCGTGACCTAATTTGAATAAGCTTGGCCTAGCCTGAATAGGTGTGACCTAATTTGAATAAGTGTGGCCTAGCCTGACTAGGTGTGGCCTAGCCTGAATAGGCGTGACCTAATTTGAATAAGCGTTGCCTAGCCTGAATAGGCGTGACCTAATTTGAATAAGCGTGGCCTAGCATGAATAGGCGGTGGCCTAGTCTGAATAGGCGTGGCCTAGCCTGAATAGGCGTGGCCTAGCCTGAATAGGCGTGTCCTAGCCTGAATAGGCGTGTCCTAGCCTGTATAAGCGTGCCCTAGCCTGAATAGGTGTGACCTAATTTGAATAAGCGTGGCCTAGCCTGATTAGGCGTGGCCTAGCCTGAATAGGCGTGTCCTAGCCTGAATAGGCGTGACCTAATTTGAATAAGCGTGGCCTAGCCTGAATTTGCGTGAACTAATTTGAATAAGCGTGCCCTAGCCTGAATAGGCGTGGCCTAATTTGAATAAGCGTGGCTTTGCCTGAATAGGTGTGACTTCTGTGCCATCGCGGATCAAATGCACTGTTTTTCAATGTAGAAAGTTTCTACAGTTCTGAAATTTCGTCGTTTTACAACCCAGTGCTTTGAAATGCGAGGTAAATATTTTCAAGTAAATTTTTTTTCAATAATTTTCTGTAAGGGTAGAATTCTGTCCTGTGTGCCAGTTTACGGTGCCCGGATCCCGGGAACGTTTACGTCCACTTACTGTTAGTTGCCGGCACGATGGGAGGACGTGTCGCTTCTTCCTATTTATGGTGTGCGACGCTCGCTGTCGTTGACATTTAAACCGGGCGAGTGCGATTCTTTTCTTCCACTCGCGTACCGCGTGAGATTTCCAAGCTCGTTCGGGAACAATCGCCGCGTAAATCGCCGCAACAAGGTCTTCAGGACAATGAGTTCATTCAGGACGACAACACACGTTGCCATTCTGTGTCTCGTGTGCGTTGTCGACGCGGTTTTGTTTGCGCCGATGATCCGCGCAGATACGACTACTAGTGGCAAGAAATTCCGAGGAACTCGCGTGAATGAGCTATTGTAGCCTGCTGCCCGGGAGAGAGATTCGATCGAATCTTCATAGTCGGATAAGCATTTTTTTTTTTATTAACGAAGGATGTAGCCGCAGAAAAAAGGGCGAACGTGCCTTTGAACCTCTGATGAACCCTTCGATAGTTGCGAGGAAACATGTTACGAGTTTCAATTCCATTCGCTCGCTAAGCAGATAGCTCAACAAAAATTCTAAAAGAATTCTGACTGATTATAGACACCAACGTACGTATTACAGAATTTTTACCAAATTTTTAGTCTGAGAATTGTAGCACCCAGAGAATTTTTGATTTTTTCGAGATAATTACAGAAATCTTTTGTACAGAAATCGACTTGTCTATTTATCTTAACTTCTCTGTTAATTCGTGTGCGAAAATTTCGAAGTAATTCTGCCGGATTTTGTCTACCATGGTACATGTTCAAAAATTTATTGTTATTTTTAATGCGTAAATTTTAGGTTCCAGAGCATTTTTTCTTTTCTTTTATTCAACTGTGGAATTTTGTAAGCGTACTTCGAAAATAGGAGTTTTAATTTTGTTCAGCATTTGGTTTCGTAGTTTCGTGTTGTTTGTCGAGGACGCTCGCCACGAAATGCTCGCCGAGTATCATTACTCCTGACCGTCGCGTCGCGTCCCATCGTTTTTATTCTCCGGCTCTCGGACCCCGTGAATCTCCCTTCTTATTTTATCCGTCCGACACGCACGCCGCGCTGTCCCGCACGACCACGCGAAGAGACTGGACGGACGGACGGAGGAATAATTTTGCAACGAGGGAGACGCCCGGCTGGCGTATTAATTTATGTGCATCGCGTGACGGACGTCCCAGGACCGCTTTGCTCATCGTCGAAAACTCGTCTTTCTCCGAAACGTGGACGCTTCGGAACGGATATTTAATTATTCCACTCGCACGTATCCTATACGCAGAACATCCTTCCGGCCCATGACTCACATCGCTCACAAGACTCTCATCTGATCTTAATTAAAATCGTCCACTCATTCTCATCTGATCTTAATTAAAATCGTCCACTCATACTCATTTGAAATGCTCCGTTCAATCGTCCGATTTTCATCAGAATACCTTCGATCGTTCTGCTGATCTTTTCACTACAATTTTTTTGCTCGTTTAATTTATCCATTTCGATTGTCATTTGAACTCTTTCGATTCAACGAAAATATTTGATTTTTATAAAACTTCTTTGGTCCTTCAGGAATTCCTAGAAATAAAAGATATTGATTACATTCGTGTGTTTGCACTGTAATAAATAATGTATTGTACACATATTCTGTATATTTTGTTTAAGATCTTCGTGACAAGTCGGACTGGATATTGTAGGGCAAGGAGTAACAGAAGATCTCCTTACATTGATTGAAAACATTACTTTCCATTAAACTGTAAGATCTTTTGGAAAGAGATCTCGCTACACACATTTGTCCAACGTTTAACAATGTCTGTTGGGGACACGAGCATGCCCATGCAATTAGAAGCATTGATTTTCTTTTAAAATGTGCAAAAAAGATTTTGAAGCTCGATAATCGAACATTACGCCAGACCTACAATATTTAAATTCTATCTGATTTTTTCGAATTTATATATATATATATATATATATATATATATATATATATGTATATATATATATATATACTCGTACATATAGGCATTCGTGAGAAATTATTAAATAGATTTATTTTTTTGTGTACATATTACAAAATAAAAATCGCTGGAGATCTAAGTAAATACAATTTTATTATTTTTATAAAGCAATGTAAAATAATCAATTATATATATATATATATATATATATATATATTTATATATATATATATATATATATATATATATATATATATATATATATATATATATATAAGGAAAGTACATAAGTGCATTTCCTTAACACTAGATTTACGGAGCACTAAAATTGATTATTTTACATTGCTTTATAAAAATAATAAAATTGTATTTACTTAGATCTCCAGCGATTTTTATTTTGTAATATGTACAAAAAAAAACAAATCTATTTAATAATTTCTCACGAATGCCTCTTTACACTCTTAATAATCGTAAATTAAACATTTTTGAATCCGTCATTTTCACGAGCCTCGTAAATCTAGTGTTAATTCAAATCTGTCGCGCACTTATGAACGCGGCCGATGACAATTCGAAGGACTGTGTATTATGCTGCGGGGGTGAGGCGAAAGACGGAAGTATCAACTTGTCGGCCATCTTGGATGGCAAACACTGTGGTGCGCTCTATAGGCAGTGTTGGGATATGGTGCAAGATTCCACGCGCATGCGTGGCGATTTCAGCCTTAGTAAAGTAAGATTCTCGATAAAATGGGGTACCTTGGGCACCCAGCAGAATTTTAAAAAACCGGATGCGTGTGCAGAGATCCTTACATAGCTTTGGTATAGGCAGGGGTCTCCGGGATGTCTGATCCGGTGTGGTACCGATTCTTTCCTCGCGCGATCGAAGGGCCATAATTCTTGCACTTTCGAACGCGCGTTGACAGTTCCCTCTGTGCATAGCAGAAAAACAATGGTTGTTTCCAGGGACTCCACAGTTCCTGAACACTAGAACTACCGGACCAGTCAAAATGACTGGTTTCTAATTTCTTCTTTTACAAATATTAAAATTATAAATATGTTTCCAGGAGTAATTTTTTAGTGAACTTCTCTATTGAAGTACATATTTGAATAAAAATTATACGAAATTTGAATAAATGCAATGTTGTAGTTATTATAAGGCAATATACAGCAGTCGCGTTAAGTGCTCTGTAGTTTTAGTGTTAAAGTAAACTATCTAAACTAACTAGGTAAATCCCGGTCCGGTCCGTCCCGGATGGGTGTGCAGAGACCCTAAAGCTGAATTGATCGTTTGCTGTAGTGAAACGATTTCAGCTCTTCTGGACCAGAATAGCGCATAAAGTCTGACGGATTCGCCATCGATAATCATTGAATAAAACATGAAGCGTGAGGATGTCGTCGTCCGAAATAATAACACGTCGATTACAGGCTGTCGATGGTGTACGCACTATGTAAATATCGTGTCCCAACTTAATTTGAACGTAACGATGTAACGGCGTACCAGCTAGATGCGGCATATTGCTTTTTTCCCGTCTCCTCGAACAGCGAATATTCGTGACAGGAGCTCCTCGACGGTGTTCCGTGCTTTTTCATCGGAACCGGGAATTAACGGCCGGGGCCCTGTTAATGGAATGGAACTCACGTTCCGCGGCATTATGCATGAGGCGTCACCCGACAAGAAGCAAAAAAAAAAAAAAAAATAAAGAAACCAAGGAAAAACGATCCGCGAATAATTAGCGAAGGTTCGGGCCGCGTGTGCACCGGGTAATTAACCGGGAGAACATGTGATTTATCGTTCGTCCAGTGCATTTACGTAACGAACCGACGACCACGCGGACGAGAAACGATGCGTCGTGCCAAGGAGCAACGATTGCTAAACCATCGGTTGAAATCTGCTCGAACTTCCTAGCGAGATGTATCCGCGCGAGAATCACAATGCGGTTTTTGTCCCGACGCTACTCCGCTCGTAAAATTCCCAGTCGTCTCGTTGGCAGAGTCGTCACTTTTACGGTCAATGATATTTTTCTTTGCCGGGTTTTTTTGCACTGAGCCCCTGTCTGCTTTACGAGCTGCCAGATGGTTTCGCTCGCTTCGCCCTCCAGCCGCGAGAGAATACTACGTTCTAGGCTTCGTTACTTTGTTCTCATCTTTTTCTTCTTTCGAATCGCGATGAATAGGTGCAGAGGTGTTGGCTCCACAACATTACAGAAGATAGGGAATCTCTGTTAATTCTTTTTTTTACCCACAATCGTTGTGCGTGTCAGATCTTTGTTAGACTGACTTCTGTATGACTGAAAATGTTTATTTCCTATAAGAATTCGCAGTCGAAATCACAATAAAATCTAATATACTCGAGAGCATGATCCAACAGGTCTGATCCAACTCTAGCATTTCTTGGTCGGAGCATAAGCAGATTCATCTCTGTTCGAGCAGGCAGCTCTCGCTTTTAGGGTCTCTGCACACCCATCCGGGACGGGACCCGGAGAGTTATTTTTACATAGCTTTGGTATAGGCAGGGCTTTCCGGAATGTCTGATTCGGTGTGGTACCGATTCTTCCCTCGCGCGACCGAAGGGCCATAATTCTTGCACTTTCGAGCGCGCGTTGACAGTTCCCTCTGTGCATAGCACAAAAACAATGTTTCCAAGGACTCCACACCTTCTTAAAGTAAACTATCTAAACTAACTAGCTAAATCCCGGTCCGGCCCGTCCCGGATGGGTGTGCAGAGACCCTTAATCAGTCGCGTGTAATTACTGGTGGGGCGCACTGATCTCTATATTATGGATACGGGATTCGGATTCTGGAAATGTCCCGAATTGAACGTAAATTTGGATACCAGCGCCGCTATCGTTCGACCGGTGTACTGTACCCCTCGTACTCCTCTTCATCTCCGTGATCCTCTATACTTCGCCATGTGTTTGCGTCCCTCTAGATGGCGCTGCTTTTAATTGAGTTGATTGGACGTCATCGACACTTTTTATTTCGTAGCGTGTCAATGGCGTCCAATCAACTCGATTGAAAGCAGCGCCATCTAGAGGGACGCAAACACATGACGCAAACAATACCGTATCCACAGTATATACAGGGTGTCCCAAAAATGTCTCGCTTCCTTCAAAGGGGAGGTTCCTGAGGCCATTTAAAGCGACATTTTCCTTTGCAAAAATGGCCGTCTCTGCCAATACGCCTCTAGGTCGTGCTCTGATTGGTCCGTGTTTTTCGTTAATAACTCCATAACAAAGCCGAAACGGCCATTTTTGCAAAGGAAAATGTCGCTTCAAATGGCCTCAGGAACCTCCCCTTTGAAGGAAGCGAGACATTTTTGGGACACCCTGTATATCAGTGTGGGGCGCACTGATCTCTATATCAGTGGTGAAGTGTCACTCCAGAGATTCTGCTTCACCCGGTCTTTGGCGTCAACAGATACGAGCCAGAAGCAGTGATGGTATATGGTCTCGGTTTTTTCGCGCATGCGCGACGATTTTAGCGTCAGTAAAGTACAAAGTTGGGCTAAAATGGGGTACCTCAGTCACCCCGCATAGTTTCGCAAATTTATTTTCGATTTTCAAAAATAAATTGACAAGTAGCTCCATCTCCAATACTAGTTACCATTATGAAATGGAATATATTAACATTAACTTACCAAAATTTCGAAGTACGGTCGTCTCGTCTTGCACTCTTCTGTCCGGTTTCCCGCCAATAACAGTTCTCCCCTACTTTCCCCACAAACATAAGACGTACGGTACGTTCCTGCATTTAGTCGCGCATGCGCGAAAAAACCGAGACCATATACCGTCACTGGCCAGAAGGCTCCACGGTGTGTAACAGTTATCTCCTTATTCTAACATTCCACGACCATTTTCTGTTTCAGATTACTCAGCTACACGCTCCCATTGTTGCTGCCGGTGGTGGCTTCGATCGGCGTCGAGCAATCCGCCTCGAGTTTCGAGACGGTTCACACCAGCAACGCAGCGATCCTGAACCGTCTGGGTCTGGCTCCGCTCCAGATCCCCGATGGTCACCATAAGAAACGATTGGCGGGCCCGGAGCCGCCTGGGTTAGGCTCGCAGACGCGAATCCATCAACCGTACAGTCGTCGTCACGGTCACCGGGACAGCCACGTGTACATCGTCAAGCTTCCAGCGAGTCCTCCGTACTACACGATCACGAAACCCCATAAATCCCTGAAAGACGAGAAAATCACGAAAACAGGTCCCAACTTCCCGATGGGTTTCCAAGGAAATGGTAAACCAGCGAAAATCTATCACTGGAACTTGCCCGTAGTGAAAAAGATCAGCGAGAAGAAGAGGCTGCAGACACAGCTGAAGATGGACCAAGCGAAAAAGAAATTAGAGGATGCAAAGAAGCACCAGGGAGCCAAGACGTCCCACGAAGACGTTCTTAAAGGGGTCTCGAAGACTGTACACGAAGCCGCGCCGGAGAACAAGCGATACACCAGCGCGGATAACAATAGAATCTCCGTCCGTCAGAAGCAAGGTGCGGCGAAGCATGTTAGGAACAACGATAAACGACTCAGCTATCCTGATCTTGAGGACAAGATCGGCGAGCCAGCGAAGAAGAGCAATTTCGGGAACAAAACCTACAGGTTGAACGATTCCGGTGTGCACAGGATCCACCTGACCAACGAGCTTCACGGCTCGAGGAACACCGCCAAGGTCAAGAAACACCGGAAGAAGGCGGCCATGTCATATTACGCGCCGATCACCAGCAAATCCGGGTCCACGAGCATCCACAAGAACTTCCCCGGTAACGGGAAGCCGAAAGCGTTCTACGTGATGGAGAAGAGCCGCAAGCCTGTCTACTATCATCCTCTTTTACCTTAATCGCGAGTCACCGCGAGTACTGTGAACATGTGCGCGACAGAGTCCCACACGTGTGAACGGCCCCCGTGAACTCTCTGTTAGCCTAAGTAGTATCGACACGGCCCGGACCTATGGCCGTCAACGCGATCGGAATCCTTTCGGAGAAACGGAGAGCTATAGATAGACGAAGCAAAAGAGAGAAAGAAAGAGAGAGTGAGTGAGAGAGGGTGTAAAAGAGAGAGAGAGAGAGAAATAGAGAGTTGTGTGACAGGGAGAGAGAAAAACAGAGACTACGATCTCTCGGTTAGTCGTCGTCCTCGCTTCGAGGCTCATCCTGCTGCAAGCCGTTCCACTTCCGTTTTACAATTGTTAGGAGGTTATAGTCTTAGGTCGCCGGATACTCTCTCTCGAAAGGAGAACTTAAATTACGGATAGTTTAAGGGATTTTGCAGAGACTACGCCGGGTTTAGCGATATGGTGTTCCCTCGGTGTGTGCACGATTTTTAGAACTTGCTTTTTCATCGTTGTCAATTGGGTCGGATTAGTGCAATGATATTGAGCTAGGAAGCTCTGGTTGTTAGACTGCGGATCTTTATGCAAAATAAAAATTGTCGAAGCTACTGAAACCAGATAATGATTTCTTTCTTACTTTAACCCTTAGCACTCGAATGGCGACTCTGAGGCGCCGCTAGAAATTGTTACACCATTGTTCAGAATATTGTTTACATGATTAACCCCTTCCACTATAATAACGAGTCAGACTCGTGATAAGAATTTCGAACAACATCTACTAAACATGTAAATTATTAATTTCCTATGAAGCTAAATAAAATTTTATTTTGTTGCTGTCGACATATAGCCATTGGGGAATATACAAGCATATAATGAATTTAAATTTTCTTTTTGTTCTAAGAAATGAAGGATGACAATCAAGTTCTAATCACTGTAACCGTAAAATAAATCATAGTGCCAAGGGGTTAAATTTGTTAATATGTAATAAATTACCAAACATTTAAATATTGTACGAGGTATTATATCAGTTTCGTACGCATATAATGAAAAAAAATTATGTACAATGGAAATATTCTAGGTTAGAAGAGATATTTGATTTTTTAGTTGAAATAGCTCCGAGTGCAAAGGGTTAACAATTTTACTACACGGAGAATAATATATCGATACACTTCAATACCTTTTATCGACGCAGAAATGTAGTAAAAATGTATTTTTCTTTTTAATCATTGTTATAAGTTGAAAACAATCGATATTCAGAAATTTGTCTAATGTCTTCACAGTTTTGTGTTTCGCCAATTCATTTTTGACAGAAATGCACCAAATCCGCAGTCTACTCGTAATTATAGGAGCAGCAACGTCAAACTAGAATGAATTTAGAGTATGTTAGACAAGTCTATGTACATCTTCCTGATTCTTAACCCTTTGCGGAGTTGTTTGAACTCCAAACATTTCTTCCGAACCTGGAATATTTCCGTATGACTTTTTTCATTTGATGAAATTGACACAATATCTCATACAATACTGAAATGTTTTGTAAATTCACTGAACACAAACTTTAATAATGTAAACGATATTTTGAATAATGGCATAGTATTTTTTAATGAAGCGACAGAGTTGCCACTCGACTGCTGATGGTTAATATCTTATATAGGAATTATTTTAGAGAGTTCATATATGAAATTGGACATTTTCCTTCGAAAATTGTCGGAATTCTTTGCAATTGTCAATTTTATAATGATCTGACCACACAAGGTTGGTCGCGGAATATTTAAACCAGGCATGTCCAAAAGTAGCTCACTTGGAGGCAAATTCGAGGGAGACGACTACTTCTCCCGCCCGCGCGTCTCGCTCCTCGTGGCGGCCGTAGTCCTCCGAGCTCCTCAGGCCCGTGCCTACCGTGGGTCCGAGAGTCCCCCCAACGCGGCACACGCGGTACATATTGCAAGCGGTAGGCACGGATTCGAGGAGCTCGGGGGACTATGGCCACCATGGGAAGCGAGACTCGCGGGCGGGAGAAGTAGGCGTGTCCCTCGAATTTACCTCCAAGTGAGCTACTTCTGGACATACCTGATTTAAACCTAAAGTAAAAGAGGAAGAATGCTTGTTTCGAACGAATGTAATTTCTCTATGTTGAGTTTGAAAATATCAAGCATAAATATATGAAATCCAGTGTAATTATAAAGTCAAGTAATGAATAAGCTTCTGATGGGCACGGTATTAAGAAACATTAAACAATAATTATTTCAAGTTTGCGCAGATCTGTAGCAAGCTCGGTACACTCAGGAATTGTCTCGGATCAACGATCTAAAGAATTACTTAAAAATATCCTAAAAGATTGGACTGATCCGATTCTCGTCTGATCCAACTTTAGCATTTCTTGGTCAGAGCATAAGCAAATTCATCTCTGTTCGAGCAGGCGGCTCTCGCTTTTTATGAAGATGAAATTGACATAATATCTCATACAATGCTGAAATGTTTTGTAATTCACTGAACACAAACTTTAATAATGTAAACGATATTTTGAATAATGGCATAGTATTTTTTAATGAAGCGACAGTGTTGCCACTCGACTGCTGATGGTTAATATCTGATATAGGAATTATTTTAGAGAGTTCATATATGAAATTGGACATTTTCCTTCGAAAATTGTTGGAATTCTTTGCAATTGTCTATTTTATAATGATCTTCTGACCACACAAGGTTAGTCGCGGAATATTTAAACCTAAAGTAAAAGAGGAAGAATGCTTGTTTCGAACGAATGTAATTTCTCTATGTTGAGTTTAAAAATATCAAGCATAAATGTATGAAATCCAGTGTAATTATAAAGTCAAGTAATGAATAAGCTTCTGATGGGCACGGTATTAAGAAACATTAAACAATAATTATTTCAAGCTTGCGCCGATCTGTAGCAAGCTCGGTACACTCAGGAATTGTCTCGGATCAACGATCTAAAGAATTACTTAAAAATATCCTAAAAGATTGGACTGATCCGATTCTCGTCGAGATTCTGAACGAAAGGGGAATTGATGAGCATGCACAGAGGGAATACAGTGCTCGGTGTTAGGTTTCGGGGTAGGAGACGATGTTTGACCGTTGTTCCATCGTGAACCAAGTGTCGACTGTCGCCTCCGATCGCTACGTTTAACTTGTACAATATATTTTTATAAGTTTAACAGATACTTTTCTATCGTACGATGTGCCGTTTCAAAATCGCGCGTTGCCAACGGTCTCTTCGAGACGAGCACGGGACGCGAACGGTATGAGAAACGAGATGAGACGAGATACGAGACAAGATGGGTCGAGATGGGCGCTGGCTATGTCATAGTTATGCGCGCGGAAGAGTAATGATCCCGGCCGTCTCCATCGGAGCGATCGTTCACGAGCGAATTCTTAAGAAAGACTGGACAATATAACTTCTCGACAGGATGTACATGCCTTTTCTACACGTATAGCCGCCGCGCAAGGATTTTTACTGGTTCTTTTTTCTACCCGCTAAATTTTGCATACCGCGAGAGCAGCATTTTTTATATTCTTATATTATATATATATGTATACACACGTTATAGGAGGAAAGCTCAATTGTATCGAACCATGGCATTCAGTGTAGCGAATAAAAGTATTTATAGTACTTTGTACAACGAGCATCCGTTTGCGTGTTCCCCGTGTTTGCCGGTCACAGTTCGGCAAAGTGAGATCCAATTAGTCCCGCGTTACAATTAACAAATTGTGTTCACCGTGTAGCTGGAGCAATTACATGTTGGTACGATCTTCAAGCGATCGGTAATTATTTTTTGTAAAAAGGAATGGAGGATCGCTAGACCAGCTTAACTTAATTAATCGTCTTGATACCATTGCACTTTTGATTATCGAATAATCATACTGGTAAGTCGATATAACGGTATTATTATTAATCGAGAGGATAGATGAATTTTTTAGTTACTGCTACATTTGCGACGCTGGATATTGCTTTTGGATTTTTGATTGTACGATTATGGATGCCGGAGTGTTTAAGAAGACCTGTTTCGGTGAACAGGAATTGAGAACCGCTTGTAACCCGTTAGGAAGGTTTTTCGATGATATCGAGCGGCGAGCCCTGGGCCTCGGGGCCCACATTTTTCGGTAATTGACCGTACGTAACTTGAAAATGACAAGTAAGAACATCTTCCTCGCTGAGATACACGTCTCCATTAACCTGTCGTGCTCCAGGCATTTATTATTCCCAAAATGGCTGTTTAATCTTCTAGCTTCTGCAAACAATTGCTGTACGAAGAATATAGGAACTGAACTTGTCTTATTCTGCTGATTAAACAATTTTTCGAGATCGGATAGAAGTATTTGAACACGTACATGTGTCTAAATTCAACGCTATTTCATTTTTTAACCCCTTGCACTCGGAGTTATTTTAATTAAAAAAACCAAACATTTCTTTCGACCTAAAATATTTCTATTGCTCATGATTGTTTTCATGTTCCGCATATGAAACTGCATATAATACCTAATACAATACATGGATGTTTACTAATTTATTAAATAAGAACAAATTTTATAATATAAACAATATTTTGAATATTGGTATAGCAATTTTTAGTGGCGCCTCAGAGTCGCCATTCGAATGCTAATGGTTCATTAATATTCCGTAAACTGTTATGCATTTATAGCATCTGCATATTTCCACAGTACAAGAAACAGTTTAAAATCTGTAGTATAACAATATTTCTCAGTCAGCGAAATAGATGTTTCTGTCATTTTGGTGATCATGAAGTGATACACGATATCAAGAATTTATACAAAAATTATACAAAAATTATCCAAAAATTATACAAGAATGTAGGTAGCTTCTATATCTTATAACAATGCAGATTTTATGCAAAATTTGTTACATCAGCTGCAAGAAATTGGAACCTAGCCCAAATTGTTTCTCCTCTTCAATAATTTCAATAAGCCGAAAATAATACATTAATACTCTAAAATTCTTTTAACCTTTTGCACTCGGAGCTATTTCAACTAAAAAACCAAACATTTCTTCTAACCTAGAATAATTCCATTGTACATAGTCATTTTCATTATATGCGTAAAAAACTGATATAGTACCTCATACGATATTTAAATGTTTAGTAATTTATTACATATAAACAAATTTAATCATGCAAATAATATTCTGCATAATCGTGTAGCAATTTGTAATGGCGCCTCAGAGTCGCCATACGAGTGCTAAGGGTTAATCATTGAAATATTTTAAATTGCGCCTATCCATTACCGCCGTAAATGCATCAAATCCGCAGTCTGCCTTAGAATGAATACAGAAAATTTGGACGCCATCCGATTGGACGCCGGGCCGATTGAACGCATCCCGATTGAACGCCGGGCCGATTGGACTCGTCCCGATTGAACGCGTCCCGATTGGACGCCGGGCCGATTGAACGCATTCCGATTGGACGCCGGGCCGATTGGACTCGTCCCGATTGGACGTGTTCCTTTTGGACGCCGGGCCGATTGGACTCGTCGTTTGGACGCCATGCCGTTTGGATTTGTGACATTTGGACGCCGTGCCGTTTGAATTCGTGACATTTGTGTGCCGTAAATTTTCTAATCACTGCTTTTCGAATTCTACATATGGTGATATTTTATTGTGAAATATATGGTTAGTTAGGTTAGGTCTGGGTTATGTCCAATCGGCACGGAGTCCAAAAGGAACGCGTCCAATCAGGACGCGTCCAATCGGATGGCGTCCCGTGTAGTCACCGTGTAAATTTCACAGCAGATAATGTTTTCCAAGAGTCGAATAAGCAAATACTTCTTGCACCGGCGGAGCGAAAGGGAAGCACGCGGATTGATCAGCGTATAACAGTTTCCAAACAGATTGTAAAGTAGATTTTCCCGGTGGAAAATTCGTCTGCGGTCTTTCCCCCCTTGTCCAATTTAATCTGAGCGGATCAAATTCTTATTCACAACGACGGGGAAGCAATCCTGGAAACGGTTTTTCCCTCCTCTCTTCAGAAGCTGCTGCTGCTGCCAGTATTATCGTTGAGATCTCGCCAGTTGGAATCTATTTCGAGTAAGTAGCATGGATCGCAAAGTGTTCCCGTAACCAGACAGGATATAATCCTGGGCGGACTACTCGCGTCCCGAGTCAATATTTGTGTTACGTGAGTGGGGGAGAGAAACATATGAAACACGTTTTCCTGTCGACGCAGCCCCGAGAATCGAGAAAACCGTCGGAGCTACTTGGGGGAAAATAAAAGGTAAGGCTTTCGCGGATAAGCTCTCTGGTCGAAGCATGTATTTGTCTTCACATATGTACAACGTAGAAAAATCTCGAGGGTCTTACGATGTTACTCCGGTAACAGAGAACTGTATAAATATGACTCGGATCTGCAAATAAATACGTCATTAACTCTGCTGTCCTCCAAAAAATTCATTCATGACGTTTAAGGTCGGGTTATACATGTCCGATGTTCGGATCAGACCGAATATTGTTACCCAGGTTTAAATGAGAGTGTTCGCGCAATCGGAAATCGGCGTCCGACTTCTCAACGATTCTTTTTCTTCGAGTCTGGGAGGCCATATTATCTCCTGCGGGTGACGGCTCCTTGGTGTGCGTGGCACAAAAAAAAAGGTTTCTATAGGCTCCACAACTCCTTTAGGTAAACTATCGGTAGCTCTCCTTTAAAACATCTCGAACGCATCACAAGTTACCTCAATGTTCGGACAGAAATGTATAAACACCCCAAAAACGCGTCCGATATCGGACGGATGTGTATAACCCGACCTTTAGTCGTTATTCTTCTTACAAATGATAAAAGATACCTTCCTATAGTTATGCTGTTGCCATATAGTCAGATTTTCACAGAGAATACCTCTACAATTTTATATATATTCAGTTTTAACGAACAGAGTATATTATCACCACATTGCGGATCTTTATGGAAAATAAAATTGTTCTCAGTCAATTGTAGGAAGCAGAAATTAAATAAGAATGTATTTTGTATTATTGTAATGTAACAATAATTGTACGAACGAATAGAATCCGCAGTATAATAATTATCACATTATCCTTTGTGATTTAAAATCATTTAAACAGATGTATCTTAACCCCTTCGCCTACAATGGCGTGTGAGAGACGTGATGAAGATTCTGAACAGAGTTAAATAAATATGTATGTTATTAATTTCTTTTAAATCGAAATAAAATTCTATTTTGTCGTTGTTAATGTATAGCCATGGGAGAACATATACAATCACTCCCATTAATATTCGTACACTCTAAAAAGACGATAACTTGTTTAATATTGGACCATACGACTTGGACTTTTTTGAGATGATAGAATAATTAGTTTACTACATGACCTGAAAAAGAAATTATAAAACAATTGCAATTGGTCGGTATTGCAGAGAAAATACTAAAAGTTGTGTTTTACAATTTTTTTTATGTGGCTTATGTTGAAAATTTCAAACATCCATTTTGTCGATCTGTATCAATTGTATACATTTTCAAATTTTCATCCAATTTGGATTACGTGGAAAACGGCGACATGCATCGAATGACGTAAGAATCCTTCGATTTATTACAGTTTAACGCCGAAAATTGTGAAAAACTGTAATTTTTACAATCTTCAAACAGTTGTACCTCATTGCAACGTTTGCCGATTTTGGTGAAATATTCAGAGTGTATACAGTTGACACAGATCTACAAAACGTATTTATTGAATTTTCAATATGGACACATATAAAACAGTTATAAATAACAACTTTTAGTATTTTCTTTGTAATTCCGACCAATTACAATTTTTTCAAAATTTCTTTTCTTCAACGTGTAGTAAACTAATTGTTCTAACTTCTCAAAAAAAAAAAAAATCCAAGTCACATGATCAAATATTAAAAACGTGATCGTCTTTTAGAGTGTACGAATATTAATGGGAGTGACTGTAGACATACGATAGATATACATTTTCTCCTTCTTCTAGGAAATTATAAACTACCAATAAATTCTAATCACTGAAACCGTAAAATAAATGGTATGGCAAGCGGTTAAAATTACTTGGACGATTGTCCGTAGTTCAACAATGTCTGGAACTCTCACATTTTTCAGCAAATTTTCTATGATAGAAAACTTTGTGGAACAATTGGGGAGAACAGCAGAGTCAGTCACTAATGCTAGATTGATGAATCTGTAATTCATCAATATAATTCATTTCGATCGAAAGAAATTACATTTATACTAATGCTAGGGTCTCGTTCTTGTTAGAACAATGAAAAACAACGTGTTAGGCTAGACGCTTGAGCAAACAGTCATCGTATCGAGTCGATACGTGCTCGTGTTTTATCTTCGAGACGAGAGACCCGCGCGAAAACCACGGGCCACGTTAATTAATTGACGTATAAGTAGGCGTGTAAGTATCTATACTTTATAAATAACAGCTATACACTGAGAGAAATAATTACAGGTCTCGGCGGCCTCGCTCGGGAACGGAGCTTAATGACACGCTCTAATTAAAAGCGGTCGATTAATATTGGACCGTAGAAACGACATATACGAGCCGGTAAAACAGTCCGGCCGACTTCGGGGGACGATAAATTTTACGCTCGCGCCGGTACGGTTTGCGCTTTAGCATTCCGACGTGAATTCTGCTCGTTCGCGTGCTCCGTTTGCTATCATAAATCCCATTTGCATAAAACGGATAATCGTTTTTCCATTTATAAACGAACCGGGACGCTCGGACGTGTAAATTCGCTTTCGTGGCAGGCGAGTGTAATCAGAACGCTATCACGTCGAATTATGCGAATTCTGAAAACCATTCCTCGGTGGTGAGAAATCTGTACAAATATGAAAACACGCTTCAAACAGATGGTATACGAGTATCACGGACACTCGGCGTTAGTATCTCGTGCTAATGTATGGGTTAATAGACGTTTAATTATGCTTTCGCGAAACGATTAGACGGATAAATACGCGAGCTAATACGCTAACCGTTTACAAACGACTCTTCAACTATCCGCGGATGATAAATGGCATTTCTAATCGCACTCGTAAACGGATTACTTGAAGCGCCGTTCGTGACGCGCTACACGCGTGCCGAGTGCGCAGTGCGCACATCTTCTCACGGAGCATAGCAATTCTGTATGGCAGACCGGTTCGGATCCTGGAAGGAAAAAAAAGGTCCGAAACGCGAGCGGCCCGTTTAAGGTAGGATTAATTATGCTAACGATAGCTCCCGTCGAATTTTTCTCTGTCGGCTCTTCGACGGTCCTCTCACCGGTCATCTGTAATAACCTATCTTACACGATAATCGTCCCATGGTACAGCGAGTCAAAAAAACATTGGCACTTTGTGTACAAGAACTGCATATTAACGTGCTCCTTTATATTTTGATGTATAGTGGAAAATATGCTGGTTTCGAGGCGAAACCATGCCTATTTAAAACAGGCCACGCCCACTTGATACTCTCGACATGCGGTAAGTTGTCTAAGATTGTTGTCGAACTTGCAAATTCGTGGGAAAAATGTATTTTGTTCTTCAAAGCAGTCTGGAGCATTTTTTTGGCTCCGATAGAAGCGAGAGCAGAAAAACCACGCCTTCTTAAATCAGGCCACGCCTACCCTAAGCCCACGATGTAATATATAATATTGTTCTCTAACTTGCAAACTGAAAACAAAAAATTACTGTGTGCTTTGAAGCCGTCTGGAACATTGCTCTGGCTCTGGCAGAAGCAAGAGCAGAAAAACCACGCCTACTTGATACTCTCGACATGTGGTAAGTTGTCTAAGATTGTTGTCGAACTTGCAAATTCGTGGGAAAAATGTATTTTGTTCTTCAAAGCAGTCTAGAGCATTTCTTTGGCTCCGATAGAAGCTAGAGCAACAAAACCACGCCTTCTTAAATCAGGCCACGCCTACCCTAAGCCCACGATGTAATATATAATATTGTTCTCTAACTTGCAAACTGAAAACAAAAAATTACTGTGTGCTTTGAAGCCGTCTGGAGCATTGCTCTGGCTCTGGCAGAAGCAAGGGCAGAAAAACCACGCCTGCTTAAATCAGGCCACGCCTACTTGATTCTCTCGACATGTGGTAAGTAGTCTAATATTGTTGTCGAACTTGCAAATTCGTGGGAAAAATGTATTTTGTTCTTCAAAGCAGTCTGGAGCATTTCTTTGGCTCCGATAGAAGCGAGAGCAACAAAACCACGCCTTCTTCAATCAGGCCACGCCTACCCTAAGCCCACGATGTAATATATAATATTGTTCTCTAACTTGCAAACTGAAAACAAAAAATTACTGTGTGCTTTGAAGCCCTCTGGAGCATTGCTCTGGCTCTGGAAGAAGCAAGAGCAGAAAAACCACGCCTGCGTAAATCAGGCCACGCCTACCCTAAGCTCACGATGTAATATAAATAGTCTAATATTGTTCTCTAACTTGCACGCTGAAAACAAAAAATTACTGTGTGCTTTGAAGCCGTGTGGAGCATTGCTCTGCCTCTGGCAGAAGCAAGAGCAGAAAAACCACGCCTACTTGATACTCTCGACATGTGGTAAGTAGTCTAATATTGTTGTCGAACTAGCAAATTCGTGGGGAAAATGTATTTTGTTCTTCAAAACATTGCTCTGGCTCTGGCAGAAGCAAGAGCAGAAAAACCACGCTTTCTTAAATCAGGCCACGCATACTCTAAGCCCACGATGTAATATAAATAGTCTAATATTGTTCTCTAAATTGCACACTGAAAACAAAAAATTACTGTGTGCTTTGAAGCCGTCTGGAGCATTGCTCTGGCTCTGGCAGAAGCAAGAGCAAGGAAACCACGCCTACTCTGTACCTACAAAGCGTGATAAGTAGTTGTCTGTCGTTGTCTAACTTGCAGACTCGACAGAAAAAAACTGCTGTGGTTTTGACAGGTAAATTTTTAAAGGATATAGAGTCTGGAAAAATGATATAGAATGATTGTCTTTTCGAGCATTATTCAAGCCACGCCCACTTCGTTCAAGCCACGCCCAGTCGAACGCCCATTTTCAATACAATACATCATCATCGTCTTCAAACCAGCATACAATTTCCACCCACAGCAAAATCGTAAAAAGTCTCTCGCACGCTTACATACAATTTTCGCACACAAAGTCACACCAGTTTGTCGACCTGCTGCAGCTGGTCACATAATTATCGAAGCCCACGTCCGGAGCACACCGCACCCACCAATGAACGCAACCCCTAATCGTCCACGTTCCACGAGTTCCCTCGCGTTCCCCCGTCGAGTTTATCGACATCGATTCGCACATTCAACCACTATCGCGTCCCATCGATCCTCCGCGCTGGCGCGCGATTCGAAGCGAGCCTTCGGTCTCCGCCCATCGACTCGAGTCTCTCGAAGCAACCAGTGATTTCGAATCGACAATTCCTAGGATCTGCATCCTCTCTCCGTGCCACGTTTCGGTAGCCACGATCGCCACTCGATCGCCTCAATAGTACGAATTATCCTGCTGGTAGTCCGGGTACTGAAGCTGCTGGCGAGCGGAGGTGGTGCCGTCGGGTTTCAGCAGGAAGAAGCTGGTCGGCTTGCCGTTGAACGTGTACGGTCCTTTGTCCAGATTGTTGACCAGGTCGTCGGGTCTTTTCACAGGCTTCAGGTTCGTCTGCCACTGATAGATGGACGTCGGTTTCCCGTTGCTCACGAACTCCGTCGACAGGCTGTCCAGATTGGTGATTGGAGTGTCGGTCGGTTTCTTCTGTTTCTTCTGCCATTGGTAGACCGACGTGGGCTTGCCGTTGCTCACGAAATCGATGGGCAGCTTGATAAACGGGTTCCCTGGCTTTTGGTAGACTGGTTTGGGCCTGCTCGGCTTGTGATAACCAATCTGTGGTCGCAGATTCGATGTAGAATACTTCGGAGGCTGCGAGATGTAGCCTAAACCTGGGACGAACATGTACGGCGTGGGAGGCAGACGAATGTAAAATATATTACTCTCCTGCAGTCTCTTAGATTCCGTGTCCAATGTGTCCTCGGTGTTGTAATTATTTCGAGCATAGTCGTCGTAAGATACGCTAGGGAATGGAAGTTGCGGAACCACAGGGTAGTTGACGAAGATAGCTTTGTGTCTTCGATTCTTCGATACCTTGTCTTTATTGTCCCCGGGACGCCGTTCAGCCTGACTCGAGTCAGGCTTGCTCTCCGGTTTATTCTGGATAGGAGACTGTAACGAGCTACTCGAATCTTTCGTTCCACTGTCGGGCTTCTCTGATTGCTTTTTTGCCGGACGATTCGTCGCGTCTCTGATGGTGACAATCTCGGCTTCCACGGGGACCTCGTCCTTGCTCCTGGACAAGGAGTTTCGTCCTCCCACAGGGGGCACAGGTGCTGCTAGGCTGGTCGCTGCGAGGGACACCAGTAGAACCAGCGACGTCCTCATGGTGACTGCAAAAAAAAAAACGAACCAGTCATCTCTCTGGGAATTTCTTTGGGCTCTTACGCTGTTACCCGTTGCTTTGACCCCTGGGTAACCACCGAGTACTCATTTCTAGGCATCAACTATCAAAAGTATAGTCGGACTTGTCACATTCGTTAGAAATACTTTAAAAGTTACTGAATATCAGGTGAGAAATTGAGAACGTTTGGAATATTGTAACTTGGACTGGAAAAATTGAATATGATCTAATTGGGATCGTATTAACCCCTTGCTTTACAATAGCGTGTGAGAGACGCGATGAAGATTCTGAACAGAGTCTAATAAATTTGTATGTTATTAATTTCCATTAAACCGAAGTAAAATTCTATTCAGTTGTTGTTAATGTACAACCGTTGGAGAACATATAGACATACAATAGATAAACATTTTCTCATTCGCCCTGGAAGTTTTGAACTACAAAGAAGTCATAATCATTGAAATCGTAAAATAAATCGTAAGGCAAGGGGTTAAAGAGCAAAGCTTCTACTTCAGGGATGGGCAATTTTGCCTCAATTGAGGCAATACCGTCCACACCGTAGCGCCCCCTGTCCCCTTCCAGCAAGCGCGGTACAATGGCGCAACGAAGACACGAGACATCAGCGTACGCGACGAACGTGCGCGCTGCATGAAAGAGAGGGTGGTGGGAGAAACAGGCGTTTGAGGGGCTCCACCCGTGCCCGACACTGTTCTACTTTATTCACTTCGAACTTCGTTAATCTATAAAATATTGGAGGCATGTTACAATCGTAAAGTTAAGATACTATTAAACTTTGTCTGAAAATGTGTCTGTCTTCAAGCTGCTATAACTTTTTGAAGAAAAATCGTAGAATAATCTACCTAAGCTCATTTGAAAGGTCAAACTGTGAACTTTCACCTCCATGAACTATTTTTTATCTAAGACTCCTCTCCGCTGAGAAACAAACCGAAATTGAAGAATCTGTGTATCGGTATCTATTATGAAGGTTTTACAAATCCTATCGTGTGTACGGAGCTTAAAAAGTTTTTTTTCGCGGCAGAAATCACATTAGACTTCAAGATTGAAGTCTTCCGTGTACATCGAGCGTATGAAGATCCCCGTACGATTTTTTGTGGCGATTTGATTGCAGTTCGAATAGAGATGTGACGAATGAAATTACAGAGCTTGATGTTCCACCGATGCGAATACAAATTCATCGCGGATTAAAACGATTTCCGATGCGGTCTCGTCGAGAACCGATGATATACGCGCAGGGTGCATGCAAGATTCTCGAAGGAACCTTATAATTTACTTCCACGGTCGGGTTAATCGGCGAAGATGTACGAATTATTGGTATCGCTGGATTACGCGACTGTTCGCCCGAGCTGCGATACGAGGCTCTTGTAAGCCGGCTTAGAGAGGAGTATTTACGACGCTTATGAACCCTTCGCAGCCGCGCCATTCGGATTAAGTTATTAACAGCTTCAAGAGCGGGACAAATGATGCACGGATAGTGGAATATCATTGGATGCTGGATATTTTCGATCTTTCTTCTGCTACAGTCTAGTGGCGTATAATCTTTCTGACGGTACATTATTTTCTAATTATGCCTGCTTTATTACTGAAACGTGCTTTGGAGCTGCGCTAACTTCACTGTCTAAAACGCCCATCAAACTTTCCAGCACGAAAATTTGTATTAACCCTTAGCACTAAAATGGCGACTCAGAGGCTCCACTACAAATAATTATACCATTATTCAAAATATTGTTTATATTATTAAATTTGTTTATATTTCATAAATTACTAAACATTTAAATATTGTATGAGGTACTATATCAGTTTAATACGCATAAAATAAAAAAATATGTACAATGGAAATATTCTTGGTTAGAAGAAATGTATGAGTTTTGATTTTTAAAATAATATATTTATTATTTGAATTATCATTTCGATAGTTCACTGTTAAAATAATTGTTTAAATAAATAAATTTTTATAATTTGTTTCTATATTCATTATTTGAATTGTTATTTCAATTATTTATTGTTAAAATAATGGTTTAAATGAATAAATTTTCATGTTTTGTTTCTATATACATTATGTGAATTATTTCAATAATCCGTTGTTAAAATAATTATTTAAAGAATGTACAAATATTTACATAATGAATGTAGAAACACATTTCTATAGATTATAAAAATTTCTGTAGATTATAAATTTTTATACTATATAGAAATGTGTTCCTATATTAATTATGTAAATACGTGTACATTGTCTGAACAATTATTTGAACAATAAATTATTGAAATAATTCAAATAATGAATATAGATACAAATTGTAAAAATTATTTATTTAAACAATTATTTTAACTATGTGCTATCGAAAGGATAATTCAAATTACAAATATATTATCTTAACAATAAATTATTGAAATAATTCAGATAGTGAATATAGAAACAAATTATGAAAATTTATTTCTTTTATCCGTTAACTGGAAACGAATCGAAGGTTCGAAGTTTCGAAGTGTCGAAGGTTCGAATGTTCGAAGTTTCGATGCTTCCAACCTTCGACACTTCGATTTTCATCACTTTCGAAGTTTCTGAAATCGAAGCTTCAAAATCTTCGATTTTCATCACCCTCGAAGTTTCTGAAATCGAATCTTCGAAATCTTCGAAGTTTCTGAAATCGAAGCTTCGAAGCTTCCAACCTTCGACACTTCGATTTTCATCACTTTCGAAGTTTCTGAAATCGAAGCTTCAAAATCTTCGATTTTCATCACTTTCGAATTTTCTGAAATCGAAGCTTCAAAATCTTCGATTTTCATCAAATTCGAATTTTCTGAAATCGAAGCTTCAAAATCTTCGATTTTCATCAAATTCGAAGTTTCTGAAATCGAAGCTTCGAAGCTTCGAAGCTTCCAACCTTCGACACTTCGATTTTCATCACTTTCAAAGTTTCTGAAATCGAAGCTTCAAAATCTTCAATTTTCATCACCTTCGAAGTTTCTGAAATCGAAGCTTCGAAATCTTCGATTTTCATCATCTTCGAAGTTTCTGAAATCGAAGCTTCGAAGCTTCCAACCTTCGAAATCTTCGATTTTCATCGAAGGAAAGTAACAGCCCTAATACATACTAGTCAATTTGAATGCTCGGTAGGTTTAGTGTTAAGTATGTCAATATATTATCCTTGAATGATTAAACTTATCCAATAAAGAAGAACATTGTATTCGTGTCTCTCGCAACTGATGTGTACCATTTGTATTTCGCATAAACATCCTCAGTCTGCTAACAAGATACATATTCCCTATACTCCATTGGAAATCTTTATCCCAAGCCTGACTCGATATAACAGGCACAGGGGCCGAGTTGTTTAAAAATCGTCAATCAATTCAATCGATCATATTATACGGATAACAAGCAGCCAGCGCATCACCGTGAGGTGTTAATCAAATAAACTGGCTGGGTGAGCAGGTGGGTCGTAGACAGGAGCGTATCACCGCGCAACGATCCAAAACAAATTGTCGTCGATCGAGGCCGGACGTTCTTAAGGATAACTCGTTTTCTCGGTACTACTCTCTCTCTATCTCGCTTCCCTTTCTCTTCCTCTCTAACCCCTCCGTCTTCTATTCTCCGTCGAGCCGACATCGAATAAATCACGTTGCCGCTGGCGGCATAAGCGAAAACGAAGAAAAAGAAGATTGTCGCGCGTGGTGCCGCTCGGAGGCGGCGGAGCTCAGATGGGAGTTTGAAAGTAGGCGGCAAAAGGAGAAGCATAGAGAAAGAGGATAGACGGATAGAACGCAGAAAGGGGACAAACTCGGTAGATCCGGGCGGCATTTAGACGACGACGACGACGACGACGACGACGACGGGTGAGAAGAGGAGACGCGTGCATTCCGCGCGTCGAGTTTTCTTCTGGTGTTCGTGGCGCGAACCCCCGGGGAAACAAGAGCACGAGGAATGGTAATTGAAAGCGGGTTATAAAATCGTCGAGTCACGCATTCCTTGCCGCAAACTTCTCCAGTCGGGGGAAGACCTTGCAGAAGGTCGGCAGCGGGAGGAAAAAGAAACCTTCCTCGGGAAACGGAGAGCGAGAGACAAAGAGAAGTAAAACAGAATGAAAGAGCAAAGAAAGAGTAGTGCAGCGAGATTTCGTAACAGACGTCGCCGCCGCCGCCTCGGTTTTATCAAGGTGTCGTTAATGGTACCAGTCGATCGTTAATTGGACCGCCTCCTCCGAGGGTGGCCGCGAGTCCTCTCCTCTTCTCTCGCATCTCCACGCACTATGTAAATTGCATGAACGAATGGGGCGTGTGTAACTGGCGCCTCGGATCACGGCAAAAACTCCACCCGACACCCACTGATCGGTAACGAACCCTGTAATCAACCTGTATTATCTGACGGGCCCCTGTCTATACGTCGTCACGATGACACCAGACACTGTCGACCGTTCTTACCTTTTTCTACCTCGGAGTAATTAAAAGCACGGCTCGATTAACAGACCTCTACACATGAAAACACGATACTCGTTTAAAGGGACCGCCTTTGCTGTTCAGGGTCTCGCGGGTGTAATTGGAGAGGATAATAAGAGGGGGATAATCGTAGCCCATCATCATTACGATTAAATAATGAAGGATTGTTACAACCCGTTATTAACGTCGCGAAGCTCGTTTTGCACGTTCGCTCGTCTCGCCGCTGTCAGTAAGGTAAACCGACTGCCTTTTCGCCCGACGGTGAGCAGAATCGTTACAGGGACCTGTGTTATCAGCCACTGGTCTTATTGCCATACCGTGATGCCGCGCCGCGCCGATCGGAGTGACAGGCGGCTGCCTTCCAGCACGCGACGAGCTGATACACTGTGCACACAATTTGCGATAAACCTCGGCCGCGATGGTAATTGGCGAGCTTACTTTCGACGCGTTTTTGCTCGTCTATTTGCTTCAAACTCGGAGGAGGTCTTTGTAACACTGGGACCATGGTGCTCTGAGAACACATACAGTGGCTCACAAAAGGGTTAGTACGCCATTTAAATCAAAATAACTTTCTTAGAATTTAACCAAACCATTTGACTTTTTTTCAGCAATTAGAAACATTGATTTTCTTTTAAAATGTGCAAAAAAGATTTTGAAGCTCGATAATCAAACATTACGCCAGACCTACAATATTTAAATTCTATCTGATTTTGTCGAATTTATATATATATGTAAGGAAAGTACATAAGTGCATTTCCTTAATTCGAATCTGCCGCGCACTTATAAACGCGGCCGATGACAATTCGAAGGACTGTGTATTATGCTGCGGGGGTGAGGCGAAAGACGGAAGAGGTATCAACTTGTCGGCCATCTTGGATGGCAAACACTGTGGTACGCTTTATAGGCAGTGTTGGGATATGGTGCAAGATTCCACGCGCATGCGCGGCGATTTCAGCCTCAGTAAAGTAAGATTCTCGATAAAATGGGGTACCTCGAGCACCCAGCAGAATTTTAAAAAATTGGTATGATTTGATTCTGAAAAATGAGTGTATAACATGTGTATTCGTATATATTTTGTAACTCGTAGGACACGTCCTGAAGTCTTTTTGTCCGGAATAGATTGTTTCGAGATATTCCCACCAATATAACAGTATCAGGGCTGCACTACCGCTGTCATCATGATATAGATACATTACTGTTTTGGCCGCGCATGCGCGTGAAATCTTGCACTATATTCCAACGCTATCTATAGGCAACTTTAAATACTAGTTGCGCGAATTTGTAATGCAATCATGCGGGAAATAGATACACATAATTTATTTATAAATTTATATTGGAGTCGAATGTGCAATATTTTATATATATACAGATATATATATACAAATACACTTGTTACGCATTCATTTTTCACAATCAAATCATATCAATGTTCCCGCAACGTTACATAGATGGCAACACTAGTTTTGCCATCCAACATGGCCGCAGTCTACCATCCCTCCCCGCTCACAGCAGGACCCGTCTCACCTATAAACCCACTTCATGCTCAGTCCTTTAAGGCTCCATCCGTGCCCACCACTGATCTAGTAAATGAAGAACGTAAAAGATCCGAAGATTCATTTTCTACCGTGCTTCAACCAAGAAACACTCTTCTATGCGATGCAAATGGGTTAACGTTTAATCAGATTCCTAAACAGGTAGAGAGAGAGAGAATTTCATTCGATCCAGTATGTATATCTTTCAATTACTCAGAGCACGATCATTTCAGGGAAACGATACCGCGTCCGATGGCAGCGTGGCTTTGTTTGCAACATGTGTTCATACTTGCTCGAGCGATGAATGAATCAGAGTATGAAAAGCCGCGTGGAACGTCTTGATACAGGCGTACCGCGAATATTTGCGTTGTACGGTACAGAATGGGAGAGCACGGCACCGTAAAATTGGCTAATTAGAGATACAAGAGCGATCATAACCGCGGAATGATCAGCCGCTACACCTCCGATCGAGCCGACGCGGCATGGCGGCCGACAAATCAGCAATAAGGTATAGCAAGAGAAAACACGGCATTTTTTCCTTTTTCGAACTGGGGAAAAACGTAATAAAAGAGTCGGCTGGTCGAATTACATGGTTGTGTCGATTATTAAAAATTACCAGGCTCAATTATCTACCGTTACGAGGCGTCGATATCTAATTAACGAGCTCGGGAGCCGCGCGAATGTCCGTATTAGGCGTAAAATCAAACCGAAATGGCGTATAATCGTTTCTCGAGCCGAGAGAACGAGGAGGAGTCGCTCTCGGAATAGAATTTTATGAATTCCTTCGAAAGACCGTTAAAAGCAGAAATATTCGTTGCGTTTCGTGCTCGCTGCGAATGCGAAACTTTGCCGTTCTGCAACGGTTTCCGCGTTCATTTCATACAGTTCATTTATTTCAGTCTGTCGTCCATTTCATTTGGTAATGAAGTACGTGCCATGCATGCAGTATGCGCCACAGTGTTTTCACCGGGAAGCAGAAAAAACGGACAAATGTCCCGGTTTCCGCTCCGACGAGCCTTGATCGTGATTAATATGCAATTAGCCGGGTCCAGACTCTCTACGAAAATTGCAGGGGGAAAGCAGAGAAATGGCCGAACAACAGTTGTAGAAAGTGTAGACTTGCGGACTGGATCTGCGCGCGAAATTCAATTTTCTGGCCGTTATTTGGAAAAGTGATATCACTCTAGTGGTTCAATGACGAGCTACAAACTGTATCGATCTGCGTATGTCATACAAATCTTCTAATCGTCAAAAGAAAATTTATTCGTATTTCCTGTATTTGAAAACTGGCCCCGTGAAAATGGGAACTCGCTGAAATCCCTTCCATACCAATTTTTGAAACACAAACAGAAATTTCATTCTTGTTTCCTGATTTTGAAAAGTGGCCCATGAAAATGGCAGCTTGCTGAGCTACAAATAATATTAGACTTCATTAGACTGCATTTTTCATACCAATTTTTGAAACACAAATAGCAAATTTATTCTTATTTTCTGTTTTGAAATATGGTTCATGAAAATGGGAGCTTGCTGAACTGCAAACAATGTTAGTCTTCATCAGACTGCATGTTTCATACCAATTTTTGAAACACAAATAAAAATTTTATTCTTGTTTTCTGCTTTTAAAAAATGGTCCATGAAAATGGGAGCTTGCTGAACTGCAAACAATATTAGACTTTATCAGATTGCATCTTTTATACCAATTTTTGAAACACAAACAGAAATTTTATTCTTGTTTCCTGCTTTTAAAAAATGGCCCATGAATTGTACTGTAAAACGAAATTCTATTCTTATTTCCTGTTTTTAAAGACTGACACAAGAAAATGAGTATGTAAGTTTGTTTCTGAGAAACAGTCGACATCGTTGCGAAAGAGAAATTAATTGGTCATATTGCTTGATTTACAAACGAAAGGGACCTCGATTATTCAACTCCGTATAATCTACTCTCATTTGCTAACGATCGAGCATACCTGTTGTTCAGCATTCTTGAGTACATCTCAACGTAATTAACGTAGCTACCTCATCAACCTCGTAGGATACGATTTCTACAGTGGTTTCGTCGTCTGAAGAGTTGTGTTATTGCGTAGAAATGGCAATGCAGGAGTATGACTGCTATTAGGAGCCACGGAAAAAGATGTGTGCCTTGTGATTGCACTGCTGGGACTTCAGAAGAAAATTCGAAAGAAAATTCTACCGTTGATATGCAATTTTTTCGAAAGACTTGAGACGTTATAAAGATCTTGGACTTACGACCATAAAAAGGAAATATTAAATTCAGAAAAATTGAAAATACATATGAAATACTGTGGATACAATGCAAAGCTTGCATTGAATCTAATAAAGACACTAATAAATGGACTGAAGATTTTTCTACAAAATAAAAATTGTCTACGACAATTCTCACAAACAGGACCCAAATAAAATTGTCATTCTTTCTTTAACTACCTCAACAAGTTGAAAATGATACATCTGTATTCTGAAACTCCTTCAATTCTTGTATTATTTTAATTTTCATCCACTCAGTTTTGTCATAAGGGCATAAAATCCGCAGTCTACTGATAAATAAGAATATTAAGCATTGACTCATTTTCATCCACTAATTTTTGTCATAACATCATAAAATCCACAGTGTACTGATAAACAAGAACATTAAGCATTGACATTCCTGCTTTTTAAAGCTTGTTCCGAGTTTGATGGTACACCATAGACTACTAACAGGACACAGTCGTCCAGTAATTACACTAGCAAGATATTCCCTAAACCCAATACCCTTTCTAATTGCAAATAATAATATAATTGTAATTTCTATCGATCGAATTTTGAATTATGCTAAAGAAAATGCTATCGGCGCAAATATTAATATAATTGTGATTTCTATCGATCGAATTTTGAATTATGTTAAAGAAAATGCTATCGGCGCAAAGGTTCGATCTTCTTGATGAATTGATCTTCTCAAGAAGATGGAACCTTTGCGCCGATAGCATTTTCTTTAGCAAATAATAGTGTTCCGAGTTTGATGGTGCACCATAGACTACTAACAGGACACAGTCGTCCAGTAAGTATAATAACAAGATATTCCCTAAACCCAATACCCTTTCTCATTGCAAATAATAATATAATTGTAATTTCCATCGATCGTATTTTGAATTATGTTAAAGACAATGCTATCGGCGCAAAGGTTCCATCTTCTTTTTAATGAATTGATCTTCTCAAGAAGATGGAACCTTTGCGCCAATAGCATTTTCTTTAGCAAATGATAATGTTCCGAGTTTGATGGTGCACCATAGACTACTAACAGGACACAGTAGTCCAGTAATTGCAAATAATAATATAATTGTGATTTCTATCGATCGAATTTTGAATTATGTTAAAGACAATGCTATCGGCGCAAAGGTTCCATCTTCTTTTTAATGAATTGATCTTCTCAAGAAGATGGAACCTTTGCGCCGATAGCATTTTCTTTAGCAAATAATAATGTTCCGAGTTTGATGGTGCACCATAGACTACTAACAGGACACAGTCGTCCAGTAAGTATAATAACAAGATATTCCCTAAACCCAATACCCTTTCTCATTGCAAATATTAATATAATTGTAATTTCTATCGATCGAATTTTGAATTATGTTAAAGAAAATGCTATCGGAGCAAATATTAATATAATTGTGATTTCTATCGATCGAATTTTGAATTATGTTAAAGAAAATGCTATCGGCGCAAAGGTTCGATCTTCTTGATGAATTGATCTTCTCAAGAAGATGGAACCTTTGCGCCGATAGCATTTTCTTTAGCAAATAATAATGTTCCGAGTTTGATGGTGCACCATGGACTACTAACAGGACACAGTCGTCCAGTAAGTATAATAACAAGACATTCCCTAAACCCAATACCCTTTCTCATTGCAAATATTAATATTCCATTAACTTCCGGTCAGCAACTCCTCATCGTAAAAATAGATCTGACCTAATCGCAGGACAACTAACCGGTAGCCCAAGGGTTCAATCATCGAGTCTGAACATCAGATTCACCAAAGAACATTCCCCGATCAAGGTAGAAGATGAATCCGTCCGAAAATCGCGACGCAAACACGTTTTACAAACTCCTATCCAATTAAGCGTAATTACGGACAGGTAGCGAAGCGTTGTCGAGGCAGAACGTTATACCGGAAGAGTTGATCGTAATGACACGTGACGAAGCATCGTTCCACGCGCCCCATCCACGAATCCTTATCCCAGAAACGTCCCGTTCGAGACTCCCGATTCTCCTCTCGTCTTTCCTGTCACGATCGTTGGCACTGTGGTGTTTCCTGACAAAGCTGTCCACGAAAGAAGACGGCGCTGCACGTTGCACATACGCGCCGGGGCCTTTTATTTTGGCAAAGTAACGGTGCACCTCGTGAATCTCGTTTCGGCGTCGGTGAAAAACAACCATTGGAACCGGGTCGAGCACCAAAAACAGGCTAAGAGGACGTTTTTAAGGAGGGACCTTCTTCTGACGAGGGATCGTCGATGGACGGTCGGAGTGACGGAGAGTCGCCACTCGAGTGTTAAGGGTTAAAGGACTATATTTTTAAAAATAAAATAACTTTGAGTACATCCGTTGAAATACACGGATTGAATCTTGTCGACATGATGAAGTGAAGTCGAAGTGAAATCGAGTGGTAAACGAAAAATGAAATTCGCGTATAAGGAAAATAGAAATGATAGAAACTGGAAAAGGATAAAGAAAATAAAATCGTCTTCGTTCCAGAGATGGAATTGTCTATCGTATCTGATTATCTGACGCATTAATGAGAATTATGGTGACTGAAATAATTCAATTCACGCGGTTACCGCTAAACTTTCTTCCGGAAGAGCTCGGTTCTTTCTAACGGGTACAATTTTAGCCGAGTCGAGGTTCTCAGGACACCGAAAAGAAACATGCTTGTTGTACAGTTAGGGAATCGCGCCGAATCCTTCTAATTCACGATCTCGCCGCTCGTAGTATAATAATAACGACCGGAAGAGGCGATCGTACGTTGTTAGAACACCTTGGCTAGAAACCGATTGGAATCGCTTGAGAACCAACCAGCTGCACTGGTACCGACCTTCGTGACTGCCGGTGCAATTATGAGAAAGTCCAGCGGAGAGTTGACTCGTTCCGACAGCCACGTGCGACCTTCGATGGCGCTCAAATTGGCGATACTTAAATTAGTGCTGTTATGTCTGGGACGCCTTCGACTCGCGCCACCATCGACTTCCTTCTCTTCTTGCGGCTTTTAACCCCGCTGGAAACACTAATCGAATAACTATGCAACACCGCCTCCTAAAAGTTAGCCCCCCACTTGTTGAAATAAATAATTTCAACAGTTGTGCTGAGTTGTGCTAGGTTTGTGCTACATTGTTCTCGAATATTATAACAATAATATAAACAATAAGCCTAAAAATTGAGAAAAACGATTTTTTTTAGTAGCCCCCCACTTTTCGTTTTTTTTTTCAATTTTCTCAATTGTGCTAAGTTGTGCTAAGATTGTGCTAAAGTATTACTTTATAAAAATAATAAATAAAGAAGTTATGGTAAATAATCGTTTTGAACATGCTATTAACGTTTAAGATGAAGGAAATATTTTAGGTTAGAAGAAATGTTTGGTTTTTTAGTTGAAATAGTTCTGAGTGCAAAGGGTTAACAAGAAAAATGTTGCTGATATATAGACTGTTATAATATTAGACAATTAGGTCAGTAGATTGTGTATTTTGTCATTTATCACAGACATGATTACGCGACTTATAAAATAGAATGATTAAAAGAATTTAAGAATATCGATGTACCATTATGGACAATGTGAACACCGGATACATTTATTTATACACACGTGTTTCGTCTGGAAAATCGTGTAAAATTTCGATTAATAAATTCAGTATTGTTAGTTTTAATAAGTAGTACAAAATAGTCGCTGCTAGCGCTCGGTAGTTCGAGGGTTAAAATTATTGAAAACTATTTTTATTTGGTTTGATCAGTGAAACAATTCTGTAGATTGTTTATTATGTCGTCAATTTAGAATTAATCCTCCAAGTACGACTGTTGTCCGGTAAGCAATAAAAGTTGATTATTCCCGAATAATGTGATATAAAGTTCCATTCAACATGATATATTTTCTTTAAAGTAATGCATAAATTTAACAACACGTAATTATGGTTCATAAAGAAGATGGCTTGCTGAAATGCATCGCAAAAATTCAATAGTTGCAGTGCTTCTTCTCCAAGGATTAAAAATCTTTTACAATCTTTCGAAATGTAATATAAAAAGATTAATTAGAAGCTGCATGCTTCGGAAATTACAGCAAGTCGTTACAAAATATCCCTTTTAGTCGCCTCTTACGACAAGCAGAGATTACTATGAGCGTATTCTTAACCGCGCGCATACGGAGATTATTATAGTTAAAATAAATAAAATCATTAAGTCGATCCACCACCGGACAAACTCATAGAAAACGTGTATTGAGACTTCCTGGTGTTTTCGAGATAATAAACTTTGAGTATCGAGCGCAAACAAGTCACCCAATAGAGGTAACAGGACTTGATTAAAGTGTCTGTCCGCTGCAGACCGTTTCTACTTGCACGGTTCTCGAATGCCTGGCCGTAAGGAAAAAGAATCGAAACAGGAAAAATAAATGATCAGGAAATTAAACCGTTTATAACGAAATTTCAATAGAAATAGTCCGCTTATTTTTTCCTGAACAATTTCCTGAATTCCTGCTCGCATAAAATGCAGGCTAATTAGTGCATCTGGAGTATCGAACGCAAAACGTGGGTAACAGGAATGATGTTTCTGTTCGTTGCAGGTCAGTTCTACTTACTGTAATGTGCAACGAAAAACAAACTGCCTAGCTTTTATAAAAAAATGATAACTTAAATTTTCCATATGTTTGTGCCTTTATATGACCATATTTGTACAAATGACAAAATAGAATCATGCGATGCGTATAATGGAATTAGAATAGAAGTAGTCCGCTTATTTTTTCCTGAACAATTTCCTGAATTTCTGCTCGCACAAAATGCAAGCTAATTAGTGCATCTGGATTATCGAACGCAATGCGTGGGTAACAGAAATGATGTGTCTGTTCGTTGCAGGTTAATTTTACTTACTGTAATGCGCAACAAAAGACAAACTGCCTAGCTCATAATAAAAAATTATAATTTTCTACATGTTTGCGTCTTTATATGACCATGTTCGTAAAAATGACAGAATCGAATCTGGCGATGCGTATAATGAAATTTCAATAGAAATAGTCCGCTTATTTTTTCCTGAAATTTTAATAGACACAGTCCGGTTATTTTTTCCTGAACAATTTCCTGAATTCCTGCTCGCATAAAATGCAGGCTAATTAGTGCATCTGCAATATCGAACGCAAAACGTGGGTAACAGGAATTATTTGTCTGTTCGTTGCTGGTCAGTTCTACTTACTGTAATGTGCAACGAAAGACAAACTGCCTAGCTTTTATAAAAAAATTATAATTTTCTATATGTTTGCGTCTTTATATGACCATGTTCGTAAAAATGACAAAATTGAATCAGGCGATGCGTATAATGAAATTTCAATAGAAATAGTCCGCTTATTTTTTCCTGAAATTTTAATAGATACAGTCCGCTTATTTTTCCTGAAATTTTAATAGACACAGTCCGGTTATTTTTTCCTGAACAATTTCCTGAATTTCTGCTCGCATAAAATGCAGGCTAATTAGTGCATCTGCAATATCGAACGCAAAACGTGGGTAACAGGAATTATTTGTCTGTTCGTTGCTGGTCAGTTCTACTTACTGTAATGTGCAACGAAAAACAAACTGCCTAGCTTTTATAAAAAAATTATAATTTTCTATATGTTTGCGTCTTTATATGACCATGTTCGTACAAATGACAGGATCGAATCAGACGATGCGTATAGAAATTGATAGATAAATCCGTTTGATAAATCGGAACGTTTCAGTTTCCGTCTGAATGAACAAATTGCTTCGCGAAAAATCGAGGACCGCCTGTCAACGCGCCGATAAGAAAATGTTGTTGCGCATAATATCCACGTGGCAAGTCGTAAACAATTTCCCGAATCTGGTCTGACAGTTCCAGCGGTGATTAGAGATAACCGCGGTTATAAGATGCTTGTTCACTGCACGTGTAATTCGATTCGCGGGATCGCCGATACCGGTTTCGCGTGCCCGAAGCCCAGTAACCGCGCCGCTAATTCCGATTTATAATAGCTCTATCGTTCGCGAACCAAGGTTCGTTTCCTCGATCATTTTTCTCCGCAGCTCATTAATTATTCGTACCGCCTCCGCTGCCCTCGATTGACCGGCGAGCACTTCGAGTTCTCGATACTCGATTAATGCGCAAACATGCTATCAAGACTGGCCTGGCCGTGATCTGTGTAAATGGTTAATTCTGACTCGTGCAATGGAGAACTAAACTCATCAGCAAAAGAGTAAATATATTCAACCTGTCCGGTCGAGCCAGACTCGACAATTCACTTTTGCACAAATAATTACTTGTTTTACACATTTACAGTGCATTCATCAATAATTCCACAATTTCACGGCATGTGACATAGACTAACGAAGCTACATATGGAAACATATTTGAATTATATGATGTCGAAGCAACTTCTAAAATGAAAAAAAGAAAATAGTGCGTAGAGAGTTAAGAAAGATAAAAATATTTTAGTATTGCTTTCAAGCAGAGGTGGGCATTATTTCAGATACAATATTTTAAAACTTATTTGAAATATTAATTGAAATAAAAAGTTATTTCACAAAAATGTTTCACTATTTGAAATAAATTATGTTATATTTTGTCCAACAAAATAATTTTAGGAAATGATTATCTATTCTTTTATTTCGTGAAATACATCAGTCCAAATAATAAAATAACAAGTTGTTTTCTTATTTGAGATAAGTATTTCAAATGTCAAATAACATGTTATTTTATTATCTCATACAATAAATATTAAAAATATATTATAAATGAAAATATGGTTCGACTTGTTTTAAATCTTTATTGTTACTCATCAATAATTTATTTTCCAAACTAAACATAAATAAGGCGAAATTTCAACTTACAATTAGTATCATACATTTCTCTTAATTATTTCAAATAAATTTATTTCAAATGACTGCGCCGAAATAAATTATAATAAAAATAAATGTACTCAAATAAATTGCTCTCAAATAGTTATTTCACAGAGTTTATTTGAGATAATGTTATTTTCAATAATTAACTTATTATCTTTATTTAATATAAAATTTGCCCAGCTCTGCAACCAGTGTTAGTCTGTTTCCCTCTATTTATTTATTTATCTTGCACAAGTATTCGAGTGTCCGGTAAATATCGTTCACAAGAGTGCAAAGATCGCGATTGCGGATGTTTTATCGATCGATAAAACCGTGACCCAGTGAGCAAGCAAGATTCCGAACTGCCTCGAATTAGAAGATCGATGATCTCGGAATTACGCCAGCCAGTGTATCATTAACTGAACGCCCATCATTGTTTCGTTTCGGTAGCGAACAAAGGTACCGTAACAAGCCGGCATTCTACAAAACCGTAACAAGCGTCGTCCACATCACCGACGTAATAACACGTCGGCTCTTTGGGCCCGATCACGCGTTACGAAAATCGAATTAACCTCTTTCGAGAGCTCGGTGTATTCTGCTCGTTTTTTCTCTCGAACGATTCATGGATCTATCTGCAACTGATCGAACAACCAACCGGGTCTTTTTATGACGCGAACCGTTTGTGCCTCGATTTGGACTTTTAATTCCTCTATATTAAACACTCGTTTTAAAATTTCAAAGCAATGAAAAATTCGTCATTGTATTTATCTCTAACAAATATTTTAAACAGCGTGTTTAACTTCATTGCTTTCTTCGATTTTTGTCACAGAAGCAACTACCGCCAATCGATTACTAATTACATGCGGCTCACGCAGTGTCCGACGAGCATCATTAACACGTTAAACGCGGAGAAATTTTCTCTCGCTTTCCATTTCACTTTTGATTTAACTTGAAATACAAAAATCAGCATAAGCAAAGAACTTGTTTAACTTACTCCGACTAAATTTATTAAGGCGTGCTAACATTCTGTAATATTATATGAACTATACAGGGTGTTCACGCTATTACTAGCCAGCGTTTTTCATGCACCCTGTATATTACATACTGTTTCGTAAATTCGATAAAGTCAGTCCCCAGGAACTGACATAGCGTTTAACGTGATAAACCACCTAATTATATTCCCTCGAACCTAATCATCCGAGACGTTAACTCTAGAACAATTATATTCCTTTATAATTATAACAGAATTGAATTTATTCAGATTTCATAGTATTATTTACAGGTCACATGTGCTCGAACGAAGAATTCGTCTAAAAAGACTTCTCCAGAAAATATTTCTATTACTTCAGGAATTGTAAAAGAGAAAATCTGAATACGGTCATTTTATCTCGGTAGTTATAATCTTCGTTAATGTCTTCGCCTAATCACTATAAGGTGACTATTCCCCCAGAGAAATCCAGTTTCTTAGAAAACCGATCTCCTCGACTTTAATTTTATCAATTAGAAAATTAAAGATCTCCGCGATCGGTGTTAGAAAGCGAGCCATCAAGTTTCTTCAGGAATATCGTCGAGAATCCTATCTTGGACAGATCGGTAGCCTTGACACTCGAAAGCAAATCGATCGAGCAGATGAAACATCGGAAGATTCGCGATCGAATGTACGGTGGTGAAAGCTTGTCGATATCCTCGCGTCCCCGTGAATTGATTCAGTGAAAAAGCTCTTGCCGATCGATCGAACAGGGTCGATTTCTAACAACGTGACGGATCGGAAAATAGGTTCCGCAAGAATGGGAAGACCGGATCCCATCGGATCGGCGGCGGGCGTGTTCACCGAGAGAGCTTGGGGCTGCCGTTGAAAAAGTGTCGTGTCTAACGACGCGATTAAGGCGAGATTTCATGGAAATAAAGTGGTTTTAGCAAGAAACGTTCACCGCCATGAGGCTTCGATCGGGAACGAAACGTGTATAGTGCCACCGTGTGACACCGTTGCGATTAGATACGCAAATTCGGGACGATTAGAGCGGCTTTTGTCGAGCGTATTAAGCGGCCGGCTACCTTCTTCTTTCGTTACACGGGTAAAACAGGCCTGTCGAACAAGGACCGTTAGGGTTCACGCAAAAATCAGCCGGTTTCTTTCAAAAGTTGCATCGGCTCGGGAACAACGGTACACACGCGAATCGTGTGCGAACTAGGGAACAGCAGGGAAACGACGATTAACCTAAATTCGAGTGTTTAGGCGAACCCGGCGTATATTCCATGTGTCTTGTTCACCGTGTAATTGCGAGCATCCACTATCCTCGCCTGTCTAGATTTTATTGCTATTTTCAACGACGATTTGCCTCGCTATTCATCGTCGAAAATGATTCTGAAAATATTGGCAATTGATACACTGCGGATTTTATGCATTCATAAGAAAAACGGATGGGTGCAATTTAAAGCGTGTGGTGCGACAAAGTGACACTATTGCAGGGGGCAAATATAACGGTAAAGAAAAAAATTTCTTATGTCGTGTTTTTTAATGAAATTTCAAGGTCACCGATGTTTTTTTTTAAATGGAATAGCATATTTTTTTTACGATAGCATGATAGACAATAAAAAACTGAATTGACCTTGAAATGACCTTGAGCAAGAATAATCATGTTGGAGCGGATAAAATGTGGAAGTTTAAAACTTACGTGTTTCAGCAAAGGATACGCGTTGTTTACGGCGGGTTGACCTTGTGGTTAGAATGATTCTGAGAGATTCTCGCAATTTTTACTCGAACAATAAACTTTACGCATTTTCTTAAAGCAATAAAGCATTTTCAGAAGCAAGCAAATAAAAGGTTGGAGGAATCAGTGCCATTGAAAATTGATTTCTAATCATTGTTCCTAGTAAATGTGTTATAGTGGAATTTTGATGGGTTTAACACTATTACACAAGGAAATCATTTTGACTGCTTTTTAATTTCAATTAGAAAAACAATTATGTATATTAAAATTATTATTCGAATTAAAATTATTTAAAACGAACGCTGCACCGCGATATTATGGAGTCGCGCGATCCCTTGTTTGTTCCTTGCTTTCGACCGCGGTGTATCACCGTCGATCGACTTCTGTCGCGCGCGGCCGTCTCTGCCAATACGCCTCTACGTCGCGCTCTGATTGGTCCGTGTTTTTCGTTAATAACTCCTTAACAAAGCCGAGACGGCCATTTTTGCAAAGGAAAATGTCTCTTCAAATGGCCTCAGGAACCTTCCCTTTGAAGGAAGCGAGACATTTTTGGAACGCCCTGTATATTAAGTTTCAGTCTTTCTAATGTTAAAGACTGCCTCTGCAATTACAACGACCAAGGAGTCGAAACTTTTGGTGAGCAGTGTACAGTCCCGGGTCAATTAAAATTTTTAATGGACGCTGAGTGTCCGGAGATAACTATAGGCCCAGGGAAAGCAATATGGAAGCCTGGTATTGATAAGACGACCGGTTCCCGTGCGACTAAACGCCGAGCTGGCGCTTACGTCGGTGATTTGAACGCGCGTCCAAGCGATGACTATCGATTCCTCGGTCGCGACGAGCTCCGAAAAATTCGAAAGCGGTCTTCTTCCGATGGGACAAGGAACGTCGTGCATCGGATAGCAGCGATAGTACACACAGCGAAAATGCTCATTTCTATTTACGGTGTCGATCGTCCGTGAGTTGCTTGCCGATCCCGGCTCGCATAACACGGAAGATTTTCGCACGGCCACGCGCAGCTTGACAACGTTTCCGACCGGTTTTCGGATTTCACTTCCCAAGCAGTTCCGAATACAAATCGCGTGCAACAGCGAGAGCAAATAGCGGCGTGTCGATGCGTGCGAAACACTAGCAACAGCGACCATGGAGGAAACGATTCGTGCATTATCCGGTGCAATCTCTGGAAAATGAGGATACCGTCACGATACTTAGGCAACGTGAAAGACCAAGAGCTGACAGAAAAGATGGATCCGTGGAAAATTCGCTGGAACCTATTTTTCTATCGAATTTGCTGATTTCTTTTTTTTTTTTTTTTGCGCAACAGAAATTTCCTAAGTCCACTTTAAATGGATTTTAACCAGTTAACTGTGTAGCTCGATTTTGTATGTTTAACCTTCCGTTGGGCGCAATGCCTCGACCGCCGAGTTCAGGTTCAATGTGCTTGACGGGCACACATTCAAAAAGCACAATAAACACCTAACTAAGTTCATTCATACAACTGCTGTTAGGGAAATACTGCACTTGGTACCGTCTATACTTGAAGGGACGCTTTTTTGCGCCCTCCCCAAGGGTGGGGGTGACTGGGTCACTTGTGTTTTCCAGATACTTACTTGCTACCTGAACCTTTGGCACTGGGACTTTACGATACGGTCAATGTATTTTCACAAAATTAATGAAAACCCTTACATTATTTAAATTAATGCGAAGATAATAAATAATTTTTATGCTAATATTTCGAAAATACGTACCTTCAATATGTGATGAGTTCGGGACTGGGACTTTACAATACGGTCAATGTATTTTCACAAAATGAATGAAAACCCTTACATTATTTAAATTAATGGAAAGATAATAAATAATTTTTATGCTAATATTTCGAAAATACGTACCTTCAAAAATGTGATGAGTTCGGGACTGGGACTTTATGACACGGTCAATGTATTTTCACGAAATTAATGAAAACCCTTACATTATTTAAATTAATACGAAGATAATAAATCATTTTTATGCTAATATTTCGAAAATACGTACCTTCAAAAATGTGATGAGTTCGGGACTGGGACTTTACGATACGGTCAATGTATTTTCACAAAATTAATGAAAACCCTTACATTATTTAAATTAATGCGAAGATAATGAATAATTTTTATGCTAATATTTCGAAAATACGTACCTTCAAAAATGTGATGAGTTCGGACGCAATGAGCTGATCTGAACAAAACTTGAATAACTTCCCGTAATGATGGTCAAAGTCAAACTAAGTGGAAAGGATCCTTAGAGCACGTCAAAACAGGCAGTTACTGGGAACGCCAAGTGACAATATTGCCTGTGGGGGGGGGAGAGAGAGGTACCCAAATAACCGCGCTGTGCCTCTCAGATCAGTTGCGCCCGACGGAAGGTTAACATGGTTTAACAATAATGTTTTTATTGTCCTCGAATTGCATAGCGATTTTTGAGGTCTCAGGACAGCAGTGTTCGAACTTAAATTTCTTGAAAGTAGAAGAAGCAGTAAAGAAAAAATTGCCCCAATCAATTCCGTTAAAAAATCGGAAGATTTGGATTGGTTTGAAGCATGAAAAAATATAAGATTGATCGATCTTGCACGGTAAAAGATATTTTCGCACGGGTGCCTCCATAGAGTCGAGTCTTGGCAAGAATAAAATGTGGAACGTGTCAAGAATTTTTGAGGATCGAATGTATTATAGTCCGCAGTCGTTGAATAGGAACAACAGTTACTTTTGTTGCTTAGAGATATGGTATGCTCGGTAGGTGTCGATTGCCTAGCGAACCAAACAGATTCTTCGCGATTTTCCCATGCCATACTCGCTGCTCGAATAACGTTCGCTGTCGCAGCCGGTATCGGAATACCAATTAGTAGCGGCGATAAAGATCGTGATCGTCCCATAGGATCAGTTCGATTCATACCCACCAATCTTAACCGTTTATACGATCGATTTGCTTTCGAACTTCTTCTTCTTCGTCTTTTGAAAAAAGATCCTGTAGCGTTTCTAGATTTTTTTTTTTTTGCTTTCTTCTTTTTTTTTTTCTTTGTGGGATTCGGTTTCCTGTATAGCTGCAAAATTGAGACATCGCCGCGCGATAGTATCTATCGTCTGGATCTCTCTTGGCGAGCACCGGTAATCGACGGAGGACTCGCAAATAAATGATTCAGCAGCTTGAGCCTTATATAGATCTTCTGGCAGACGATTCGATCAGCCGTATGTATTATTCTTCGAGGAAGTGAGCGATCTTTAGTCACGGTCGCTGCGAGGGAATCGTCTCGATTCAATTGCCTTTAAACGATCCTCGGGGTTCAGTTACGCGTCGCACGGTCGAACGCGAATAAAATCACGCTTTCCGCCAGTTTTTCACCTGCACGTCGACCTGGAATTATTTTCTCGCGTCTACCACCTTCCGGGAGGACTCCAAAAATTTTTAAATCATGCTCTTTTTATTATATAATTGTAATTTCATTCGATCGAAATGAATTATATTGATGAATTCGGCGCAAAGGTTCGATCTTATTGATCACCAAAATTCATTGCCTCCGTTGAGGCTGGCTTAGTAAAAATAACTGAAACAAATAATATTCAATCCTCCACTAGAATTCGCATAATCAATGAAATTCTCAATTACACCACCCGAACTCCAAATAGAAATTACACACTTAAATCAAACTCTGCAGTTTTCTCTAAAACGGATTTAACACTAGATTTACGGGGCCCGACAAAATGGCGGATTCGAAAATTTTTAATTTACGATTATTAAGAGTGTAAGGAGGCATTCGTGAGGAATTATTAAATTGATTTATTTTTATGTGTACATATTGCAGTAAAAATCGTTGCAGATCTAAGTAAATACAATTTTATTATTTTTATAAAACAATGTAAAATAATCAATTTTAGTGCTCCGTATACCTAGTGTTAAAAGAAACAAGGCAATTCTTCAAAAATAATGACAAGTTACTCTTACTTAAATATGATAAAGGCAATATGACAGTACTTGTTGATAAAGAATTCTATATTTCTGAAGACAATGACATGTTAAAAGATAGAAATACATATAGGGTTAGCAAATTCCAATATACCAGCACATTTGAACGTGAAACGAATTCTATTCTCACCAAATTGGTAAAGAAAGGGCAATTATAAGAAGACCTCTCCTTTTTTTAAAAAAAACTCTTTTTTATCAATAAGATCGAACCTCTGCGCCGAAATCAGATTCATCAATATCTTTTTACTATGCCTACGCTCTTAAAAAATTACAGCGATGTTCTCAGGATATTTGGAAATTTTAGCACATGTTATCGAATTTGGAAATGATGAAAAATTCGAGCAGTGCTGTGGGATGATTTTGAGTCATCTCAGAGACCTTCCAAAATTCGAGTTCCAAGAATATGTTAAATTTTTCTACGCATCTCCTACTATTTAAGTCGTCTCCAAATATTCTGGTAATGCTCTCGGGACATTTTGTAGCCATTATTATGCACCTAAAAAGTAGAGCAAGATTGTGAGTCAACTTGAGTATACTTTCACATGTTTCCCAGTTTCTAAAAGTGCTCCAAAAATTCTGGTAATGCTCTCAGACCACTTCCGAGTCATTGTTCCGTATGTAAAAATTCGAGCGACATTGTGAGGTGACTTCAGAATACTCTCACGTGTTCTTTAGCTTCACAAAAGGTCACCCAAAAATTCTATTAAAGTTCCCAGGTCATTTCCATGGCATTATACTGTCTCTAAAAATTAGAGCAATGTACTAAGATGCTTGGGTAGTACTTAGGCGCCTTTTCTGGGTCCAAAGAGGTCTTCGAAAATTATAGTCGCATTCCAAGACAATGTTAAATTTTTCTGCGCTCTCACTAGCCTCTAAAACATCGGCAAAAATTCTGTTAATGGTTTTCAGAAAATTTTCTAGCCATCATCATGTGTTTAAAAATTCTAGTAACATTGCGAGTCAGCTTCAGTATGCTTTGACACGTTTTCCAGTTTCTAAAAGGTCTCCCAAAAATTCTATTAATATCCCCAGGCCATTGTGCTGTCTCTAAAAATTAGGGGAATGTACCAAGACCCTTGGGTACCATTTAGGCGCGTTTTGAGGGTCCAGAGAGGTCTTCGAAAATTATAGTCGCATTCCAAGACAATGTTAAATTTTTCTACGCCCTCACTAGCCTCTAAAACATCGGCAAAAATTCTGTTAATGGTTTTCAGAAAATTTTCTAGCCATCATCATGTGTTTAAAAATTCTAGTAACATTGCGAGTCAACTTCAGTATGCTTTGACATGTTTTCCAGTTTCTAAAAGGTCTCCCAAAAATTCTATTAACGTCCCCAGGCAATTGTCCTGTCTCTAAAAATTAGGGGAATGTACCAAGACCCTTGGGTACCATTTAGGCGCGTTTTGAGGGTCCACAGAGGTCTTCGAAAATTATATTCGCATTCCAAGACAATGTTAAATTTTTCTGCGCTCTCACTAGCCTCTAAAACATCGGCAAAAATTCTATTAATGGTTTTCAGAAAATTTTCTAGCCATCATCATGTGTCTAAAAATTCTAGTAACATTGCGAGTCAACTTCAGTATGCTGTGACAAGTTTTCCAGTTTATAAAAGGTCTCCCAAAAATTCTATTAACGTCCCCAGGCCATTGTCCTGTCTCTGAAAATTAGGGGAATGTACCAAGACGCTTGGGTAGTACTTAGGCGCGTTTTCAGGGTCCAGAAGAGGTCTCCAAAAATTCCCGGCGTGTCCCGAGATACACAGAAGCTAACCTGGTACTGGTTTACACGGGTTTTCAATTAGTCATTAATCCTTGCGCCGGGTTCAATGTAAATGGGACCGTTATACTGTCGTCCCGCATACGGGCCGAGTCTCTCTCCTCGTGAAACAGATAAACTGCACGAACCAACGATCCTCTGCATCGAGCCATCGATATTCTTACGGACGTCCATCGGAGTCGCGAGTTTTTCTCGATTTTCTACGACTGAGAAAATATTCAAACGGAACGGAGACTTCCATGGTCCCTCGAGGCACGTTATAGGGGTGAAACGAGACTATGCAAACTGGCGTTTGACCAAGGAAGCGGTAACCAGCCGGTCCCCTCTCACATTTCAATTAGCCGGCAGATTATAAACGCCGCTACCGTGTACGATAATCGACGCGTCTCGATGAACAGACCACCGTGTTACGTGCACTTGCTGCCTCTTCGTCTTCTTCTTCTTCTTCTTCTTTGGTGCAACTCGCGACAAGCATATGCGCATAGACGACGTGCCGCTACAGCATTCCACCTTGCGTATCACACCCATCGCGCACTTTTCTCGATCCTCGATCGCCAAAAAACTATGGCGGATAATTGATATGCTCTCCGCGAAATTATACAGAAAAACTTGAACGACTTCTGCGAACGAATTTACTCGTCGCTCGTACCTTGCGCTATTTATATCAAATTGAACGATGAAGATTTTAATGCGACTTAGTTTGATAAATGTTAGACGTGTCCTTTAAATCGAAATCAAATTCGGTTTCCTTTCTACCGATCTTTATCTGTTTAAAATGATTGGAATTGCACATAAAGGTAAATTTCCTCTCGATCGAAAATTAAGTATATAACAAATTTTGTGGCTTCGGCGCACAGTTCGATCAATTATAGAAACAGCAATTATTTAAACATTCTTCTCAACGTTTCGATCCCTATATGGATCATTTTCAAGAGAGACATTTTTGCGTCCGAAAAATAATAATGAAGAAAGCAAGAAAAGAAAGAAAAAGAAAGAAAAAGAAAAAGAAAAAGAAAAGAAAAAGAAAAAGAAAAAGAAAAAGAAAAAGAAAAAGAAAAAGAAAAAGAAAAAGAAAAAGAAAAAGAAAAAGAAAAAGAAAAAGAAAAAGAAAAAGAAAAAGAAAAAGAAAAAGAAAAAGATAAAGAAAGAAAGAAAAAAAGATAATGAAGAGAGCTCTTCACACGGCTGTGTCGAACTATTATTTTTTGTTCAACTTGTATTATATATACAGGGTGTCCCACATAAATGGGAACACCTAAATATCTGTCGAATCAATAAAGTTACTACATATCATTAGCTTGCGATCAGGTTCAATAAAAAGATCAACGCCAATCTCAACAAATTTCGAAAACATTTCAAACATAATTGATCATTGAATATACGAATGGGTCTAACCATAGAATTGCGACGAAATCTTCCAAATCATGCATCTTGCGAAGGTTAATAATGGAAGTCTTCGATGCAATTAACACACTGGTTCACATTCTTCTATGATCATCAAAAAATCGGTAAGAAAAATCACTCGAAGTAATTTTAATTCCAAAATCAAAATATTGCTTACAATCTAGAATATTTTTATTCTACGTATGTTTCTAAGTTGTGCAATTTTAAACTTGGTTGAATTTTTCGAAATGTATAGAACAAAAACGAATTAAATAATACGAAAACTGTTTAAATTAAGGTACGGCGATTTTGACTGGTAACTCAGAGTCACCATTCGAGTGTTTATTACGATGGTTTTCGAACCACCATGGTCAACGACGCAGTATAATATCACATAGAAGAATATTTCCATTGGTGGCAGCGGTGGGATTTGAACTCACGACCAAATTGTTTGTAGTAGCGCGCTGTATCCACTGAGCCACTGCGCGCCCTAAATTCTTAGAATGTTTTTACTGTTTTAACTTACAGAAAAAAAATAGTTGAGCAACAATCTGTGCAATATGACGAAATGATTGATTCTTAATTAATATGGTTAACACGTTGAAATTACTATAACAGTTTTTCTTTAAATTCTTCTAATGAATAGGTACTGATATTTGGTCCCCTCAGGGTTTCAAATCCATTTTACCATTCTCCCCCTTCTTCCGCTACTCTCCCCCTTCTTCCACTTAGTCCACTCTCACCTAACGCCAATGTTCAGCCAATATCAGCCTACATTTCAGCGGAACCTACTGTTTCGAGTGCAAAGAGTTAATAAATCCATTTCAAAGAAACATTCTAAATCTACTAAAAATCAAAATGTTCATTCTAAATTCCACAGCAACCTCTTCACCGGAATTACAACCACCAAAATGCTAGAATACGAAGCAGAGTAAATATCGTGCACCGATGTTCACACAATTTACCCGAAACCGCAGCGTAGCAAGAATGCGAACCTCGTTCGCATATAATTAAACCTAGCCTCACCCTCGCACGGTAAATAAAAAAAAAACCCGATGATTACCGGGTGCAAACGAGCTATTCACGATCAAGAGGTGAAAAACGGTATCGGCCGTGCGGCAGTTCCGCGGATCTGCATCGAACGCGGTAGAGCCGGTTCATTACATATTCGGGAAAAATGTCGTTCGGTGTTGGTCGTGTGTTGGTAATCGCTAACTAACTACTCCCGCGCGCCGCGTTGGATCGAAGGAGAAAGTCAAAAATCGGTTGGCGGGTTGCGCAATCGCGAGAGCGCGGGATCCTCGATATCCGATAAACAGCGCACAGTGCAGAGATACATACATATATGTAGAGAAAAATAGAGAGAGAGAGAGAGAGGAGAGGAGAGGAAGAAAGAGCGTGGAGAGTCCAGTTAGGCGTGTTCGGCTCCGCGAGAAGAAAAACGTCGTAAAAGGCGGATGATTTTAATGTTTCCGTGCTCGGAGCATCCCGGCGATTTGCATACGGATGGTTGGACTGGCAGCGGCGGCGGCAGCTACCGCTTCATTAAAATCGCATCGAAACGGGCCCGGGAACTCGATGTTTGCGCGCGACCATTCCAGTTAGAAAATCACCCCACCATTCTGATAGAGCATCCCCTTCGTTCAAGAGCCGATCGCGAAAATTACAGTCTCTTGGATATTTTCGTTTGTTTATGGTCCATCCTGGTTTCCCTTTGGGAAAGCTCTACTCGAAACCGGCCCGAGGATCTTGGGAGTCTAGAGAGACAGAGAGAGAGAGAGAGAGAGAGAGAGAGAGAGAGAGATGCCGTGTTCAACGATCGTTCAGCGATCTGCACGGGTTTTTGCAGGGGTAATCGATCGTGGCCGCCGATACAATCGAGCGTACAAAGTGCGTGGACCTCGGTAATTTCGTGTTGTTAATTGCGGGAGGTCTTCCTAGATCCATCCGACCGTAATCCCGTCCCATTATCGTTCTCTACGCGGGACACCCATCGTCGTCGTCTTAGTCGTCTACTCTCCGCAACAGATTCTTCGCGCGTTTCGAGGCGCGTCCAACTGGTTTACTCTCCAAGAGACCGCGCGGATAAGTTTAGACAACGACGATCGTTAATGTTAGAGTCGAGAGCGCTTTCCGTGACGCGCAAGTAGCGCAAAACGGGCCGCTACAGATACAACCGCTGTTCTGTTCGCCGACGATGCACCGGTTAGACCCTGCCGATCGGTTCGCAAAACGCATTCTTAAGGCTTGATGGATTGATCGATGCCGTTCTTTGCGCTGTGGGACACCGTGAAATGATTCCATTTTTCCAGGTTTTCATTCGGGATTGTTCGGAGTGTGAGATACACTTCGTAGAGAATTTATTCAACATTATTTTCTGTAGATCGTATTTGGTGAAGATTGTTTTATGCGATAGATCGTATTCGTTTTTATATTAGGTTTGCTCGAGTTCGAATTACACTGCAAAAGAAAGTATTTTATATTCACGAAGGGCAGTGATCGGGGATTATTTTAATAAAGAGACAGTGTCAAGGGACGTTGTTCAAGATTGTTTTATATAGATCTTCTTCGTTCAAGATTGTTTTATATAGATCTTCTTCGTTCAAGATTGTTTTATGCGATAGATCGTATTCATTTTTATACTAGGTTTGCTCGAGTTCGAATTACACTGCAAAAGATTTGTAAGTATTTTATATTCACGAAAGACAGTGATCGTGGATTATTTTAATAAAAAGACAGTGTCAAGGGACTAATAAATCTTATGATTTCGTACCTCAGTTACGTATCTGCCACCATGGGTTAAACCACTTTCCGCCGTAACTCCTAATATTTTGTTCATAATTTTTTTTCTTTTTCTGTTTTATTTTAACCGTTGCACAGCAAACGCAATAAAGCCTCTATTGAAATGATCCACACAAGGATCGAAACGTCGAGAGAATAATTTAATTGCAAATTTGCTGCTTTTGAATAGGATCGAACTTTGCACCGCAATCATAAGATTTATTAATATACTTCATTTCGATCGAAAGAAATTACACCGAGTGTCAAGGGACGTTGTTCACGATTGTTTTATATAGATCCTCTTCGTTCGAGATTGTTAACACTTTCCGTGCCTAGGGTACAACCGATGGTACACGCGTTCAAAACGTATGATTGATAAAACCTGCAGTCTAATTATGAACGTGACAGAAAATTCACCTTTTCCACTAGAGTACAATCAGGAAACTTATAATTCGTTGGCAGAATGGGTAGATTGTAATTGACTCGACGAATAAGTTTGATTTCGAAAAACATTGTATTCACTTAACGTTACTGTTCAAAATGGGACGTTTCATACGCGGCAACTGAATAGTTTGTTAATGCTACTTGTGGAAATATAATTGAATTAAATCATTTTGTCGAGGCCTATTTTTCGAGTTGACTACATTTTTGCCCTGGAAACCCAGTGATCTTTATTCCCCGTAGATTACATCTGGGCTGGTTCTGGAATTTCGTGGACGATGTCGGCTCGCCTTGATAACGCTATCTCTCTCTCTCTCTCTCTCTCTCTCTCTCTCTCTCTCTCTCTCTCTCTCTCTCTCTCTCTGTCTCTGTCTCTGTCTCTGTCTCTTTCTCAAGTAACAGTTCTAAAATCGTGAGCGGTGTAACGTTGGTTCACGCGTTACACGGTTGCGGGACTGTCCCGTGCGTTTCGTGGAATATCGGGCCGGGGAATGTACCCGTTGCATGCCGGGTCTCTCTGCTACCGGTGAAATTACTCTCGATGTCTGTGGTTGCCATGGAATAGCGAGTATTTCGAGTTTTATTCGATGTCGAACGCACGGCGCCGTGTCGTTCGGCTATTTAACCACTGGAACTGCGAATCTTTACGCCGAATCCGGTTTCCGAGTGGTAATTTATCGAATCGCTACTCGTTGCCTTTACAAAACGTCCCCCGACTAAGAGGAACATTAAATTTATATTGAATTTCATTAACGCGCTTATCGCTCCTGTAGATGCCTTACACAATCGTTGGAAATGTTCAAATTTGTTTCTCGCATACCGAAGATTCTAATCGAACTTAACACTACCACGACCGTTTAATTAATGACCGGTTAATACTTATTGGAATGACAAACATTCTTCCGTTACAGATGATTCGAATTAACTTCTTCTTTCGAGCACGCGTGTTGTTTTAAAAATTGCGAGAACTCTAAATAAATTCTCTAAATAAATTTTAATTTTTACAAAACAGCTTATATCAGTTGAAGTAGATCTAAAAAGTAATTTTAATTTACTATGAATGACAAACATTCTTCCGTTACAGATGATTCGAATAAATTTCTTCTTTCGAGCACGCGTATTGTTTTAAAAATTGCGAGAACTCTAAATAAATTCTCTAAATAAATTGGTAATTTTTATAATACAGATTATGTCAGTTGAGGTAGATCTAAAAAGTAATTTTAATTTACTATGAATGACAAACATTCTTCCGTTACAGATGATTCGAATTAACTTCTTCTTTCGAGCACGCGTGTTGTTTTAAAAATTGCGAGAACTCTAAATAAATTCTCTAAATAAATTCTCTACATAAATTGGTAATTTTTATAAAACAGCTTATGTCAGTTGAGGTAGATCTAAAAAGTAATTTTAATTTACTATGAATGACAAACATTCTTCCGTTACAGAGATGATTCGAATAAATTTCTTCTTTCGAGCACACGTGTTGTTTTAAAAATTGCGAGAACTCTAAATAAATTCTCTAAATAAATTGTAATTTTTATAAAACAGTTTGTCAGTTGAGGCAGATCTAAAAATTTTAATTTACTATCGGTTCGAATGTGCCTCTCGCGATCCAAAGAATCTAATCAAACTTAATGCACCGGATATGTAGACGCAAAAATCTATTCTAATTAAATATATATTTGCATAGACGATAGGAGATAGTTTTGGACGTTTGTTTAGCTGAATTATAGCGTATAAAGAGACACAGCCTACTGCTCTGCGTTGTCGAGCAGTAGAAGCAGACAGCCTTTAGACAGACACGCCTCTAGCCAGATTTATGATCTCTGTGAACGTAGTCACGAACGGTTTTACATACAACGCGGGCATATCTTAATTGCAGGAAACTTTCGAATCGATTCGGTGCCATCAAAAAGTGTTTTTTTAAGAAATTATGCTTGCTATGTAGAACGGAGATACATTTAACTGATCCCCCACTTGGTTAGAAATGGATCGCAGTCTGCAAAATGTGCCGTACAAATATTCTTTTAAAACCGTCAAAATTAATGAACATTCTCGTGAAGTTATTCTGAACAATGCGTTGAACCTATCTTTTTAAGGTTATTTTGCTGCAGTATTGAATTAACTAAAAAAATTTTTTTACAATTTTTTTTATAGTGCCTTATGTGCAATGTAATTTTATTCATTGCATACCCAAATGTTGTAAAACGTGAATTATTGAAACAGAAATATTACGAACTAATTACAAACCATTCTTTCGTGAATTTATCAATTATTTTCAAACGACTATACTAAAAACATCGTTCCACGACGTCCACGCAATTCCACAGAACCAGCCCAGATAACATCTACGGGCAATAAGGTTCACTGGGTTTCGAGGGCAAAAATGTAATCGGCCTGCTCGAAAAGCGGGCCCTAAAATTTGGTCAAATGACCGGTTTTATATTTTTTATTTTACCATTTGATTCGATGGGATATTATTAAATAAATGTCATCATACAAGTATCTATTGCTATAAAAGTGCGAGAAATCAGAATAAATTCAGTCTGGTAATTTTTATAAAACAACATGTCCCAGTCACGTTTTGTGCTCGGTATGTCTAAAAATCTACAAGCTGAGAATTTGAAGGTGATCAATTCTTTCGAAGGGCTGGTGCAAAGTTTGGTGCACCGATGCACCCTGCATTTTCATCCTCCCGTTTTTACCTCAGTTTCTTATTGCAAGCTATACCAGACTAACTGGCGCAACATCGTAACGAGGAAGTCGCCGTTGTAGTCTCCGGGAATCGCCGTTTACAGCTATACAGGGTGTCCCGTATACCGTGGTCAACCGAATCGGACGTAATTCTACACGCAAAAGTGAGTGGAAAAAATGAATAAAATTTGTTCGTTCGACGCTTCGTTTTCGAGTGAATCGAGTTTGAAAATTCAGCGAGAATACGGGTGCCATTCGATAGAAATCAGCTGTCGCGTCTGATCATCGCCAACCAATTCTACTTTCTGCGTATACTAAAGCACGCGAACCCGATGGATCTTTAAACTCGATCAACGAACAACGAACCTGCAAATCAAAAACAATTGTTCCTTTCTTTCGACTCACTTTTTCGCGTAGAATTGCGTAAAGTTCTACTGAGCAATACAATCGAATCAGTATGCGTGCAATTATTATTCGATATTAGATAAAAACAATTTAGTATTGCCATATAAAAGAATTCGACGTAGTAAGTATATGTACGGCTGAATATTCGAGTTTTGTTTAAATAAATTGCTACTCCTTCTCTTGTTCACGATTCGAGCGCGACGCGACAACATCACTACCGCTCGGTAGAATCAGCCACCGTGCAGCGCCGTACAGCGGCGTGCTCTGGTTGGCCCGCGTTTTTCGTTAATAACTCGAAAACTAAATCGCGTATGACATTTTCGCTTTTTTTAGAAATATGAACCCAAGAATCGCCTCTTTCAAGGAACATTTTTAGGACACACTGTATACACTGTCCTTCCGACAAGAAACTGCAAGATGTTTCGCGCGCGATCACGAAACACCGTCAGCCCGCACGGAATGTAGATCGAGTTGCGCAAGAGAACGCGAGTGCGTGCATTTAACTTCCGATAGGTAATCGCGGAAACGTTAACGTTAACGGAACGGACAACGATCGTGGTAAAAAAACCGCATCGCCTTTAACACGTTAACTGCCATGAGGGTCACCGGTGACCGGCACTCGACTTGGCTACAGCGCTGTGGGGGCCACCGGTGACCGACGACGCAGCAAATAATAAAAATACATAATTAGAGTAAATATGGATACTGATAAATTTTTCATTAATACCATTGTTACTATAATGGTTTGAAGAAATTAATGCACGAAAAATGCTTCAAGCATGATTTTATAACTCACTCTATTTGCTGCAAATAATATTTCAACATAATATGCATCGCATAATGAAAAATTCACTTTGGCGCCTTGGGCAAACTACGGAAAATGCGCCTGGCAGTCAACGTGTTAATTCCACGGTGTGCCCAACGCCGGGTTTTCGATTAATACACAACAAAATGGAGAGAGAGAGAGAGAGAGAGAGAGAGAGAGAGAGAGAGAGAGAGTGATTGATTGATTTTATTGTTTTTAACGTCGCATCAACTGCTAGGTTATTAGCGACGTGGAACCACCTTGGGCAACGCAGTATAATATCACATAGAAGAATTTCCAAAGGTGAGAAAGAGGGATGAAAGAGACCTGTAAAAATCACAATGAACACGTCGCCGGGACCGAGATACGTCGCCCACATTGTTTACGACGCGAAATTATAAAGCGTGGTTGCTTGGAGACTGCCTACCGGATAATTGAAAATTAGGTGGGAACCTGTTGCCAGCTCTTCCTTATTTATTACCCGAGTAATGGCCTAACGAGCGTGATTTGTTCGTACATTTTATGCTCGGTGAACACAATGTTTCAGAGATCGTCGATGAATCTCGCTGGATGGCAGATCCTTTCCGGTGGGAGATTGAAACACTGTATCTTGGGAGACCCTTGGGATCTATGGAGTTTTTTATGAGTGAAGAACACGTCGATTGTGATCGTGTTCAATTTTATATTCCGTCTGGGCTCTTGTGAAGCTGCGAAAGATTTTTTAGTATTTTATATTCGTCGAAGACATGGACTGTTTTAATAAAGGGACATTGTTAAGGGTCATTGTGCAAGATTAATTTGGGTACATCTTCTTCGTTCAAGATTTGTTTTATGTAAGAGATTTTAATAATTTTTATACTAGATCTGCTTGAATTCTACTAACACTGCGAAGGATTTTTTAGTATTTTTTATTCTCAGAAAATGATGATCGTGGACTGTTTTAATAAATGGACATTGTCAAGGTACTTTGTTCAAGATTAATTTGGGTACATCTTCTTCGTTCAAGATTTGTTTTATGTGAGAGATTTTAATAATTTTTATACTAGATCTGCTTGAATTCTACTAACACTGCGAAGGATTTTTTAGTATTTTTTATTCTTAGAAGATGATGATTGTGGACTGTTTTAATAAATGGACGTTATCAAGGTACTTTGTTCAAGATTAATTTGGGTACATCTTCTTCGTTCAAGATTTGTTTTATGTGAGAGATTTTAATAATTTTTATAGTAGATCTGCTTGAATTCTACTAACACTGCGAAGGATTTTTTAGTATTTTTTATTCTTGGAAGACGTCGATCGTGGACTGTTTTAATAAATGGACATTGTCAGGTACCTTGTTCAAGGTTATTCAACAAATCAAAAAGACTATTCAAGAAAGAATTAAATGTGTGCCTGGTATCCATATCTTGCAATCGATACAGAAAAATTTTATTTGGTTTGGCCAGCTACTTTCAACAATAATAGATTGATATTTTTTAATATTTTTTATTCTTGGAACACGACAATCGTGGACTGTTTTAATAAATGGACATTGTCAAGGTACTTTGTTCAAGATTATTCAACAAATCAAAAAGACTATTCAAGAAAGAATTAAATGTGTGCCTGGTTTCCATATCTTGCAATCGATGCAGAAAATTTTTATTTCCTATAGCTAGCTACTTTCAGCAATAATAAATTGATATTTTGTTATATTCATTTTCTTTAATTCGATAACGCCGTTCAACGCGTTAAAACTATTCAAGAAAGAATTAAATGTGGTTTCCATATATTGCAGTCGATACAAAGAATTTTTATTTTGCATAAATATCCTCATTCTAACGAATTTCTAACTAATTCCACAGCGCCGGTCACCGGTGACGACCGGCGGCGTTCACCGCATTAAAAATCGTCATTTCTCGCGGAATATAAAATCGCCGAGCATATACACACACGCGACAGGTTCCCACGAAGTTTCACACCCCCGCGTGTTTCTTTGAATCCGAAGATCCAACAGTGTCCTTCTGGGAGGCAACCGGCGGCCTTCGGCTTACGTAAACGAGCAAACAAGCAAACGAACGTGCACGGTTAGAGTGTTGGCTTTTAACTGTGTGTATCTTCGTCCATCGTCGTTTACGATTTCGCGGCGCGAAACTATTACGACCGTTTTGTGTTTTCACTACCCACCTCGTCGGTCGTCACGTTCTGCAGGATCCACGGAGGCGGTCGTCTCTCTCTCTCTCTCTCTCTCTCTGTTTCTTCGAAGGAAGTTCAAAAGGACTCCGAGGTATCCCAGCCAGGAAATTAGCGTGTGGTTCTCTTCCGTTTAGCGTAGCTATTTCACCGATTCGATCTCTCGAATAACGAAAATGATTTTTTTTTTTTTTTTCCCCTGGTGGACTCGCCGACGGTGGTCCTCTCGCGTTTCTGAACACACGGCCGCGTTTTACGAGTTCACCGACTCCGTGAATCGCGATCTGCTATCAGAATGAAGGCTTTTCTTAAGGCCGTCTCGTACTTATGTCGCTGCCCCCACCTACGGAGCCAACGCGCTGCGAGCTCTCCTCAAGTTCTTGAGCGTTCGAGCCCGAACAACTATGCCCCCCTCTGAACATAGAAAAGGAAATACGTGCCAGGACAGACGACACACTTTCGTTCGTTCGGTCGTACAGTTCGGTTCGGCCGTTCCTCTTCTTTCGGATCATTCGGTTCTTTCTTTCCCGCGGTTCACCACCTCGGCAGACAGGGTTCACTCTCTTTCCTTCGTCTTCGCTCATCGTGACTTTTCCTATAACGATCCATCAATCCTACGAGCGATCCTTTTATGTTCCTAGATCTCTTATTACACCTGTAGTCGTTCCTTTTAACCTTTGGTTTATACCTTGTTCTATGGTTTCTTCGTGATTATTGCAATTAATTCTCAAGCTATTATTTTAACAGCGCAACCACTTGTTTTATACTTGGTTCTTTCTGGCGGTTTTTATAAATTAATTGTGAACCTTGCGTAACGGTTTGAACCCTCAACATCTTGTTCATTAAGCTTCCAGGAACGGTGAATGATCGTTAGTTTCTGTTTTCCGCGATTTATGATTTTACAATTTTCATCGTAATCTGTTCGGGTTTTAGACTTTTTTCAGATTTTTCTTTGCTGCTCTTCAAATTACGGAGAGTTAAACGATGATGCGTAGAGAAGTTTATCGAAACTAGTAGTGTCTGATTTTTTGTAATAAACTATGAAATATTCTTCACGTGCGGTGCACATGCACACGCGACAACCGGTATGAAGTTAATGTTGAGTCTGACTGGTGATGAATATTTTGAACATAATCTTTTACTAATGTTTGTTATTTGTAGACTGCGGATTTTTATGAAAAATAAAAATGTTCTATCTGAATTGCATCAGAATTGAATGAAACAGACAATTACTTTCTTTTTTACTATGTTTAATAGGCTGAAAATAATATAACAGTATTTAAAATTTTTATTTTGCATAAAGATCCTCAATTTATTGAAACTCTCGCATTACACTATAATCTAGCTAACTTCAACATTAATTAATTGATATTTTGATATTCATTTTCAAGTAACTCGGTAGCGCCCAACGCGTTAAAACTATTCAAGAAAGAATTAAATGTGTGCTTGGTTTCTATATGTTGCAATCGTTGCAGAAAATTTTTATTTTGCATAAAGATCCTCAATTTATTGAAACTCTCGCATTACACTATAATCTAGCTAATTGCAGCATGAATAAATTGATATTTTGTGGTATTCATTTTCAAGTAATTCGGTAGCGCCGTTCAACGCGTTAAAACTATTCTTTTAACTCTCTGTAATTTGAAGAGCAGCAAAGAAAATTTTTATTTAGCATAAAGATCCTCAATTTATTGAAACTCTCGCATTACACTATAATCTAGCTAATTGCAGCATGAATAAATTGATATTTTGTGGTATTCATTTTCAAGTAATTCGGTAGCGCCGTTCAACGCGTTAAAACTATTCAAGAAAGAATTAAATGTGTGCCTCGTTTCGATATCTTGCGATCGATGCAGAAAATTTTTATTTAGCATAAAGATCCTCAATTTATTGAAACTCTCGCATAACACTGTAATATAGCTAATTGCAGCATGAATAAATTGATACTTTGTGGTATTCATTTTCAAGTAATTCGGTAGCGCCGTTCAACGCGTTAAAATTATTCAAGAAAGAATTAAATGTGTGCCTCCTTTCGATATCTTGCGATCGATGCAGAAAATTTTTATTTTGCATAAAGATCCTCAATTTATTGAAACTCTCGCATTACACTATATTCTAGCTAACTTCAACATTAATTAATTGATATTTTGTGGTATTCATTTTCAAGTAATTCGGTAGCGCCGTTCAACGCGTTAAACCTATTCAAGAAAGAATTAAATGTGTGCCTCCTTTCGATATCTTGCGATCGATGCAGAAAATCTTTATTTTGCATAAAGATCCTCAATTTATTGAAACTCTCGCATTACACTATATTCTAGCTAACTTCAACATTAATTAATCGATATTTTGTGGTATTCATTTTCAAGTAATTCGGTAGCGCCGTTCAACGCGTTAAAACTATTCAAGAAGGAATTAAATGTGTGCCTGGTTTCCACGTTTCGCAATCGATGCAGAAAATTTTTATTTTGCATAAAGATCCTTAATTTATTGAAGCCCTCGCGTTACAATATTTTTAAATTATTTGAATGTCTTTACTGACTTAAATTAAATCTCAGCTCATTTTTAAAGATAATAGATAAATGCATAAAATCCGCAGTCTAGTTGTTAGATTCTTTTCAGTTAAAATATAATTCCATTCTTCCGGTATAGATATTATTCGGCCATTAGGTAAACGATGAATTATTATGAATATATTGCGAACCTCGTAATTATGTCGTTTTTATTAGAAACATCGTCCTAGTTTGATTTTTATTCGTTGATTCATGAGTTTTGTTATGTTTCATTTTTTGAATCCGATGGTAGTGCAAAGTTCTTTTGCATACACACGATCTGTATAATAACGAACGTTATGGAGATACAAGAAGTCTGTTTCGATCGATTTACAATTTCTTCATTGCCTCGCGTGCCACGATTCGGTAAAATCGTTCGTTTCATCGCGTTCCACATTCCCGTGTCTATTCGAGATGCATAAAATCCGTAATCTTGTATGGGAAGAAGTTAATGAGTCATTGGTAGAAATGGTTCAGCCACGGAGTCTCTGCCTTGGCGCTCGAGGATTATGCGAATAGCCCGTATAAGTCAAACCTACTTGGCAGTGACTCTTTTTCTGCTACCAATTAGTAATTAGAAAACTGTATTTCTTAGAATTTCACGCAACCTTAATTGCAAAAAGCGTGCGAATGGATGAACTTCTTCGGTGATCTTTCTAATGAACAATTCTTTAATATCGCCGCGAAAGAAAGAATAAATTAGATGAGTAATTATACTGAACAGCACGTTCAAAGTGCAATGTGAAACCAAGTGTTAAATTTTACCTGTGAACTTCTTGCATTTATAACGACAATGTGCCAGTAAAATATATAACACTGAAAACATTGGAAGAATTAACTGTCGTACTAATTCCCTGTTTATTGTAATTGGTTCAGACAATTATTACTTTACCCACAAACTCACAGTTTATCGCTGGCAATATTTTATTTGTCTAAAAATCCATAGTGTATCGATAACAATTTTGAATTTGTCTCAAAACCAACAATCTATCGATAGCAATTTTTAATTTGCCTAAAAGATCCACAGTCTATCGATAGTAATTTTTAATTTGTCTATAAATCCACAATCTATCGATATCTGTTTTTAATTTACCTAAAAGATGCACAATCTATCGATAGCAATTTTTAATTTGCCTAAACGATCCACAGTCTATCGATAGTAATTTTTAATTTGTCTATAAATCCACAATCTATCGATATCTGTTTTTAATTTACCTAAAAGATGCACAATCTATCGATAGCAATTTTTAATTTGCCTAAAAGATCCACAGTCTATCGATAGTAATTTTTAATTTATCTATAATTTGTCTATAAATCCACAATCTATCGATATCTATTTTTAATTTACCTAAAAGATGCACAATCTATCAATAGCAATTTTTAATTTGTCTAAAAGATGCACAATCTATCGATAGCAATTTTTAATTTGCCTAAACGATCCACAGTCTATCGATAGTAATCTTTAATTTGTCTATAAACCCACAATCTATCGATATCTATTTTTAAATTGCCTAAAGGTCCACAATCTATCGATAGGAATTTTTAATTTGCCTAAAAGATCCACAGTCTATCGATAGCAATTTCTAATTTATCTATAAACCTACAATCTATCAATAGCAATTTTATATTTGCCTAAAAAATGCCCAATCTATCGATATCTATTTTTAATTTGCCTAAAGGTCCACGGTATATCTTCAGCAATTTTTAAATTGCGTAAAAATCCACATTTTAGATAGCAATTTTGAATTTACTTAAAAATCGACAATCTATCGATAGCAATTTTTAATTTGCCTAAACGATCCACAGTCTATCGATAGCAATTATTAATTTGCCTAAAAACCCACAGTCTATCCACGGCAACTTTTACAGAATAAATTGTAAAAATGTCGTACTCACGCCCACTAAGGAATCATAGCAAACTTGGAGCGAGTGATTTCATACTTCTACTGTTATGTATATAATTAACCCGGTGAGCAGTGGGTAGGTGGTTCATTGGTCGATATAAAATCGAATTATTCGGTATAGGCTCGAGCGAAGACATAAGGAAAGTGAACGTGTCAATTGAAGGTATAATCTTTCAACGCCGCGAGTTTCTATGCTCGCAACCCTAACAGCAAAAACGGATCCACCGAGGGACATTCTCCTCGACAAACGCGTCGCTTTAGCACGCTGCTTCTCCAGTCGACACCCAATCCCAAGAAAGTCGTTGTATTTGTTCCACGAGCGATTCAGTTTCCCTGGACCGTGGCTAAACAGTATTCGATACTCGTCCGCACGCACAATCGAGCGGTTTTTGCGTGGTTTCAACGAGTCGGCTTTCGTGTCGCGCGGGTGACTGCTCACCGATCAATCGACAGAATTCAATCAGCCATTTTTTCGACACCTGACGACGAAAAACACCGTTCTGGTACCTTTTTGTCATCTGCGGCTGTGAAAGAATGTGCGCGAGGCCCAGCTCTGTTTAACTGTTAACTCCATCGCGTTAAAACAACGAGTCGGACCATTGAAATTCACGCGTTACACTATAATCAAACAATTTCAGCATGAATTAATTGATATTTAGTGCTATTCATTTTCAAGTAATTCGATAGCGCCGTTCAGCGCGTTAAAACTATTCAAGAAAGAATTAAATGTGGTTTCCATATCTTGCAGTCGATACAAAGAATTTTTATTTTGCATAAATATCCTCATTCTAGCGAATTTCTAACTAATTCCACAGCGCCGGTCACCGGTGACGACCGGCGGCGTTCACCGCATTAAAAATCGTCATTTCTCGCGGAAAATAAAATCGCCGAGCATATACACACACTTAATTGTGTGCCTCTTTTCGATATCTTGCGATCGATGCAGAAAATTTTTATTTTGCATAGAAATCCTCAATTTATTGAAACTCTCGCGTTACACTATAATCTAGCTAACTTCAATACTAATTAATTGATATTTTGTGGTATCCATTTTCAAGTAATTCGGTAGCGCCGTTCAGCGCGTTAAAACTATTCAAGAAAGAATTAAATGTGTGCCTCTTTTCGATATCTTGCGATCGATGCAGAAAATTTTTATTTTGCATGAAGATCCTCAATTTATTGAAGCTCTGGCGTTACACTATAATCTAGCTAATTTCAACATTAATTAACCCCTTGCCGTACCATTTTCTTTACGGCTACAATAATTAGAACGTCTTCATCCCCAAAAATGTCCCCGAAGAGGAAAGAAAATTTATATTTTTGCCTGACTACATTTACTTCAATACTTAAATTTTGATTACACAAAAGTAAAATTTTATTTCGGTTATTTATAAAGCTATAACTTTTATCTTTGTTAGACTTTATTTAATATCTTCATCACGAGTCTGACTTGTTAAAATATGGCAAGGGGTTAATTGATATTTTGTGGTATTCATTTTCAAGTAATTCGATAGCGCCGTTCAACGCGTTAATTTAATTTAATTTAATTCTATATCTTGCAATCGTTGCAGAAAATCTTTCACGACGCGAAAATTATCGAATTAATTTCCCTAAGGCTTATGGAAATGGTTCAGAGACTTTCTTTGACAATTTCCCATCGACGAGCGGTTGCAGTTCGTGAGATCTTCATGGTCGATTCTGGATCCTTGATCGCGAAGCCACTTTAACTCGTGCTGTTTCGTTCCGGCATCGTTGTACGAGCTTTTAATCCCGGTTTTACTTAACCCGTCCTCGTTTTCCACACGTCGGACGCATTCCCTTTCGATTTACCGGCGATCAAGCCGAACGATAAACGAACCTAGTCTCTTCCTCTGCCCTTCATCTTGTTCTTATAGGGCTGTCGACCGCGTTACGCACGATCCCCCGATACCGCGAATCCTTTTGCAGTCGTTTCCTCGCGGATCCGAGCATTATCCGTGCCGTTCGCGAGCCGAAACGATTAACTGCCTTTCCAGTTTTCTTACAAGTTACTGCCAAACCGCTTGTTTGATCCCTAACTTTTTCTAGTTCATAGAAATTTCATTAATAATCGTCCCTGGTACCTCTGAACGATAAAAAACGAACGAACTTGTAAAACGAAATGATATCCTTCCATCAATTTCCTCGAATTTTTATTTTGTGGAGGCAATCGTTTTTGCAAATGAGTGGACCAATTTTTGGGGAGATTGATTTCTCATCTTTCATATTTACCAAATTTTTTTAACGCTAGGTTTACACAGCTCTAAAATTGACTATTTTATATTGGTTTATAAAAAGAACGAGGATGCATCTATCCTAATTTTTGGCTACTTTCATCATGAAAATGCACAATATCTCAATGATCATAAACTAAAAATATTAAAACCCGTTAATTTGTCGTAAATTTGTTAAAGACTACTTGATGAAAACTGGAATTAGAATCTATCGTGTTCCACTATACTTTACCGTGCACTCTTTTGTTAGTGAATTTTTAATCGAAGAAAATTGCTAAAAGGTATGGACCGTTTATTTTGAAAGAAGTGTAAGTCCATTGACGACCCAGAAAAAATTGTTTTAGTTAAATTCACATAAATCTCATTTATATAATCAATCTAGATATTTCTAAATTCATAGAAACATTGCCAAACTTAGTGCACTTTATTTATATTTTTGAATCGAAGAAAATGGCTCCAAGATATGGACCATTTATTTTGAAAGTGGTGTAAGTCCATTGACGACCCAGAAACTATTATTTTAGTTAAATTCACATAAATCTCAATTATATAAACAATCTAGATATTTCTAAATTCATAGACACATTGCCAAACTTAGTACACTTTATTTATATTTTTTAACCGAAGAAAATGGCTCCAAGATATGGACCGTTTATTTTGAAAGTGGTGTAGGTCCATTGACGACCCAGAAACTATTATTTTAGTTAAATTCACATAAATCTCATTTATATAATCAATTTTAAGTATTTCTAAATTCATAGAAACATTGCCAAACTTAGCACACTTTATTTATATTTTTTAGTCGAACAAAATGGCTCCAAGATATGGACCATTTATTTTGAAAATGGTGTACGTCCATTGATGAGCCAGAAACAATTATTTTAGTTGAATTCACATAAATCTCATTTATATAATCAATCTAGATATTTCTAAATTCATAGAAACATTGCCAAACTTAGTACACTTTATTTATATTTTTTAATCGAAGAAAATGGCTCCAAGATATGGACCGTTTATTTTGAAAGTGGTGTAGGTCCATTGACGATCCAGAAACAATTATTTTAGTTAAATTCACATAAATCTCATTTATATAATCAATTTAAGTATTTCTAAATTCATAGAAACATTGCCAAACTTAGCACACTTTATTTATATTTTTTAATCAAAGAAAATGGCTCCAAGATATGGACCGTTTATTTTGAAAGTGGTGTAGGTCCATTGACGACCCAGAAACAATTATTTTAGTTAAATTCACATAAATCTCATTTATATAATCAATTTAAGTATTTCTAAATTCATAGAAACATTGCCAAACTTAGTACACTTTATTTATATTTTTGAATCGAATAAAAATGCAAACCTTTAAACATCTCGAAAGAAGAAATAATAGACTTTTAAATAATTTCAAAATAAGCGGTCCACAACTTCATTTTTCAAACTTTCAATTCTTCAATCAGTCCACAATCCCTTTCTAAATACAGGAACTAGTTGTTTGAAAGATTAATTATAATTCTTAACCAGCAATATTTTATATAAATATTGTATAGATAAGTAATCAAGCGTAATCTATGCACCGTATAATTCATCACTCCCCAGCAACAAGAACCGGATATGTCACGTCAGATTAGATGTCTGTTCACCTGAAACGATCATTTAGGGAGAAATCTGAATTTCCACCCCCGCAATGATCCCAAATCCCAGCGGAATGGAACAATATTGCGATGCAACGCTTTCTAAACGCTCTTACTCTTCCTCTCAACAATATCGATGACTATCCTAAGGAAAATTCACTAAGTACACGGTTCGACGCGACTTTCACGGGGGTGGCGTGCATGGGTATTACACTCTGACGATGTGGCTTCGTCAATCATCGTACGACGATCATGACAAATTCGTATCGATTTCTTCAGCCGCGATTTCTTTGGTCTTAATCTGTCCGCTGGAAAAGCAAAACTGGAGCAAGTTTCACATGTGAAAAATTTCGATTTTCGTATGATCGAGAACACACACTGAAGTCTCGAAAGTATGTCTTCCGGTCTAGGAGACATCATACTGAAAAAAATAGGGACAAATCCTGAAAAATTGAAACATCTAGACAGAGGATTTTTATAGAAAATAAAAATGCATCAATTATTAGGAACTGGACACATGTAGAAACTACTTTATTTTTTAAAAAATCTTATTAGGTTGCAAACAGTATAACGATCTTCTTAAATTCTTTTAATCTTTCCCATTGTTCTACACTGCATCATTTTTATCATAAATGCATAAAACCAACACTGATTCTGTGCTAATCACCCTGAGTGTCTAAACTTTAAATAATTCTAATCACAGTTGTCATAAAATAGCTAGCAATAATTGATTACAGCGTTCCCCATTTTAGTTCTCCTTTTGCGTCTTCTGTAAGTCTTCTATATTCTTTCGCGTGTCAAAGAGTATTTAAAAAGTACCAACTACGTTTAATTTGTTATTATAAGGAAACTTTGGTTGGCGAAGGCACGTTTGACTGATTTCCCGTTGGCCAGCGACGATAATGGCGTTGTCGGTGGTACAGTGGTTTCAGGAAAAGTCAAGGGACTGACTTTCTTCGTCGCGCGAAACTTCATGGCTTGATCCTGGCTTTATTTCTTTGACCCGCCACTTAGAACGGAATGCACCACCGCTACGATCCCGCTGAACGTCCAACGACAGATGCCGATCGCAATACCGCGACAACATTCCGCTCCATATCTGTGATCTTCCCGGGACTCGATTTTTGAATCGATCGTCTACGATCCCGGATAATGCCTCTTAACCATTGCCACGATTCGTATCGGCCGTAATACGCTCGTTTTTCTAACTCGATGCCTTATGCTGCCTTCGACCTGCGTCATCCCTCTGCTTCCGCTTCAACGGTCAACATCAGCTTTCTATCTGCGATCAAAATTTATTTTTTCATGGACCCCCAGTATCCTCTTACTAATTGCCAAACTGCAAAAGCTTGTGCAACTTCAAATTTTTACATACAACTTGAAGGATACTGGAACGAATTTTGTTACCCACAATTTTTAGCGTATGCAATTTTGGGCATAGATAAATATTGACATAGGCAATTTTTAGAATAAGCAATTTTTTACTTAGGCAATTCTTGACACGGGAAATTTTTGGTATATACAATGTTTTATGTAGGCAGTTTTTAGCACACGCAATTTTTGGCATAGGCAATTTATTACGTAGGCAATTTTTAGCATAAGCAATTGTTTACATAGGCAATTTTTGCCACGGTGAATTTTTGGCATATACAATATTTTACGTAGGCAGTTTTTAGCACAGTCAATTTTTGACATATACAATATTTTTCTTACGCAATTTTTGGCATAGGCAATTTTTTATGCATAGGCGAATCTTTCGCTTTAATAATTTTTTGCATAGGCAATTCTTCGAGCAGGCATTTTTTTATGCAGGCAATTTTTGGCACAAGCAATTTTTGCGTAGACAACTTTTTACGTAGGCAATTTTTCGCATAAGCAATTTTTTACGTCGGTAATTTTTAGCACAGTCAATTTTTGACAATATTTTTCTTAGGCAATTTTTTACGCATAGGCGAATCGTTTGCTGTGATAATTTTTTGCATAGGCAATTTTTCGACCAGGAATTTTTTTATGCAGTCAATTTTTGGCACAAGCAATTTTTTGCATACGCAACTTTTTACGTAGGCAATTTTTCGCATAAGCAACATTTTACGTCGGCACTTTTTAGCACAGTCAATTTTTGACATATACAATATTTTTCTTACGCAATTTTTGGCATAGGCAATTTTTTATGCATAGGCGAATCTTTTGCTTTGATAATTTTTAGCATAGGCAATTCTTCGAGCAGACATTTCTTTATGCTGGCAATTTTTTGCATAGGCAACTTTTTACGTAGGCAATTTTTCACATAAGCAATTTTTTACGTCGGCAATTTTTAGCACAGTCAATTTTTGACATATACAATATTTTTCTTAGGCAATTTTTGGCATAGGCAATTTTTTACGCGTAAGCGAATCTTTCGCTTTAATAATTTTTTGCATAGGCAATTCTTTGAGCAGGGATTATTTTATGCAGGCAATTTTTTGGCAACTTTTTGCATCGGGAAACTTTTTGTTTTGACAATTTTTTGTGTAGGTAATTTTTAGCGTAGAGCAGGCAATTTTTTGCGTGGGCAAATTGTTGCATTGCCATTTTTTACGTAGGTACATTTTTACGTGGGAAAAATTTCTGCTTTAACATTTTTTTACGTAGGCAATTTTCACTAGTGGGTGTTTTCTATGCGAGTAATTTTCTTCGTGAGCAATTTTCAGTATTGATAATTTCCTACATGTGCAGTTTCCACATTGCTGTGCCCACGTCTTCAATGTTTGCATTAACTTAAGAATGCAATAAGTAAAATTATGCTGTCCACTAAACTGTATCAAACCTTGTACTTTAGAATATTTTATTCCTTCCCAAACAGGATGTGGCACACAGGTTCGCAGAAATTATAACCGAGGTAGACAAGACATGCATGGTTAATGTGATTGAAAATTTTATTACTTAATCAAGAAATGTACGATTACAGTTTCGACGTAATCGTAACGCCTTAACGAAGTTAATCAAAAATGCATTTTCTCTTTTAATAATTTTAACCATTTGCAATGGAATGGTGATTTTGAGACATCATTAAATGTAACAGATATCATGGAAGTCGATCGCGAGACAGGATGATCGATGGCTCGCGGAGATGGAGCGAAAGCATTACGCAAAGCTTTTCCCTTTCGAAATCTCGTTCCTCTCCGATTACTGGGGCGAGATTTACTGCACCTTTTTTTCAACAGTATGCAAATCAGAATTCACAGTGCGAGAAAAGTTCTCTTGTTTGGTCCAATTCTAAACAAATTATTCTGATTTAAAGGACGTTCAAAAACTTTCGCGAACCACTGTATACGGGACCTTATTGATCTTTTCATTTTTTGCGTAGGCAAATTTTTGTTTTGATAATTTTTTGCATAGGCCATTTTTTGCGTAGGCAAATTTTTGCTTTGATAATTTTTTGCATAGGTCATTTTTTGTGTAGGCAAATTTTTGCTTTGATAATTTTTTGCATAGGCAAATCTTTTGCCTTCATAATTTTTTGCATAGGCCATTTTTTGCGTAGGCAAATTTTTGCTTTGATAACTTTTGCATCGGCAATTTTTTGCGTAGGCAAATTTTTGCATCGGCTATTTTTTGCGTAGGCAAATTTTTGCATCGGCCATTTTTTGCGTAGGCAAATTTTTGCTTTGATAATTTTTTGCGTAGACAAATTTTTTGCTTTGATAATTTTTTGACTGGGCAATTCTTTGCGCAGGCATTTTTCTCTATAGTAAATTTTCTACATAAGCAATGTTTAGCATAAGCAACTGTTTACGTAGGCAATTTTTAGCATAAGCAAGTTTTTACGTAGGCAATTTTGATCACAAGCAATGTTTAAAAGCATTTAAAATACTGTCGCATTTTATTTCTTCAAATGTTCTTCCTCTTTCGCGTTCGATCAGTCCGCTAAGTGTTAAAATTTCAATAATTGTAAAATAAGAAATCTGGTGTCGGTGATCTTGACCGGTGGTGGTAGTTTTAATGTTAAAGGCCTTCGTCGAGTTGTGCGCGCCGTGTAGAACAAAGTACATAGAAAAAAAGTCCTCCTCGGAGAATGTGTTTAACGTGTGACTGACGGTTCGAGCGTATGTTCCCTTTCGCGAGTCCCGCGAAGTCGTTTTATTCACGGCTTCCTTCGAGAGGCCGGTGTTTACATCGGCGTCTCGGAATTAACAGTGTTAACCGGCCCGACACGTGATGCTGATCCCCGGTCGTACAGCGGCGCTGCATACACACCTTTAATTACAGTTCTCGGTTGTAATTGACAGCGGCCCTGCGAGGTAATTGATTTTCACCGGTTGTTTGTTTAATTGTGACAAACGACCGGCCGGATTCGATGCCGGCACGGTAAAACGCCTGTGCCCGGCCAAAAGACAAATTATTTAACGGGCGAGACGCGTCAGAAGATTCAACAGATTATAGAGCAGGACCGCGTGTGGCTCTTTCCATGATTATCGGGAAACTTAATTAATAACATCGCGTGCGCGCGCCTCGCGATTCCGCGGTGCGTGTCAATGATTTATAACGCCGACGATGAGCGAACACATCCGCGAACACGCGTTTATCCGACGGCGAATTTAACTCTTTGTACCGGACACATGGCGCCGATACGCAACGATAATGCGGTATATAATAAAATTTATGATTTCGGCGCAAGGTTCCATCATATTTAGAAACAGCAAATTTGCAATTAATTAACCATTATTCTCGACGTTTCGATCCTGATGTGGATCATTTTCAAAGAGACGTTGTTGCGTCTGAAAAAGATATATATATATATATATATATATATATATATATATATAAGAATTGCCTATGAAAAAATTGTCACAGCAAAAAATTTGTATATATATATATATATATATATACAAATTTTTTGCTTTGACAATTTTTTCATAGGCAATTTTTTGACTGGGCAATTCTTTGACTGGGCAATTTAATTATGTAGTAAATTTTTTACATAAGCATTTGTTTACAAATTTTGTATACAATATTTTACGTAGGCAGTTTTTGGCATAGGCAACTTTTTGCGTAGGCAAATTTCTGATTTGATAATTTTTTGCATAGGCAATTTTTTGCGTAGGCAAATTTTTGCTTTGATAATTTTTGGCGTAGGCAAATATTTTGCTTTCATAATTTTTTTCATAGGCAATTTTTTGGCACGGCAATTCTTTGCGCAGGCATTTTTTATGTAGTAAATTTTTTACATAAGCAATTTTTAGCATAAGCATTTGTTTACATAGACCATTTTTAGCACAGGCAATTTTTGGCGTATGCAATATTTTACGTAGGCAGAATTTAGCATAGGCAATTTTTTGAGTAGGCAAATTTCTGATTTAATAATTTCTTGCATAGGCCATTTTTGAATAGACAAATTTTTGCTTTGATAATTTTTTGCGTAGGCAAACATTTTGCTTTCATAGTTTTTTTCATAGACAATTTTTTGACCGGGCAATTCTTTGCGCAGGCATTTTTTTATGTAGTACATTTTTTACATGAGCAATTTTTAGCATAAGCATTTGTTTACATAGACCATTTTTAGCACAGGCAATTTTTGGCGTATGCAATATTTTACGTAGGCAGTTTTTAGCATAGGCAATTTTTTGCGTAGGCAAATTTCTGATTTGATAATTTTTTGCATAGGCAATTTTTTGCGTAGGCAAATTTTTGCTTTGATAATTTTTGGCGTAGACAAATTTTTTGCTTTCATAATTTTTTTCATAGGCAATTTTTTGACTGGGCAATTCTTTGCACAGGCATTTTTTGTGTAGTAAATTTTTTACATACGCAATTTTTAGCATAAGTAACTTTTTACGTAGACAATTTTTAGCAAAAGCAATTTTTTACTTAAGCAATTTTTATCACAGGCAATTTTTAAAAGCATTTAAAATACTGTCGCATTTTATTTCTTCAAATGTTCTTCCTGTTTCGCGTTCGATCTACACAGTTCTGCCATGAATGCATCAAATCTGAATTCTAATAATTACACAATAGTAAAACGAACCATCAAATAAAAAACTAAATAAATATGCAGACAATTTCACAGTTACCTTTCTAAAAAGCATTTGCTAAAAATCGTTCTGAAACTACGGTCTATAAACTAAAAAATCAACCAAAAGGAAAATCGTACATTTTGCAGAGCTGTGATGCTAGAGGAACCGGAAGTGGTTCAGAAACGAGTCCCAAACCGAAAAAATTATCCTCCAACAATTTTCAATGTTCCCGCACATAAATCACGCGGATTTCATTAGAAGGAGATTTAAATCGCAATCAATTAGTTCGAGATAACGTAGCGCATGTGTGTCCGAGTTATAACGATTTACAGGACGAGGTTTTATGAAAATGTATCTGGCCTAACCGGCGCACGAAGATAACCTGTGAGAGAGAGAGAGAGAAAGTCCAGTTTTAACGAATTCAAAGTTTTAGGGTAGAAATACGATGAGCTCGCCCCACGGGGGCTTTTTATTCGCGTCTTAAATGGATAACAGCGGACACTTAAGATAGAATCGATAAATTGCCCGTTTACGGATGAAAGAGCCGTGCGCGCCCGCGCGCTTTGACTTGCGTTCTCGTAGAACACGATAATGATACGAGATGCACCCGGACAACATTAGAATTAGTCTTTACGACGAATAAGAGGATTGCTGAGAAACGCTGCGCGAGTAAGATGTTAATTGGACCAGTCGCGGTGACGTTTCGCTTCCTGCTGGAAACTGGCTTCAGAGATACGGGTTCAAGCTTTTGTGGGAATACGAAATCGTTGTGAGCGCCTTCCGGCTTTACGTTGTCGCGGATTTAGCGTGCGAAAACGACCATCCAGTTGCGCACGGAGTTTCGAAAGAAAAATGCGGTCGTCTGGATGATACATCGATTCTTAAATTAAATCTCTACGGGATGTCCTTCAATGTTCGCAAAAATTCTTTCTGCATCTCATCTTCCGTTATATTGCTATTTTTTTATATCTTTTTGACTGTTCTCAAGCTCCTCTTTGTGTACTTAATTAAGGACGTGTTATGGTTTTCGAAGATGTTCTTGCACGAATTTCTAGGAATTTTTATCAGAAAAACTATTCTACCTTTTGGATTGGGGTTTCACGTAGGTATTTATTGATATTCGAAGGACATGTGTGATTGTTGTCAAGTAAAAATAATAAAAATTACGTGAGTTATATATTTTTTTACTGTTCTCAAGATCCTTTTTGTGTTCTTAATTAAGGACGTATTATGGTTTTCGAAGATGTTCTCGCACGAATTTTTATCAAAAAAACTGTTGAACCGTTTGGATTGGGGTTTCACATAGGTATTTATTGATATTCGAAGGAGATGTGTAATTTTTCTCAAGTAAAAATAATAAAAATTACGTGAGTTATATATTTTTTTACTGTTCTCAAGATCCTTTTTTTGTTCTTAATTAAGGACGTGTTATGGTTTTCGAAGATGTTCTTGCACGAATTTCTAGGAATTTTTATCAGAAAAACTATTGAACCTTTTGGATTTGGGGTTTCACATAGGTATTTATCGATATTCGAAGGACATGTGTGATTTTTGTGAAGTAAAAATAATAAAAATTGCGTGAGTTATATATTTTTTTACTGTTCTCAAGATCCTTCTTGTGTTCTTTTTAAGGACGTATTATGGTTTTCGAAGATGTTCTCGCACGAATTTTTATCAAAAAAACTGTTGAACCGTTTGGATTGAGGTTTTACACATGTATTCACTGATATTTGAAGTATACGTGTGATTTTTCTCAAGTAAAAATAATAAAAATTACGTGAGTTATATATTTTTTTACTCTTCTCAAGCTCCTTTTTTTGTTCTTGTTAAGAGCGTGTTCTGGTTTTCGTGACTGCTCTGACACGAATTTTTTTCAAAAAAACTGTTGAACCTCTTGCATTGGGATTTTACACACGCATGCACTGATATTTGAAGTATACTTGTGATTTTTCTCAAGTAAAAATAATCGAAATTACAAGAGTTATATATTTTTTCAAAGAGTATAGTTCGAAGGTATCATAGCTTGACAGTCTTCGCCCGTTCTTCTGACATTTTTCTATATTCTTTTACTATTTTTACGCTGCTTTTTACGTTCTTCTTTTTGACTTCTTTTCACTTGTCAGGATTTGGATCTGTCTTGCCTCATCGCTAGAAAATTTCTTGTCGTTGAGGGTTCGACGATATTCAAGAATAAAAATTCATATAAATTGACGAAGATGTAAATGGTTTAACACTAAACCTACCACGGTCAAATGACCGGTTCTATATTCTGCAATTATTGAAATTGGAAATATTCGTTTATGTAAAATAATGGAATAAATTTCCTTGGTCAAGCATCTATTATATAAAAAAAGACAGACAATCTGAATAAATCTAGGGTTGACATTTTTATAAGGCAACATTCGCCGATAGTTTTAATGCTTGTTAGGTTTAGTGTTAAACTCTCACATATTTCATAATTTCAAATAGTACTTCTTCACCTTTTGCTTCATGAAATATCTGGTTCACTCCTATTTTATTTACGACTCTCCACATGCAACCCTTCACAATGTTCAAATAGAAGGGTGAATCTGCACCCTGGCAGCGTACGACAGTTAATCACACTTATCAGTGTCATAAAGATCTACTATCATAATCGCCAGCCTTCACTATCTACTACCTTATTCTGTCAAATACTGTCACCGCAGGTTTAACAGCGCAAAATTCTAGTCCGTTCTTTTTGCTCGTTTTTTCTATCGGCTCTAGAATAACAAGTTCGCTTTGCGCTTATTGCGACTGCGCCGAGAGCGTCTCGTTTTAAGGGTTTTCTTCAGCGGCGTGTATGCGAAGGGATTATTATTATTATCCCGGTCGAGTCGGTCGCAGAAATTCGAAAAAGGAAGGCCGTTCGACTGGGAAAACTGTGAAACGGTCTCCTGTTCAGCGGTCGAAAAAGATTCCGTGTGGTAATACATAAATGTAGAAATATAATTTGTGAAATTGCTATCTTCCTGATAGATAAATAGAGAGAGAGAGAGACAGACAGAGAGAGAGAGAGAGAGAGAGAGAGAGAGAGAGAGAGAGGGCGTTGTACCTACCGGTGCCTGTGCGTATCAAGATCGGCGAATCTGCATTGATTTAGTGCCGCGTAAGTACCGTGATTACACGACGCGAGCAACTTCTCTTTCCACGTGTCCGGTTCGCCCGTGGCCGACAACTCTATTGTGGGCCCAGCGACCGTGTAAGTTTTCGTAATTATGTAAATGCGCCGAGGGAGAGAACCAGGCAACTCATGCTCGGAAAAGCCCGGGCTTCCACGTGTTTTGTCCGCCGGCTACATCACAGGACTAGGATCAAATTCAAGCACCTCGACAAGTACCGCTCGAATACAAGATTGTTGCTGCCACGTGAACCACAACACGGTTCTTCTTTTCTTGGGAAATGTAGCGAATCAGCCGCCGCTCCTGGCGCATCAGCAGAAGATTGCTGGTACATCGGAGAACATTAATTAATTTTTTTTTCATTCCATCGTCACCGTGTAACTCACCCTGCGATTTTTATGAATCTGTAATTTGATTGGCGGACTTTAGAATCATACGAGAGTCTCGTGCCTTCCCCGTAGATTGCAGGGGTCGATGTCTGTAGATTTGAAAGAGATAGCAAAATGGTACTGTTCCGGTTAGTATTCCTTCAAAGTTCTTGATGGTATGACTTTTTGTTATTGTTGAATGTGGATTTTGCACATTTATGGTGAAAATGAGTTGGTGGTACGTGAAACAGTGAACAAATTAAAAGCATACGGGCTCGTTGTTTTTGAAGAACATTCTTTTCTTGAAAATGGTGCGTAGAAATTTTATTCTGTGAATTTTGTGCATTAATAATAAAACTGTATAAGTGGTACGTAAAACATGAAAAAATTAGAAGCATATAAGCACGTTGTTTTTAAAGAACATTCTTTTCTTGAAAATGGTGCATAGAAATTTTATTCTGTGAATTTTGTGCATGCATAATACAACTTAATAATTGGTACGTAAAACATGAAAAAATTAGAAGCATATGAGCACGTTGTTTTTAAAGAACATTCTTTTCTTGAAAATGGTGCATAGAAATTTTATTCTGTGAATTTTGTGCATTCATAATAAAACTTAATAAGTGGTACGTAAAACATGAAAAAATTAGAAGCATATGGGCACGTTGTTTTTAAAGAACATCCGTTTCTTGTAAACGGTGCATAGAGATTTTATTATGGATACTGAGATGCAGTCTGGAATTGCACTGCAGTCTAGATAAAGTACTTTCACAGACCTACATATTTAATGAATATTGAAGAATAAGTATTTAAATGATTAGATTATAATTTTATTGAATTATTAAATTATTTAAATGCTACTGTATGAATTACACATATCATTCGTCCTGAAAGGGTTAGACAAATGCAATAAAAAGGAATGGTTGTTAATTGTTTGCATTTATAAAAAATGAACCTATACATAGAAATATCCATAATGTCAATTCCAAAGTGACCTTCGTGGCTGACGATACGAGGCTTGGTAAAAAGTGCTAATTAGATTGTCACCTTTACCTGGTTCCCTAAAAAGGCAGCGGTGTATAGATAATCAAGGGAGCAAATCGCAGGAAGTGGAAACATAAACGTGGCCGGTTCACTGTCCCTGTTCCCCTAACTTTTTCTGCTTGTCAACATAGCTCGTCCGACTTCCTTACCAATTGCATCTTGGTTCTTAAAAAACGACCGTTCCTCCTAATTTTTATTTGCGTGCAAAAGAGCCTAGGTCCAGGTTTCTTCGTCATTTCTTTTAAAAAGTCAGAGCTTTTCTCACAATTACACTATTACTGCTATATCCGTCATTTTATAACAAAATTTTCTCCACACCTCAAAATCTGTGTAACGAGTACCTGTAAATACATTTTTCATATCGTTCATTACAGTATTGACGAATCTGATTTCGGCGCTAGGTTCGATCCTATTTCAATAGGATTCATTTCGATCGAAAGAAAGTTCATTACAGTCGCGTAAAAAATTCTTGAAAATTTGGTCTAGAGTAATTTTACCGCTAGAGAGAAACGATCGCGTTTGTTCTCCTAATTTTTGTGCAAAGTCGACTCGGTCCGGGTTCCTGCGTTTTTCTGGACGGTTGCATCGGTGGTTTCCCGCTTAAAAAATGATCACGATCAATTGCATCTTGGTTCTTAAAAAACGACCGTTCCTCCTAATTTTTATCTGCGTGCAAAAGAGCCTCGGTCCAGGTTTCTTCGTCATTTCGTTTAAAAAGTCAGAGCTTTTCTCACAATAGCACTATTACTGCTATATCCGTCATTTTATAACAAAATTTCTTTAAAAAAAAAATTTTCCCCACACCTCAAAATCTGTGTAACGAGTACCTGTAAGTAGATTTTTCATATCGTTCATTACAGTCCCGTAAAAAATTCTTGAAAATTTGTTTTCCTTGGTCTAGAGTAATTTTACCGCTAGAGAGAAACGATCGTGCTTGTTCTCCTAATTTTTGTGCAATGTCGACACGGTCCGGGTTACTGCGTTTTTCTGGCCGGTTGCATCGGTGGTTTCCCGCTTAAAAAATGATCACGTTCGCGGGAGGATCGCGTTCGCGCACGCGGCGGATTCCACATGTCGAAGAAACAGGAGCACCGGTCCCGGCACGTGTTATAAATATTGATCGTGCGTGCGAAGTCGGGCCCGCTCGAATTATCTCGGGCATCGCAGGGATCGATCACGTTTGTTAATCACGTTCCTTCCCGCCGACAGGTAGCCGCTGCTGACCACTGTACCCTGGCCGGCCGTGTTGTATGCCACCTGTGCCCAGTCCCGGTGCACAATCTCTCTTCTGTCTCTCTTTTTCTCTCTCTCTCTCTCTCTCTCTCTCTCTCACTCTCTCTCGAGTCTTCCATCTGCACACGCGGCCCGGAGTCACAGAAAACGAGACGAGATTCCTTAATTAAGTTCTTGCAAATCTCGCGACTTGAACGGTGTCCATGGCCGGGTCGAAAGGTCCCTCGCGAGATGTTAATCGGGATCTTTTGCGCCTTTACGAGAACCATACGCTCGCTTGCCCCATGGGGTTGCTGGAATTCCCCTTGTGGATAGAACTTCGTGCCTCTATCTAAAATATTTGACCAGCCCTCTGTTTGACTTCTTCGCTTCCTGTCTGGATCCTCTGTTGGTCCTTCGTCGTCTTTCTCTAGCCTCCAGAAGGCTCGCAGTACGTTCATCGTATTCTTGTTCTCACTAAATAATAGATGCAGGGCGTGTGCATCCGGCATTAATGATCGTTAATGAGTCCTACGCAAAAACAATAAGTTAGTGCTTGTTAGTATTAACACGTTGACTGCCAGGCGCATTTTCCATGGTTTGCCCAAGGCGCCAACGTGAATTTTTCATTATGCGATGCATATTATGTTGAAATATTATTTGCAGCAAATAAAGTGAGTTATAAAATCATGCTTGAAGCATTTTTCGTGCATTAATTTCTTCAAAGCATTATAGTAACAATGGTGTTATTGAAAAATTTATCAGTATCCATATTTACTCTAATTATGTACTTTTATTATTTGCTGCGTCCTCGGTCACCGGTGACCCCCACGGCGCTTTAGCCAAGTCGAGTGCCGGTCACCGGTGACCCCCATGGCAGTCAACGTGTTAAGTGTAAGTGAAAGCAAATTTTCTATTAGCAAACGTGTAGACTCCGGTCCTTTTTACGTTTATAGTGAAAATTTGTAGGTGAAATTTGCAACAGTGAAAAGATTAAAAAAAGTGTTATGAACGTTAAAGAATGATATTAATAAACTTTATGATTTCGGAGCAAGGCTCGATCATATTAAGAAGCAGCAAATTTGCAATTAAATTATTCTCGACGTTTCGATCCTAATGCTTCATTTGCATTATATATATCTTTTTCAGACGCAATAAAGCCTCTGTGAAAATGATCCACATTAGGATCGAAACGTCGAGAATAATTTAATTGCAAATTTGCTGCTTCTTAATATGATCGAACCTTGCGTCGAAATCATAAAGTTTATTAATATACTTCGTTTTCGATCGAGAGGAATTTCACCGGTTAAAGAATGAAATGTGCATTTGTCTCCTACTACTGAAAATTGAAGCAGACAATTTTGATTGTGCAGAAAGATTCGCAGTCTAGTAAACTTTGTCGTTGAAGATTGAAATGTAATGCAACTATAGAAGCAAAGAATAATATGTTAAGTTAACTGTAAGAGAATGTAACGTAGACAGACGTAACTGGAAAGTACCCTAAGCTAAAAAGCAAGGATTATAATGAATACCATACAATATTAGTAATACGTAGATAGTAAACTTGAGTAAATAGTGTATATATATAACCTAACCAGTAATAATGGCTCTGTAATAATAGTTGATTGCTTCGTCTTCACGGCATTGAAATAGGTTTTCCCTGAACCGGACAGGCTTTGTACATTTTTCTAGAGCAACTACCGAGCATTTCTTTGATCAGCAAATAGCGCGTAATTCAGACCGGAAAGTGTAAAGATAGCAACGCACCATGCAAAAACCGAGGATCGGATCCGGTAATGGCTGTCTTTAATTGCTAACAACTAGAAAACAGAAACGAAAACAAAACCGTAGAAAAGTCGAAGGATTCCCGACTTTCGCTTTAAGAATCGCTTCGAAACTCGCCGTTTCAAATATTTAGCGCGTGTATACCTCACGGTGTATATGTGTGTGTGTCTATGTGTGTCTGCATGCGACCAATTCTGGGCCTTGTCAGGACCCAGCGGGCCCCGATGAGAAAGTTCCTGCGGAACCAATTATTCAAAAGTAACCATTTCCCCGGTAACCACCGTTAATTGGACGGCGCGGGTAATATTTCTTTCTTACAATTTTGCTTTCGTGAGAATATGCATCTCCTCCGGCTCTCTCTCTCTCTCTCTCTTTCTCTTTCTCCGGGTTGCTTGTCTTCTGAAAACGAACGGTACACACCGTTATCTCGTGAATCGATGTTTACTTTCGTCTCGAGGATTTCATTAAGACGTACGAGACGTACGAGACGTCGTCGATCGCGAGCGTGCGCAGACGACCCTTTTTTTCGGAAACAATGGACGCCGATGGAAGGTTCGTATAAATCCGTGGACCCTCGTGAGAACCCGGCAAACGCAATTAACGAGCGGCGAGCATTAACGCGCCGAAGCCCTGCATTCGCCGTAACGGGAACCGAACAACGACGCTCTGTGGAAAAAAAACGGATTTATTGGTCCTCTTTCAGAAAGCCGCAGCATCCTCTTCCACTCCGAAATTCGATGATCTTGTTCCAGCTAGAGCTAGTCATTCTGGTTAATAGTCTCGCTGTGATCATCGATCCTCCGTCACTATCGAAAGCAAAATCGATTTACGGCTGTGCCTCGGCACATGTGAAAAAGACTTCCGGTTCTTTTTTATAGTCAAGACGAAGTCTATCATACGTGTAATGGGAAAGTTCATTTAATTATCAGGATGATAGGATTTAAGGGATTATCGTATCGTAGTTTATACCGATTTCTGTTCTTTTTTTACAACCTGCTGATCGATATTAATGTGTGATTGTAACTGATGATTATACACACTGGTACTCATTTATATACATGTACTAACATAAGATAAGTAGGGTGTAACAGAATCCTGAAGAATTGCCGTGGATCGAATTATCAAAGGATTATAAGGAATTTAGAAGAAATTGGGGAGAATCATCCCTTATATTCTGCTTCACGCGTTTTCTCGTATGATAGAGCTCTGCAATTTTACTCGAGTGTGAGTCCATCATGTACTAAGCTAAGTGGAATCTTATAGAATACTGAATAATTGCCATGATTTCAATCATCAAGGAATTATAAGAAATTTAGAAGGAATTGGGGAGAATCATCTCTTAAATTCAGTTCCACGCATTTTCTCGTGTGATAGAGCTCTGCAATTTTATTCGAGTGTGCGTCCATCATGTGCTAAGTTAAGTGGAAGCTAATAGAATACTGAAGAATTGCCATGATCACAATTATCAAAGGATTATAAGAAATTTAGAAGGAATTGGGGAGAATCATCCCCTAAATTCTGCTCCACGGATTTTCTCGTATGACAGAGCTCTGCAATTTTAGTCGAGTAGAAATCCATCGTGTGCTAAGCTTAGTGAAATCTAATAGAATACTAAAGAATTGCCATGATTTCAATCATCAAAGAATTATAAGAAATTTAGAAGGAATTGGGAAGAATCATCCCTTAAATTCTGCTCCACGCATTTTCTCGTATGATACAGCTCTGCAATTTTATTCGAGTGTAAATCCATCGTGTGCTAAGCTAAGTGGAATCTTATAGAATACTGAATAATTGCCATGATTTCAATCATCAAAGGATTATAAGGAAATCAGAAGGAATTGGGGAGAATCATCCCTTAAATTCTGCTCCACGCATTTTCTCGTGTGATACAGCTCTGCAATTTTATCCGAGTGGGAGTCCATCATGTACTACACTAAGTGGAATCTTATAGAATACTGAAGGATTGCCACGATTTCAATCATCAAGGAATTATAAGGAATTGGGGAGAATCATCCCTTAAATTCTGCTCCACGCATTTTCTCGTATGATACAACTCTGCAATTTTATCCGAGTGGGAGTCCATCATGTGCTAAGTTAAGTAGAATCTAATAGAACACTGAAGAATTGCCATGATTTCAATCATCAAACGATTATAAGGAATTCTGAAGGAATTGGGGAGAATCATCTCTTAAATTCAGCTCCACGCACTTTCTCATATGATACAACTCTGCAATTTCATTCGAGTAGGAGTCTAATACTGCAGAGTTGTCAAGGTCTGAATTACGAAAGAATCATGACGAATTTAAGAAGAATCGAGAAGAATCATCCCTTAACTCCTTCCCCACACATTTTCTCGCGCAACAGAATTTTGTAATTTAATTCGAGTGTGAGTCCAGCGTGTTAGCGAATTAATTAGACCACAGTGTTTGCGTTTCGAAACAGTTCGCGTTTCGGAAAAGTCCGGTGGTCGCCTGAGAGCGTTCAATCAGCCGATGGAGGTGAAACCGTGCGCGCTTTCGAGAGAAACGTGAAGGATCGTTCTATCGGGGACCGTCTATCGCGAGCAGTTCATTTGCAGCGTAATTACTAGTCCACGAGCGAGGCCATTACGTCTAGCCTCGGTGCTATTACACGGCACAGTCCAGGTGTTGTTCTGATTGGCGGGGAAACACACAATGTTGGTAGAATGGTAGCTCCTACGGCTCGCGCCTCTACTGCTGCTGCGGTGTAGCACGATCCTCGCGCGATTATGTAGAAATTAATGGCCGATTATGTTGCAACGCGTCCCGAGCCGCGGAATTTCTTTGCGTGCTCATAACAGACAGCCGGCTTGTATAAATACAACAGATTAGCCGGCGTTTCTAACGAAGCTAAACACTCGAAGCGTTTCTAATTCGCGTACGATCCACTACTCTTACTTTTCTCCGTGCTGGTCCCGCAGTTTCCAAAGGCTGTCTCCTTTCGCGTGAACATACATTCTTTCCACTGTTTCCATTTTCATTAGGATCGTAGACCGTTCGTACACGCAATCCGTTCTCGTGTGTGCTATGTCGCGACGAGATGAAACGCGCCGATTCCACGGTGTCGTGCAGTCTAGATCCATTTAATAGCAATTAGCTCTGTTCGATATGCTTCACTACACCTCATTTGCCTCGTTCGGTTAGCAATTAACATTCCTTTCCGTTCTTCATAATTACTTCGAAATTCTTCGTAATAATTTAACGATTTGCCGACGCTCACCAGGAGAATTTTCAACGAGAAGATTCAGAGGAATAGAATTTTTTAACAGAAAATTCGGCAGAATAGAATTTTTTAAGACAAGATTCAGAAGAATAGAATTTTTCAGACGATTTGGCAGAATAGAATTTTTTAAGGGAAGATTCGGCAGAATAGAATTTTTTAAGAGAATATTCAGAAGAATAGAACTTTTCAGACGATTCGGCAGAATAGAATTTTTTAAGAGAAGATTCAGAAGAATAGAATTTTTCAGACGATTCAGCAGAATAGAATTTTTCAAAAGAAGATTCAGAAGAATAGAACTTTTCAGACGATTCGGCAGAATAGAATTTTTTAAGAGAAGATTCAGAAGAATAGAATTTTTCAGACGATTCGGCAGAATAGAATTTCTTAAGAGAAGATCCAGAAGAATAGTATTTTTTAAGAGAAGATTCAGAAGAATAGAATTTGTTAAGAGTAGATTCAGAAGAATGGAATTTTTTAAGAGAAGATTCAGAAGAATAGAATTTTTTAAGAGAAGATTCAGAAGAATAGAATTTGTTAAGAGTAGATTCAGAAGAATGGAATTTTTTAAGAGAAGATTCAGAAGAATAGAATTTTTTAAGAGAAGATTCAGAAGAATAGAATTTGTTAAGAGTAGATTCAGAAGAATGGAATTTTTTAAGAGAAGATTCAGAAGAATAGAATTTTTTAAGAGTAGATTCAGAAGAATAGAATTTTTTAAGAGAAGATTCAGAAGAATAGTATTTTTTAAGAGAAGATTCCGAAGATTAGAATTTTTTAAGAGAAGATTCAGAAGAATAGAATTTTTTAAGAGAAGATTCAGAAGAATAGAATTTTTTAAGAGTAGATTCAGAAGAATAGAATTTTTTAAGAGAAGATTCAGAAGAATAGAATTTTTTAAGAGAAGATTCAGAATAATAGATTTTTTTAAGAGAAGATTCAGAAGAATAGAATTTTTCAGACGATTCGGCAGAATAGAATTTTTTAAGAGAAGATTCAGAAGAATAGAGTTTTTTAAGAGAAGATTCAGAAGAATAGAATTTTACAGACGATCCAGCTGAATAGAATTTTTTAAGAGTAGAATCAGAGGAATAGAATTTTTCAGACGATTCGGCAGAATAGAATTTTTTGAGAGGAGATTCTGAGGAATAGAATTTTTCAGACGCAAAAATGTCTCTCTTGAAAATGATCCATATAGGGATCGAAACGTTGCGAAGAATGTTTAAATAATTGCAAATTTGCTGTTTCTACAATTGATCGAACTGTGCGCCGAAACCACAAAATTTATTATATACTTCATTTTCGATCGAGAGGAATTCCACCTTTATATTCGGGAGTCCCGAACATTTCCGCAATCCCAAAATTCTCGGGATTCCGTCCCGATCCCGAGAAAAATTCCCGTCTCCGACCAGGATCCCGCACACCCCTACTTATCTGGAGCGACTAATTGCGAAGAATCGAGTGCACAATTGACTCGGACTCGTCGGACGTGCACAGACAGTACAAAAGGTTTCTAAAGTTCTCGGTGTACGTAACAAGAAAGAAATTTTCGTACGACAGACCCAGATTTCTCGCGTTCGTGATTTTTTCCCCGTGGCAATCTATTTACATCTCGTTCCTTTTCAAACAAAGTCTCTCTGTTACGGTTGCGGACAGATAAGATCAGGAGCGATCCCGAACACGCGTCACGTTCGCCACGGTTTAAATCTCTTCGTAATCTGCCGGGACGCATTGCGAGAAGCTGCCGGAGAAGCAGCCAACTCTCAGCCCTGTCTGTTAGCTGCAACGTCTAACTGTACACCGCTGGCTGCACTCCCGGCTGCATGCGCACTCCTGCGCCGCTCCTACGAGACGTTCATCCTCAACGCGATCGCCCCTCGTCACGAAAATCTCGAACAATTAAAAGAATTCGTTCCCGCAGAATCTGAACTCAAAGAATGAAACGCATTCCAGTTCTATTTTAATCCTCCGATCTAGACGGATGATTGTTCTAATCAGGGAAGCTTTTATAAATCATCTTTCAGGATGCAGTTTTCTGCCAGTCATCATCATCGTCAGATTGTCTCATAGATTAGATGCTATGTAACGAATGTTTGCTGTATTAATAAATTACTATCAGGTTGTGCAGTTAGACATAAGATACTAGAATTCAATTGTTAGACTTGTGTTACTGTTTAGTTGTAACGACTGTAGATTTTATGCACGCACAATCAAAATAATTAGATGAAACTGTAAAACAGTTCAGCTGTTAAAAAATTAGCTTAGACCACATGGCTGAAGTAAAACTTTTTTCTTGAATTTTTTTCCGAATTTTTATTAACACTTGATGACATTTAATTTTCTATGTTAATGAAACAATTGGCTTCCGATAGCTAAAATATGATATCAATATTCTTGATTCAATTTTGTTTAAATGTCTCGCAAATACTGCATCGAGAGTTGTTCCTGCTCTTCTTGTCGCTTTATTAGGATTATTTACCATTTCTAATCTTAATTTACTTCTAAAAAATTCTATTAATAATTTTGATTGTTCCGATGCAAAGTTCACGTTGAAATATCCACTTAGCAACATCGGAATTTTATCATAATCTTTATTAAGCAATGCCGAACCCTCAACCATATATGCTAATAGAATAGAACAGTGGTGGACACGGGTGGAGCCCCTCAAACGCCTGCTTCTCCCACCAACCTCTCTTTCATGCAGCGCGCGCTTGCTGGAAGGGGGGGAGAGGGCGTTACGGTGTGGACGATTTTGCTTCAATTGAGGCAAAATTGCCCATCTCTGGAATAGAATTTCGTTTCATCGTTTCATCACCGGTTTTACGCCTACCGCGTCGAGGTTTTGTGCCTAACGCGGCTAAAGAAGTTTCACTTCAAAAATTGGAAAATATGTAGTGTAACGCGACGAGGAACGAGAATCCTTGCAGCGTGACGACCAACAATAGAGTCGCGCCTGGCAACGCGGCCGAAACCTCGCGAACGTTCTAGAACAGGGTTTGACTTTGTTTGCTCGCGAGGACCGTTTTCCGAGGGCTACGCCTCCTCGACCCGTCCGCGCGTCTCGCTCCCCGTGGTCGCCTACATGCTCGGACGGGCTCAGGCGCGATCATAACAGACAGATGAACGTGGCGCGTAAGGGGCGACACTCGTTTCAATAGGTTTCCACATTACCATCGAGGTACTATTATCAATGAGTTTTTTTTTATTAGTGGTATCTCCTGTATGCCTATTCCACTATGTCACACGATAATTTCGGACAATAGCTGTAGAAAATTAATTAAAAAAATAAATTTTAAAAATAGTTTTTAATTCTATTGTTTAAATTTTAATACGGTCCGGAACAACTTGATCTTCGTGCACGTTTAGACGTGCTTGGCAAATTGTTAAGGTCTATGGAAAGTTTGGACGTGGATATTCGCATCGCCGACGCAAGCGAAGAATCAATTTAAACGTGTACGGTGATCCGATTTAATATAGCGCATTGTTGAAAATGAGCTTTCGCACAAATAAGTTGATCCAAACATTGAGAATATTCGGGTCACAAAATTTCGAAGAATAGGGTACTTTGATTCTTCCAGTGTTTTGAAGAATTCGGCTCGTTTTTCTTCCCACGTTTTCAGAGAGATGTCGTGCTGAAGATCGCACAGTTCTCGTTGAAACTCGAGGGCTTGATCTGCAATTTTGACAGTGAGGGGATTCTCGAAGAGAATTAGATCATTTCTAAACGAGTCGAAGTCGCTGAAATTATCGTGTGACATAGTGGAATAGGCCTACAGGGGATACCACTAATAAAAAAAAAACTCATTGATAATAGTACCTCGATGGTAATGTGGAAACCTATTGAAACGAGTGTCGCCCCTTACGCGCCACGTTCATCTGTCTGTTATGATCGCGCCTGAGCCCGTCCGAGCATGTAAGCGACCACGGGGAGCGAGACGCGCAGCCGGGTCGAGGAGGCGTAGCCCTCGCGAGCAAACAAAGTCAAACCCTGTTCTAGAACATCTTGGACCGAGAAGCTTCTCGACCCCTAGTAACGCGTTATTGATAAGGTTAATCAACGCCTTGATATAAATATCGGACGATTATCGGGGAGCGCGCACTTCGCTGCACCTGCGGGAGAGGACGAGATATTACATTCCTGTCTAATTTCCGAACCCCTACCACATCCAAACCTTACAGTAGTATTTTATTACTGTTACCTTAATAAAATGATTAAAGGAAGGACGATCTTTCTATTTGCGGTAAAAGATCAAGAACATGAATGTAATTGGCAAATTTTCATCCTACGTAATGCTTAATCAATAATCAATTCTTCAAGCTCTCGAGCGATTAAGTTTGAATTGAATTTAAATTTGAACCATTAAATTAGTCTACAAGCAAGATTGATGAATTATCAAGCGGAAGCTGTGATAGCGTTAGGATCAGTAAAATTACCTGCACGATAAATAAACGCAGAAACAGAGAAAAATTATGGAAGAATTTTGATCGAGTTCCGAAGTATTCAGACCGTTATTAATCCCCGTCGACATTCCACGGATCTTTTTGTCAGCTCGACGCATTAACGAGCCGAAGGATCAATTTCAGTGGTGATTATCGATCCGATACTTTCACTGGGTCCGTGCTGATATCTATCGCATAGGATCTACGCGTGACGCGGGTCCCTCGCCGTCAATTACACGCTCGGTAGCTCGATCACGGGCATGAAATTAATACCATTAGGAGAAAGTACACACACGTTGGTATTTGCATTTGTCGTGAAATGGAGCACGGATCGTTATATCAACGGTAATCTGAGGCTGGAACAATAAGACAAACCTGTATACGACCTAGATCCGCCGCCGCGAGGATCGTTTGGCATCGAACGTCCACCGACTGTCCATCGAAAGGATCCTCCTGCGTGTCGTTTATGGTCGCTTGGACTCGGTCATGCTCGAAAAGCAAAGAAAAGATTTCTCTCTCCCTCTCTCTCTCTTTCTCTTTTTCTCTCTGTCGATGATCCCGAGCGATCGGGAAGTGAATCAGTCGCTGATCGATCGCGGTCTAGCCGCGGAAGCAAGAAACGATTCTTCCCTGAATCGGCCGATCGACAAAGAACCCTGGAATCTTGTCGCTGAGACTCTTTGGAGCGGTGACGATTGCACGATCGGGGACCGGTTGCACTTCCAGGAAGGACTCCCACGTGTTGCAAACGAAAGTAGCCAGTTGCACGAGACGCACATTTCCTGGTACCCTTTTGTTTCGCGAAACGGCGAGCGATCACTGCGACAAATAGCTAGAAAACTTTCTCAGACTCCGAGAATTACCGTCGCGAACAAAATTAAATGGACACGTTCTAAAAAGTAATAACTTTTTTAGAAATTCGATCCAACGACTTGAGTTTTTTTAGAGATGGTAGAAGAATTCCTTTGCTAGGTGATGTACAGGGAAGAAGAGTAATGAAAAATTACCATTCGTCGAAATTGGTTGACGTATAGAAAAGCTATAAGCATTGTAAGAAAATACCGGTGAAATTCCTCTCGATCGAAAATGAAGTATATTAACACTAGATTGCCCAAGGAAGTCATTTTGACTGCTTTTTAATTTCAACTAGAAGAAGAGTCGATCACCAATGATGAAAATAAAAGTGTCATCAATATGCCCAGGAAAAGTAAATTTTTTTTTCTTGTTAATATTTACTAATAACTTGTTATATAACTGTAAATAATATAAAAAATATTAAAAATTAATTTTAAACTTTCTTTACACATTAGTTATTCTTTCACAATGCAGTCATTTTGACTGCTTCTGGGCAATATAGGTATATACTAAGTTTCAGTCTTTCTAGTGTTAACAAACTTCATTCGATCATATTAAGAAGCAGCAAAATAGATTAATGAAAGTTTGAAAAAGAAATTTAAAATAAATAATGGTAAATTTAGTGCCTGCATCAGCTTGCAATTAAATTATTCTCGACGTTTCAATACTATTTTTTTTTTTTTTTAGGATCAAAACGTCGAGAGTAATTTAATTGCAAATTTGCTGCATCTTAATATGATCGAACCTTGCGCCGAAATCATAAAGATTATTAATTGTAAGAAAATCTTGGAATTTTGGTCTCACAATTGATCTAAATCAGAATTTCTCACATTCTTTTTTGCCATTTTTCATTATTTATTCCTTAGCCGGTTTTGATAAAACTTTGTTCGTGTATATAATTTAATGTTAATGTTAGAAATCAGATATTTCATGTGCAAGTACCTATTAAATTGGTATCGCGTATGCAGAATTATGTGCATTCAAATACGGACTTGAGAGTTGTGGTAATAAATCAAATGATTAGAAGGAAATTTTACAATTACGTAATTAGAGTCAACAGATTATGCATTCGGCGGATTAAATCATAACTGTTTTAACTTGCATCTTTATGTAACAATTTTAAACAGTTGCTTTCGGAAACGTCTGCGAGACAAGAGTCAAAGTGCGAGGGTGCGCCGAGTACCGTGTGCATAAAACATTTATTTCTTTCTTGGCATTCAACGTGTGCAATTTTCAAAGCAGTTCACTCTGTTCGTCCGACAAACTTAATGCTACGTGTGTTCTTACTAGTAAGGCAAGGAAAATATAAAATAGAGTAGAACACCAGAATTAGAAAATCTTATATTTGAGATAGAAATAGACAAAATTAAAAGATTTTATATTGAAATAGGGGAAACAAATCAGAAGACTTCAACATTGAGATTGGGATACAGACAGAAACAGAATTAGAAGATCTCAAAATTGAGAGAGACACGAAATTGGAAAGATTCAGATTTGAGACAAGGATAGAATTAGAAAATTTTAGAATTGAAATAGAGGCAGAATTTGGGAAGTATCGGAATTGAAACAGAGACTTAATTGGAAGATCTCGGAATGGAGCTAGGGAAAGAATTAGAAGATTTTAGGAATGCCTATGATACAAAAGTGTTAAATAAAAAAGGGAGGTATAATGGCAGAGACAGAATTAGAAGATCTTAGAATTGAGTTCGAGACGAAATTGGAAAGATTCAGATTTGAGACAAGGATAGAATTAGAAAATTTTAAAATTGAAATAGAGGCAGAATTTGGAAAATATCAGAATTGAAGCAGAGACTTAATTAGAAGATCTCGGAATGGAATTAGGGATAGAATTAGAAGATTTTAGGAATGGCTATGATACAAAAGTGTTAAATAAAAAAGGGAGGTATAATGGCAGAGACAGAATTAGAAGATCTTAGAATTGAGTTCGAGACGAAATTGGAAAGATTCAGATTTGAGACAAGGATAGAATTAGAAAATTTTAGAATTGAAATAGAGGCAGAATTGGGAAAATATCGGAATTGAAACAGAGACTTAATTAGAAGATCTCGGAATGGAAGTAGGGATAGAATTAGAAGATTTTAGGAATGGCTATGACACAAAAGTGTTAAAAAATAAAGGGAAGTATAATGGCAGAGACAGAATTAGAAAATTTTAGAATTGAAATAGAGGCAAAATTTGAAAAGTATAAGTATTGGAGTAGAGGCGGAATTAGGAGAACTCGGAATGGAGCTAGAATTAAAAGATTTTAGGAATGGCTATATGTAGAAAAAAAAAGGGAGGTATAATGGCCGCGAAATAGGTAATTGGTCTGAATCCCGTTTCACTCGGGATTCCTTGGAAACAGGTAACTTTCTCGTTACGATTTCTGACCGGTGTCGATTCAATTACGCGCGGTTCCATTCGCGGAACGGCCCGACAACGTCCGGCAGAAGGAGATCGGACGAGAAATGGGTTAATTGTCTTCTAAAAGACGCCTCTTGTACTCGACGCGAGCTAGTCATTACGTTCCCCGTGTGGATAAATAAATTGGGTGTTGCTGGAGCGCCTTGTTTGCCCGTTCCGCGGGCCTGTCTCGCTTGTTACTTGTTACGCACAGTTCTTCTGCGTTTTTCGGCGAAAGCGTACTCTCGTTAGCGTACTAACGCCGGACACAGAACCCTAAACACATGGAATTCCTTCTTCTTTAATGATTCGACGACATTTAACGAGCCTAACAATAATTACCTCGGGTACTTAAGATTAGCTTGAAAATAAAGTGAGTGACATCTTTATTAATATGCTAGACAAGATTATATATTCCCTTTTGAGACCGTTCTTTGTTGGAGTTAGAAATATTGTTCTTTTATTTTTATTGCTTACGTCTTTTAATGGTTTAATTTTTGTTTGTGTTTTTATGTAATTCTGTGAAAGAAAACAACATATAGGTCCAACCAGCGATGGTATATGGTTTCGGTTTTCTCGCGCATGCGCGACGATTTTAGCGTCAGTAAAGTACAAAGTTGGGCTAAAATGGGGTACCTTAGTCACCCCGCGTAGTTTCGCAAATTTTTTTTCGATTTTCAAATATGAATTGACAAGTAGCTCCTTCTCCAATACTAGTTGCCATTATGACATCGAATATATTAACATTAACTTATCAAAATTTCGAAATACCAATAATAGTACGGTACGCAGTGATGCCAGAATCGTGGAACCGGAACCGAGGAACTTGCCCCTCCGGTGGATCCTCCGGCTGGACCCCCCACTCTGACGTACCGTCGTCGCCTTACGTTGTTTCTTACTGCGCACGCGCTACACGCAAGCGTACCTCTAGTCTGTCCGTGTGAGCTGCCAATTCGACTCGACAGCGTCGAGGTACGCTTGTGTGTAGCGCGTGCGCAGTAAGAAACAACGTAAGGCGACGACGGTACGTCAGAGTGGGGGGGTCAAGCCGGAGGATCCACCGGAGGGGCAAGTTCCTCGGTTCCACGATTCTGGCATCACTGACGGTACGTTCCTGCATTTAGTCGCGCATGCGCGAAAAAATCGAAACCATATACCATCACTGGGTCCAACTACAATAATAACTATCCAACCGATAAAGAGGTGAATTTGTAATTTTATCCAGCACTGTAAGTACAATTTTTACAAATTATTTTACAGTCCACTATTTAGTAGAGCCTCTGTAATTATTTACAATAGAACTACACCTCTACTCGTCTCATCATGGACAGAAATTCAAATGAAATTTGATTAATTCGACTGAGGTTACATAATTGTAATCCCGAGTGCGTCAGTCATTTTTGTAATAATGAATATAGTACGTTGAATATTGTCCTGTCCAACGAACCACAGTATAATTATTCTTAAAACATGTTCTAAACTCCCATTATCTCTCTGAAGCAGAATTATATGCTCCTCGAGAACTGACAGTCCACAAAAACTCAAATAAATTTGCAGAAACGGGACTGTGGATAAGATAATGATGTGTACAAGAGAATAGTCTAGCAGTTTTTATAGAAATTAATTTAGGAGCATTGTCTCGAGAGTCTGGGAAGTATTGAAGCACAGTTAAACGGATCTGCACAGCTCGGTATGGTTATAAATAATGCCACTCATCTATCAGATGCATTTTTTCTGCGAAAATTGCTTTTAAATCGTCTCGACCACGCGATAGGCTAATTCCACGTTTTTACGCTTATTTGAGCGAGCACTGGCAAAAAGTGAATACTAATTCCATTGTATAACATTCTTTGACATAATCGAGTCTTTATTCTGTTAAAGCATGTTGTTTACAGATTTATTACATCGTTGTGAGGTAAGGTCACAAAAATGTATAATGTACTTAATAAAATAAAATAAAGTACTTGAACTTAATAATGTACAGAATGTATTACAGTATTAGTAATAAGGTTTTAATTGTTCTTAATATTAGCCCGGGATACAGCACACCACGCACTATGTTACACTCTAGCACACCAGAGACCTCGGCAAAGGTCGGCAACTCTCGGGTGGTTTCGGCATCCCTCTCATACACACAGAGATTATTCTCTTTACAAAGCAAGTTCCGTATTTTGCGAAAATTCAAGAAAATGGTTATCGATACTCCCTAATAAATAATTTCTCAACAACATAATGCACCTTCGAGTTTTCGACTCTAAAAATTAAGGTATTATTTTTCATTCTTTCGAATCGAAACTTTTAAACGGATCGCTTTGCAATCAGCACAAAAATTCGGATTGGTCTCAAGACAATTAGCTCAGCCAGAAGAAAAGTGAGGACGACCAAGTTTTCGAGAGCACGCGACTTTCAAAATTTCTCGGATCCAAACAAGGCGGTGGTGGATCACGTGGATCCGAGTCGGTTTCGCACCCGCTGCACCGGGGCACGGCGAATTTCTTCAGGAGCCGACGAAAGTATTCGAAAGTCGGTGATCCCCGGGCAGAAAAGTTAACCTAAAAATCGTGAAAGTTTTCACGCGATGTTGTCTCGACTCCGATTTGTCAGGCGGGCAACGAGATCCACGTTCAAGGAAGCCCGCCGTGACGATCCCGACGACGATCCGTTTTCCTTTTTTCCCTCCCGTCTAACTCGATCGTTCCGCCGGGTTTTTCACGGCTCGAGTCTCCGCGACGAGGATTTTCGGATTAAAGGAGGCCGCGCGCGCTGCATACCGATCGCAAGAAATCATTGTTTTTGCTGGTGTGATCCATTAGGATCACGGCGGTGGGTGGACCCGGTGGAAAGCAAGTCGAACGAATAATCCTAAGTGGCCGAGTTTTTTCAACGTTTGCCCGGGCCGCAGGCTTCTCTTTTAAAAAGTCCCAGGAAAAAAGTAATTCCACCGGTCGACCGTAATTACAATCCTAATCGACTGTGACCAACCGCTGGACCATTTACCCGAGAAGTAGATTAAAAGCCTCCTTTCCACCGCTCTACCCGCCTGCCCGCGCGGTCTCTTTTGAATATTCAGCGAGCGCGAAAGTCTCTCGCCAATTTTTCGTCGTGTCTCTATCATCGCGATTCCCGCGGATGATTAACTCGCAAAAAATTGCCCGATACCCGCGGAGTATGAAGTCATTCGCGGCGTCTAGCTTAATCGACCGAAGACTCGTAATTATCGGGACCAATCAGATCCTGCTCGGATAACGCTCGAACACGGTTGCTGCAATTTCAACGGACTTTTATGCGTGCGAAATACGAGGGACCCTCTCCTCGAGGCTGTTAACGCTAATTTGTTCCGGCTTGGAACACGTATGGCGACGTCTCCATAACGATTGGACATCCGAGACTGAAGGCCGGGGAAAGAACAAACCTCTGATCTTGGAGATCCACCCGTAAAATATTGATTAACACATTTGTACGGTGCAAATGCATTTGGGGACCTTCTGCACGGTCTTCTGGAGGGCCAGAAATTTTTATCAATTTTTGAACGTTTTTGTTTTATTTTAAATATTGTAAGGACAAAGTTGAATGGTGGAGCTGACGCGATGCCAAAAAAATATTGTTTTTATGTCATTTTTTTTAGAGATATCAAGGTCACCTTCGTCAGGTTCACCTTATACGAATTCGGTGACTATAATTACTCAAGGTCATTCAAGGTTACGGACAGAGTTCAACATTCCTCCAAAGCACGTTATCTCTGTCCGCGACCTTGAATGACCTTGAATGAACGATTTTCTCGATTTTCTAGTCGAAGGAGGTTTTCTCTGAGGAAATACTCGACGCAATTGACTTTGAGGATTCATTAGGAAGGTTTGGAGATAAAATGGCTCCAAATAGGCATTATCAGGCCGGTAGTTTTTCAACAAGGAGCAATCAGAAGCAGCGATCGCTCACGTAGCAGCCAGCGAAACAATAAATTTCCCCGCGGCTGCTCGAGATTGAATTAAACAAAGAACAGCCTCGAGCGGTCTATGAAAGAATCATCTCACGTTGTTGCTGTATTTCACGCAGGAACAGGAAAAAGTAACGGAGGTAGGCAGAGACATGTGTACGTGCGGGGAAAGTGATTTTTTCGCGAAATCCTGCCAATCGATCTCACCGATGGCACGGTGTCAAGACACTCAAGACCGTTCGACGGCTAGACGGATTATCTTGACAGGGAAACCGACTGAATGGGTAAACAATTGAAGCGTGAGGCCGATCAAGTGATCATCGTAATTGTCTTCTGATTAGCAAGCAGCCGGATGTTCTTTTAAGAGGATGGGCTTTGTCAAGACATCGTTTGATGTTTTAATAAAGCCCATGACCTAAAATCTTGATGGAAAACTTCTGCTAGGATAGACAAATATTGCCTCATCTTCCATGTTTTCTTGGTAGTTGTATTCGATGTTTGTTTAATGGATTATTCAAGGGAAAATACGTGGTTTAAGAATGATGTTTGCAAATAATTGATTTTGAACTATTGTAGTTAAGCAGTGAAATTGAGTGTTGGATAAACTTTAGAGCTGAACCGAAAAGAATTGTATATCTTGCTATACCGTGTCTGCTCGCTCATTGTAAACAATTTATAAATTTTGAATAGTTACTTTGAGTAATGAGTTATCAAATTTATCTATTATTATTTCATTTCTCAATCTCACAGAAAAAGGAGATTAGAATTTCGTTTATCGACATTCGAACATTTCCAACATTATCCACAGAAGGTAATGGTTTAGAAACACCACGAGTCGCTTTAGATTGCAACATTTTATTTATAAACGCATGAATAATAATATTAAAAAAATATACAATTATATTACCGCAATATTTTCCTTACTTTAGAATGTGTACAGCCTAAACTAGAACTCCATTTTCTCATCTGCAAGGTAAAAGAGATACTGCAAATGCAATTTCACATTTAATTAATAACACAACGGGATACGTACCGCTTTCTTTAATTTTTTGCCCCTTTCTCTCAGTCTCCAAGTTCCAGATGAATTCCTGAAATAATCGGAGGGATTTATTTAGACTAGTCTTTTTGTAGTCTTTAATTCTTTTTGCAGTTAAGTCGTAAGTCTCCTGCTCTGCTTTATCCTTCACATCGAACTCGTTTATCTCTTCGATTAGAGTCATGATGGTTGGCACTTTGTCCGGTTGGAATTTGTCGACTGTGTTCGCTGTGAATGGTATGCAAACCTTGCCGGTTTTTGGGTGAATACAAAATGGTGATTTTAGGAGATGGTTCATCCCTTTACTGACATTTATGTCCAGCCTTGGGTAGGCGTACTGTATCATTACTTCCTCGATTAGATGACGGTACTGGAACCACTTCTTGTCCCCCTAAAAATATACCTCGAAAAGTATTCACAGAAAAAAGAGGTGAAGATGGATACTGTAGACAATTAAAAATGGCGAAAATTGCAGTTTTGTGCTTGAACACGATTTTCAGTCTATTTTTGTCGTTTTATTGTATTATTCGGTGATTTTCATCATTTTTAATCGTGTTTTCAACTCGTAAATGAGTTGACTAAATACGATTAAATTTTTAACATGTATATAACTTATATGAATCTACAAAACACTTTTCTTTTGACAAAACGCAATTTTTCCAATAATTTCATTAGATATCATCCAATTAACTAATATATCTAGCTTGACAGAAAGACTGAAGTTGTTTGGTCCATTTATCAAACATGTTATAAAAAAGGGTGCAACCAATTATGAGACTGACTGTATATTTGATAATAATAGTAATAGTAATCTACCCCTGTTTTCTTGCCATGAATGTACTTCACAAAGACGTTCCACCTGTCCTTGCTAGTGCTGCATTGACCAAAGAGAGCCTTCAGCTCCTGTCTGTCTTCATCGTCTGCAATAATCTGCAGAAACTTGTTCATGCCATCTTCCGTGCCCAATATATTCTGCTCTTCTATGCAGAGAGGCACAAAGACAGCTTCTATCGTCTCCAAAGCACGTCTGAAATCAAAACAATTACAATTTCTATTAGAAACTATTTTTAAGCAAGAGGAACTTTCGTCGGATTCTACTTTACATACTTAATAGAGTGATGAATTTTATCTCCAGGCAGATTCACCTTCTTCTTCATATATTCTCCGCCGTCTATGACCTGCAGGTACTCTGCCACAGCGCCACGCTCATAGGAAGACAGACTACGTGCTCCAGGATCGCATACCCAACAATGTATACCTCTTCTGCCAGAGAAGATCCACAGTATATGCTTGTACCCAAAATCCACTGAAGAAAACATGATCTATTTTAATTAGCTAGCATCGTAAAAATTGTTGTTGCATTATCTTAATCTTCTACTTACATCTGAGAGCACTGTCCAGAATTTTACAGGCGATTGCCATAAACTTCCAACACTTGGAGCAGATGTCTGCTCCGCTACAACAGGTTCTGACTTCGTCGTAATCTGTCATGTCTATGTCGAAGACCAGTTCTCTTTCCACTGGTTGAAAATTTGAGCCCTTTCGCTGTTCCTTTGGACTAAATAGAGTAAAATTAACAATCTAGTATAAACATCGTAGATAGACTGCTGATCTTTAGGCAAAATAAAAATTATCCGCGTCAATTGCATCGGACAAGAGATACATTGGTGTTTTTAAACCATTTTAAGTTATCTACTGTTTCAAATTGTACCCACTCATTTTTCCCATAAATTCATAAGATCCTGAGTTTATTGATAATACTTACCAGTAATTGTACACTGCACCAATATCAATCTTGAAAGGAATCAATCTCCTAATCTCATGCTCCAAGTCCTTGACACCTTTAAAAGACTGGAATCTGATGTAGACATCGTCTTGCAGAGTAAAAGAAAATTCTCTGCGAGTGAATATGCCCACTGGAAAAAGAATCCATTCATTAAACTATTTGTTTATAGAATACCGTGACTGACATACCGTTGCCATAACTCAGCCAGCGATAGTAATCGTGGAACGGGAATAATCTAGCGTAGTAGGTCGGCAGTAAGTCAGCTAAGTTTGCCAAGTCTCCCATGCTGCCAATTTCATTAATAATTTTTAAATTCTGGTTAAAAATTCAAAGTTTGAAACACTCGGTCGAGGTCGGAAAATGGCGGGAAAATTATGTTAGCACGAATCAAATTGTCTGAAGATGGTGGTTCTGTTCATTTTATGATTATTTGAGTTTCTCAAATAGGACGGTAAGAGGCGCTACTAAAATCGCCATGAAGCAGAGGAAATGGCGCCAATTTTAAATATTTGACAGGGAATAGTGACTTTCAATAGATCAATAATCTATTGGACTAATTTTAATTATTTAGGGACTTGGAAACTGCTGGAGTTAGAATTTAGACTAAACAGTTTGATATTTTAGTTGACTAGTGTATTAATGTAGGCTTGTAGCAATGTTGAAAGTTTAAAATGTAGGTTCCTGTAATTATTCTTTCAATGAAAATGGCTTCCACATGAGCCACTCACAGGCCAAATAAATTAATTACACCCATTACATATTTTTTAGATTTAGTTAAAAAAGAGTGTGATCAATACTTTACTTTCTGTATTTAAAATAACAATTTCCTTACAGTTTCTTTATTGCCAACAAGAGACAAAAATCTTTCTAGATTTTAACGTACTTTTTTATGAATTTCCCTGTACTGCTTATGTTGTTGATTTGGTAAATGAACGGTTCATTGGGATGTAAATGAATTGTGAGACACATTTGACCGTAACTTTTATTTCCTAATGTCGTTACACGTATACTGAATCAAATTTAGAGTGTAGTACCATCAACCCTTTTACATAGTGCAAAAATAGAACGGTTCTATTTTTGAATAAACATTACTGGTAGGAATGTATCGTTGAACTAATCTAAATAGAAAAGAGAAAACGCCTGTCGACAACACTCACATATACGTGTACCCGATCACGATCCGTCGGAGAAACGACGCTACGCGTTTCCTACTCACGAATCCCGTCGAATGCAAAACCAAAAGACAAAAAGAACAACTGATTAACGTAAGTACAAGCTATTCGAAGAAAATGATTCAAACAACGACGAGATACGTTCTTGTTCACGTTGCGCGCACGTGCGTGGGTGTATGTGTCACTTTATTTACAATTCGTGGTGTGAATAATGTTCTTGGAGAGGGGGCGTGTATATATTTATTTATATATTATATATATAATATATATATGAATATATTATATTTATATTATATATATATACTATAATATATAGAATATTATATATATTATAATATATAGAATATTATATATATTATAATATATAGAATATTATATATATTATAATATATAGAATATTATATATATTATAATATATAGAATATTATATATATTATAATATATAGAATATTATATATATTATAATATATAGAATATTATATACATATTATAATATATAGAATATTATATATATATATATATTATAATATATAGAATGTTATATATATATATATATATTATAATATATAGAATATTATATGTATATTATATATATTATAATATATAGAATATTATATATATATTATATATATTATAATATATATATATTATATATATATATATATTATATATATTATAATATATATATATATATATTATATATATTATAATATATAGAATGTTATATATATATATTATAATATATAGAATATTGTATATATATTATAATATATAGAATGTTATATATATATATTATAATATATAGAATATTGTATATATATTATAATATATAGAATATTGTATATATATATATATATATATATATATATATATATATATATTCATATATATTTGTATAAAGTAAAAACGAATTCGACGATCGTCACCAGTAACTTATCTAAGAGCAAAGAAGAGGAATCGAAGATGAGGCGAGGAATATGGTCTCGAGGTCGAAGATTAATGTCTGGATGCGACTAACGTACAGTATGATACAGTCTTCGTGCCTGGTGTAGTACAACACACACAGTAGTTTTCGATTTTTTAAAATACGTTTCGAACGGTGAAAATATTCTCGTTCGCCTGGATCCGATCCGCGAACTTCGATCGCGTGATATGATACCGATTTCTGGCCATAGTGCAACCCAACATTCGCATGTGCAAGCATTTTTACATCGTTATCTGGATCCGACAATTTTAGAACGTCTCTGTGAAAACAGAGAAATTATTTCTAACAGTACCACAAAGATATTATTTCTCTGAGTACCGTAATAAAATTATTTCTAAGAGCACCGGAAAGAAATTCTTTCTGAAAGTACCATAAAGAAATGATTTCTAAACTACAAATTTTATAAAATCATTTAAAACACACAGTATAATATTACTAGACTGTGAATTTTATTCATTTATTCACTTTAAAAATGAGTAGCTGCAATTTTGGACGAGTAGAAAGACTAAAACAATTTCAAAATATTAATCTATCATTCGCAGCTTATTACAGTTATTATAAAAAGTGTCCGCATTGTAATTATTAACACTGTAGAACCTTGTTAATTTTTATTACTCGTAAACATTTCTATAGAACAATAGTGAAAGCTTATGTGACCAAATTAATTGAATCGCCGCCTATATCGAGCCTGTAAAAATGAGTACGATCGTCTGAAGTATAGTAATCATTTTAGAAAGAGTCGTAAGTATTTTCTTCTCGAAATATAAAAACATTTAAAATCGATTCCTGATCGAAATATAGCTCGATAAAAATGCGAGCTTATAAAAAGTGTACAGTCTATTGGCATCGAGATAAATAATACAATCTAAAATTGTAGAGAGTAATATCTTGATGAAACGGATATCGTTTTGCATTATAGCCAGAGAAATATAGTCTGCGACAGCCCCAGCCTCGGGAAAAGTATGAAACGAAACTCATCCTCCGGCTAATCAAGAAATCTATCACTCGTTAAAAGGATGGAAATGTACGCATGCTACACATTCTCGTATGTGTATGTTAGAAACGAATTATCATCGACGAATTGCTCGTGACCTGCCATACGATTTTTCGCGAAACACTGTCTTTGCAGTATGGCAGGCCACGCATATACATAGGTATGTATATATATATAAATTGTATTCTTTTAGAGTTAAAGCTACGATAGGTATATATTTAATATATATATATAATATATATATATTTTTCTCTGTGTGTGTCAGTTTTACGTTTTGTCTATCATATAGTAACTATGTACAAATATCTCTTACCATCGGCAACAGCAATAATAATTGTAAAACTCTTGTAATAAATTCTCCTTATAAATAGATAAATCCTTAAATATCGTTCAATCGATAAAAACTCTTGGAAAAATTCACCTAAAAACGATCGGTCCTAGGTATGCGACGCGGTCCTCGACTAACAAGCCAATGAACATCACCTTTTCGTGAAATGTCGATGAATGAGAGCATGATTCATGACAGGAAAACGTGCAGGTAGCTTCGGTGTCCTCCCCAAGTTTCCAAAAGAATGTTTCTTTTAAACCCCTTGCCTTAAACCATCAATTCTTCTTTCAACTATTTTCAATTTTCCTAATTACTAAACACGTGCAATAGCAAGCTAATCATTTCGTATCGATTTGAAATGAATACAATACATTTCGAATATAATAATTTGGAAAAATTAAATTGCAAAATGCAAGGGGTTGAAATCGCAATCGGTGCGAAGAAGACGATCGAATGAAAGCGCAAAAGAACTCTCGATGATTTCTGCAAAGCTTCACGCTGGGAAAATTCACGGATGAAAATGTCTCGAAGGGAGCCTAGTTCTTCGATCTGTGGTCCACCGGAAGTCAGAATGATCAATTCTGTTTCTACACCGCTCCATAATCCCCCGGGCTTTTTTTACATCGATTAGAAAATTCGCCGCGGAGAAAACACTATCGATTACACGTTCGCGTCGGAGCTGCGGTAGAATTGAAAACTGAGAGAGCGTTGATCAGATAGTTGACCAACAAAAGCTGTTCTTATACTAGCAAACTCTGTTGCAAACGCATGATAAAAAAAAATGAACAAAAATTTGTCTGACATCCACTTTAGAACGACAATTATTTTAATACCATAGGCATGTCCCAATTAAAACAAAGAAAGAACAATTTCTACTACAAAATTCACGCTTAAGAAAAAGATACAAATTTTCGGAGGCTGTAACATTTGTTTTCTTTTTGATCCCCGTTCTTCCCGCAGCTCAAACATGATTGCACCTCACCCCCAGAATTTGGCGGTTGACAAAATTTCGTGAAGGACACGTGTGGTCGCGTCAAATCCCCCTTTATTGTTCCTGGGGGACTTTCAGGAGGACTGTTCTGGTGCCCTCGGAGTCCGAGATGTTGATTTTCAGCTCGTTCGTCAATGCTTCGAGCTTGTCCACCACTTTGCCATTTTTCTGCCCGCCAGGATTAGGCGGGGGCCAAACGTCGTCCAACGGTGGTTCGATGTACTTCCGACCAGATTTCAAAATCATACCCTCTTGTCTCCCGCAGAGCGTGCCCCCAACATGATCAGAAGATGAGACGCATTTCGGAGCCGGTTCCGTGTCCAGGCGAGGACGTTTGTAAAGCGGCGGCTGGATCACCGGGCTGTAATCGTGATCCAACAGTCCCTCCACCTCCTGCAGCAATTCCTCGCCGTATTGCTGCAGCTCTTCGTCCATCAGCTGCTTTGTGTACAGTAGCGTTCGCGAGCGGCCTGGAAAAAAAATTCATTTCGTAAGCATTTTTTGAATGACTTTAAGCTGGGTCAGAGTGTAGATGATTTGAAAATATTCGGAGAATAATTACAGCAACGAATTTTAATTCAGAATATTAGAATTTCTATAAAAAAGAATGACTTTAAGTCAAAATAAATTAAAATTGTTTAGGCGAGTATTGCATCATCCACACACTGTGGATTAAAATATATTAAAATATAAAAATATTAAAAGCACACCATGAAAATTCAATTAAAATTGGTAATACCATTGGAGAGATAAAAATATCAGTCGACCTCAAAAAACAAATTATAAGATAACAATAGAAAGATCCTGCTTCCCTCGTGTCCTATAATTCTTTTTTTATTTTTGTTTTCAGTTCTAGACGTGTACCATTCACAGTATTTTTTTCTCTCAATTTGTATTAATGAACTATCGATCAATATTGCCATTATTGCTGATTTAAACGGTAGACTGTAAAAAAAAAAGTAAAAGAGATCGTGTTGCAGAGATTAGGCTCGGAGTAATTTCGACGATGCAGTTATCATGTTTACGCGTACACCGTTATCGTCCCACAAAGTAATTATCTTAGATAGTGGTTACACTGTGGATAATCGTCCTTTAGTGCGCATAGCGTTTGATTAAGCTGATGCGACCAACAGCGTGTAGGATTTCGTAACCGAGCTGGAAAACTGGTTACGATGCGTTCCACGTACGAACCACTGGTCCCCTAAAACTCCTAACGTTTGAATTTTTAATCAAGTTCATTGACACCTGGAGGGGGGGACCGTATCTTCTAACATTCCCGAAGGCTGTTGGAGCAGGTATAATTCCCTACTCGAACTTCGAAGGTGACTGGGTTACGTCACAGGCAATCGTTCTGCACTCAAACATCGCTCGATGGAAGAGGAACTTCATTAACAACAACCTACAGCCATTTAAAAATACAATTTTATATTCCAGTATTTTTACAAGGATGTAACTGGATTAATAAAATTGTAATCGAAGAGGAACTTCATTAACAACAACCTACAGCCACCTAAAAATACAAATTTATATTCCAGTATTTTTACAAGGATGTAACTGGATTAATAAAATTGTAATTGAAGAGGAACTTCATTAACAACAACCTACAGCCATTTAAAAATACAAATTTATATTCCAGTATTTTTGGTAACTGATGTAACTGGATTAATAAAATTGTAATCGAAGAGGAACTTCATTAACAACAACCTACAGCCACCTAAAAATACAAATTTATATTCCAGTATTTTTACAAGGATGTAACTGGATTAATAGAATTGTAATCGAAGAGGAACTTCATTAACAACAACCTACAGCCATTTAAAAATACAAATTCATATTCCAGTATTTTTACAAAGATGTAACTGGATCAATAAAATTGTAATTGAAGAGGAACTTCATTAACAACAACCTACAGCCACCTAAAAATACAAATTTATATTCCAGTATTTTTACAAGGATGTAACTGGATTAATAAAATTGTAATTGAAGAGGAACTTCATTAACAACAACCTACAGCCACCTAAAAATACAAATTTATATTCCAGTATTTTTACAAAGATGTAACTGGATGAATAACATTGTAATCGAAGAGGAACTTCATTAACAACAACCTACAGCCACCTAAAAATACAAATTTATATTCCAGTATTTTTACAAAGATGTAACTGGATCAATAAAATTGTAATCGAAGAGGAACTTCATTAACAACAACCTACAGCCATATAAAAATACAAATTCATATTCCAGTATTTTACTACAGCCCAACCTACACTCTAAAAATACAAATTCATATTCCAGTACTTTCTCTAGGATGTAGCTGTATTAATAAAATTCTAATCGAAGAAGAACTTCATTCCATTAATTACAATCTACAGTAACCTAAAGATACAATTTTTGATTCTACCATTTTCTCTAGTATATGTAATTATATAAATCGAATTCAAATCGAAGAGTAACTTAATTCCATTAATTACAATCTAGAATTATCTAAAGATATAAATTTGTGTTCTACTATTTTAAAATTGTAATTGTCGAAAAATGAACGTTGTTCCTCGATTAATTGCATTTTACAGTGACATTAAAATACAAATTCATATTCTACTACTTCCACTGAAGTGTCCTTAAATCGATCAAGTTGTAATCTTTGAAAAAGGAATCTCAATGATAAAACAACTCAAGGTCACATAAAAATAAAAATTCGTATTTTATTGCTTCACTAGATTACGCATGTTTCAATTAAATCGTAATCATCAGAGTGAAAATCTTGCTCAACAATTTATAGTACTTGAACGCGACAAAAAAAAATGTATATTTTATTACTTTCATGCGACTGCTCTTGAATTAATCGTATAATAATCCTTGAGAAATAAAGTGAAAAATTTTATAAGTTTAAGATTTAAAGATTAAAATACCAATTCATTTTTAATTACTTTCTTAAAGATGCATTTGCAACAATAAAATTTACAACCCCCTGAAAAGGAACCAGAATATTTAATTTTCGAAAAAGAAAGCATGCTCGACGATTACGAGCAACTAAACGTGACGTAAAAATATAAATGCATATTTCATGATTGCACCAGCGTGCACGTTAATCAATAAAGTTGTAATTCTGGAGGAAGAAAGGCTGCAGATCGATAAATTGCAGTTCGAAGAGCTGCAAGACTGCACATATTTTATTGGTGCGCCAGGGTGCGTTTGAATTAATCCGTTTATAATCCACGAGAAAGTGGTTAAGATCGACGAGATGGATCGTTGGAGCTGTTGGAAAGGATCGGAGCTTTCCTGGCCTCGTTTAGAAAGTAGCTGGGCAACTTCTGCTCGATCTCGCAGCCTGCTCCGGTTTCGACATACCGGTGTTTAATATCGAGCACCAATAGCTATTCCGCTTTCGAAATTTTTCGTGTTTGCTCCGTTATCGATATATCTATCACACGTGTCCGATAAAATCTTCAACAGACAGCAAACATTAGCTCGAACAGAAAAAAATACTGTGACACGAGTTGATGACCCCGAGGAATTTTTCAATCGCCATAAAACGGATTTTCGATGACTCCTTCCGATCGAGAACCTTTGATCGGACGATTCGCTGAATCGCAATATACCGCGAAGAACAAAAATCACTGTCGCAATCTAAAATCCCACTGATACCGTATCGCTATCTCTTTTTTCTTTTCCATGGCGTAATTCGAACGCACGCAGCACGCGGGAATTCGCTGCGGCGCCATTTTCGAAAAGCGCGAATGCTAATCGACGCATGAATCATTTCCACCGAGGTGCTAGGATTCCCCTCCACGCCCAGGGAAATGAATATCTTGCTCGGTTATAGATCTAGCCGTATTTATAGCGAGAGACTTGTTTGCCTTAGGTCAGGTTGAAGCTATTTATAAACCTTCTGTTTATTTATTTGTATTTTTATTGCTTCACAATTGAGCCGGGAGCACGCGACGGTAACATAGAAACCAAAAGGACGCTGTCTTTCAGCCGATATCCGTGTGCTAACCTAATTAAACCAAACGCAATCGTTTCAATTTACCCCGGAAGCAGATCTATCGATAGTCATATAATAATATTATTTATTTGTATTTTTATTGCTTCACAATTGAGCCGGGAGCGCGCAACGGTAACATAGGAACCAGAAGGACGCTGTCCTTCAGCCAGTATCCGTGTGCTAACCTAATTAAACCAAATCGTTTCAATTTGCCCCGGAAGCAGACCTATCGATAGTCATATAATAATATTATTTATTTGTATTTTTATTGCTTCACAATTGAGCCGGGAGCGCGCGACGGTAACATAGGAACCAGAAGAACGCTGTCTTTCAGCCGATATCCGTGTGCTAACCTAATTAAACCAAATCGTTTCAATTTGCCCCGGAAGCAGACCTATCGATAGTCATATAATAATATTATTTATTTGTATTTTTATTGCTTCACAATTGAGCCGGGAGCACGCGACGGTAACATAGGAACCAGAAGGACGCTGTCTTTCAGCCAGTATCCGTGTGCTAACCTAATTAAACCAAACGCAATCGTTTCAACTTGCCCCGGAAGCGGATCTATCGATAGTCATATAATAATATTATTTAGTTGTATTTTTATTGCTTCACAATTGAGCCGGGAGCGCGCGACGGTAACATAGGAACCAGAAGGACGCTGTCCTTCAGCCAGTATCCGTGTGCTAACCTAATTAAACCAAATCGTTTCAATTTGCCCCGGAAGCGGATCTATCGATATACAGTGGCCCACAAAAGTGTTCGTACGACCTTTAAATCAGATTAACATTCTCAAAATTTGACCAAACCACTTGATTTGTTTTGAGCAATTAGAAGCATTGATTTAGTTTTAAAATGTGCAAAAAAGATTTTGAAGAAATTGCAATTAGTAGGAATTATTTCAGCCCCGTAATAAAAATTCAAAAATATCCGGTTTGTAGATCTATGTTATTTACGTGTATCCTGAAAATTTCATCGAAATCAATTAACAAACACATCAGCTACAAGCGGTTGAAAGTGGTGATAATGGCGGTTTTCACGACATTTGGTCAGTTTCTGCTTAAAATCCATAGTTTCTTACATCTTTTGATGCGCGTCGTTTTTTTTTTCTGCGTCAACCGATTTCGATGAATTTTCAGCATATGTATAAAATATGTACAAAAGGCATATTTTTAGTTTTCATTAAAGTGCCATTTTTACTTCTCACGTAATTGATACTAATTGGAATTTTTTCAAATTCTTTTTTGCACGTGATTTACTAAATCAATGCTTCTAATTGCTCAAAAAAGGTCAAGTGATTTGGTCAAATTTTAAGAAAGTTATTCTGATTTAAAGGGCGTACGAACACTTTTTTGGGCCACTGTAGACAATTTGAATTTTGCATAAAGATCCAATCGTTGCATGCCATGCACCTGTACAGTCATAACTACAGTCACTTCCTGCCTAATGACTACCGTTGTTATCGTCGACGCAATGTAATTTATAGATTCTCGATAGTAAAAAAACAGAAACACGAGTAGAAGTTTAAAAAGTACTCGGTTGTTTGCAAACCCAGTCTGTAATAAGTGTAATTTCTTTCGATCGAAATGAATTATATTGATAAATCTGATTTCGGCGCAAGGTTCGATCCTATTGAAAATCAGCAAATTTGCAGTTAGATGATTCTCTCAACGTTTCGATCTTTATGTATGATCTTATGTGAAATCAGATTTACCAGTCTGTAATTATTGCGACACGAGGCAGAAAATTTGATTTCTACATATTCGTCACTGTCCTGTAAAAAGACCAAAATGATAGCGGCTTTTCGCTCCTCGAACGAATAAAAACCAGCTCGACCGTTGCTCGGGCGAGATCGAGAAGCAGCGAACCACAGGACGTGAAAGCCAATGCGAAAAAGAAGGAAAAAGAAAGGAATACACTGCAGGGCTGTACCTTTCACAATCCCATGGGGTTCAATGTTCCTCTGGTCGGGCCAGGGAACGCTATCAAACCCATTCAGCTCGCGTAACTGCTAATATAACGGTCCGAAAAGGTTCGGCGAGCTCGTGACACTCGTCCGGCTTCGGACAGGTTCAAGAGTCTTTCGGACATGACTCTTGTGCTTAATATGAGAATTATTCCGGCATTAGCAGTCGCCAATTCACTCCCAAAAAGATGACGATTTTGTAAAGGCAATCTCTAATCGAGTGGAGCTCGTTAGACAGTCTTTAAAAATGTAAAAAATATTTCTCCGACCATTGAACTACAGTATTTGATTTCATTTTAATCTTAGTTTCTTCAAAATTCATTTGTACAAATTTATTCCCAACCCTTTCTTCGCGAACACAAACAATTATACCGATGAAATTCCTCTCGATCGAAAATGAAGTATATAATAAATTTTATGATTTCGGCGCAAGGTTCGATCATAATTATGGGCAAATATTAAACGAGAGAAGAAGCGAAGAAGAGAGTTGGCAAGAAGAATCCCGTTGCAGAGGAAATAAATATAGACATATAATAAATAAATGTTTTCCTTTAGAAAGTTCGATGAAAAGCAAGAAGAAGATCCAACTGCGAACTATTGAACTCAGAAAGTGAACAAATGAAGAAATGAAGAGAACAAGTGAAAAATTAAACGGGAGAAGAAGCGAAGAAGAGGGTTAGCAAGAGCAATCCCGTTACAGAGGAAGTAGACATAGTCATATAATAAATAAATGTTTTCTTTTAGAAAGTTCGATGAAAATCAAGAAGAAGATCCAACTGCGAACTATTGAACTCAGAAAGTGAACAAATAAAGAAATGAAGGAGGAAACAAGTGAAAAAGTAAACGAAGGAAGAAGCGAAGAAGAGGGTTGGCAAGAAGAATCCCGTTGCAGAGGAAATAAATATAGACATATAATAAATAAATGTTTTCCTTTAGAAAGTTCGATGAAAGTCAAGAAGAAGATCCAACTGCGAACTATTGAACTCAGAAAGTGAACAAATAAAGAAATGAAGGAGGAAACAAGTGAAAAAGTAAACGAAGGAAGAAGCGAAGAAAAGGGTTGGCAAGAAGAATCCCGTTGCAGAGGAAATAGATATAGACATATAATAAATAAATGTTTTCTTTTAGAAAATTCGATGAAGGTCAAGATCCAATGGTGAACTAATGAACCGAGGAAGTGAACAATTAAAGAAGCGAAGAAGAGAAAAATTAAAGAAGCAAAGAAAGGGTAATGATGGTTCCACTCACCAGCCAACGGAGGCATTTTCTCAGGCTGCTCTTGTTCCTGTGTGAGCTCGTTGCTGGAATTGGAGTGCGGCCGCAGATTCGGAACAGCGACCAGGGCCAATGAGAGCAGCAAGACCATCAGACAGGTAGCCGGCTGTGCGCTCTTGTTGCCCTTTTGCAGCAACGCCTGCAGCCTCTTCAGTTGCCCGGCGAGACTCTGATTCTGCGACTGTAACGCCTTGATCCTTTTCAGCAGGGTCATGTTCTCCTCTGTACACTGCTTCACCCGATCCTCCAATCCGTCCACGTACTCCTTTTTCCTCTTCCGGGAGTCCTGAGCCGAGATTTTGTTGCGGATCTTGCGTCTGATCCTCTTCAGTTCTCTCTCCTCGTGCTTCGTCAAAGGATAATGCGACGGCAATGTGATTCCCTCTTTCTGGAGCAGACGTTTCTCTTCTGCGTTCAACTTTAGTCTGGGATAAGGGGAGTCGGATTCGGAGACCTCGTCGCTAGAGTTGCATCCTTTCTCGCTACCAGAGTCCTCTTGCTTGATGGTCATCTGTATAGAAACAACGTAACAATTTTTATAAAAATATTGCTCTTTAGAATTGGGCTTGAAATGGCTCCAGAAAGAACTGTTTGAAATTATTGTATAATTCTGATTAACCCTCTGTCTACCAAGCGGGTCTATCGGACCCGACTGTATGTAGATACTGCGGTTATTTAAACTTTTAAAATTCTTGGGATCTTGTCGTTGCATGACTTTGTTACTTTTCTTATTTTTTATTATTTAAAGCTAAAAGTTTTTTTTTATATTTACTACGTTTTGTGGTATAAATTTTCTATCGCATAATGAAAGTTTGTTTTACGGTAGACAGAGGGTTAAAGTAGTTGAGGAGACCCTTCATTCAGAGCATATGAACGTAACAATTTCATGCAAAACTTTACACTATAATTCTGAGCTCGGAATTATTCTAAAAATGTTTCATAGCACAGAAAATGTTCAAGCCCTGCTTCGAAAGAGACAATGTCCTCTTTCGTGTCTTATTTAACCAGTTAAGTGTGTTTAACGACTATATCCGTCATGGAGATGTGGCAGAATTTTGTGTCATGACGACTATATCCGTCATGCGTAAAATTTTGTTACAATTTGATATTTAAATTGTAATTTTGGCGAAAACTAAATTATATTCGTAAATTTTAATATGTTTAAAATGTTTAGAGGTCAAGACGAAATGAAACAAGCAAATTATAAATAATTTGAGTTGGATTCATAACTTCCTGAGAGTTAACTCGTAAGCAGTGCAATAACACTGGACACACACTGGTGCGCGCTTTGCAAAAAGATCGCCACAGTTAACTGGTTAAATCGTTGCATCCCCATGGAATTTCCAAAACCATAAGAAAAACATCTTCTAATCCCCATCAAAGGAACTAAAACTATTTTTACATATCGTTCCTAAACATCGATTTGCAAGGAACATAGCTAGATCTCGAATTTAAAAATGTTCTCAGGGTCTCAAAGATTGTTCAGTTCACCAGATGAGAATTAATTAAAAATATTCCTGCGCGTTGTTTTCATACATAGAATATTAGCAAAAACATAGCTGGATGATCGATTGTTTGAAAATGTTATCAGGTCTCTCGAAGATTGATTAAAGTTAGGACAATATTATGAACATACCTGGACCGGTTTGTTGATGATATTGGCCTGATTGATCTTGAAGCCTTTCAGGTTCCTCGCCTGGGACGCATTAATGATTTTAATGGTCCTTACGTCCTTCATGTCCTTCAAGCTCACCGGCAAAAGGATCGATCTAGGATTCCCAGAGCCCATAGGCGTCACCCGTATCAATTGTCTAATATTTCGTTTACCGTTGCTCGCGACATTTCGCACATTCACGGCATTGTTCTCCTGTGGCGCAGTCTGTACCTGCTGCTTCTGTATTTTTTCTAAAATTAAAAGGATTCATTTTTGCAACGAAAGTGGAATTTAACTCTCCCTGTCGTATCAATAAACGACTCGATGTTCTGCCTAAAAATAAAGGTTTCGTTCTCTAAACGCTGATCGAATCCCTAATGAACTATTATCTCCGTGACCTTGGTCGAGTTTCAGTATCTACTATCTACACGCTTAGTTTCCGATGTGTATGGAGAAACACGCGACATCTGTTCAAACGCAGTTCATCTGGCGAATACTTAACTGGTCATTATCTCCAAGTCTAGAACGCAAACAACCTTGTCGGAACAATATCTACGGACTTGAACTTTTTTTAATTCCGATGCTGTTCCTGGAATGAATATTCATTGCTTCGTGTTTACAATTAGAATCTAGCTAAGAGTGATTATTTTACATTGCTTTGTAAAAATTACGAGAACGCGTCAATCCACATGTCGAACCATTTTGCTATTAATAATATATACTCGAAGAAATAAATTGGTGGAATAATTCCTCATGGATGCGTCTTTACAATCTCAATAATCGCAAATTTGAAATATCAGAGCGCATCAAAATGGCTTAGCGATAAAACATATGTGACTTTGCGATAGGTCGGTCCAAATCAATCTTTAAAACACTCAGGCACATCCTGGAGACTGCTGACCGAATTCTTTATCTGTAAGTTGGCCAGAATTATTTGTTTGATATGATATAAAAGTCTGTGGATCTTCATGCTAACTAAAAATTGTCTGCATCAATTAGAAAACATAATAAGTTCAATAAAAATAGATTTGTTTAGTCAATTAGCTTGATAAGCTGAAAATAATATAAATACATATATATCGCTAGTCTGTGGATCTTCATGCTAACTAAAAATTGTCTGCATCAATTAGAAAACATAATAAGTTCAATAAAAATAGATTTGTTTAGTCAATTAGCTTGATAAGCTGAAAATAATATAAATACATATATATCGCTAGTCTGTGGATCTTCATGCTAACTAAAAATTGTCTGCATCAATTAGACGACATAATAAGTTCAATAAAAATAGATTTGTTTAGTTGATAAGCTTGATAAGCTGAAAATAATATAAATGCATATATCGCTAGTCTGTGGATCTTCATGCTAACTAAAAATTGTCTGCATCAATTAGACGACATAATAAGTTCAATAAAAATATATTTGTTTAGTTGATAAGCTTGATAAGCTGTAAATAATACATATATCGCTAGCTCCTCTGTCGTTTGAACTATTTTGTAGTTTTCCTATTCATTTTTGTCGTGAATGCATCAAATCCGCAGTCTAATAATTAATGACATTTTACAACGTTCGAAGCATATTCAGAAAATGTCTCAAACCTTCGGACAACTAAACAACCATTAATCCATTGTATCAATTTTTTAAATATCTTCACTGTTCTACACTTCGCCTGCCATGAAAATCCGCAGTCCAGTAATTTTGCAAATTTTACAAATCCCATTTGAATAAGAAGCATTTCCAGACAACAGAATATGTTTCAAATCCTCGGCCAACTACCCCAGCAAATTAACTAATCATTAGTCACCTAACGACTCGGAAAATCATTTGTTTCTCTCAAACAGAGCTACCTCTAAAATTATAATAATTCAAATTCTCGCTTACCTAAATCAATGACCGGCGTCTCCGCAACAATGGTCGCGTTGGCATCAGCCAAGGTATTATTAGGGTTCACGACAGCAACCAAGGTGTGCTCCACATCCATCTCTTCAGCAACGTCTGTCGCAGGTGAACCAATATTCGAACTGACCACCGATCTAATCGGACTGTCCACGCTGCCCATCGATTGGTTCGGACTGTCCAAAGAGTCGAAATCCATAAAGTTCTGAGGACTGTTCATGTCCGAATTGCTTATTTCCACCTGATCCTCTTCGATAGGTAACAAAGGACTCAATTGTTGTTCGCAGGAAAGGCTGAGCGCGCTGGAGAGCCCACTGTCCGAAGATGAGGACGGAATCGTGTCCAGGTCGTTCTCCATCAAGCTGAACTGATTGTCCTCCAGCTTGAAGATGGAGTCCAGGAAGTCATCGGGATTCGTCGGCCATTCTTCCGCCTGCAACATCCAACAACAACCGCAATTATTACATCATTTCATACATCATCGTTTCATGCTCGGTCGTTGATTATTGCAGTTCAGTGTGGGAATTTACAAAAATGTTTTCTATTTCAGAAAGGGACAAGAAAGAAGTGTTAGAAAATTCATTTTTACTATCCAGCGTGAAGAACAATTATCAAGTAAGAATGTTCTACCTGAATTCCAACAAACTGGAGTGAAATAGAAAGTCATGTTCTTTCTTAACAGTTTAACACTACCGGAAGTCCATTTAATAGGCTTTTTAGTGACTGAAGTTCGATAGTTTTGTCAGGGAGAACAATTTCACAAGAAGTTGTTATCGGTTCGAAAAATTTGTTGAATTATTGATAAAACTGCTGTCGCTTTTGGATAATTTATTGGGAAATTCTCGACTCGTTATCTTCGATTTTAAAAAGACTATTCGAAAAAAAAATCAATTTATTGCATTCCTGTACGTGAATTTCTAACGATGTTCTCTAATTAAGAATGATGAAAGTATTAATGAGAGTATTAGGTAATCCATTTTTAAACATTGCTCGCTATATGAATTTAGGAAAGACAATTTTTGATCGAGGTTGCAAATGGTTCAAGAATTTGATCATTGCAATTTCTCACAATTTTCTATTCCACCACTTTCATTTTACGGCTGCAATGAATCTAAACATTCGTAATCAATTCTATTATCGCGAAACTATCTCTTTACACGGACCAAGCAGTCCGAACAACTTTCACATCAGGAGCAAAATAATACAGAACAGTGCAAGATGCTATGCGAATTTTATGCATTTATGACAAACAACGAATAGACCAAATTCAAAACAGGAAAATCATTCAAAGAATTTAAAAATACTGTTCTATTATTTTCAACTCTCTAAAATTATTACGAGGAAAAAGATAAACGTAGCTTGTCTAGCCTGTAATTAATGCAAACAATTTTTATTTTGCATAAAAATCCGCAGTCTATTAACACGTTGACTTCCATGGGGGTCACCGGTGACCGGCGACGCAGCAAATAATAAAAGTACATAATTAGAGTAAATATGGATACTGATAAATTTTTCAATAATACCATTGTTACTATAATGGTTTGAAAAAATTAATGCGCGAAAAATGCTTCAAGCATGATTTTATAACTCGCTTTATTTGCTGCAAATAATATTTCAACATAATATGCATCGCATAATGAAAAATTCACGTTGGCGCCTTGGGCAAACCATGGAAAATGCGCCTGGCAATCAACGTGTTAATCGCGTAGTTCTCACGAACGAACGCTTTCAAGGTGGCAGTCATTATCTTATGACTTATAAAGAATTGAGCGAGGCCTATAAGTCGAGGAACGCTGTAGCATAGAGACATATGACTGGAGGATTGTTTCCAAGCGCAACAAATAGCAATACATATTTCGCGCAGGGTTTCTCATGTAACTCGCATTATGGGAGTCCTAAAAATGGAGCCGATACGTATACATTGCATACAGTCGAATCGATTCCTGATCCCCGCAACCGCGGCACTAACAGTGTCTGTTGATGATCGCGTGCTCCATTTACGTGTCTGGTTGAAAGTCGGCCTAATCGACTTAGCGAAGCTTGAGAAATGGCCGTTCGCATGGTGCGAATCGCTCTGACACCAGCCGTTTGCCCAATGTCTGTTAACCCAGTTACTCGAGCTATGGTAAATATAGTTAAGATTCGAGCGAATTCGGGGAATCTGCGATTGTGCCGCGCGACTCTTTGTCGAAATGGTCCGAACGTACATCAACTACAATTGCTGCGAGAAATCTGCAGCATCGGTGGTTCCGATGATGAGGCTGTTGTTTGTAGACTATCGAGGATCCAGCTGGTACAGGCTAGCTTGGCGGAAACTGTGTTTTCTCCATACACTTTAAAAGGACTAAAAATAAATCTGAGCTAACGCTTGTAAATCTGTTGTATCTTCTCGAACACGAGGCCTCGCTTTCGTGGATCCAAACTCCAGACGCCGCGACCGTACTCTTTGTGATTTTATTGCGAACATCGACGCGTTTCGCTCAAATATTTTTAGAGATTTTGTTCGACCTCTGAAGTCTTCACAATTTTAAAAACGTCTATCTACAGCGAAAAAAGTAGATAATATTTTCAATATCTTTTTCTTTCTTGAGGATTCAACAAAGATTAGTCAATAAGGAAAACACTAAACAATTGAAGTTGCAGGTTTCTAATTCATTGACAATTTTACGTAAAAAGAACTTCTATTCTTTTTTCAAGACTTTCAGCAGTCATATCATTTATTTCACAATTATTGAAACTATAGAGATTTATACTAATAAAAATCGTCTAGAACCTAAACAAATTCAATTTTACCATTTTTCTAAGAAGGCAATATTTTCGGGTATGATTAGTGATTTAAACAAATGTAAGAACACGCTTGTGGCATCACAAACGCATAAAAATGCGCAGAATAATTACAAGAAGACTATTCTTTGATCCATTTTCGAAAATGGCTTCGATGAAAGGTACTGAGGAATAAAATGGAGAAAAATTGGGAAGCTAGCAAAAAAATTGGGGTTAGTCCGCAAGGGAATATGAATCAGGATTTTTTTGTGACTATTCGCAGGGAGTCCCGTAAGTTAACGGTATTCCGCGTTCGAAGGTCACTCGCCACGATGAGTAACTTCGCATTCTCGGTCTGATTCGAGAGACCGGAGGAGACCAGCGTGCACCTTCGCCGCAGGTAACTAAATCGATTGACCTGGAGAACAATGCAAACTATTTACTCGACCGCTAGCCATTACCGTCGGTAGACTTCCATCTACGAATGGCGTTCGATTCTACGATCAGGGGAAACACATATGTACACAGTAGAAACGCATGGCGGCAAAACAAGGCGGCTCTAATGAGAATGATTCGCTCGCGAGACCGGAGTTAGGTATCCAGAGGAGCTCTCGTCGAATCCAAGATGGCGGCGCTCGACACACCGGCACGTGCATCCGACCATTCCATATGTTACAAAAACCTAGACGTGATTGTGCAATCATGGCACCTTTTCAGATTTAATTACCCTCTGACGTATATTCAGAAGAAATTGTAAACAAAACTCGCTGCAAAAATGATATTGATGCATGCATTTTTCAGTCACAAAGACAACATGCTTCTCATACAAACTATGATCACTTCTTAAAATCGCTTCACGATATTAAGATAATTTTCAGACAATTGTTAGTAATTTTTGTAGCAGTTTTAGTTCAGCTGTAAAACTGTGATCACTGTTCACAAAATGCTAAGACAAAATGCTTTCCACAGAATTGTGATAATTTTTCAAAAATACTTTCCAGAGAATTGTGATGATTTTTCAAAAATGCTTTCCACAGAATTGTGATGACTTTTCAAAAATGCTTTCCACAGAATTGTGATAATTTTTCAAAAATGCTTCCCACAGAATTGTGATAATTTTTCAAAAATGCTTCCCACAGAATTGTGATAATTTTTCAAAAATGCTTTCCACAGAATTGTGATAACTTTTCAAAAATGCTTCCCACAGAATTGTGATAATTTTTCAAAAATGCTTTCCACAGAATTGTGATTTCTTTACAAAAATGCTTTCCACAGAATTGTGATGATTTTTCAAAAATGCTTTCCACAGAATTGTGATAATTTTTCAAAAATGCTTTCCAGAGAATTGTGATGATTTTTCAAAAATGCTTTCCACAGAATTGTGATAATTTTTCAAAAATGCTTTCCACAGAATTGTGATTTCTTTACAAAAATGCTTTCCACAGAATTGTGATGATTTTTCAAAAATGCTTTCCACAGAATTGTAATAATTTTTCAAAAATGCTTTCCAGAGAATTGTGATGATTTTTCAAAAATGCTTTCCACAGAATTGTGATAATTTTTCAAAAATGCTTTCCACAGAATTGTGATAATTTTTCAAAAATGCTTTCCACAGAATTGTGATTTCTTTACAAAAATGCTTTCCACAGAATTGTGATAATTTTTCAAAAATGCTTTCCACAGAATTGTAATAATTTTTCAAAAATGCTTTCCACAGAATTGTGATCATTTTTCAAAAATGCTTTCCACAGAATTGTGATAATTTTTCAAAAATGCTTTCCACAGAATTGTGATTTCTTTACAAAAATGCTTTCCACAGAATTGTGATGATTTTTCAAAAATGCTTTCCACAGAATTGTAATAATTTTTCAAAAATGCTTTCCAGAGAATTGTGATGATTTTTCAAAAATGCTTTCCACAGAATTGTGATAATTTTTCAAAAATGCTTTCCACAGAATTGTGATAATTTTTCAAAAATGCTTTCCACAGAATTGTGATCATTTTTCAAAAATGCTTTCCACAGAATTGTGATAATTTTTCAAAAATGCTTTCCACAGAATTGTAATAATTTTTCAAAAATGCTTTCCACAGAATTGTGATCATTTTTCAAAAATGCTTTCCACAGAATTGTGATAATTTTTCAAAAATGCTTTCCACAGAATTGTAATAATTTTTCAAAAATGCTTTCCACAGAATTGTGATAATTTTTCAAAAATGCTTTCCAGAGAATTGTGATAATTTTTCAAAAATGCTTTCCAGAGAATTGTGATAATTTTTCAAAAATGCTTTCCACAGAATTGTGATAATTTTTCAAAAATGCTTTCCACAGAATTGTAATAATTTTTCAAAAATGCTTTCCACAGAATTGTGATAATTTTTCAAAATTGCTTTCCACAGAATTGTGATAATTTTTCAAAAATGCTTTCCACAGAATTGTGATAATTTTTCAAAATCGCTTCACAATCTAAAATTAATTTCATTAGAATTACCGTGATAACAGATTTATTGCTGGGAATTGGAATGATTGTTCTCAGAATGAGCACAGCGTACATTCGTCAAAGTGCACGCTTAGCGCACATGGTCTGCACAAACCATATGTTAACGCGAACAGCCGCTGCAAATCTAACGGGGATTTTCGCTGAACAGTGATTGCTAATTGCAACCTGCATCATAAACATCCGTTCCACGATCTGGTCAGTTGAAAATCGGTTTCCGTTTCGTTAAAGCTTAAACGTTAGACAGACAAGCCTCGTTTGGAGCAATTAAATACAATCAGCAAGAAAAGACGCGTCTGCAGCGATGATGCGATACGAGAGAATGACGGTACGTAAGTAGGACTATGAAATGTGCCATCAATTCCACGGATCGAAAATTCTCCATCGTATTTTTTTGGCAACGCGGCCTGTTATTCGAGAAACGTATGCAAGATCTTCGGAGCAGGTTATCGGAATCGATTATAAGCGTTCCTCTTCGCGGCGCTCAAAACCGATTGCGTAAAGCATGAGTCGTTTAAAAAGGTTTCGCCAGCCTTGGCCATTATTCCCGGTATTAGCATTCCAGATACAAACTCCGTGGAATTAGCTTTCTTCGGGAAATCTGCTCAAAAATACCGGAACGTCATTCGAGTTCTCAGAGAAATGGTCTTACATAAACGAAAATGCAATGCTCCGGGAGAATTTCAATCCCATACGGTCCATAGTGTTGTCGCAATTTTGGACACCCTATATTAGCAATCGAACACTATTTCACTCGGCGCGAAGGGAAAGTACCTACTTGTCCGCTTTGTTAGGTGCAGACAATCACCACACGTTCGCTAGCAGCATTTATTTCGTCGACAGCAACTTTCGTAGTTCAAATTAATTACAATATAGCCCCTCGTGTGAGAAATTATAAGAAAAATCATCGTAGAACAGTTGGAGAATTGTATAGAAATTATGTTATAAATAGACTGCGGATCTTTACGCAAAAGAAACATTTTCTAGCTGAATTACAACGAACAGTTTCTTTCTTAATATTTGATAAGCTGAAAATAAGATAATAGTACTTAATGCTTCCAATTTGTTTACTGTTTTTAATTACACTTACTCATTTTTGTCATACATGCATAAAGAATGCATAAATGCATACTGTATGTACATTGCATCATTATAACTACAAGACTGGATTCATTCAGAATAAAGACAATTTTTTTGTAGAAAGTTTCCAACGTAACCATCGCTATAGTTCTAATAATTATAAAACAGCAAATCAGGTGCAAGTAATTTTGATTAGTCTGGTAGTTCTAGAGTTAAACATATTAAAAAATTGTAGAAAATTAGTTTGATCTTCATTGAACAAAATACAAAGTCACATATGTATAACACTGCTAGCGAAAGTGTTGAATAAATAAAGAATCTATGGAGAATCTCTAAAGAAACATTCCTAGTCTGCATTGCTCCAAAAAAGATCTCAAACCACGTCCACCATGTTAAACAAAAAATCCCAGTTGCCCTAAACGTGTTACACTAGTAGCAACAGCGTTAAATAATTACAATAGATAATCATCTTAACAGAGGAACAATCTTGAGCCTCTGGGAAGACATTCCTAGTCTACACAACTCCAAAAAAAAAAATCCTCTCTCAAACCTACGCACCAAACATAAACCTTTTCTGACAAAGGTTAACATGCATTAACAATAGAACTACCGAGCAATAAACGCGACTAAGCCATATACTGCCTTATAATAACAATAAGACTGCATTTATTCAGATTTCGTACAATGTTTGTTTAAATATGTACTTCAATAGAGACGTGTACTAAAAAGTTACTCCTGAAAACATATTTATAATATCAATATTTGTGAAAGAAAAAATGAGAAACGAGTGATTTTGACTGGTCCGGTAGTTCTAGTGTTAACACTAGATTGCCCAAGGAAGTCATTTTGACTGCTTTTTAATTTCAACTAGAAGAAGAGTCGATCACCAATGATGAAAATGAAAGTGTCATCAATATGCCCAGGAAAAGTAAATTTTTTTTCTTGTTAATATTTACTAATAACTTGTTATATAACTGTAAATAATATAAAAAAAATATTAAAAATTAATTTTAAACTTTCTTTACACATTAGTTATTCTTTCACAATGCAGTCATTTTGACTGCTTTTGGGCAATATAGGTATACACTAAGTTTCAGTTTTTCTAGTGTTAACCAGGTCACACGAGCACGAAGGACCAAAGAGCCTAACTTCCCCAGTGAACCAATTACCCTAAACCCGACAAAAACAAGTTCACACAGGGATCCCGGTGACTCCCTCTGGACGTATCTTTTAATAGAAACCGTGTGCAGGGGCGTGTGCGCGAAAGAGTACGAGGAACCTGAAAAAAAGGGGATTTCTAAAGGAAAGATGGTCCTGCGTCTCACCGCGATGACGTCGTCGCCGTAGCTCTGGTCTATGAACGGCTCGTCCTTGACGTCCCCCTTGAGGAAGGAGTCCTCCCTGGGGAACAGGAGGTCCATCAGGTTCATGTCCGTCGATGACATCCCTAACGATGAACGTCGATCACAACGGTCGTATACACCGGTGGCAACAACACACGACCCGTCGGCGAATTTTGTGCACTACTTTGTAGTGCGGCGTGCTACGCTCCCATGAAAAACTTTCGCAACACTTTTTCTGCGGTGGAGTGTACCGCACTGACCGACGGGGACGGATGCACGCGATGCACCAACACTGATCGCGACGACACAGCACCGACTAAGTCACGGACGAGAAAGGAACCAGCGACGGTCCGACCGACCGACGGACGGGACGAGGTTTCTGTTCTCAGCTCTCTCGCCCCACCCTGAAGAGTACACGGATAGAACCAGAAGAGTGGGACCGGTTTTCAGCTCCTCTCGCCTACTGGCGCAAGCATTTTTCGTGCCTGCCGTGCCGGCATCGCTCCGCCCTACGTTCCTCCAGCCCTCGGATCACTACGATCACTAACGAATTCGTATAAACACAAACCTACCAGCGACAATAATTTTTAAAATCGATGCGCACACGATTTTCGCGAGGATCTTCGAGGTGGTGTGTTTCCAACGAACCGAGAATACTGTGCCACCGCGCTCGACACTATCCGATTGTTAATTGAGCTGCCAGCGTGGCAGTTAGTGCGTCACACAGGCGCAATACCGAACGGGGACACGATTGGTCGGGAACGCGCAAGATACGATACCTCGAGGAATCGAGACGCGACGCGCACTGGTTTGAATGCTGTTCGAAACTGATGAAATATTCTTCTGCTCTTTTCGGATCGTTTTCTGGTCTGACTTGTTTAACACTTTGACTGCCAGGCCCAAGGGGGCCAACGTGAATTTTTCATTATGCGATGCATATTATGTTGAAATATTATTTGCCGCAAATAAAGTGAGTTGTGCTTGAAGCATTTTTCGTGCATTAATTTCTTCAAATCATTATAGTTACTATAATGATATTTCAAGTAATATCACGATATTAGTAAATAATATTTCAACATAATATGCATCGCATAATGAAAAATTCACGTTGGCGCCTTGGGCCTGGCAGTCAAGGTATTATTGAAAAATTTATCAGTATCAATATTTACAATATTTTATAATATTTACTCTAATTATGTACTTTTATTATTTGCTGCGTCGCCGATCACCGGTGGCCCCCACGGCGCTGTAGCCAAGTCGAGTGCCGGTCACCGGTGACCCCCATGGCAGTGAACGTGTTAAGATTTGTTGAGAAAGACTGAGATTTGATATTTTATATCGAGAAGAGTGTTCCACTCGATAAGAGTGTTTACATGGGAGAAGCTTGATCGTTCGGAGGTTTTGATAATAGGTTACCGAGATTTTGGAGTAGATTGACCTCGGTGAACACGCCATTTGGCTGATGATGAAGAGGATGATTTTTTATATTGAACATGCCAAGCATAAAAACTGACTGGGTTGCTTTATAAAAATAACGAGATTGCGTGTAGCTAGACTGTTTGCAAATTTTTATTTATACGTTTGATTTAAACAATTCAATGAACGAAACAGTTTTTAACCCCTTGCACTATGAGTTCTACAACGTTAATAATTTTTTAGAAAAAGAAAGAAGGACATATTTATTGAACGCCTCTATTCTCCAAAATGACTATAAATCGATCACAGCAAAATAGAATTATATTTGGGTTTCAAATTCATTACATCCATATTTAGTAGACTATGTTCGAAATCTTCATCACGAGTCTGACTCGTTGTTATAGTGCAAGGGGTTAATTTCGGCAATTCTAAAATAATCTGGGACCGGTTAATTTTGTACTGATAGGTGAGATTATTGAAGGAAGTTTTTTTATATAAGAATAGACAATTTGGGAATGATGTTTTTTGGAGACAGTAGTTGTAACAATAGATCAGATGTAGCAACTGTTGATAGGGGCGGCTAGAGGCTACCAATTTTTACGCAGTTGAATGATGCATTCGATAAGAAGATAACATCAGCAAATATTAAGAAGTACTAAGAGTAAATTGACGTCTTTTTTTGGAAAAATTCATTCTGTAGCAGTTTTATTTATGTTGTAGCAGAGAATTATTGTTTACTTGTTGAATACCGAGATTTTTGAAGAATTACAATAGATTCCTTTTTGTGCGGACCCTTTCTTTGTCCTCTATTTTTCATACATTCGTTTCTTAAGTCTCATTGTTTATATCTTTAGTGTTAATAATGTATTCGAAAATGTTAATTATATTGTCTCAATCCTAGTTTATAAGCTACCTAAGTAATGTAATGTTAGCATGCACAGCCATGTGCATGCTGCTAATAATCCCATGTGGGGTTTTATAGCTTAATAAAAAAAAAAAAAAAAGTTGTTTTCATAGTACATGAGAGTACAATTTTGGGAATGAAGCGAGTTGTTTCTTTTGGGAGCTAATATTTAGCAGTAGATACGATTTATCAATTGTTTATGATATCATTTGTGTACTCATTAATAGACCGCAAATTTTGGTGCATTTATATCACACACATATTTATAAAATCCCTCAAAACATGCTCGTAACATTTTTACTCCATTTGCAACATGAATTGTCAGCGAATAAAATTAATTTTCCCGATATTTTTAATTCTATAAACTAATCCATAAAAATCGTTCCGTTCGTTGAAAGAATATCCTTTATCCCTTAAGTTGAACAGAACAATTTATTTTTTATTGCTTATTGTCCTGATTAAAAAAACTGCGGATCTTCATGTTAAATGTAAAAGTTGTTTCCATCAATTTTATAAGACATACAAAACATATCTATTTTGTTGTTTCCCTATTCTTTTCTGTCACAAATAATAAATAAAAGAAATGAATAAAATTTCCCTATATTCCCAGGCCCATAAAACAATCCATAAAAATAGACATTTGTATAAAAATTAACAATCTAGCCATCGATGAATTAATTTTTAAAAAAAAACCTAAAACAACTTTGTCTCGTCTCGAGACTGCAATGCGTAGCTTTGAAAGTAAAAACAATTTCGGCGTACTCTCGGGCCGATTTCCATATCTAAAAATTGTCGGGCACTATCTTTTGTGTTTGGGGAATATTTACGAACAATCGTGAGGCAACAGTTATGTTTGCGTCTCGGATGTTGCATCAGATTAATCAATTCCGGCTGGCTTGTCGAAGTCGCGACGCATTCGGTACACATCAGTGAGTCATGGATATTCAGCAACGAAATTGTTAGTCCATTATCGGCGGCAGAAAGTGACGCTGACTTCCTTCGACTATTTCTTTATTGTTCTACAATCTTTGCGCATCCCTGCGTTAAATGTATGCATGGGGATATTGCAGAGAGGTGATTTGTAACAACGACTTCTAGAGTCGAGAATGGACACAATGCTTTCACGGTGCACTCTCGTCATCGCTGGAAAGTATCGAGTGAAGGGATTATGAAAGGTATCCGTGGTGGAATCCGTTCCCCCTCCACGAGGCCCTATCGTAAAATGCATCGGCTGCGGCCCTTTTCTCCCTTTCCTCTGGCATCAAGGGTCAGGCAGACTACGGTCATCGAGTTCAGGGTTTCTGTAACAGATTCATCGAGTCCATTCAACCCGAATTTTCAACCTTTTAATTCGCTAATTTTTCAAATTAAAAATTAGTAAAAACAAACCAAAATGTTATATTCAAAAAATCACTTGAAAAATAAATAACAGGATCAAACACAAATTTGTTAGTCAGCTCTTCCGGTAGAAAATAATTACTAGACTGAAGATTTTATACATTTATATGACAAGAATGAGTAAATGTATTTTAAATTAGCAGATGGGTCCAAATATTTAAAAATGTACTAGTTTCATGAAACATTTCACAACATACTTCATTGTATTTTTAAAATGAAGTACAAATTTCATGTATAATTTAAAATACTGGATGGGGTCTGCTGTAATTTTGTATAAAATTGTTGGAAGAAAAATTTTGGTTTAAAAAATTTTATGGAGTACAATCTTGATTGCATTTTTAAAATAAAGTACAACCTTCGTTGTATTTTCAAAATGAAGTATAAATTTTATGTATAATTGAAAATATTGAATGGGGTCTAATGTAATTTTGTATAAAATTGTTGGAAGAAAAATTTTGGTTTAAAAAATTTTATGGACTACAACCTTGATTGTATTTTTAAAATAAAGTACAACCCTCGTTATATTTTTAAAATGAAGTACAGCGTTCGTTATATTTTCACAATGAAGTGCAACCTCAATTGTATTTTTAAAAATAAATACGATATTTATTGTATTTTTTAAATCCCAATTGTGTTTTTAAAGTGAAGCACAAGCTTCATTGTATTTTTAAAATGATCTAAAATTTTTAAATTTTTAAAATCCAAGTTGTATTGTTGAAATGAAGTACAGCTTCGATTGTATTTTTAAAACAAAGTGTAACCTTGATTGTAGTTTTTAAGTGAAGTATACAATCCTCGTTATGCGTTTACAACGAAGTGCAACTCAATGTTTACTCAAGGTTCGAGCCCCCCTTCAACTGCAAGATTAAAATTCACCCTTTACGATAAAAATACTCAAGGTGACCTTTCTGTCTCGATAAGAGAGCAAAATAGAAAAGAAGACAATTTGACCCATGGGTCAAAAATATTTAAAAAATTTAAATATTTAAAATATTTTAAATTAAAATATTTAATAAATAATAAAATATTTAATAAAATTTCATTCGAATAGATCTAGATCCATATTTTGAAATTTCAAAATAGGTACATAAAGACAATTAAGAATTTACTCTATTCTGCTCAATGAACTATATGGCAGTAAAATTTCTAAACAATTGGCTAGGAAAATAAGAAATGGTCATATAGAGATTGAAAGATAAATACAAATGAGTATGATCATCTAGGATCAAAAATAATGACCCGTCGTGTCGTTCTAGCTAATTACCAAAGTCATTTTTCACGTACATTTATATACTCGTGGTAGAACAGTGCAATCATAACGAGCAGGGCTATGAAGACCATGAAACTCCATCCTCCCCATGTAAAGAAGCTTGTGAAGCTGTAACACGACCGTGGCACTCTTCTCGCGCAGACACCCATCTTTTTAAACAATCGCTGTCTTTAGAATTGCGATGTTTAATCTTGAGAACGGCCTGATTTTAGATATTTGAGGTGTTTGCGAATTAAAAGCAGGAATGTTTCACTTGTACGACGATGATCATGATAAATCGCAGCTATTATTTGTTTGTTGATTTCTTGAACGGTTTTGAAGGTGAAATGGTCTGGGTTAGGGGTTGCTCTTTGGTATTTACATTATGTACTATGACTTTTGTGAACGGAGACGAGGGATTTTGGTGGTACAGACTTGGTTAGACGTTAGACAAACATTTGATAATTTGACATTTTGAAAATTAGACGAAACTTCGCAGGCGTTTCGTATCGATCATTCGTTTCCATGTCTGCCGAATCGCGTCGCAGCTTGAATTGCCCCTAACACTAACACCCTAACAGTTATACCATGGCATGGCGGCGATCATGGCGGCTGTGGTTAGGTTACGATCCGAGAACCGATTGAAAATATGCCAGTTATAAATAGTAATTTATTAAATAAACAAATTTTATGAAATGAGGTAGGCAGAACAGTCGCGGAGACAATTCAATTTTTTATTTTATTTTTCTGTTTCTCTTTTAATACAGATCACTGTACATATATTATATTTTCCACAAGGTTATATATTATTATGTTAAATATCGTTTTATGCAACACTTTATGCAGTAATTTATTTAAAGACATATCTTTTCTTTTATCGTGTGCTGTGGCTTCTGTACAGAAATGCAGCATGCTGTTTAATAATCGTACAGTGTGTCTGTTGTATTTCATTTGGAGTTATTTATTATTTATTAACGATGGTTAATAATATTGTAGACGTAACTCGCGGTGGAGAAATTATGTGTAACCTTCTGGCATCAGCTATGGAGACTAAAGTTACTAGTAAAACCAGCAGCTTGAAGGCTCTTTTGTTACGAGCATGGAGAGAGCGCTGGAGTGATCTGCAATGGGGTATTAATATTAAAACGGTAAGTTTAACTCAACAATTCATTTATTTTTCAATTACGAGCACTCTGAAATAACTTTTCCTTGTAGATATTACCAAGAGGTGTTAGCGGAGATGTATATAATTTAGCAGACTGTATATTGCAACAGGCATTAGTAGGACTCGGTCCAAATCAGTTAGTATTGTCTTACTTGAAACATTCTCTGAGCTCTCAGGTATGCACCAATCTCAAAATAATCATCAACCCATTATTGAAAACAGCTAACGGTATAAATATATTTCCAGTTGGTCTCCTACGCCGCGGTGTTGCAACGAATTAGTAAATACGATGCCTTTCACAAGCCTCACTGTATCCTAAGCTTACTAGAATTCTTAGAATCTATCCAAATAGGCATAACATGCCGCGGAAAACCAGAGGAGGATTTGCTGGCAGCTGCTGTATTGTCGATCGTGCACTGGTTGTTGCAGTGCTATCTTCATACTTTAACCAAAATGCCTCAGAGCAGTCCACTGACTCCGCAGCCCACCGAACTGATGGACAAGCCTGCCAGTATATTGAAACAGATGCTCAGTTCGGATTTTCTTTGCGCGATGATGTACTTAGCCAAATACGATGACAAAGGTAATAGCAAAATGAAATTCTCAAGGAAGTACCGCAGTCTACGATCTTAACCACTTCCTACCTTCTCTACTTGAGACATTGTGAAACGTAAAATAATTTATAGTTACATAAAAAATTCATGTCTTGATTAACATTATAAATAGCTACAAAAATCGCCTGACGAATCTGACCCATTATGATTTACTTTGGACTCGTCCTATGACGCGAAGGAGTTAAGAAATTATCACTAATGTTTTTCTTACTGTATTTAAATATAATTGAACACTGATTTTTCTTTCAGATTTGTACATAGACGTTGTGAAGAAGTGTCAGGAGATCGAGGCCCTGTTGAAGACGAGCAGCCTGAAGTCCTCTGTACCGATCGAGGACTCGCTAAAGAAGCTGTGCAATTTAGAAGTGGAGTGTTTAGCGCTATCTCCAGAGATGACGCAAATGGAGTCTATCACGCACTGTCTGCAGCCCCTATTCGCGGTGCAAGTGTTGCTGAACCCTAGCACGGAGACGGCGGTGTTTGTGAACCAGCTGCTGATGGTCCAGAGACTGAAGAACTACACGAACGCCAGACTATACTGCGAGATAATCCGCGCTTGCTTGATGTGTCTTCACAACGTAACAGCGACCTTTAAGGAATCCCAATGGGGTGCATTCACGTTTCTGAAGGTTCCCCTAATTTTAAAGGAGCTGCACGTTGCAAACTCAAACGGGGACGACAAATCGGAATACTCCCAAGACATCCTGGACGCTTTTGAGCTTCTCCTGCAGTTCACTCCTCTTCTGGACATCATGGACACTGCTTGCTCCTGTAACAGCGTCGAGTGTCTCTTAAATGCTCTTCAGAAGGTTAGCTTGGTAACTGAGAAACAGGCTAAGCAGTTGAGTAGCAGAAGAGAAGGTGTGACTGCTACTTTGCAGAAGTTAGAGTCCTCTAACTCCACTCCATCGATCCCAAAGGTGATCGTGAGAGCTGAACCAACGTTATCCGGAATCCTGAAGACCCTAAACGCGGACTACTTGAAGATCCATGAGGCGCTGTTGAGCATGCTGTACCAGGTGCTCACTGGGAAGAGTTTCGAGCTGATGCTAGCCGTGGCGACTGTCGAGGGCAAGCTGAAGACCTTCGTCACAAAACTGATCAAATTCAATGAGTGCAGCAAGCAGATCAACGAACCTGTCCCACCAAAGACCGCAGCTACCAGAGCCATGCTCTTCGACGTGTCCTTTCTCATGCTGTGCTCCATCGTACAAACTTATGGCTCTGAAGCAGTCCTGGAAGAAGGCGGTGGAGACTCTTTCTTCGAGCAATGGGTGCGCGAGTGCATGCCAGAGAGAAACCAACCAAAGTCGCCTCAGAAGATGTTGCAGAACATCGATCCTGCCAGAGTGGATGCTCTATTAGCGCAAATTAATTCTCCTGACCCTGACTTCAAATCTAGCAATATAAAATGGCACATTGCCTGTCAGTCAGCCATGGGCGCTGTTAAAGAGCTTCTCTGTGCCTGGGAGAGCGATGTTCTCGGAGCTGGGGATGTCAAAAGAGCTCTAGATGGTTTAAGGGCTACTGCTTGCTGTTTACCTGTCTGTGCAGCGGCTTGGCTCTGCGCGTACATGAGCATCACTCATCAGGATGCTCTTCTGAAGCCTATGAACATGGTGCAGCACTTTTTGACCCCGCTACCTGGAGACGAGATGCAGGATAATTTGAAGGAACGGTCGAGTCTGATGTTCCAGATCATTAGGAAGATGCAGTATGATGTGCATCCGCCCACTCAGTCGAAGAACAAGCTCCTATCGATGTCTCACAGGTAGTGATTACTATACAGTACCAGTGTCTCCTATTATTTTACTTTTCGATTCATTCTCTCGATGGATATAGAAAATATTTATTTTGCATAAAGTGTTACTTAAAGTGTTACTTTTTCAGCATCATATCGAGGCAGCCAATACTCGAGCAACTGGAAACAGTGTGGAGGAACGTCAACCAACGAGGATGGATAAATATTCAAGCGACACAGTCCTTGGAGTCCTTGTTAAATACTGGAGGCTCTCTATGGTTCGTTTCGAACATAGTGAAGGAAGTGTTGAAGTATCGTTACCAGCAGGAACTCGACCAAGCCGTGGATCTAGCATTCGCCATTTTTCATCTCGACATCGAGAACTGTACATTAGATCTCATTAACCATATCATTCCACAGTATTTATATAACTCATTACAGTAAGTCTGAAAATTACAAAAATAGTCTCTGTTCAACACGTTGACTGCCACGTTGATAGGGTCACACTGTTTTTTCATTGGGTTTAAGAAATTGTTACTGTAATATATTGGAGAAAATTAATTTTTATTAGAACTGAATGATAACAGCTATAATAAATGTTATCTTTCCAGTTTTGGTTTGATCAACTAATTTACTTTGATTTTGCTGGATTTTCGGGGGTTGTAGTCAAATAACTTTGGCGATCAACGTGTTGAAGTATCTAATAAATACTAACTGGATTGTAAATTTCTTCCAGAAGCGAAGAACTCGTAGAGCCACAGTCCTCCGTTTTAGCGAAGCTGTGCGTGTACTGTATATTTTCTACCCTAGAGTATAACAATTCGAATCCATACCGCGGGAACAATAGGAAACGCGTGCGAAGAGATCTAGACGCCGAGGAGTTGGACGCTCTTGGTGTACCAAACAAAATCCTGCGACTGAACGAAGCAGGAGATTCGAATCCCATTTTCGGATCGCAGAGTCCTCAAGCACAGGGCCCGACGAATGGTCAAAAATCAGTGGTGCTTAGGGATCCTCTGTTGACTGCTCTGAATGGACTGTTCACGATCTTCACTTTCCTCGCTGGCAGAGACGGCGAGGTCTCACAGCAGACTCATTTCATACTACAGTTCCTTCGTTTGATGGTCCAGTGCGGCAAAGACAGAACTCGCATTGTGCTGCAAGGAATGCCGCAAACATTGGTCAGTTCTCAGTACAGAACCAACTTTCTTAATGCTTCGCCTATCGGAAGCATAGCATACTGCATTTCGTTGTATACTGTCAGTCTCATAATTGATGGCGCATACTTTAAATGATTGAATAATTTTTTTATGAATGGACCAAACGACGTCAGTTTTTCTGCTAAGCTAAATGGATTAGTTTACTAGATGATATTTGATGAAAATTTTGGAAAAATTGCGTTTAGTTTGAATTACGAAAAAAATAGTTGAAGTTGCTTTGCACAACTTTATTATTTGGGCTTATAATGGAAATTTTAAAAGTATGTTTTGTAGGCAGAAAGACTGAAGCCGTTTCGTTTGTAAAAAGGTTATTCTCATTTGAAGTGTGTGCCATCAATTATGGGACCGACTGTATATGTTCTTTTTTGGTTTTTCAGGTCCCCTGTCTTCTAAAAGCACTACCCGAATTATTCACGACTGATATACTGTTACGATTTTACGATATCCAGACTGCAGCCGGACGCAAGGCAACCGCGCGAGATCTTTGCATGCTCAGAAATATCACTCTGAAGCCGACGAAATAGTGACAAGCACGCGTTTTTATAGAAACGAACGTTAAGTATGATTGATAGTGAGACATCGATTCATATTATTATTTTAAAATATACGAATTTAATACGACCAAGTTTGAATACACCTAACGTCCACGCCTCTTTCCCATTTCCAGTAAAACCACGGGATTAGAAAAAGGATCATTGTTTCGGACACTTTATTCCTTCCTCGCCTCGTGCGTTTGTTGCGGATTTATAAACAGATCTATAAATAACTCTTATATTTAAAATTATGTACAGTAAATGATACACGTAGCATTCCCGGGGGGTGGCGAGAATTTTTACACGATATATAAACATGTGGGTAAATAAAAATCGCAAACCATTCCGTTCGCCAAAGTTACAAAAGAAAACGTACCTTGTAAGTAACACCTTACATAACTACATAATATTTACATGAAACGCGGCCATTTTTGCAGGGAGTACCGTCCAACTAGCCCACCACAATTTTAACGAGACGGACAGAAAAATATTCGACAAGTGTATTTTTTTCAAAGGGGTAAAAATAGCCCCCAAATTTCTATTTATACGTAATATATTTTTTAAAAATCAGAAATTCCTCTAGTATTAACCCCGGGGACACATAATCGTCTTTTTCAAAAAGATAAGTAAAAATAATAAAATACCATCAGAAAGTTAATTTAATACAAACACCTACTTTGTTTTCTTCATAAATCCATCTGATCCAGGGTTAATAATTTCAGAATAAACGACCATATAGAATTCGCAACCCTATCATCGAGGTTCTTTTCACCCCTACAGATCAATGATCGCTAAAAAGATATTTGTCGAATATTTTTCCCAGTTCCGTTATATATGTGCAATTTTTTGAAAAATCGTGAATTCGATTGGACAGCACTCCTTGCCAATTGAAAGGAAAAGGGGTGATAAACGACTGAAGAGATCGAGAAGCCGGGAGAGCATCGATGAACTCAGACGGTTTTCGCGAAATCCAACCGAAACCACGTAAATATACAGACTCTGCACAGAAGAGGAGAACCGTTCAAGCTGATCGACGTTTCCAGCGATAGTTTTTAATGGAAGAACGTTTAGGCCCTCCGTAGAACTCGTTCTACAGCCACGGGTGCCAAGACGGATCCATCCTGCACAGATTGTCGTGGCTGTTCGCTGCAGCGACCAGCGTGCTGACTTTGCTGTCGGTCCCGTCGAAATTCGCTAGAGAGTTCAGCCTGGAGACGATCGCCGTGACAGCGCGAGTCACCATCGTGATCAGAAGCTCGCCTTTCATGTCTGTTGGTGCTTGCGACGCATTTTCGGCATCCTCTTGCTTCTTATTATGGTCTGCGATCACCTCGTCGCGCAGAATTGCACGGAGAATTGTGTGCACTTTGAACGATGGCTGGACTAGACAGCGCGCCGTGGCGATTGCACTTGCTGTCAGTGGCCCGGAAACACCTGGACAAAATTAATTTACATATTTTAATGCACGACCTGTTCATCTTGTTTGCATCGTTAGCGGAACAAATATAATTAACACTGTCAGTGCCAACTCGGTAACCCCGACAGTTCCATAAAATCAAAGTAACTTATTTAATGAAATAAAAATCGAAATATTAAGACGCGCGATACCGAGTGTTCTTTCAACGCTCAGGCATTTGTCAGAGCTCAATTACATTTGATGCACCGAATATATTAGTCCAGAAGTTTATTTTTCAATTTGGACCAATAATTCCGTCTAGCATTTCTGAAAGACACGGCACTCGTGGTGTTATGGATTTTGTGCATTTTTTTTAATATCCGGGGACCAAGTTTTCAAGTCTGTTACGAACCTGTACTCGTAAGGAATTCAAGAATATTCGGCGTGAGTCGGAACGGAACTGGTCTGTTAGCGTCCAATTCGCCAGACGTGTCGTCAACATCGAACTTGAAGTAGGCAATGTTGATCAGACCAGAATCTTGATGCACGTACATCATGTCAGGGTTCAGTCTCGTCAGGTGGAGTACATACTCCGCGAAGCAGGCCAGAGATAATTGCAACGTGAACTGAAAGGTAAAAGAAGACAATTTAATGTTTCTTTAAATTCTTTTCATGTTTCTATTGTTCGAAATTGCTTCAACTTGTTTCTGTCATAAACACGGAAAATCCTAATCATTACCATTTTCCTGAAGGTCCAATAGTCGGTGGCCCCAGGGAAAGTCTTCACAGCCCAGTCCTTCAGCATCGTCCTAGCAACCATACTCGTCTGCACCTCCTTCAAAATGTCCCTGAGAACCTGATGACTGGCTTGCGCCCCTCTCGCCTGCACAGCCGCCAATCTCTCATAATACCTAGCTATAGGAGCATCATGCTCTATTCCTAGTTTCGCACAGCCTTGTTTATAAATATCCAACAGAGAAACCGAGGCAGGATTATCCTCCACGAGCCTCATCTGAGGAGAAACCGCGACGACTCTCGGCACGGTAAAATGTAAAAACCTCCTGGAGGTCTCCTTCTGCTTTGCTAGATAGTGATTTAGCATTCTTAATAATTGCAGGACACGCTCCTCTCGTCTAGCATCGCCTAATCCAGCGTCGTTCACTACTAGGTAAGGATAGAGACGGCCATTGTGTCCTCTAATTCGCAATCTTCTGGCTGCCGTGTTGTGTCGCTGGACTACTTCCACTCTGGGCATGAATCTGGCTATCCTGACGTAATAGTGCGAGTGTTTGGGCAGCAGGAATTCACCTGGAAGCTCCACCTCTGCGGTCTTCAAGCTGAAGTTGCTGAGGAACCGGCATTTCTCTTCGATGAGGAACGACCTGGCCAAAGAGTTAGTAGTTTAGCTGCTGTTCATTAACGGTTTCGCTACGGGAAATGTTGATACACACGGCACACGGTATAAATTCAATTAACAATGTCAGTAGCAAAATTTCAAGGAACGGAAGGGTTAAGTACAGTTGAGATTTAACCTTTCAACTGTTCTTTTGACCTTCCAAAGGTTGGTTCTCTTCGAATATTGTGATACTCACTTGGGCAACTGTTTGGTCTTCCCCTCGAGGATCTTGATCCACTTCTTCAGCTTGCTGATGAGATTGTGCAACAGCCTGGCCTCGGGCACCGTGAAGTCGAAGTCGCTAGTGAATTGACCTTTCATTTTCTGGAAAACGGGATCCTGGACGGTGGCTTGTGCCCTGCGCGCCAACGATTCTGAAGCCGCTGAGCCAAATGTGTTGTTCACGTTTTGAGATGGGGATATGTTTTCTACGGTTTACAGGAAGAAGTCCGTAAGAACTCGTCTCTGCCAGGGGAGGAAACAATCGAAAGCTTACCTATTCCTATGCCGAACGTCGAGACCAGTTTCTTCACGAAGTTTAGCGTGTGGGGAGTTATGGTCGCTTCGCTGACGGCTCCACGATTTTCGAAGGCTATCGCGTAGCATTTAGCCAGGCCCTGCCTTAGCTGCCTCAGGACCTCCTCGTACCACGTCTCTCGGAACCACACCATCTGGAACATGAAAATTAAATGATCACAATTGTACTCGTTGATCAGTGGGTTGTGAATCATTGGGCAAATTCCCATTTCAGTAGATTATTCTACTAATTAAACAACCATTGACGGCTTGGTATAGTTTTGAAAAGAATTGTTTGAATATATATCCTTGGCAAAAAGTATTCGACATTTAAAAATCGCATAATTTTCTTAAAATTGAAAAATAACGGTTAAAAAAATTTTTTACAACATTGCTATTGCGAATACTTTTTGTTAGGGGTTGTATCACAATAATTCCTGACAACAACTAACCAAAATAGGCACTTTACAACTTCTAGAACTAAAACCAATATAGTAACAGTTTCAAAGCCCTGTCTTCTTCTATCACACAAAGATCCACAACCAGGTAATGATTAAAATAAGACGAAATAAAGATGAACCTGGTCCACGATTCCCTCCAAGCTGGATAAAATTGTCGGATGGATGTCCCTCTGCATGTGCATGATCTTCGAGCACCTCCACATAGGCGGCGTTGCTCGAATAGGTCCCGTTTCAGGCACTCCTTGCTGCTGAACGTTCCCACCTGCTCCACGACCCTCAACACCTTCCTGATTCTTCCCAGCAGCCAATTCTGCGCTCTTGTACCTTTCTCTCTGTTCTATCTTTAAGGTCAGATACAGAGTTCTAATCGAAAAGTACACTGCTTGCGGGAATACTCTTCCAACTTGGCTGAGTAGATTCAGGATAACGTTGCCTTCGTGACGCACCAAGCACATCAGGAGCTGAGGAATCCAAGGTAGCCATTGGATAGGAGGAACCCCGACAGCATACTTATCCACAGCCTCCATCAAAGAGAATTTATCGTCATCGTAAGTCAAGAGCCATAGGACCTTGGCCAGATACTTTCTAGACTTGGATTCATTCTGATGTCTACAGGCATGGAGGAAACAGGTGATCGCTGAGATCCCTATGGAAATCTGACGAGCATCTCTGGTGAAGATGTGCTCCAGATAGTCTCCCCACAGAGCCCAAGCCTTGACCAAGGTGTCGTGAAGCTGGACAGCAGCGGAGAACGCTTTGTTAGCATCGTCTGATCTCCCAATCTGCGAGAGCAGCATCCCCTTCAAGGCGTAGAACTCGGCAGTCATCTCCTTAGTGAAGTACCTGAGATTTGTGGACTCGATCACTTCTAAACCTTCCTGCAGTTCATTCTTCCCACTCACAGAGGCCATCTGCAAGTAACACTTCACCTGCTGTCTGATCTTCTGGAAACAATCCACGATGGGAACGCTGGGTATCGTGTAGATCCTTGACAGAGAATCTAAACAGACGCCGCAGAGATTGTGCTTTCTTGCTATCTTCCCAAAGTGGATGATCGCTTGAACCGACGCATGCACGCCTAGCATGGAATGATTGGTCGTCTGGTCTTGCTGAGAGTCGTAGTGGCTCGAGATGAAGGTATAGTGATGCTGTCGCCAGGTGAAGATGTCCGACCAGTGGCTCAGATCGTCGGCTATCACAGGAAGTCTGTTCCTCCAGGTCTTCACGATAGCCTTCATATCGTGCAGCGACGTGCTCCTGCCGTGCAGCAGGCCCTGATGAATCTGCATTGCTTCCTGCAGCTCCATGATCTGTTGCGCGGCCTGCAGCAACGGCAGGTGCACGTGGCTGACGATGTGAGGCAACCTGCGCCATTCTCGCATGCATAAACCTGACGCAAGCTCCACGTATCGCTCCACTGCGTTCAGGTGCTGCTCCTCGCTGTTACAGATCGCCAGGAAACCTCGGTACAGGTTCACCTGGAAAATTAGAATATCCCGTTAAATTGATAAAGAATGATAGTGCGAGCTTTTAACGAATATCAAGTTTCTCAGAAGAGACTCAATAAATAATGAAAAGCTTGTTCTTTACCTTCCAAGTCATCTCCTTAGGACAATTATGCTCCACCTGCGCCAGAGCCTCCTTCATCATGGTCCAGTTGGGAATGCGCCAAGAACTCTCTAAAATTAAAAACGGATTCTTCTCCACCTTCTTGCTGCCATAATCCAGCAAAAGGTCCCACTGATTGAGCTCCTTCGCGCACCTAATCCAGTGCTGCTCCCAGAGCATGGCTTCCCTCTGAATCTTAAACGGAGCAGGCGTAGAGACATAATCCTGTTTAAACTTCGTCATGGCCACATCGTAAGCTCCCTGAGCTTGCTCGAAGAATCCTTGTTGCTCGAGCGCAGTGGCTTGAAGAGTCTCCTTGTAATGCGCATGCTTCTGCCATAATCCTGACCACATGTCCTCCTCACAGAGCAAAGAGTACATGTCCGATAAAGAGTCCAGGATCTCAGCGTGAGGACTGTTATCAGGCTCAAAATCATAGCAGTCCGACTCTCTCTTGATCTTAAACTGACTGTTCCCATTGTCAAACGCCATCTGCTCTAAACTGAGCGTCATCCTGTGCCAGAGATTATGGGATCTGCCCAGGTACTTCATCAAGGCTGGCCTCATGGGCACTGGAGGACTGCAGTGTGCAATTGCTTCAACGAAGGTTGCAATTGCACTTGGATGACAGTCCTTCTGAATGACGTGTGTACCACTGCAAATGAAGGGCACTACTTCGGCTATTAAAGTATTATGTTGATGTTCGTCTAAGATCCCCCAGATCCTTGGGAAGGTGTCTAACCAGACTCTTTCCGCCAGGTTGGTGTCCATGTGACAAAGTTGTGCAGCAGCTAACAGAAGCTGCTCCGTTCGTATCTTCTTGGCGTGTTCGATGAACTCGCCCTGCTTCGCTATCAGCTGCGTCAACGTCGTCTTCCCTGTGGTAGCGATCTCTTCAGGGACTGTCGAAGAATCTACGTTAGCCAGGTCCATGTCCAGAATATCATCCTTCACGTCAAACGCTTCAGAAATATCCTGTGGCTCCTCCTTGATCGAACTGTAAATCATGAAGTTCTTGTGTTCCTCGCTATCGGTCATGTTTATCACAGATGTCACGCTAGGCAGCAATGTGTCCTGATTGGACATCTGAATCTGAGTGGTCGAATTCGCAGTAACCAATAGCAGCTCGATGCACTGTTTGATCCAGTAATGAGGACCTATCGCGTCCCAGCTCTGGCTGCAAATAATATACAAAAGTCTATCGTGAAGCCTCCTCCTCATGGACCCATCGAACACTTCGAAGAACTTTGCTCTAATCTGTGGCTGAATACACCGCAGGCCTGACAAGAAAGCTGGCTCTAATTTTGAGGTTAGTTCAGAAGATTTCAGAGCTTCGTCCCTGTAAATGAAGTTGACGAGCTCCAGGAATTGTCTGTTCAACTCAAGATCATCAGGGAATCGTTTCTCTACATACTGCATCATCTTCACCAAGAGAATCGACTTTTCTCGCAAGCTGGGTGCTTGGTTCATAGCTATGGGGCTCTTATTCTTCATCCACTCCTCGAGCATCTTCGTGATAGCCTTCATTACCTTGATGTCCTGCGTCTTCTCGATCAGGCCAACCAGAATCGAACCTATAAACGACTTCCTCATCTCTACGCCCATCACCATCACTCGGTTCTTCACTAGATCCAAACTGAGGATCAGTAACTCGCTGCCAACAGGATTAGCCTCGGCCTGAGTGGAGTGCAAATGATCCTTGGCCATCCTATGAAGCACTCTCATGAAGGGAGTGATTAATCTATCGATGTAGCTCTGGTTGTTCGTACAAGCTGCCTTCAGCATCATCAGTGTACCGAATAGCGTACTAGGAGTAGCCGCAGTGTTCTTCTCATAAGTTGCCAATCCGTCAACTATGAATTTCCCAACAGTGGTGTACAAAGTGTCCAATTCTTCATATTTAGATGCAACGTTCGATGAAGTGGGTTCTGCTGGGAAGATGGTCATCAGCCTCGACAATAGTCCATGGACCAGTCTGATAACCTTCGTATTGCTGCTCGCTATACAAGCACCGATGCCTCTCTGCAAGGATTTGAAGCTTGCGAGTATCTGCTCCCTTTTCATTACTCCCAGCAAGAAAGTGAGCACTTCCAAGGCTGTACAGATGTTTCCAAAAATGGGCTGAGTGCTATCAACACTAGCAAGGACCTTGTCTAGCCACGCTAACTTCAAATCGCAGGACTGAGGCCAGACATCCGGCTTCAAGGCCATCTTCAACAATGCAACGCAGCGTCTGGAGAGCTGTTCACCAGGATTCCCATGAATCGTAGTGACGTCGTTCACCTGGCAAGCTAGACGGAGCAAAAAATTGAGAATAGCATCAGCGTGAGCTCTTTCGATAGGTTTTGTGGATCCTGGCTCTATTCTTGGGAGGATCACAGGAATAGTGGCGTTTCCTGTGGCTGCTTGAGTGGTCATCCTCTTGGTCCCCGTAGGATCGTCGTTTATAGGTCTCTTCACTGATCCTTGGAGCCCTCTGTTGCCTCCGGATTCAGCGCTCTCAGCTTCATCCTTGATCCTGTGCAACTCCCATTTTATAATCACCTCTGCCAACTCGACAGCCAATCTCCTGTGCTCGATGGAAGCCGTAGGACTGAATCCCAGCCTCTGAATGGAGTTAACAATATGCTGAACCAGATGATGCCTCACAGGATAGTACACTTTATAATGTCTGACGACTAGTTGTAAGATGTGGAATAGCTGCTGCATAGAGTGACCTTCTTCTACAATGATCTTCTTGGTCCAGTGCGTCAGCATCGTGTTACCATCCTCCATTCTGACTGGCATTGCAGGAGTCAAGATCTCTAGAGCCTGTCTCACCACGTTCCTAGCATCCAAAGCATGCGCTTTCAATAGGCTATGGAAAACCTGAAGAACTATCCTCTTGTGGATGGCGAACTTAGCGATTATGTGGCTGAGGAGCAAATGACCGTGGTATCTGGTTGTTGGGTCCACGCAGTTCTTACCGAGGAGACACGGCCATGCGAAGGTCATCAATCTTCTTAATTTATTACCCTGTCTTTTGTTAGTGACGTCGTGAATGTGCTGAGAAGCTTGCTCCACCAAGAGACAAGAAAACTGGAGCAAAGAAATGCGAACGCAGTCGGCTGACCCGAAGGGATTGTCAGGGTCTATGATCTTGCTGATGAATACTGATACTACGTTCTCTGGGTTATCTTGATAAGGCATAGGCGCTCCTCCGACTAGTTTTGTTCCCTCTCCTCTCTCGAAGCTCACAGCGAAGCAGGGGATGACGATCAATTGGAGAACGTTGGCCTTCAACTCTTGAGATAGATTGTTCGTAGGGAAATGATCGACGAACCTGAAGAAAGCGCTGCGTTTCCACTCGACAGTGAACTCCTGGGCCACAGTGTGCTCCAGGAAGTCCCTGAGGAACTGGAAGTCGGGGATGAACCTGTCACAAGTGGCCCTCAACAGTTGGAACAGTAGATCGATGTCGTTTGAGTGGTGGCGGAAATAATGCAGCAGGATCTTAACTATCAACTTCGGCTCCTTCCAATGACAATAGTCAACGCTTTCAACCTTCTTGTGCAGAGCTTGGTACTCGTCGTTGCACCAGATCTGCTTCAAAGCTCCGACCAGCTGAGTTTGCGTCGACAGCCATTGCTCGTCGAATTTGATCAGCACCGCGATGATTTTAATTGCTTGATGCTGAAGCTCGCTCTTCTCGTTGTGAGTCAGGTTCGAGTTGGTCTGAGAGTGAGCGAGCAACAGAGTGATCAACCTAGCAGTGCTATTATGGAGAACATCGCGGAACGGTTTACCATCCTTCTGTTTGATGAGAAACTCTAGGTACTTGCTCCACTGTTGATCCTTGATGTTATTGTCGTGTAAAAATAGGTTCAGAGTCTCTGTCGGGTAGCGTAGCAAGAATTTCATCAGAGGAATGCGAAATGGACTGGAGACTTCGACCATCAACGACTTCTCTGTCTGCAAAACTAGTCTGCAGAGCACGTCGATGAACTTGGGAGTGGCTGCTGGGATCTCGTGGAAGATACCTATGATGGTAGCTATCTTCTGCTCGTTTTCCCCGGACTTCGATATACCTTTATGAGCTTGTATCAGGTTCTCCAGGAGCTTCTTCAAATGCTGCAGCAGCTGCTCGCAGAGAGTAATACTGAAAGTGCTTGGAAACAATTGCGTTAAGTATGAGAGTCTCTTGACACAGTTGAGACTGAGGTTTCGGTGATCGCCTAGAGTAAGCAGCATGGGTCGCATGATGGTGTGAACGGATTCCATGTCGATCTGGAATCCAGCAATAAACTTCTGCATGCATTCAAAAGCTGCCTCTTGCAATTCAGCGTTCGGTTTCTCTAGAGCCTTGTAGAGGACCCCGAAAATCTTCTCTCTGCAAGCTACTATGTAGTGACAAGCAGCTAGAGCTCTCAATGCTGACTTCCGAAGAGGGATGAGGTTGGACACAGACTTGTAGCAGGGTAGCTTATTCAAATTTGCGTCCTCTGCTTCGCTGAGAGCTAAGAGCTCCTGAAAGAACACTTTATGCTCCATCACGGTTAAATCGATCGTGAACAGGCGAGGATTCAACGTCGTGCAGAAAGTGTTCCCATCCATCAGACCAATCTGAGCATTGGCTGGCTGGTGTCTCAGCAAATGCTTCTTAGGTGGTATCATGTCTGCCAGGACCTCTTTATGGGGCTCCATCACTTCAGTCACTGTTTTATTCTGAATCTCAGCTAGCAGACGCAAGGATGCCATAGCTTGTTCCCTCACCAAGGTGTGAGGGGATGTGACCTGCCTCACAAGCTCATGAGTGACGTCGTAGAGGCTCTTATTCTGCGCCTCTATCAGCTCAGTGTTCCCATCTTGGATTCCAGGGTTCACGCAGACCCTTAGCATCTTCTCCAAATTTGCCTTGGCCATGTCTATAGCTCCATTGGACACCTCCTCGGTTAGATCCATCATCACAAACATGAGAGCCTTCAGGAAGACGAACAAATGGTTCAGAACCCACTTGGTCGCCATTCTCTCGAAAAGAAACTTGATAGCTATGCAGCCACCGAGTTTAGCGTACCAGGCTCGCTCATAACACAGAGAACACATCTTCTCTGCCAGGTACTCCATCAGAGGTAATTGACAAGCTCGTTCTTTCGAACCGAGGATATTAGTAGCAGTCTCCAAGATCAGTACCAGAGCTAGGTGACCGGATTTGTACAACTCCTTCTCTTCGTGGCCCATGATCACTGCCAAAGCGTCGATCAAGACCAGAGGGTCCTGGCCCTGCATGCGAACCTGTCTCCCAGTTAAACAGAACGGTCCAGCTTGCTGAGCGATCGCTACCATGGTATAGTGTCTCACGATGGACACGACAGTGCCCAACACAGAGTGTCTCAGTTCCTTGATCTCCGCAGCCACGAAGAGTCCTGTCAACGCTGTCTGCTGAACATTCCTCGCAACAGCATCTGGACATTTATAATGAGGACCTTGTTGATGAGGAATCTTGCTCTCCTTGAAGCTGTGGTGCATGAAGAGCTTGTACAAGATCGCGTTGCTATCGTCCAGTCTCAGAGAAGCTGCCAAGTAGCAACTTATAACTTCCCAGCACTGTCTGCGATAAAAGGAATCGGTGCTGTTCGACTTTAGGGCGTTGAACGCAGTCTCTATCACCTTCTCCACTGTGAAATCGATTGGCTTGGTGGGTTCCTGGAAATAGACGACAACGGCGGGTGAATTGGTCTCGCGATCATTGTACTCGAGCTTCTGTGGCTCGATCATCATCTTTCTATTCCCTCCACCGAACTTTCCCAGGACCCTGAAGGCTACATGAGCCTGGTCCGTTGGATTGTGAAGAGTCCTCCAAAGAGCCTGCATCAGGTCCGCTCGGACGGGCTGTATGTGTTCGTACAGAAAATCGGGTTGAAGGTTGTCGACGCAGAGCTCGAGAGTCCGGAGTCCTTGGCTGACTAGGCAGTAGCTGCCGTTCAACGCTGAGACAAGAGGATCCATCAGCATCGGCAGGTAAGGCAGGAGGGAGCTGAGCCTCACTGGGACCGTAAGGCACAATTCGACGAAGAGGTCCTTCATGTGCTGCCTGTGCAGACCCGACTGCAATCTATTCAAACCTTCCAACATGTTAGGTAGCAACGGCAGGAACTCTTGATAGAGAAGATCGTGGGATCCGCCGCCGATGGATCGAAACAGAGCTCGCAGCAGGAGGAAATAATTGTAGGGTTCTTTCGCGGACATGGCTAGTTCGATCGCTCGATTGACTATCTGGTTCAGGTGCGGCCTGAGCATGTGCTCGTTCTCAGCGGGGAACAGAGAGACACTGCCAAAGACCAATTTAAACAGTCTCAGGTATAAATTGCTTCGTTCCACGTTGGAGCCCATGTCTCCCATTCTTTCCAATAAATATTCCACCAGGATAGTGGCGAAGGTTGACGATATAGTCGGACTAGACAGAAAGGCGCTGCCGATGATCTGCAGCGCGCAGTTCTTGAAGATCCTCTCGACCATGTAATCGATGGATGTAGAAAAAATCTCTTGGAACGTCTGAGGGTTCATCTGAGTGAACACGTTTCCAAAAAGCTCTAACACTTCCTTCTCCTCTCGAGTGCGAATTGTCTGAGACTGAGCTGGTCTGCCAGGTTGAGCGATGGCTCCTATCGTCGGTGGGCCTATGGTGTAAATATCCAGCGCTGGGAGAGCCCACTTCACTAACTTAATATACACCAGAGTCTCCTTCGACTGCAACTGATTGGACTGCGTCACTTCCCCCGTCTTCGAGTTGATGCAGTTCGAAGTTATTGCCTTCGCACCATGCACCAGGCTCTTGACTAGGTTCCTGTAGTCTGCCACGTTGAAGCTCATCGCCTGAGAAGATGGGAAACCAAACTTGGACTTCCCTGACTCCTTATCTTCACTCAGATCCGGAATGACGGGTTTCACATCCTCGGTTTTGATGTCCAAGCCTGGTGGAGTTAGTTGTTTGGCTTTGTTCCTCAGGATAGGGATGTAGATCTTTGCTATCGTTTTGAACTTCAAGACAAAGACTAAAAGTATTCTCATCAGGAGTTCTCTGCCCTGTGTGCTGTTCTCAGCATCGGATCTCTGCCTCACAGTGTCCACCAAGTTCATCAGCAACTTGCAGGAGACCATCTGCACTGCCGTTGGGAGACTCTGGTCCAGTAGGTTCTTGCTGTACAAATGAACTGCCCTTGAAACGTCGCTTAATGGTAATAGTAACCTCACATGATGAACTAGGTCTGCTAGGGTCGAGTATGCCAAAGGTCTCAAGGACTCGTGAGTCGTCCAGCCTCTGCCTATGAAGATGTCCTCGTCGAAGAAGCACTCCATGTGTGGGATGAACTTGTTTCGAAGATCAGTGGCTAATATGTGTCTGGAAGCTATCACCAACTCCTTTCGTAGGTGTGCAACTTCCATTGGACATAGCGTGAACAGTCCCAGGATGCCCTTCACTAAGATGGAACTGTGCTGAGAGACTACGTCCTGGTAGATTCTGATCACATACGCTAGGAAAGATAATGTCTTGATCTGAGCCCCCATGAAGTCCACGAACACTTCCTTGTTGAAGCCTGGAGATGCTCTGTGCTGAGGACTCGGTTGCAGGGTTATGGTTGTTATCACCAGAGGGATGAAATCTGAGACGTCCTGATGCACATTTTGCTTGTATAGCTGATTCATCAGCACGACTATGATCGGCAGCTCCTGTAGCACTTTCAGGGACAAGACTGCTTTTGGAATGAGATTGTACTGGAAGAGAAGAGATTGGACTTTTTAGGAACAATCTTATCTGAAGAAGAAGGATATACGATCATAAAATTTAATATTTAAAAATGTCTGGTTTACTAGTCAACTTTATAGGCCACTCGAATTTTCTCCTACCAAGTTAATTGTAATATTAAATTAGTGCTTTCTTTATGAAATTGTGTATCGTTTAATTTGTTCGTAGCTTACAGTGACTACAGTGCCATCCGCAGCCTTCTTTTCGCTCTGTATGGCCGTGATAGTGAACGTCTCTTTCAACAATGCTTCTATATTGATCTCCGATAGATCCTTTACCCTCAATGGCGGACGGGGTTCGAATATTTTTGGTAGGTTCTTTGGTAACTCGCTGTACACCGATTTGACGAATTGCAGAAAATACTGTATCTGTAACAGAGAACCAGAAGAATCCATATAAATCCTAATTTCCTATTTTCTGTCCTTTCTTTTCATCCGTCAAAATGACGGATTTTTAGATTCTTCCTTTTACAATTCGTGAAATTATAGAAATATATTCTTCAGAAATTTTTTAGTATACTTCTCTATTCAAATACATGTTACCATATAAATTCTATGAAATCTGAACAAATTCATTCATTTTATACGTCAAAATGAAGGATTTTTAGATTCTTCCTTTTACAATTCGTGAAATTATAGAAATATATTCTTCAGAAATTTTTTAGTATACTTCTATGAAATCTGAACAAATTCATTCATTCATTCATTTTTTTTTCATTTTTCCTTTTACAATTCGTGAGATTATAGAAATATATTCTTCAGAATTTTTTTAGTATACTTCTCTATTCAAATACACGTTATCATATAAATTCTATGAAATCTGAACAAATTCATTCATTTTATACGTCAAAATGACGGATTTTTAGATTCTTCCTTTTACAATTCGTGAATTTATAGAAATATATTCTTCAGAAATTTTTTAGTATACTTCTCTATTCAAATACACGTTACCATATAAATTCTATGAAATCTGAACAAATTCATTCATTCATTCATTCATTTTTTTTCATCCGTCAAAATGACGAATTTTTAGATTCTTCCTTTTACAATTCGTGAATTTATAGAAATATATTCTTCAGAAATTTTTTAGTACGCTTCTCTATTGAAATACACGTTACCATATAAATTCTATGAAATCTGAACAAATTAATTTCTGTTATTATTATGAAAAAATATACGTCAGTCCCGTTTAGGGCTTGACAATTCTACTGTTAAACGTGACTATGGTCTGACAGTTATTTGTATTTCGTACTTCCGGATTGAAGGTGGGTTTATACTGCTTGTGCAGTTCGATGATGATCCTCAAGCAGACCAGCACGTTCTCTTCGTTATCTGTCTCCAACAGCTTCGACATCAAGCTCAGAATCTGTTTCACGTATGGACGAAGATAGTCATTGCTCGGCAGCCTGTGTATCATTTCCAGGATCAACTTCCTGACTTGCTGTATATTGTACTCCGATATAAAGTGTGGCTCGCCTTCTTGCAGGATCTTTAAAAATATCTTCATCATGTGATCAAGGAATGCCGGGTATTGCGAGGAGCACATGATGACCTGCAACGAGAAAATTCAAATAGTTCACTCTCTTAACACTTTACCTCTATTGATAACGATTTACCATGTACAACAACAAATTAATCTGATATAAATATCTGACTAAAAAGAAAATTATTAAGTTTCTTCTAGGTGGGGTATAGTTAATGAAAAAGTCTATTAACACGTTCATCGCCCACTCGACAATCTAAAAAATTACACAAAATCAAAGCAACATATTTAACAAAACAAAAACTAAGAAGTTTAGTATTGTGATATTAATTACTGTTTCAAATCTCTTCTATTCCTCAGATCGTAAAGAAATTTTGGTACACTTAATCTACCAACGTAAAAATTAATTTTCAATTCTGTATAAATAATTCCGTCACCCAGATATGGGTGACATGGCGATAAAAGTGTTAACACTAAACCTACCATTGTCAAATGACCGGTTTTATATTTTCCAATTATTGAAATTATTTTATTTATAGAAAATTATGGAATAAATTTCCTTATCCAAGCATCTATTATATTAAAAATTACAATCTCAATAAATTTAGTGTTGCCATTTTTGTAAGGCAACATTCACCAGATACTTTTCATGCTTAATAGGTTTAGTGTTAATAGAGACTTCCGGTTACAATATCCAGCGTTGGAAAATTGAAAGAAAACTATTTGGACAATGTTCTGACCGAAAGAGCATGAACCTGGTGAAGATTAAGGTACCTCGAAATTCTCGGACAATTCCTGAGCGGCCTTCAGCTTCAGTTCGTCCTTGGAAACCGGATCAGCCAGCATGGTCACGTACGACCGGTACGTGTTCATCTGCGTGACTGGGTCCGGCGGTGCCATTTTGATTGTTCAATCAAAATCTAGTCCCTTTACGCTACGTCTGGTCCATTAGAATACCTGCGACCAATCATATATTCACAGTGTCATCAATCGGAGGATGCATAGTTCCCGCGAAATCAATGAGACAGCTTTAAAGCTCCGTAAACAACCCTTAGCAACCACCCTCTATCCAGTTTTACGTTTCGCGAAGATCTACAAATGTTCCCAAATTTTATGAACGATAACATACGATTTATAGATAACGAGGAAATGAACTGTGTCGAATTTCGTGATCGAAGGAAATTTAGGAAATGATTTGGGTTTTGTCGATCGTAGGTCGACAGTAATGGAGGCAGTTCTATGGCGATGGTAGCGAATTATGAATATATGTATGCCAACACGGTATAAGTACGGACGAAACTTTAGACACGATCTCAGTTTGCTCGCAATGTTGCTGGTAACATGATGGAATAAAAACCAGAGAGATCAACGATTAGGTGAGAAATGGATGAAGCTACGGTGGATTCGATCTTTGCGGGCTCTTTGAAGTCCCTGCCCGCTGTCAGCTCCAAAATTGTCAGGATATTTACCAGCTCTACATTCACTGGTATTAATAATAATTAATTACTCGTAAAAATATAAATTCTCATGAATATCGAAATATAATTAATTTACTTCAGACACCGCGATGGAGCGTAACACTTTAATGGCTCAGTGCTACCCTAAAATCAAGGACTATTGCAGGGAGAAACACGGATTGGAGTTTCAGGTAATTTAAGATCAGAGCTGGACAAATTTTATTTCAAATATAGATAATAAGTTAATTATTGAAAATAACATTATCTCAAATAAACTCTATGAAATAACTATTTTGAGAGGAATTTATTTGAGTACATTTATTTTAAATAACAACTTTATTATAATTTATTTCGGCGTAGTTATTTGAAAGAAACTTATTTGAAATAATTAAGAGAAATTTGTGATATTAATTGTAAGTTGAAATTTCGCCTTATTTATGTTTAGTTTGGATAATAAATTATTGATGAGTAGCAATAAAGATTTAAAAGAACTCGAATCATATTTTCATTTATAATATATTTTTAATATTCATTGTATGAAATAATAAAATAACATGTTATTTGACATTTGAAATACTTATCTCAAATAAGATAATAATTTGTTATTTTATTATTTGAACTGATGTATTTTACGAAATAAAAGAATCATTTCCTAAAATTATTTTGTTGGACAAAATATAACATGATTTATTTCAAATAGTGAAACATTTTTGTGAAATAACTTTTTATTTCAAGTTATATTTCAAATAAGTTTCAAAATATTGTATCTGAAATAATGCCCAGCTCTTTTTAAGATTAATTAGATTTGAATATATAATGTAAGAGAATCAATTATTAATTTATAAGAGAATGGTAACTTGGAGAATTTTGCGGTATATTGCGATGTATTTATCTATTGTTATATATATATTATATATATATATATATACATATATTTGAGAGATATTGCGAAAATCAGTATGGCATGATGAGTCGTCCTTGAAGAATTGATTTCCCTCGTGCCAGGCACCAAGACCTGCACACGAGGAAAACTTTCCCGAACTTTGAATACTAAAGTTCAAGCTCGACGCTGTGACCCGTCAAATTGAATTCTGGTTGCACCCAAGGCGGAGATACTTAAGAATGCATTTTAATTGTAGGTGGTTGACATGAGATGGGGTGTGAGGGACGAAGCAACCGATGATCATATGACTACGGAGCTGTGCATGAGAGAAATAGAAAATTGTCAGAGACTTTCTATGGGGCCAAATTTCGTGGTAACAATTTCGTCAATTTTGTAACAATTTACACAGAAAATCCTCAAGGGGCGGATTATTTTCTCCTTTATTTTTCAAAAGGTTTTTCTTGGACAAAAATATGGCTACCGTCCTATACCGACATACGTGCTTAGCTCCGAATTGGAGATGCTGAGGACGGAATTGGATAATCAGGGAATGGATGTTAGCGTTTTGGATAGATGGTACAAAAAAGATAGCAATGCTGTGCCGCCGACGAGTATTTTGCAACCTATTTCGTCAATCTTGAAGAACTTCAACAACAAAGTAATTTTCTGAAAGGAACATTCTTCCTTTAACTGTCTAGTATAGTGTACAGTATTGCTTTATAAAAATGGCAAGATTTAATATATTTAGATTTGAACGGTACTTATTACAGTATGTGTTTTTATAATACAGCAAAATGTATTCAATCATTTTCCAAAGAAAGATCTATAGAATTAACACTAGAACTACCGGATCAAGTCAAAATTACTGGTGACTAACTTTTTCTTTTACGATTACTAAAATTATAAAAATGCTTTCATTAGAAATTTTCTAATCAACTTTTTTATCTATGCACATATTGCAATAAAAATGATATGTAGTCTGAATAGATGCAGTCTTGTCATTATTACAGAGCAATAGACATCAGTCACATTTGAGCCGCTTATTTGCCAAATCGATTAACTCCACAATTTTAAAAATAGAGAAAAATCGATGAAATATGCAATATTTAAAAATGTGAGTATTTAAAAATCCGAGTATTTGAAAATCCGAATATTTAAAAATCCGAGTATTTCATAATCCGAATATTTAAAAATCCGAGTATTTAAAAATCCGAGTATTTCAAAATCCAAATATTGCAAAATCCGAGTATTTAAAAATCCGATTAATTAAAAATCCGAGTATTTAAAAATCCGAGTATTTGAAAATGCGAGTATTTAAAAATCCGAGTATTTAAAAACCCGAATATTTAAAAATCCGAGTATTTAAAAATCCGAGTATTTAAAAATCCGATTATTTAAAAATCCGAGTATTTAAAAATCCGAGTATTTAAAAATCCGAATATTTAAAAATTCGAGTATTTAAAAATCTGAGTATTTAAAAATCCGAGTATTTAAAAATCCGAATATTTAAAAATCCGGGTATTTAAAAATTCTGTCAATGTTTGTCATTCAATGATATTAAGCCTAATTATTTGCAAAATTCAAATGTCAACGAAGTATTTTAGCAGAAAAATGTAAGAAAGTTCTAGCGTTAATGCTGCTCTAAATTATTTTGAAGCAAAAGTTTCACATTAATCAATAATAATTTAGAGGATACCGAAGCTGCAGCAAGAGGACCAGGCAATTTGGTGGGATACCATGCTGAAGATGCAGAAGCTGTTTCGAAAGGGAGCACAGTCTCTATTCAACTTGGGGAAATTCGACAAAGACACGATGCATAATTATTTCATGTCTGGTAAAAGCAAAATCACATAATCCACAAAACGAACTTCTACACTGATATTTGAATAATTATAATTTTCCCAGTAACCGAACGAGAAGTTATCAACGGTGTTCTAAACGTTAAGAATACAAAGAACCACTGTCTAGCTTACGTAAGGTACATAAATAATATAAACTTACAAAATTTACGGAAAGCGAGTCTGTTCTTGGACATAGCGAACAGGAGCTTGGACAACGAAGCTTCTAAGCTTTTAGCAAATTTGAGGGACGAGAGACTACCGGAGAAAATCGAAACAACGAATCTGCAAAGGTATTTGCTTGGCTCGAGATTATAGTGCAAACTTTACTTTGGAATCTCAAAGATTTTTCATGAAATTTGTTCATTTAGGTACACAGTGGAATGGATTGGAAGAGAAGGTTTGGACCCGGAGACGCACAGCGAGTACCTTCAGCACTTCATAACTCATTTTTACCGAAACATAGTGAAGCTAGTTGACCGTGCAATGAGGAAGGAAGACAGTTCCGCTCAGGGACAGATTATAACTGAGATTCTGCAACATCTTCACGCCTGCAACAACTCTGTCAGAGTATGTTTCATAATTCAAGCGATGATTTAATTCAGAAATCAAAGATTAACAATTGAGAGCTTTGGGTAACTATTCATTTCTATTGGGGGGGGATTGACAATTTAGGAAAAAATTATTTAGCTTCTTTTAAGTACGGTACTACGAATAGAATTTTATGAATTTATAACAAAAACGAGTAGGTGTAATTTAAAACAGTAAAAATATTCAAAGAATTTAAAAATACTGTTATATAATTTTCAACCTATAGCGGACGGGGATTATTTTTAGCATATTTTCTGATGGGTCGAATAAATTTTCTTTGTGAAACAAAATTGTTTGCCGAGGAGTTTGATGTATAAATTAAATGAAGGGAAATTTGTTGTGTTCAGTAAAAATTTGTTTCATATTTTTCGGGAGTATTAATTGGTTTAAAAATTATTCACAGTCGCAGAACGGTAAAATTGTTTGGGCGACTATCAGCAAACACGCGTCCGCAAAGGTTTAAACATATTCAGAAAGAAAATAAATTTCTATTTCACTCTAGTTTCTTGCAACTCGGGTACAGATTTTTTATTTTGCATAAACATACATTTTCTATTAATAGACCGCGGATTTTATGAATTTATAACAAAAATGAGTAAGTGTAATTTAAAACAGTAAAAATATTCAAAGAATTTAAAAATACTGTTATATCATTTTCAACCTATTAAACATATTCAGAAAGAAAATAAATTTCTATTTCACTCTAGTTTCTTGCAACTCGGGTACAGATTTTTTATTTTGCATAAACATACATTTTCTATTAATAGACCGCGGATTTTATGAATTTATAACAAAAATGAGTAGGTGTAATTTAAGGCAGTAGACATGATAAAAAGATTTAAGGACATCAGCGTATCAGTTTCAGCTTAATCAGATAATTCAGGCATGTCCAGAGGTAGCTCACTTGGAGGCAAATTCGAGGGAGACGCCTACTTCTCCCACCCGCGCGTCTCGCACCCCGTGGCGGCCATAGTCCTCCGAGTTCCTCAGACCCGTGCCTACTGCTTGCAATATGTACCGCGTTGGGGCGACTCTGGGATCCACGGTAGGCACGGGCCTGAGGAGCTCGGAGGACTACGTCCGCCACGGGGAGCGAGACGCGCGGGAGGGAGAAGTAGGCGTCTCCCTCGAATTTGCCTCCAAGTGAACTACTTCTGGACATGCCTGAGATAATTAGAAGAAATAGAAGAAATTTCTATTTGCCTCCTGTGTCTTACAATCGTTGGAAACATTTTTTATTTTGTATAAAGATACGTTGTCTATTTGCGAGCCTTCTGGTAGCTAAAGTGTTAGAAGTTTCTATTTAGAAGAAATAGAAGAAATTTCTATTTGCCTCCAGTGTCTTACAATCGTTGGAAACATTTTTTATTTTGTATAAAGATACGTTGTCTATTTGCGAGCCTTCTGGTAGCTAAAGTATTAGAAGTTTCTATTTAGAAGAAATAGAAGAAATTTTTATTTGCCTCCTGTGTCTTACAATCGTTGGAAATATTTTTTATTTTGTATAAAGATTCGTTGTCTATTTGCGAGCCTTCTGGTAGCTAAAGTGTTAGAAATTTCTATTCAGAAGAAATAGAAGAAACTTTTATTTACCTCCTGTGTCTTACAATCGTTGGAAATATTTTTTATTTTGTATAAAGATACGTTGTCTATTTGCGAGCCTTCTGGTAGCTAAAGTGTTAGAAGTTGTAACTGTTTAACAACGGATATGCGAAACTTTCAGGTGTTCTACGGTCGGGAGGATACCTTAGTGAGGATCCAGGAGTACATGTTAGGGGACAGTGACAAGCCCCTCGTTTTATATGGCGAGGGTGGGTGTGGAAAGACGTCTTTATTAGCGAAGACTGCTGGTCTGACGAGCGGCACGTGGCTCACCGGGAAAAAACCAATTAACATAATTCGGTTCCTCGGCACTACTCCTGACAGCAGTGCACTGACGCCTACATTGATCTCAATTTGTCAACAGGTGAGTTAATCAAAGCACTAGACCATTTTGACCGTCCAAAAATAGTAGATTTTCCATTTAGAAAAAAGATAGAATTTATTATTTGGACCTTGAAGATCGGAAAAGTATTTTTTTAAATTATTGACCTTGCGAGTGCAGATGGCTGATCTTGAGAGTAAAACGCATCGCACCTGGCAAGAAACGAACTCGTGATCATTGGATTAGTTTTTTTGTCGACTGTTTTGTTGAATATAGATTTCCTACAACTTCATGTTACCATTCGACGAAATCCCTGACGATATAGTGCCCCTGACCGCGTACTTCAAGTATTTGCTGACTTTGGCGACGAAGGAACAGCCGATCCTCTTATTTTTGGACAGTGTGGACCAGTTAACGGGTGTTCAAGGGAACAAATTGTCCTGGCTACCAACCAGACTCCCTACCAATTGCAAGGTACTCGATTCTAACAAAAACTATACAAGATCCTAACGAAGAAAGTCCATAATCTTTTCAGATGATGTTGTCTTGCGCCGCGGAAGAGTCTAATCCCGTGATCTCCCGGGACTATCAACTTCTACGGAGGATGATTGACACGGAAGAGAATTTCATCGAGGTCGTAGCACTCGGAGAAGACCTAGCAATGGACGTGATAAGGTAGAAGAGTCTTAACACTGACCCTACCACGGTCAAACGACCAATTTATTGTTTTCCAATTAATTCAAATTATGAAAACGCTTCCATGAGAAATTATTGAAGAGCTTTCTTTCTTGACGATTAAATTGCTTGAATAATAATTGCGAAGAATAAATACAGTCTTGATATTTTTAGAAAGCAATATACAGGGTGTCCCACATAAATGGGAACACCTAAATATTTGTCGTATTTACAGTCCTATGAGAAAACTTCAAAGGACAAAGTGACACTATTGCAGGGGGCAAATATAGTGGCAGAGAAAAAAATTTTTTATGTCGTGTTTTTTTTAATGAAATTTCAAGGTCACCGATATTTTCTTTAAATGGAATAGTATATTTTTGTTACGATAGCATGATAGACAATAAAAAAACTGAATTTAGTGGATACCACCTTTTTGACCTTGAAATGACCTTGAGCAAGAATAATCATGTTGAAGCGGATAAATTGTGGAAGTTTAAAATTTACAACGCGTAATCTTTGCTGAAACACATAAATTTTAAACTTCCACATTTTATCCGCTCCAACATGATTATTCTTGCTCAAGGTCATTTCAAGGTCAAAAAGGTGGTATCCACTAAATTCAGTTTTTTTATTGTCTATCATGCTATCGTAACAAAAATATACTATTCCATTTAAAAAAAATATCGGTGACCTTGAAATTTCATTAAAAAAAACACGACATAAAAAATTTTTTTCTTTACCACTATATTTGCCCTCTGCAATAGTGTCACTTTGTCCTCTGAAGTTTTCTGATAGGACTGTAAATACGACAAATATTTAGGTGTTCCCATTTATGTGGGACACCCTGTATATACCACTCATTTATCAATTTGCTTGGTAGATTTAGTGTTAATCTATCCGGAAATAATTATACAAAAGAACATGTCTACAGGATGTGGATGAAGACAGCACACAGAGACCTGAACAACTATCAATGGCGTTTGGTGGCGAACGCTATATCCAAATGCTCTCTGCCAATCTTTGTTAAACTGGTCTTCGCAGAGATTTGCAGATGGAGGAGCTATACTAAACCAGCAGATACGCATTTGACCAGCACAGTGATGGACAGTATAATGATGCTGTTCGAGCGGATAGAGAAACAGCATGGCAAGATTTTAGTCTTCCATGCTTTGGCTTACATCACTGCAGCTAAATCGGGTCTATCCGAGTCTGAATTAGAGGATCTGATCTCGTTGGATGATAAAGTGTTGGACGACGTCTATCAGTATCACTTGCCACCTGTTAGGAGGATTCCTCCACTGCTTTGGACCAGGATAAGGAACGACTTGCCTAATTATTTGAGCGAAAGGGAAGCTGATGGCGTTAGCGTTCTTAATTGGTATCATAGACAGTTCAGGGATGCTGCGAGGGAGAGGTACTTCAAGAATATGAACATGGCGATGTACTTCCACTCGATGATCGCGGATTACTATTTGGGAATCTGGGGAGGAGGACGGCCGAAGCCGTTCAAGTATACCGAGATTCAGAGACATCGGTGAGCAGGCTGTTCTTCGTGCGTAGACTGCGAATTTGATGCATTTATGGCAAAAACAAACACTGAGCAAATTGAAAATATTCAAATATATTGTATATCATCGGTTTCTGCTTGCAAGAAGAAAGGGATTTTTACTTGGCTCTTCTTACTTGAAAATTTTTATCTTGCATACAAATCCGCAGTATATGTGTTTAGCTCTTTGACGCGTTTGGGGATTATCTTGACCCGAGTCTTCAAATCGACTGATTTGCCAGCGATTCAATTCATTTTCGATCATCGCGTCAAAAAACAATTAATCTAGAGCACCATAGAAGCCTCATACATCCATTGGAATATAACATACCTCTTCTAGGTTCAACCTAGCAGACAAAGAAGGCATAGCAGACAGAAAAGTCCCAGAACAACCCCTAGCATTCTACTCAAAGGAGGGAACAATCACGAGATACAACCTCAGGAAGGTAAGCAAGAGACTGCGGATTTTAAGTATTTATGGCAAAAACTAGTAGATGAAATATAAACTATTAGAACGATCAGAAGAATTAAAAAATATCGATAGATTATTTATTACAATTATTAGGAGAAGAAACATGTTCCTATCCGGGTCCTGATTCTTGCAATTCATGCTGACAATTTTTATTGTGCATCCACAGTCTAATAACCAAGAACATTAACAATACTCGTTCATTGATTCACTATCATTTTCCAGTTCGGCGAGCTGCCGTTTCACCTAGTCAGATCCCGTCGCTTCAACGACCTCTTCGAGAACGTTTTATTCAATTACGAATGGCTACACGCAAAGCTCAGTTCTTGCCCACTGCAAGCTGTGCTCTCGGACTTTGAGGATGCGTGTACCTTCATTGATAATCAGAGCATCGTCAGGTAATATTTCAATTTTATAACTAAATATTTTTACGATTTTTTAAGCGTCTGTCTTTGCAGAGAACTGATGCTGGTAGCCGATGCGCTGAGATTAGGGGGTGCGATTCTGGGCTCTCACCCCGATATGCTTGCGCCGCAGTTGATAGGTCGATTGCTGCCGGAAATTGGAGGCAATGTCAACGTGAAGATGCTATTGAAAGCTTGCGACAACGACGGCGCTAAGGACTGCGCCTTGCTGCCTGTTTATCACTGTTTGCACACACCTGGAGGACCTCTGAAAGTAATTGGTAGACTGCGAATTTTACGTATTTATGACAAAATTGAGTCGGTGCAATTTAAAACGTTACGAGAATCTGGGAGCCTCGATGCACTATTTTCTAAAATTATTAAAAAAAGACAGAACTTCTTATTCGGCTTCCACTCACAATAATTCATGCAGACAATTTTTATTTTGTAGAAAGATCCGCTGTCTACTAGTCTGCGGATCTTTCTACAAAATAAAATTTGTTCCAAACTAATATAACAGTATTTTGAAATTCTTCCAATGTTTTAAAATTCGCAGTCTAGCAAATAGATTTCTCCGACTAGAGTATAATTTCCTAATTTGAACGCTGAAGAAATTTAGAGGACGATTTCTAATCATTTTTTTTCAAGATCGAAAAATTGCATGCAGAAGTGCAGCTGGCAATTTTGAGATTAGAGAGAATTTGTCAGAGTGAAATAAACTTTGAGAAGTTGGCTATGAGCCTGTTTGGGGAATTATGGACTAAAGGATTTGAAATTGTCAGTATTCGCTGGAGGGACATCAGTTTGCTGTCTTTGGCTTCTGTCTGACTTCTGACTACCGCCACGTGGTCTCGATATCCAACAGGTTCATCACCTGGGACTTGAGTACCAGCGACATGACGAGGGATGTTAATCCTGGGGTAGAAGGGATCATGCAGAATCTGGTTCTGAGTCCTGATAATAGATACGCGGCTGCGTTTACGACCAACAATCAGGTTGAGAATGTTCTAAGTACTATGGATCTTTATACAATTAACCCTTTGCAATCGAGTGACCACTATGAGACGCCATTAAATATTCCCATACAATTATTTAACCCCTTGCCATTTTTTGACGAGTCAGACTCGTGATGAAGATATTAGATAAAGTCTAACAAAGATGAAAGTTATACCTTTATTTTCAGACGAAATAAAACTTGACTTTTGTGTAATCAATATTTAAGCATTGAACTAAATGTAGTAAGGCAAAAATATAAATTTTCTTCCCTCTTCGGTGACATTTTTGGGGGTGAAGACGTTATAATTATTGTAGCCGTAAAGAGAATGGTATAGCAAGGGGTTAAAACAATATTTACATTACTAAGTTTGTATTTAAGAAATTGCTAAAAATTTATATGTCGCAAGCACAGGTGGTAGTAACAAATAGACAGCGGATTTTATGCATTTCTGGAAAACTTAGATCAAATTTAAAACAGTGATGAGATTACAAAAATTTAAGAACATCGGTACATTATTTCCAACCCCAGCAAAATATTTAAAGGAAGCAAGATATTTTTATTTAGTTTCTGTTTCTCGCAATCAACGCACACAATTTTTATTATCCATAAAAATCCGTAATTTTGCGCATAAAATGAAATAAGGAAATATTCTACGTCAGATGAAATATCTTGTAGTTAAAACATCTCGAGTGCAAAGGATTAAAAAATTTTATAACAAATTCGTACAATAAGGGCGGAACCTTGACAAAAATGAATTAAAAATTTCATCAGTGCATAAAGATCCACTGTTCGTTTTTTTCTTTTTTCATGAAGAATGAAAAATTTTCTTCATTTCATGAAGAATGAAAAATTTTCTTCATTTCATGAAGAAAAATCCTACAGACTCAATTGTTCAATTAAAAAGACGGGACTCGTCTTTATAATTGTTTTTTAAGAGCGTTGTGCTGAACACTCTAACAAGTGAGTTCGTCATAATCGACAACCCCCTGCCGAATGAAGATCCGGTTTGCGGGGTGCATTTGATGAACCAGTTCTTCTTCGTCTACGGGAAGTTAGGTTGGTGCAGGTTCGACTTAAGAGGGAACTTGTTAGAGACCCACACGAATCCAGAGGACTCCAACAAGTGGCCGATTTTGCGTGAGTGGAAACGAATTTGATACTACCGCAACATTTGATTTTGAACGCCGGAAATGTATTTTTTCGCGCAGATGTGGAGCACTCGACTTTGGACGACTATAGAATCGTGTTCTGGTCTGGGAACATGGAGGACACTAGCATGCTGCTGCATACTTACAGGAAGAAAGGATCTCTGGATCCTCTGTATTTCCATAGGTAGAATATATGTTTAATATTAAATATTTAAAATTCATTATTTATCAATGTCTATATTGCAGTGTCTTAACGATGACCAATGATAAGAAGATTCTGTACGCTTGCACGACTAACAATGACAACCGAGTGACGAAGTATACTTGCGACGAAACATCCTCGCAATGGGAGAAGGTTTTCGATATGCCTAGGGCTTATAACGATGACATCGAGTACTTGTTGCAATTGAAATTGGACCGAGAAGAGGAAATGCTTTTGGCTACCAGTGCCAATGGTTTTATCGTTTGGTTTTTGGAGAATAAGAGCGACGCTTATGTTCTGATGTTGCCGAATGGTGTTCGGAACATCAGCACGAGGATGAGGTGCTCCAATTCGATAATGGTCAGTGGGACCAAGAATTATGCTGTCGCTGGTGTGAGGTGTGTTCCGTGGCAAATGAAGTAGATAATTTTGAGATAAAATAAAATTAATTATAATCTATCTTGGTCTCAGAAAAAATTTGTACGTTTGGAGCTTGGAGACGACAGAGTTGGTAAAGGTATTGGATGCTCACTTTGCAAGGATCATCCAGCTGGAAGCGCTAACAGTTGGCAATTGGAACAGTGTGGTCACTTCAAGCATCGACAGAAGTGTTAAAGTGTGGAATATAAATAATATTTTTGAACAGGTTCACGTGATAGACAGGCATGAACTGCAGGTCGATATGATAAGGTAATTTGGACTTTAATGTTAAATGAATATTTCATTTGATTCTTATGAAAATATGTTTTTTTTTTTGTTAAATAGTTTAGCTGAAAAGTGTAATCTGGCTGCAATAGTCACCAGAGACTGTGTGGGGATCTGGGACTTGCAGACTGGGAAGCTGATCTCTAAATTAGCTGATAGTCCTTTGGGGGCAATTGTTACTCATGCTTGTATGACACACGATGGCAAGTGAGTAATTTTTGAGTGATTCGATGTGGTGTTTTAATAACAACATTGATATTTTGTTTTAGGTACGTTGTGTCCACAGAATCTGGCAATGTTCTGATATGGAACAGGATTACTGAACAAGTGCTGTTTAAAGAAGAGCAACAACATGTGAGACAGCTAACATTGATCGAGAACTCTAGCAAGTTTATAACAGTTTCGAGACCCAAAAATCCTGCGGGGGTGGAGAGTATGAAGACCAGTGCTACTCTTGTTATGAGAACAATTCCTGGTACATCGATGACTAGATTGCGAACAGAAGCTTGATGCTTCAAATAACAGTTGCTAATGATTGATATTAATCGATAGATGGGAGAACAACATTTTCATTGCAATATATAGTCAGAAGTCATACGGGTACACCTTTCAGGAATGTGGTAATTACATCTGACAATGCGTTCCTGATTGCACCAGCAGCTGATAAGGGCAACAGAGATTGCATTATGATATACAATGTAAAAACAGGTGCACTAAACAGCAAGATCCCTGTAAAAATACCTGGATTCAAAGTATGTGAAATATTTTCTATCTTGCTGTCTTGTTAGAAGATTTTAATTTTTTAATTTTGATAGGATATTTTATCCATAACTCCCATGCCCAATAAACCACAATGGGTGGGGATTATTGGAGCAGACAAGGGCACTATTTTGGATATCAATAAGAAGAAGTTTATCCGCACTATTCCAAAGTGGAGTGGGAATATCAGCAAGGATGGAAAATACACTTTATATGCACCCAGCAGGTAATCTCGCCAAAAATGTGATAAAAATAATTCCCATGGTGTGATTATAACTAAACTATGGATTTTATGCATTTATGACAAAATTAGGTAGATGAAATTCAAAATAGTGAACAGATTAAAAGGACTGAAGTACGTCTACCCTATTTTCAATCTATTCAAATTATTAAAGAAAAGCAAAATTTTCTGTTTCATTTTTATTTGTTACAATTAATGAAGAAAATTTATATTTTGCATAAAAATCTGCAGTCTAATTCTGACAAAACTTAACGAATGAATAGTTGGTAAAACTAATAAAATGTTTTTGCTTCTGCAGAGGAGGATTGGAGCTTCTCGAGTTAAAGAAAGGTAGCAGTGTCAAGACTTATATTCCCAAAGTAGCGGAAGGAGTATTTACCGTAATATCCATGTTTAACCGTACGGATGAATATGTTCTCTATTACCATAGTGGAAGAAAAACCATACGTGTATTTAGGTAAATACAGATCAAATTACTTTTCTGAAATTACTGAATTTCCTCTGTGCTTCTGACCCCTAGGTCATCTGACTGTGAGATGATAGCGAACTACAGGGTTCAAGCAGAATTGAGTGCTATCGATAGCACTTACGATGGTAAGAGTATAGTTCTAGGTACGGTTGATGGTTGTGTATCGGTGGTGGCTATAGTAGACCCCACGAAGGAAGAAATGAAAGAGTATGTTTCAAACTTACCGTCTCGCGATGAAGATGTAAGTAATCATTTCTTAATGTTACTAACTTAACACATTGCATGTTTTCCGAAACATCTGGGAAATTACACAAGGAAAATAAATTGAATTCTTTTTTACAATGACCGACGAACTTCCAACAATAACGTTGCAATTAAAATTCTATTCTTTGGGTACTCAATTGACTAACAGATTTGTCAGCTAGCGAAATAGGTTAGGGTAAACACTTGCCGCATTGTTGCGAAAAAACAGTTTAAAGTGATTATCAAGCCTGAGAGCAAAGACTGATTCGCAGCAGGCGATTTGGTAGTACTTAAAACATTATACGACACTTTCTTACAATCGTTTTTGTCGAAATTACAGCGATCACAACATCCCGCTCAATCCGCGAAATCAAGCGTAAATTTTCGTATAGAAAATATTTCATGGTAAAACAGCTTTTAAAGCGTGCGAAATATTTAGCAAAATCAATGACAATTACCTTAGTTCGTTTGTTTACCAAAAATATAAAACTACTCATATAACTCAGATACGGAGTAACAAACATAAAACGTTCTTCCAAAACACTCGGCCACGATTTTCTTGTGCTCGTTCTCTCTCGCTCTAATGGAAAGCAAAGCATCGAATTTAGGGACATTTTGTTCGGAAAAGGTGGCGAAATATCACTAGAAATCCGTGCGAATTTTTCACTAGCCATACCCTGTTTCCATAGGTCGATTTTAATCCAATTTTGAGCTAATAAACTATCTCCTCTTACATTTTTCTATTGAGATACTGAGTAGACCTATATATAAGTATATCGATAGGTAGCGTACAAATTCCACATGGAAATATAAATAAATTATTCCTTTCAGTGGAAGAAAAAAACAGAGAAGCAACGAGCTGCAATAAAGTTCAAAGCTGCAGCACGAATTGCACGGGTAACGCAAGATTTAAATGCACTCGTGCGTGGTACAAATGTTGCGGAAACGATTGAAGAGTTGGATGAGAATACCGAATAAAGATCATCGCATGGTTTTTATAGTAAATCTTTTATAGTATAGTAAAGTAATAAATACGAAACAGAATCTTAGAATTTATATTACATTTATTTGTGTCTTTTCGTGTAATTAATTTTATAATCTTTCTTTCCTTTCTGTTTTACATTTTTTTCTCCGCGTTCGAAAAGTAACGGGCACGAGACGCATTCCGTAGTTTTTTAATTGAAAATGAAGTTACTCCTATGTGCAAGCTAGACGGCAGTTGCCCTTGCACAGATCAAGTTGTTGTTTTTTTATCTCTTAAATAACAATTCTTCTTTGCTCGTTCTATGCAAGGGAATAGTCCTTCATTCGACAATGATGCGTCGCGACCGAACACGTCTCGTGCCGACGCAGGCGTGATCAAGTGTAACGTTTCCGTTTTTGTTCTGTTTACAAATTTTGAGAGATCGGTAGTACCACAGCAATGACGAACGACGATTTCTAATTCGTTAATGAAAGTAAGGTGGTCAATCAATTACGAAATTCAAATGAGTCACATGTAAACGTTTCCTTTTTTCTCCCGTTGATCGTGTTCCTCTCCCCTTCCCCGATTACGACTGCAATTTTTCATAATTTCTCTCGAACCGTTTCATACGGACTTGAATCATATCGCGCGATGACCGATTTCTGGTTTTACATTTTTTTGTTAAAAAATTTGGTACTTGTTATGGCGACTGAGTGATGCTACCATCACTTGTATCAATGATCTGTAAACAACTATTAAACGTATTTTGTAACAATGTAAAACTAAACTAAAACACACCTGCATCAGAGCACATGTATGAACAATAGTTCCAGCAGTACGTAAGGTGTATGGCAGCTTATTAGATAAAATAAACAACACTCTTCATCGAAGAGCGTGCTCTATACTAAAATTCGGGTAAGATGTGAAATCCATTGCTTTACAAAATGCTGCACATACAAAATACAATGAACTGATGTGATTTCATGAACGTATTCGGAATTTTCAATTATCGATTTTCCGCACTCTGGTCGTCCCAAAATGCTCCGTTTCAACAAAACAAATGCGTGAATTTCGTCTATGATGCTGGTTTTTTTTTTCTTCTCATGATAGGCTTATCTAGTAGTTCTGCAATGGTTTTTTTTTCTTCTGTTTATCCGGTTTCATTTCTTTCCTACTTCTCTCAAACACTGGAACTTCTGTGATAGCATCGGTAGCTTTATTCGTATAGTGCCTTTTTCGAACTTTTATTGCATAGCACCTCCTTTTTGCTTTTGTTGTTGTTCCCGCTGTTGCGCTTGCGCGGACGCCTCTGTGTCTTTAATATGTTTTTCGACCTGTAACAGTTAAAGCGATTACAATAACAATAAATATATTTTGTCTTCTGTCGTCTCCTCCCGCAACTATACCTACCACTTTTTTTACATGCTTGTATGCTCCAGATTCTGAGTTACCATGCACATTGTCAACTTTGTACGGGGGTTTAATCGTGACATTGTCAAATACAACGATATTCGTTCCGTTCCACGTGATTTCCGGGATTGTCTTTGATATAGTACTGAAGAGTTTCTGTCCTTCTGGGGATACTCCGGCCTGCAGAGCCATTACCAGTTTCTTTTTCTCTTCAATTTGATTACGTACTCTTCTGTTTAACTTTTGCAGATTAAGGCTTTGTGGTGGTTCGCTAGTTGTAGGGCTAACTTCCCGTTTTACTTGGACCTCAGATACCAAGGATAAATTTACTATGTGTACGTCGTTTAACGTGGGTGCTCCGCTTGATGAAGGACATTCTGTTCGTTACTAGTTAAGGAATCATAGACAATAAATACTGATAAACAGACATACACAGCTGAAAATGAGTAGAGGGCATTTCACCCTCTTATCATGTAAAAACAATAAATCCCTAATGTACAGCAATCACTTCCATTGTCATGCTTCGGTTTTAGGATTTCGCGAGACCAATTTTTCGACAATAAAATTTGACGAGACAAGAACATAAATATTATTGAGCAATCGAGGTACGTTTGATAAATAATTTCTGTCAGAACGGGTTCCGCATCAAAGTCGAATCTAAGGTTATAATCGTGTCGATAGAAGTTATCTTATCGGAGCGGAAAAATAATGTTCGCGATTTCTACGGATGAGAAAGGTGAAAGCGGGTGTCGAGAACGTGGAAATCCGCACGGGAAACGCAGAGAACCGAGGAAACAAAACCAATGGAAATTCCAGCATGGTTGATTGAATGACGAAACTAACCTGACTTCGTGTGGCTGGTTAGGAAATCATCGAATAATTGACAAGCAGTATCGCGGGTTGCCCGTGAAAAATCACAAAATGGAACGTAATTGGCGTCGATCGGGGATCTAGAAATCCGTCGCGGGTCACACGGAATATTCATCTTACTGCAGTGATGTTAAACGAGCGATGGATGAACGCTGGATAGAGATGTTAGACGTCTGGGTACGGCGATAATTCTCGGGGAATTTACAAGAAAAGGATACTCAGTATCAACATTTTAGTTTGTGGATCGAATGCCAACACCTCGCCTTCGATTTCCTCCTTGTAACAAGTTTTACAGGCCACCGTACTCCCAATGCTGAAACAATCGTTGGCGCCGGCCATTTTTCACTACGGACTCAGAACCGCGGGCTCCCTGTCGCCATCTGTTCTAATTTCAAATGTCTCGTGAAATTCCCACCATTTCCACTATTCCCGGTGTGCGTTGCGGCTCGTGGACGTTCGAAGAACAAGCTACTCGATTCATTAACAATAATCAGGGATTGTATTGTATAATTATATTGTTCAATTGGGCCTTGTTATGCAGAACCTTATTAACCTTCAAAATTAGAAAAAAAATGAGTTCAACACAGATACCCGGGTAAACAAAAATTACACGGGTACAGAAATTACAGGTATGTTGTTAACTTTATTCTGTTACAAATTTCCCGCTATAGAACAATTCTTCTACCATAAAATGATTAAAATTACCAACCCACACTTCCAAACCATAGATTCTTGAATACATAAATGGTTTCAAACTAGAACACCATGACTTTATGTGAATGATACATCCATAGCCTTTTTCCATTGGCATACAAGGTATTACGTTTGTGTATCGTTAGAGAAGCATATTCTTTTTCTCGATTAGACCATGGTTAAAATTAGAAGCCCGCCATTGCGTTAGAAACGCTCGACGCAGGTCTCTGCTGTGTATTTCGAAGTACTTGTTACCGTAAAAAGAAGACAGTGATCGTGTCAGTTCAAATAGAATATTTGCGAAAATTTGTAAGCTTACTTTCTTGAATAACGAGTTAGGGTAAGTACTATTCAGATTGTAGACACTTTGGAGTCTGTTATTCTTACTTGGAATAGAATCTATTTGGTTAGTAAACACTTTAGAATTTATTAGTTTATTTCGAAATTAGAATACTTCACACCAGAGTTACGATGAAATTTTCAGCATGTGTATAACTAACGTAGATCTACAAAACGCATATTTTAAATTTTCATTAGGGGCTCAAATAAAAAAGTTTTTTTAAAAAGTGCATCTTTCATTATTTTTACGTAATTTCTACCAGTTGTAATATTTTCAAAATCTGTTTTGTACGTTGTTTAGTAAATCAATGCTTGTAATTGTTAAAAAGAGTCAAGTAGTTTGGTCCAATTTAAAAAAATGTTATATTGATTTAAAGGGCGTCCGAATACTTTCGTGGGCCACTGTCTATTGTTATGGTCCCTCAACCATAAATTCTATAAGCGTGCTGTGAGCTAAGCATTCGTGAATTAATGTCGTGGTGGTAATCTTTATTTTAAGTGATTAGGGGAATTGTTTATGTTGCTATTGGTGGTTTTGTTGCAACTTAATTTCAAATTTTAGGTTGACGTAGAATCGCGCGTTCCCTTGCGCCGGTTCTCGGTCATCTCCGCCCATCGTTCGAGGAACTTCGTCCGCATTCGGGGTGAGTCGGGGCGCCTCGGGTTGGCGGGTAGTTCCGTAAGTCGCGTGGCTTCGGACGTTCAGTGTATAGATATCGCTCCGCCGAACAACGTCGTGATATCCGTTCTTATCGCGTTCCCTGAACTTTTCTCGCAACTGTCAATTCGGAAGTGACAAAGTGAGTGAAACCGGAAAATACTACGTCGGTTCTGCACGGTGTATATTATGGCGCACAGTGACCCGCTTCCTGTCTCTTCTACGTCCTCTTCGTGATATGTGAGTCACGGTTTCAAACAGTTTCAATCACACTTCATTCCAGAATACAACTTGTCACAGATGTGAACGTTTAAGGAGAATTAACATCCAACATTTATTTCTTTTATTAACAACATCATTTTATTGTGGAATGTTCATAAAATATATTTTGAAATATTCTGTTTTTAGAACTATCAAAAAAATGGCTGATTTCACTTGTTTTATGTTAATGTTATTAAGTTTACCAAGCCATTTTACTGGGAAATTTTTGAGAAGATTTATTAATTCAAGCCTAAATGTTATAATGAAAGTTATTTAGAGGTAGAATACGATCTTGTTTTTTTTTTATAGTGCGTTTTTGGGTTATTAGTTTATTATTTGCTGTTCATTTTTCAATGGATTTTGATTAATGTACAATTTATCGAAGCATCGATTTAATTAAATTCATTTAGTCCGTACATGTTTGGTAGGTAGAAATTAATTATGCTTCGTTGCATTAAGAATATAATAATTATTGGATTAATTGTACAAGACCTTAATGGTGCTCTAATGATAATGATTAAATGTTAATACACAGATAAATGTATAAATCTCTATTTTCAGATGAGATAAATCTTCTTTTCATAATGGGGTTATTTTTATTTCTCTTAAGAATTTTATTTTTGCATGCAACAAGGATTACATTAAAGTTAGTCTTTTGCAGATGAATAAAATCCGCAGCATAGTAATTTTATTATTTAATTCATCGTAGGAAACGTTTCGTGCTGTGGGAATTTTTTTATTTATTTTATTAAAAAATGTATTTTTGTATGCAACAATGATTGCATTCAATGTTACTCTTCTTGTATGAGATTTGGGACATTTACGTGGTATTTTTATGAATAAAATCCGCAGCATAGAAAATGTATTATTTAATTTATCGTTGGAAATGTTACGTGCTGTGGGAATTTTTTGATTTATTCTATTAAAAAATGTATTTTCGTGTGCAACAAGGATTGAATTGAATGTTAGTCTTTTTGTATGAGATTTGGGACATTTACGTGGTTTTTTAAAAATAAAGTCCGCAGCATAGTAAATGTATCATTTAATTCATCGTTGGAAGCGTTTCGTGCTGTGGGAATTTTTTTATTTTTTTTTATTACAAAATGTATTTTTGTATGCAACAAGGATTGAATTGAATGTTATTTTGTATGGGATTTGAGGCATTTACGTGGGCTGTGAACGAATAAAATCCTCAGCACAGTGATTATACTACTCGCTATGTTTTTGTTCTAAACGTTTTGTGTGGTGGTAAATTTTGTTTGGTGGTCCCATTAATTTTCGTTCAACCCAAACCAGGCTGACCTTTACTTTCGCCGATACACTATAATGGCCTGTCAGTATGACATTTATCGGCGGAAAGCTTTTTGACGAATCCCCTAGCATTATCCGAAGGTTGATGGAAACGGAAGATGTTGATGTGTGAAACCTGAGACACGATATCGTTCCGCGTGACGATGATTGTTCGTGCACAATCGTTACGCTTTTCATACGGATCCATTAGTTAGGAAATATGTAACTTAGGAAATATATAACTTGGGAAATATATATCATAGGAAATATATAACTTAGGAAATATATAAGTTAGGAAATATATAAGTTAGGAAATATATAAGTTAGGAAATATATAACTTAGGGAATATATAATTTAGGAAATATATAAGTTAGGAAATATATAAGTTAGGAAATATATAAGTTAGGAAATATATAAGTTAGGAAATATATAACTTAGGGAATATATAACTTAGGAAATATATAAGTTAGGAAATATATAAGTTAGGAAATATATAACTTAGGAAATATATATCTTAGGAAATATATATCTTAGGAAATATATAACTTAGGAAATATATAACTTAGGAAATATACAACTTGGGATATATATAACATAGGAAATATATAACTTAGGAAATATATATCTTAGGAAATATATATCTTAGGAAATATATAACTTAGGAAATATATAACTTAGGAAATATACAACTTGGGATATATATAACATAGGAAATATATAACTTAGGAAATATATAACTTAGGAAATATATAACTTAGGAAATATATAACTTAGGAAATATATAAGTTAGGAAATATATAAGTTAGGAAATATATAAGTTAGGAAATATATAACTTAGGGAATATATAATTTAGGAAATATATAAGTTAGGAAATATATAAGTTAGGAAATATATAAGTTAGGAAATATATAAGTTAGGAAATATATAACTTAGGGAATATATAACTTAGGAAATATATAAGTTAGGAAATATATAAGTTAGGAAATATATAACTTAGGAAATATATATCTTAGGAAATATATATCTTAGGAAATATATAACTTAGGAAATATATAACTTAGGAAATATACAACTTGGGATATATATAACATAGGAAATATATAACTTAGGAAATATATAACTTAGGAAATATATATCTTAGGAAATATATATCTTAGGAAATATATAACTTAGGAAATATATAACTTAGGAAATATACAACTTGGGATATATATAACATAGGAAATATATAACTTAGGAAATATATAACTTAGGAAATATATAACTTAGGAAATATATAAGTTAGGAAATATATAAGTTAGGAAATATATAAGTTAGGAAATATATAAGTTAGGAAATATATAACTTAGGAAATATATAACTTAGGATATATATAAGTTAGGAAATATATAACTTAGGAAATATATAACTTAGGAAATATACAACTTAGGAAATATATAACTTAGGAAATATATAACTTTCTCATCCCATTTATTATTAATTCCTACCATTATACCTTGACAAATTCGTTTCTCAAAAACTTACTTTTCCGGCTCACGATCCGTGTTCGGACTTATCGAACTTGTAGTTGATTTTCGGATTCGCTTGGTCAAGAGCAACAAATTTACAACTTCGACAACGTGCCTCGAATCTCCTCGGTAATCGAATTGCTTTCACGAGACCGAGTCCATTTTTGCGGAAAAGTTTTCAGAGCTTCTTTTACAATTGGACATGTATCCGCGGAGCAAAATATTTGTTTCTATTTGATGCGGCCTTTTTTGAATCCACGAAAACCGATCGGAACAACAATTCATCACGCTGGTTTCGTAAATAATTGTTAGACGTCTCGTATGACGAGCATTCCTGAAATCCACAGAATTTATCATCATCCATCCACCAACACAGTTATACACAGTGTACCCATTAAATTCGAAATACAATTCGCATTTCTCTTCGTTAGAATGTAATCAGAATCCCTCGTTGCCTCGGAGTTTTCATTCAACTTTCCGCGAACAATGATTGTCATCCGCGGTCTATGAATCTCATCAATTTAATAGCATCTGGGGTCTACCTCTCCGATGATTACTGTTTAGACATCATGTACAGACTCGGAGTCTTGTTCATTTATTAAAATAGCAGCTAAGGTACATTAATACAATCGATAATTACTGTTCCTTTGTCGTCAATGATTTTTTTAAAAGACCAAGAAGATTTATATTGTAGATATTCGTACCAGAAAAGTAGGATTTATTATTCCAATTTATTATAAGCGAATAATATTTAATTAATTGTCAGATGATCTGTTGACTTTTAATTTCGTTTCTTTATTAAACAAGTGTCCATCGTCCATTTCTTTGTTGTCAATCATTTTTTAAAGACGAAGAAAATTTATATTGGAGATATTCGTACCAGAAAAGTAGAACATTTATCTCAATTTATTAGAAGCGCATAACGTTTAGTAGATTGTATTAGAAATTAGGTACAGACTTTGAATCTTCATTTCTTAGTGAACTGTTCAAAATCCATTAATCCCTTCGATAATTACATTGTCTTTGCCCTCAATCATCTTTTAAAAGTCGAAAAAGATTTATGTTGTAAATATTTCTACCAGAAAAGTAGGATTCTATTTTGATTTAGAAGAAGCAAAGAACATTAACTAGATTTTGTTTGAAATTACCTCAATACTCCGAATCTTCTATTAGAAGTGTGTCCCAGGTCCATGACTCTCTTCGGTAATTTCAATGTTTCTTTATCCCCAATCATCATTTAACGAACGAATAAAATTTACGTTCTAAATGTTCGTAATAAAAGAACAGGATTATATATTTCGACTCCAAAAGAGCGACCAAACTTTATGAGAATCTGCTCGAACTTGCTAGAACCTGCTAGCCCCGGTTCAATTAATGTTCAATTAACGTTCAATTAACGAGGTTGATTAATGCCACAGTTTCTTGCTGCTGTACGTATCCAATGAACCGCGATTAATTAATTCCAGATCAACACCTGCGGTGGTAAGTTTCACAGTCATCAAGTTCACTTTGATTGTACAAGCAAACAAACTTCTCGCACTGTAAACCAAACTGCTCTGGATCGAAGATCTCCATGTGCTGTAGTCATCACGGTTGAAATTTTATGATCGTCCATATCAATCATAGAATAAGATGCAGCAACGAACGCGGCCCATCAGACCTAGTTACAATCCTAACCGGGGGAAGTGTAATCTCTCTCTCTCTCTCTCTCTCTCTCTCTCTCTCTCTCGTTTCGCTGTACATATATACTCCAATAATTCACGCCAGTTAGGTCGCAGAAATGAGCACTCGAGATAAATCACTCGAGGCATTCTGTAAAACGATTTTCTTACGAATCACGTGTTTCCGACCAAATGGCTGTTGCAGTTCCTCTCTCTCTCTCTCTCTCTCTCTCTCTCCCTCTCCCTCTCTCTCTCTCTCTCTCCGCGTTCGAGAGAAATCGAGGTATAAGGAGCGAGATTAAGAGAGATAGAGCTCTGCGTTGAATTCAGTTTTTGTCCGTCCGGATAAAAAGCGATCGTAGAAGCCACGTGAATGGATAGATTGGAAAATAATATGTATAGGCAGCCGGTGAGTTGTGCTGCTTCTATCGAACGGGAATGGATCACCAGGTCGTTTTCACCGTTGAATTCTGTTCGGGACTCCCATAGAAATCCTGCTCCATCAAAACGTTTCTGGTTGTATACCTTTCGATCGAACGCGCCCGATAGACGTCATCTTTTGTTCCTGATGAACATTTTGCGTGCCCTGCTCGCTCCCGGAACTATCGCGCCGTGTAGAGCTCCACCTGTTCCAGGTCGATCGCTAATTAACGGTACTAAATATAGCAGGAAGCTATCAGCTTCCTCGTTACCGTAGCTAGACTGTAAATTTCTGATGGTTTATAATTGTAAAAATGTTTGGACAATGCGAAATTGATGCCTTGAGGGGATCAAACGTAATTCGACGAAGAGATGATATTTATTATTTAATTTATCGTTCGTGCAAGCTTCGTAATGAATTTTTGTGTAGAAGCTGCTGCGGTCCTGGCAGTATAATAGTTGGAAATATTTGAGTACATTTGAGAATATTTGTTAGTGTTGAACAATATTTTAGTTCCATGCGGACGATGGTACAGAAAACTGGATGTTGATGTTAACAAGTTAACTGTTTTTGCCGAGTATACTCATAAAATGAATTGCTTGCTATTTATGTTAAAATTTGTAGTTAAAATTAAAACGCATTATTAATTTGTCGACATTATAGAATTTTTCGAGCCAACGACGAAGTAAAGAGACGGAACAAAGAAATTGAAGAGAGGCCAATATGTGATAAAGTTTTCAAAAATTTTTAGTAGCCACGTACAAAGTCGAGCTATACAGTTAACTGGTTAAACAATATTTTACTTCAGTGTAGACTTAGACAATGGTGTCGGATATGATTTGTTCGAGACGTTTTTAAACGTCAAGGGGTTCATTTAATTTTCAGTTGAAAGACTTTAATTTTCCTTAGCGTTTACAATTTTCTAAAAAATAGAAAATTGGTAATTATTGTCTGTATATTTATTCTCTAATGGAATAGTTATAGAATTGAGGTTTTGAAGTTTCTTTGACTTTGTACAAGCAATTACGAGTATTGTTGGCCATCCTGTAGTTTGATTCCTCGAGCTCTTAATTCAATTACACCTCGTTCGAGATTCTAATTAGTCGATTTACATAAGAACGAGCAGCCTTGCGATTAGACAATTGTTTTCCTCGAAGAACCGTGCTCTTCCATCCAACCACAGACTTCGAAGTTTTCTTTCGCTGTAAACAGACTTTGATAAAGAACTCTTGGAAGATTCTACTGATCTCTCTACTTCACTCTCGAACACGCAAATACTGTCATATTTCTTCAAACCGTGAAGTATGTACATTTTTCATTCACTTGGTATAAATACATATATTCTCAAAATAATAGAAAAGACTTTCAAACATTTTTATTCGTTGCGAATGTTCGTGTTCGATGTCAAAATTAATAAATCAGTCGTTTTAAAATGCAATCGCCTGTGATTTATTTTAATCAATAACGCGTAGTCATCGTCATTTTTTAAAAATTCTCTCGCAACGTTTTACGCTGGTAGATTCCTTTTTCGTAAAAATTGCGTGGTTTTTCTAAACTGGTTCCTAAAGTTTCTTAAGATTGCACGAACTTTTGCGATCGTCCAGTATTTTGCAGTTACTGATACGTACCTTTTATGGTTAATGAAAATTCTAATCGATTCGACACATATTCTTTGGCTTTTGGATGACAAAACAATTCGGGATCATTTTAAATTAAATTTGAAAACGTTTGAAAAAATTTAAAATAATTTTTAGGAGAAGTGTTGTTCAATTAAGTTTTGAAATAAATCGAACAAAAATTCATCGATCGAACCCTGCGCCGAAACCACAAAATTTATTACATATTTCATGTTTGATCGAACCCTGCGCCGAAACCACAAAATTTATTACATATTTCATGTTTGATCGAACCTTGCGCCGAAACCACAAAAATTATATATTTCATTTTTGATCAAACCTTGCGCCGAAACCACAAAAATTATATATTTCATTTTTGATCGAACCTTGCGCCGAAACCACAAAATTTATTATATATTTCATTTTTGATCGAACCTTGCGCCGAAACCACAAAAATTATATATTTCATTTTTGATCGAACCTTGCGCCGAAACCACAAAAATTATTATATATTTCATTTTTGATCGAACCTTGCGCCGAAACCACAAAATTTATTATATATTTCATTTTTGATCGAACCTTACGCCGAAACCACAAAATTTATTATATATTTCATTTTTGATCGAACCTTGCGCCGGAACCACAATATTTATTATATATTTCATTTTTGATCGAACCTTGCGCCGAAACCACAAAAATTATATGTTTCATTTTTTATCGAACCTTGCGCCGAAACCACAAAATTTATTATATATTTCATTTTTGATCGAACCTCGCGTCCGAACCAAAAAGTTTATTATAAAAATTCATAAACAGAGATTTAACATTTTGAGAACGTCTTCTAAATTATATGAATTTTTCGCTAAAACAAGACTGTGTACCAAAAAGATAAACTTAGCAGTTGAAATAAGGATGTTCTACATTATAAAGACTTGTTGAATGTTACGTGTGAATAAATATTGTTTAATTAGGATAGATGTGATAATCGGCGAGTTAAACCCATGTATCCTGCGCAGATTTTTTCGCATGTAAAAAATGTTGCAAAGGTATTAAAGTGTCCGTATCATGGTCGGACAATGGCTATACGGATAAATGGGTTTTTTCACGGAGCGAAGATAAAGCTGGACCGTGAAGATAAAGAGCGTCTCGTCGTTGGGCGAATAATTGTGAAAGAACCGCGAAATGGCCTTATGAAAGATGCACGGATTTTTTTCCCTCACGGTTATCGTTCCAACGAGTTGTTCTTTTATTTTTTCGGACATCGTCGAGACGGTGCCAAGAAACTTTTTGTGGCCACCCTCGCACAGGTAAATGCCGATTCGCACGTGTCGGCCAGTTCATAAATAGAATCGCTTGCGACTTTGCACCGAAAACGTGGCCCGGGGAACGCGTAAATCATAGTAATGTCCGCGACGAGCATTGTACGACCGTTTTTTAGCAAATTATGCGAATCCAGGCCAAAAGCCACTCCCTCGCCTAAACACAATGTCAGTGATAATCGCGAAACTCGATCATTACCCTGAGGCGATCCTCATTTAGACCACACTCACTTTTTATACAATAACAAGTTCAATTTCGACTTTACCTTCGCCAAAAAATTCACAAATCTTGTTAAAACATAAATAAAGAAGCTTACAAAAAATGTTGTATCATAGTGTTGCAGTTCCGTGACAAAAAAATCGCGAAGTTAGGTTAAAATATCTACTTCTGCTTGTAACAAATTCAACTTCGATTTTTTCTGAGATTAAAAAGTTTAAAAACGTTGGTAAAATATACATAAAAGGGCCCACTAAAATTTTACAGTGAAAAGTATTGCGATTCTATTACAGAAAATTCGCAAAGCTGGGCTAAAACATCTCCTACTTCTTGTAGCCATGACACCTTTTCCACGGTCTCTTTTGAACGCTTGCAACAAATTCGATTTCGATTTTTTCTGGGATTAAAAAATTCGCAAACCTTGCTAAAACCTGCATAAAAAATCAAATAAAAACTTTATAGAGTAATGCATTGCAGTTCCCTAGTAAAAAATTCGCAAAGATAGCCTAAACCAACACCCACCTCTTTAGCCGTTTCCTCTTCGATTTTCTTCACATGTTCGAAATCAGAATTGAAATTGGATTTTTGCCTGTTATAAAAAAGATTTGTTCAGATGAGAAAGGAATATTCTGTAAATTTTATTACTAGTCGGACTGGATTTTTCTATTTTCTATCGAAACTTCATGCGGAAACAAGTTTATTTTTCCGTTTTGATAATCGAACCATTTTCTCTCGCGTTACTCCAGTTCCATTTCCTTTGAATTGGTATTGTGCCTCGTATTGTTGTCGTTTTTACGAACGTCCGAATCCACGCAGCTTTCTGCAATACAGAATTGTGTGTTAAGTCGTCATAATCGAGATTAGATTAGTTTGATGAACACCAGGCGATTACGCGACACTCGGAAACATTTTTCCCGTATGGTTGGCATGATACTGGGAGTTGATTCCGACATTTCCTATAAATACTAGTTATATTGCGAACACATGGCGCCTGTTTAGGTGCATAAACTCTGCCTGTTATCGCTAAAATTTGCTATAGCTTGAATACGCTATAGTTTGTCTGAGAGCCTCTGTACTGCGGGCTCCGCCCGGTCTGGCTCTTTGAAGTACAGTGTACGCGTTGTCTGTCTACTTTATTATGTTAGGATCTCGATCTTTATGGCTTTTTTGCAGAATAGTCTATATTTACAAAGTGTTTCAACGTTTCAACGATTCAAAGTTTTAACGATTCAACGATTCAACGATTCAACGTTTCAACGATTCAACGTTTCAACGATTCAACGTTTCAACGATTCAACGTTTCAACGATTCAATGTTTCTACGTTTCAACGATTCAACGTTTCACCGATTTAACGATTTAACTATTTAACGCTTTGGAATGATTTTTTTAGTTATATTAGGAATAGTCTATATTTATAAAGTGTTTCAACGTTTCATCAATTCAACGTTTCACCGATTCAACGTTTCACCGATTCAACGTTTCACCGATTCAACGTTTCAGCGATTCAACGTTTCACTGATTCAACGTTTCACTGATTCAACGATTTAATGATTTAACGATTTAACGCTTTGGAATGATTTTTTTTTAGTTATATTAGGATCGCGATCTACATGGTTTTTTGTGGGATGATCTATATTTATAATGTGTTCCAACGTTTCAACGATTTAACGATTTAACGCTTTGGAATTATTTTTTTAGTTATATTAGGAATAGTCTATATTTATAAAGTTTCAACGTTTCAACGATTCAACGTTTCACCGATTCAACGTTTCACCGATTCAACGTTTCACCGATTCAACGTTTCACCGATTCACCGATTCAACGATTCAACGATTTAACGATTTAACGCTTAGGAATGATTTTTCTAGTTATATTAGGATCTGGATGTTTGTGGTACTTTGCAGAATACTTTTTGCAAAATGTTTCAACGCTTTGGAGTGAGTTTCTTATTTATGTTAGGATTTTGGTCTTTGAAGGTATTTTGTAGAACAGTCTGTTTTTGCAAAATATTTGAACGTTTCGACGCTTGGAAATGAGTTTCTTAATTACGTTAGAATTTTGATCTTTTTGTGATATTTCGCAGACTATTTTTGCGAAGCATTTCAGCAGTTTGGAATCACGGGGTAGATCTTTTCAGAAAAGAATGATTATGTTTATGGATGTTTCTCCACTAAACTGTAGCCGTTTATGCAAATTTCTGTCCTTAGCCATCCGTTTGAGTAGTTTTAGAAAGTATGTTGAAGTATGATTTTATTTCACCGCAGGTATGGCTTTGATAGATAAAAAAGGACGTAAATCTTTCTTCAACTGCATTAAACTTTGCATTTCATTGATTTCTTTGTCTGTAGCTTTATGACCCATAACTGCATTGTGCTTCGCTGCGCTTGCATCGCACAGAACATTCGCAGTTTGCAAAGAAAAGGAAGATACCTACAAGGTACCATAGTCCATTGTGTCGTGATGGTTATGTACATTGCAGTTGCACCAAAATGTACCTTCCAACTTAATGTGCAGGCAAAAATAAAGAGGAAAACAAGAAATATGAAAAAATATGTTAACACTGAACCTACCAAGCACAAAACATATCAAAGTAAAATGCCTTATAGAAGTGAAAAGATTGAATTTACTTTAACTTGTTACGGTTTTCATTATAATCTGTGTTTAAACAAAGAAGACAGTTGAATCATTTCCTATGAAAGCGTTTTATAATTTCAATAATTGTAAAATAGAGAACCGTTCATTTGATTGTGGTAGGTTTAGTGTTAACATTCCCTCTTCTAACTTCAACTATGTCTGTTGCACCCAGCTTCAATCAGTTTCACTAAAAAAATTAAATTATCGATCATGGAACGATCAATCGCTTTTGAGATGTAGTCTATGTACTTCCGCATAGAGTTTCTTCTTTTAATTAAATATATTTTGTTCGTCAACAAAAATATTTCATTTTATAAAAAAAAAGGGGATGAAGAAAATTAAGCTGTTAGATGTGCATAACGGCGGATTTTATGCATTTCTAATAAAGATGTGTTAGTCAAATTTAGAACAGCAACACAAGATTAAAAGAATTCAGAAGTATCAATAGATTATGTTCAAATCTATGAAATTGTTGAAAGAAGAGAAACCATTTTTATTTGACTCTTGCTTTTTGTAATCCATAGTTTAATAACGAGTATACTCACTATGGAATAAAGTCAATTTTCTATTCATGTAAAAATTGTTGTGAAAATTACATTCGTAATTTTTTTCCTTTTTTGATTTTTTTAAAGTAAAGAAATCGTAGAGAGGTCTGCAGGATCAATAATTTGTATTTGAAAATTCTTAGAAATCACTTATGAAATCGAGCTACACAGCTAAAAAATTAAAAGGCTCTGTTTGGTTTTGAATTTATTAATTTAGAAATAATTTAGAAAGAAATTACATGGTGTATAATTGCCACCCTGTGTATTGTCCAACTAATGTTAAGGTTTAGAGGCAAGGTAATTAACAAGACACTTGTCTTTGCCACATTACGCAATGCTTTGTTATCAGTGACGGGAAACAAATGATGGTTCGAACGAAATTTTCCAGAATAATTAGTCGATCGGGGCCAGATACAATCGCAGAAAGAACTGTTTGATATTCCGACCGAATTATTCGAGCATACCGGGCGCGGGTCCATACGAATTCGCGAAATCCATTCGATAAACGCTTTGTACCGTCGGAAAGACGAAAAATCGACGTTACACCGATCGATTCTTGTCATCGAGAATTCGTTTCTCGACCAGAAGCCGAAAGGTTGTTGGCAGCGAGCCCGTCTAGTGAGTGGTTTCCTCTCGCGATCGACAGAAGCGTATTTTCAAAAAGATTTACCGATGTTAGAAAAAGAAAAAATAATATTTCTCTGATCTCTCGATTTTATTACCGGGACTCCTGTTTCGAATGACGCAAACCTTACAAAAATAAGAAAATTGTAGAGAAAGCTCCTGGCAGTTCTCTAAATTAATATCGGTGCTCGTTGACAGCACAATTTACAATAATTTTCAGTGGCAGGATTTCTGTTGTAAAATTCTTTAGTTATTCTTTTTGCTCGCGGTTTAAGAAAAATCTGTACAAATTATGTCTCGGATATCGTCGATTTTAAAAAAGTTCAAAAATAAGGGAGAGAATGCACCGACACAGTTTTCTAAAATAATCTCGGCAATCGTTGACAACTCAATTGAGAATAATTTTCAATGACAGGATTTTCGTTTTAAAATTCTTCAGTTACTCTTTTAGTTCACGGTTTAAGACAAATCTCCACAAATTATGTCTCGGATATCGTCGATTTTAAAAAAGTTCAAAAATAAGGGGAAGAATGCACCGACACAGTTTTCTAAATTAATCTATGTGCTCGATGACCGGTCAATTTAGAATAATTTTCAGTGACAGGATTTTTGTTTTAAAATTCTTCAGTTACTCTTTTAGTTCACGGTTTAAGACAAATCTCCACAAATTATGTCTCGGATATCGTCGATTTTAAAAAAGTTCAAAAATAAGGGGGAGAATGCACCGACACAGTTTTCTAAATTAATCTCGGTGCTCGATGACCGGTCAATTTAGAATAATTTTCAGTGACAGGATTTTTGTTGTAAAATTCTTCAGTTATTCTTTTCGCTCACGGTTTAAGACAAATCTGCATAAATTACGTCTCGGATATCGTCGATTTTAAAAAAGTTCAAAAATAAGGGGGAGAATGCACCGACACAGTTTTCTAAATTAATCTATGTGCTCGATGACCGGTCAATTTAGAATAATTTTCAGTGACAGGATTTTTGTTGTAAAATTCTACCAGTTATTCTTTTCGCTCACGGTTTAAGACAAATCTGCACAAATTACGTCTCGGATATCGTCGATTTTAAAAAAGTTCAAAAATAAGGGGGTGAATGCACCGACACAGTTTTCTAAATTAATCTCGGTGCTCGATGACCGGTCAATTTAGAATAATTTTCAGTGACAGGATTTTTGTTGTAAAATTCTTCAGTTATTCTTTTCGCTCACGGTTTAAGACAAATCTGCACAAATTATGTCTCGGATATCGTCGATTTTAAAAAAGTCCAAAAATAAGGGGGTGAATGCATCAATTATGAATAATTTCCAGTGACAAGATTTTTGTTGTAAAATTCTTCAGTTTTTGCTCACGGTTTTAGACAAATCTTTACAAATTATGTCTCGGATATCGTCGATTTTAAAAAAGTACCAAAATAAAGGAGGGAATGCATCAATTATGAATAACTTTCAATGACAGGATTTTTTTCCAAAAATCTTCAGTACATCGAATGCTTATGCTTCTGAATCCTGTGTAGACAAGGATATTTTAAAATGTTAAAACTGTTTTCTTCATAGGAGATATGTAACATACATAAAAGTCTTAAATATTAGGATAAAAGAGTGTATCGATCTCGCGTCGTTCAAATCGTTAAAAAATTATCTTGGAGCTTCAGGACTGAAATACATGGTCCATATATCGACAATATATCGACGTTAATCCCAAAGTTGTGAAAAAATTACTCGTTTCAAAAAGAACATCTTCCAAACAAAAACCAGCTGAAAGACGCACAGCTTACGGACCTGACCTATTATTTTCGCGTGCAAAAATGTTTCTCTGCTGTTTTACGAAAGAATGGGGAGAGCATTTAAAAGGAACTTCACTCGGCCACCGTAGTTCACGATTTCGCCCCGCAGTGATTAAAAATGTCGTTTCTGGAATTCGCGCGCTGCTCTTGAAATTCCAGGGGCGGCGGCTGAGACAGGATTCTAGTACGATAAAATTTCGCGGACGATCGTTTCGCATATTCAGAGCAGTTTTCATGAAATTTTTCAATTGCTGGCCAATGTATATCTCCCTCGAATCGGCTTTAATCTTCAATTATCGAGATGCAACGCCTATTTTCGACGGCGTCGAGCTATTTCGAAGCGTGTCGATTATCGATCGAGCGCGGCTCTCTCCTCGTTGGGATTCGCGGGGATTGGTAACCGGGATCCATCGAGAGAAATGTTTGCTGCCAATCCGGCGACAGTTCGCCGTCGGCCAGATTGTTTTTCTTTCGGTGTTGGCCTCTTCGTGTTCCTCTTCTCTCGCTTGTACAGGGTATTCCGAATTTAAATGCCAACACTTCACGAGCGTATAGGGGATCGGAAAATTGAGACAAAAAGTCTTTTAGAGATTTGCTCATTTTTGCTTCGTTTTGGAGAAATCGCAAAAATTCAGTACAGGGTGTCCCGAATTTAAATGGCAAAACTTCAGGAGCGTATAGGCGATCGAAAAATTAAGATAAAAAGTCTTTTAGAGATTTGCTCGTTTTTGCTTCGTTCTGGAGAAAATCGCAAAAATTCAGTACAGGGTGTCCCGAATTTAAATGGCAAAACTTCAGGAGCGTATAGGGGATCGGAAAATTGAGACAAAAAGTGTTTTAGAGATTTGCTCGTTTTTGCTTCGTTTTGGAGAAATCGCAAAAATTCAGTACAGGGTGTCCCGAATTTAAATGGCAAAACTTCAGGAGCGTATAGGCGATCGGAAAATTGAGACAAAAAGTCTTTTAGAGATTTGCTCATTTTTGCTTCGTTTTGGAGAAATCGCAAAAATTCAGTACAGGGTGTCCCGAATTTAAGATAAAAAGTCTTTTAGAGATTTGCTCGTTTTTGCTTCGTTCTGGAGAAAATCGCAAAAATTCAGTACAGGGTGTCCCGAATTTAAATGGCAAAACTTCAGGAGCGTATAGGGGATCGAAAACCAAGACAAAAAGTATTTTAGAGATTTTCTCGTTTTTGCTTCGTTTTGGAGAAAAACGCAAAAATTCAGTACAGGGTGTCCCGAATTTAAATGGCAAAACTTCAGGAGCGTATAGGGGATCGAAAACCAAGACAAAAAGTATTTTAGAGATTTGCTCGTTTTTGCTTCGTTTTGGAGAAAATCGCAAAAATTCAGTACAGGGTGTCCCGAATTTAAATGGCAAAACTTCAGGAGCGTGTAGGGGATCGGAAAATTGAGACAGAAAGTCTTTTTTGAGATTTGCTCGTTTTTGCTTCGTTTTGGAGAAAATCGCAAGAATTCAATATCGTTGTCAGTTGCTCTCTCGAGTTGTTGTATACACTTGCATTTGTGATTCTTTTAACATTGTTGAGTGAGTTGTGACAGTGAGATATGTAAACATTTGATGTTATCCTTTACATTCTTTCGTTCGCTTACGTTCTTGCTTGAAGCAGGAAGTTTATTCGGTGCCAATCAATTCAAGAGACCGAATCATAGATGCAGTGCACCAAATATCACCAGAACAATGTTTAGCTGCAATATATCAAGTCAGTGCTAGATGTAATGCTTGCATTACTGCAAGCAACATTTTGAACAATATCTAAATTAAATAGATGATCACGTAAATAAAATGAAATAAGTACAAAAATGAAAACTTGTTTTGTTTCTTTTTTGCGATTTTCTCCAAAACGAAGCAAAAACGAGCAAATCTCTAAAAGACTTTTTGTCTTAGTTTTTCGCTCCCCTACACGTTCCTGAAGTTTTGCCATTTAAATTTGGGACACCCTGTATAATACTTTGACGTTCTTCTTTTTTCGCGGGGCGTGCGTGTTGTTCGTGATCGTCGCGTCCTCGTAGTCACCGAGCATCTCGTTTGTCGCCGGCTGATTTATTCATTATTTTCTGCGTCATAGAGTTTTTTGCACGCTTTGAGCGACGCGCACCGCGAACCGGATGCCATGGACAGGTGATACAAGGCCTTATGAAGAAATTCCTGTGGCGAGTTATGTAGAATCAGGTCCCACATAGCTGGAACAGGCTGTACATCCTAAACGGATGAAAGCAGAAGAAATTGTTATAGATCAAAGTTAAATGGTACCGGACGGTGCATAATATCCAAATAACTTGATGCACTCTTGTGCATCGGTGCATCAGAAAAATGCAACAGTACCTTTTTCTAAAATGCAAACTTATGCTTCTGACTGCGCTGATGGATGCAGTTGTTTGTGCTCTATATAAAAGTATTAACATACTTATGCTCTAAATTGATTTGTTAGGAAGTTATTTTTCTTAAATTTATTTGCATCTATTAAATTATTAAATATCGAAATATTGTACGAGTAAATTGCATCAGTTTGATATGCATATATTGAAAAGAATCAGATAGAATTGAAGTATTGCGCTGATGGATGAAGTTGTTTGTGCTCTATATAAAAGTATTAACATACTTATGCTCTAAATTGATTTGTTAGGAAGTTATTTTTCTTAAATTGATTTGCATCTATTAAATTATTAAATATCGAAATATTGTACGAGTAAATTGCATCAGTTTGATATGCATATATTGAAAAGAATCAGATAGAATTGAAGTATTGCGCTGATGGATGCAGTTGTTTGTGCTCTATATAAAAGTATTAACATACTTATGCTCTAAATTGTTTTGTTAGGAAGTTATCGTAGTTAGAATTTATTTGCGTCTATTAAATTATTAAAAAACGAAATATTGTACGAGTAAATTGCATCAGTTTGATATGCATATATTGAAAAGAATCAGATAGAATTGAAGTATTGCGCTGATGGATGCAGTTGTTTGAGCTCTATATAAAAGTATTAACATACTAATGCTCTAAATTGATTTGTTAGGAAGTTATCGTAGTTAGAATTTTTTCTGAATTATTTATAATTAGCCATGATAACTTTTTACGGAATAAATTTAGGGGATACGTAATTTTTTTTTAATTAACCCTTTCGTCTACAATGGCGTGTGAGAGACGTGATGAAGATTCTGAACAGAGTCAAATACATATGTATGTTATTAATTTCTTTGAAACCGAATTAAAATTCTATTTTGTTGTTGTTAATGTACAGCCATTGGAGACCATATAGAAATACAATAGATATACACTTTCTCCTTTTTTCTAGGAAATTGTGAACTACAAAGAAATTCTAATCACTGAAACCGTAAAATAAATGGTATGGCAACGGGTTAATACTTTTACGTGGATCACAAGAAACTGCAACAATCGATGCTGTCAAAAACATAGGTTTTCATTTTAAAATATGTTGCAGTTGTATTTTTTTGATGCACCGATGCACAAAAGTGCATAATTGGTCCGATAACCATTTAACTTTGATCTGTAAAAGTTTTTGTCCAACCTTTTAGAAAGTACAGCTTGCTTCAGTTGTGTGGGATACCCAGGAGCGTTGAATCCATTTATTCGGTACAGAAGATAAATTAAAGTAAATTTGTGATAGTTTCGGCGCACAGGTTCGATCAGTAATACAATAATAGCAATTTTGCAAATTAAAAACTCGACGTTTCGATCCAGATGTAGATCATTCTCAAGAGTGAGATTTTCTTTGCGTCTGTAACATAATGTCAGTGCCGTGACGAGGACGTGGCGAAAAAGGCGCCCGCCACGGGAGCAACTGCGCTTGGCGCGCAAAACATAGGATACCGACCTGGTTGAGAGTTGCACGTGGTTTTTATTTTACTTGACCATTCTACTCTACATGAATCAACACCGACTGTCACTCGCCTCTTTTTTTTAAATTGTATTTCTTTTATTTTGTCGTCATTGAATATGAATAAAAATTTGTTCTTATTTAGGCGCAAATCAGACACTGGCCACGGGCGCTTCATGCCCTTGTTACGGCACTGCATAATGTAACTGTAGTAAACATTCAAGTTATAATATGGTAATCCCAGATAGAACGAACTTTTACATACTTGCTACAACAGGAAACAATATAAATAAAAACTTATTGAAAACGAACTAACTCCATGCTAGCAGAAACTGAACTGAACCTTTTGAAGGTTGCAAAGTAAACAGAACATTCATAAGAACGACGTATTCAAAATTGGCCAATCAGAACCAAGCGATTCGTGGACGCTGTGTCGATAATAGGCAGAAACCATCACACATTTATTGTATAATTTCGATCGAAAAACATATGAAATTTATAAATTAAAGTGACATGTTTGTTGTGCAATAGGTAGTTTCTCCAGTGTTCCGTGGTGCTTTGGGTGACTGGGGTATTTTAGGTGCCCGGTTACCAGTCTGAATATTTCATCGATTCATTCTGGAGAGTGTTCGAGGAACCTCTGACCTATCGGCGACCAAACTTTGGTGTTCTACTTCATTTCTAAATAAATCAGCGGCTCGTGCTTGGCTTGCGGAAGTGTCCTCTCCATTTTTCTGGAACAAGGAGTACCAGGGTTTGAAGAGTTTTCTTTTGAGTTTCATTTTGGAGTTAGTTAATAGTTGGACTTCTGGTCCTTCAAGCTTGTATCGTACACAGAGGTTTATGAAATATGGAAAAGTTCTTTGTTGTGAAGAATTCTTATTGTTCTCGTTCGCGTTAACAAGTCGCGAAACAAAAGCGAGTAACGCGAGCTTGATTCGTCGCGGACGTTTAACGCTTTTTCTGCGACGGGCAGAGTGGTCACGATGACACGGTCTAAATTTAGCGTCGGCAGCGTGGCTAACGAGATTCGTCTTTCGCGAACAAATGGCCTTTCCAACTTGTAGAACAAGGGGACGATCCTCGAGGATGCTTGACGCCAAAACTTTTTCAGAAGCCATTCTCGCCTCACCTGTCGCTCGTCTAATTGTGCGTTATAAATTTTCAACCTAGTCGACGTTACCGGTGAAATTTCTCTCGATCGAAAATGAAGTATATTAATAAACTTTATGATTTCGGCGCAAGGTTCGATCATGTTTAGAAGCAGCAAATTTTCAATTAAATTATTCTTCGACGTTTCGATCCTGATTTGGATCATTTTCACAGAGGCGTTATTGCGTTTACTGTGCCAACAGGTAAAATAAAAAAAAACATGAACAGAATATTAGGAGTTACGGAAAATGATAATTTAACCCATGGTGGCAGATACGTAACTGACACCATGGGTTAAATTATCATTTTCCGTAACTCCTAATATTCTGTTCATGTTTTTTTTTATTTTACCTGTTGGCACAGCAAACGCAATAATGTGTCTGTGAAAATGATCCACATCAGGATCGAAACGTCGAGAATAATTTAATTGCAAATTTGCTGCTTCTAAACATGATCGAACCTTGCTCCGAAATCATAAATTTTATTAATATACTAGTCGACGTTACTCTGTTTCTTATCGAAACACATTGTTTGACTAATTGCATTACCTATCTTTCTCTCTTTCTCACTCACTCTTTCTTTTCTGTTTCGTTTTTCCGCGACTCGAAATCCGTCAGATTCTAATACGATTTATGGCTCGTCTTTCTAATTATGGAATTTATGGTTGCCACGTGTGGCGAACGTGTGTTAGACTCACCTGATGTGTACACCTGATGTTCGTGATAACGACATTAACATTTGTCATTATTAGACTACGGATTTGATGAAGATGAGCGTGTAAAACACGAATCACTGGGAGAACATAGAGAATTTTAGAACGTAGATATATTATTTACGTAGCGTTGTTACTAGGCTGCAGATTTTATGCGTTTTCCAAAATTAATAGGCGAAACGCAAAATAGAAGAAATATAAGGGGAATTTGATGTTACCGGTGTATTATTTACAACTCGTTCAAATGATTAAGAGAAGAAATCAATTATTATGTAACTCCTGTTTTTTGTAATAGATGCGGACAATTATGCAAAGTTAAAATCGTCTACATTGTTTTCAAGTTACAGAAGCTACGTAGTAATAGTAGATTTCTTTTCTCGATAATTATACTGTTTTCCATTGAAGTTATTAATTTCTCGCTATAAATGCATAAAATCTGCAGTCATCGGTAGAAATCTTCTCTTGCAAAAATCAGCAAGAGAAGAAATCAATTTTTATGTAACGCCAGTTTTTTGTAATTGATGCGGACAATTATTATGTAAAGTTGAAATTGTCTGTATTATTTTGAAGTTACAGAAGCTACGTAGTAGTAGTAGATTTCTTGTCTCGATAATTTTACTGTTTACCATTTACTGTAGAGCCCCTCAAACGCCTGCTTCTCCCACCAAACGCCTGCTTCTCCCACCAATCGCCTGCTTCTCCCACCAAACGCCTGCTTCGCCCATCAATCGCCTGCTTCGCCCATCAATCGCCTGCTTCGCCCATCAATCGCCTGCTTCTCCCATCAAACGCCTGCTTCTTCCACCAAACGCCTGCTTCTCCCACGAAACGCCTGTTTCTCCCACCGAACGCCTGCTTCTCCCACCAAACGCTGCTTCTCCCACCAAACGCCTGCTTCTCCCACCGAACGCCTGCTTCTCCCACCAAATGCCTGCTTCTCCCACCGAACGCCTGCTTCTCCCACCAAACGCCTGCTTCTCCCACCGGACGCCTGCTTCTCCCTCCAACCTCTCTTCCATACAGCGCGCGCATTCGTTGCGTACGCTGATGTCTCGTGTCTTCGTTGCCCCATTGTACCGCGCTTGATGGAAGGGGATAGATGGCGCTACGGTGTGGACGTTTTTGCCTCAATTGAGGCAAAATTGCCCATCACTGACGTAGATAAACGTGCTGCAATTAAAACAGAAAATTAGTATTCTATAAGATCCGCAATCTAATTATTATTCTACGATTTTATTAGACATTTTATCGAATCGATGTTTTGGAAATCTTTCAATTTATCTGCAACTTTGAATTGCATCTACATTTATTCTAAATGCATACAAGTTATAGTCCACATGTATACTACTGTAAATTACAATATGTTTACTTTCTACTACTGTAACTTTGGTTCATGTTCTTGAATTCTTTTAATTTATTACAAATCTGCAAATTTATCTGCACTAAACAAACTTGTGTACATCACACGTCCCTTAAAAATTAATTTCCTTACGCATTCTTTAACCATTTTGGTTTACCATCATTTTTACAATAATAGCAAGCAGACTATACTAGCACATTAAAAAGAAGAAATAACCACAGACCATGTCGGTACAACATTGTCTTAGACGTACGTGAAATATGAAAATTGTTCTAAGCATGTTAGCACATTTGAATGTTGAATGTTGAAATTAGTACAACATTCTGGTTAGTGGACAAATACATTTATTTTCGCAGAGCCGGCGAGGTTACAGATACAGTATCGTGTCCTCCTATTGACAGCAATGATAGTGTTCGCTGGGCGATAAGTCGAGGCGATACAATGTACAGTGCTAGAACAGCGAGTGCGCTCTAAGGACGGACATATATAAATTTCTAGGTGATAATTACCAAGATTGATAAGATCAAACAGTAGCGGTGCAGTGTTTCGTCAGAGGCGTCGTCTGTTTTCCTTTTTGCATGCGATATCGTAGAGTACAGCGAGCGAGCGAGAGAGAGAGAGAGAGAGAGAGAAAATTATCTGGTGTTTCCTGGAAATCTGCAGGAGAACACTATTCGCGATTGTCATCCGCGAAATATACCTGTTGGGAATGAAATAAATCCACGACAGTGTTTCAACGTATTCTGTATTTAATGTATAATTTATAATGTGATAAAACTGCGAATATAGTTCGACTGTATAACTGTATGTATAAAGACTACTTTGCAAGATGCGCTCAGGCTAGCTGCTATGACGGGACTGACGACGGTCCTAACTTTACGCCCTCGCCTGGGCCCTTCTGTCTCTGGGAAAAACCTCTCCTTAAGCCTACGCACTTATACTAGGACGCATGGTATCGTTGTATTCCAACAATACCGACGATTCCGACTCCGTCGATTTACATTGCGCTTTCCCATTCATCGATTTCTCGGCGCCCGTTTAATTAACAATTGCCAGAGCTTTCATGCTATCCGACTCGGAAATATGGAGGAAAGAACTGTCTGTTCATCGAAATTGCATATTCCTGCCATTTTATTGCAGTTCCACCACAAAGAAACGCGCGCCGTTTGTCTTCTATTTAGTAAAACTTCTCTCGTGGATGCGGGAGGGAATTGTACTTCTTAATCTCTTCGTGAAATTCTTACCCTTTTGAAGAAGGTCTTTTACGAGCGCTCGTAAATCTTTTAACATTTTTCTTTGCGCGAAATGAAGATAACAATCTCGAACCTGTTCGGGGTTGCTCCGGGGCTTTGATTCGAGTGACAGATTATTTCTTGTTGCTTCCCTTTAAAATTAATTAAGCTGTAGCATTGATTTTCAAGTCCTCTTATTCTTTCTGGCATTTAATTTGACTAATTGTTTCGAGATAGGGTAACTCCTTTGCTTTCGATCAATTATTCTCTACAGTTGTCAAGAAAAATTGTTATGTTAGTTGTCAGTTTATTTTTGATCCACTGTTCCAAAATTATTAACAGTCGCGCATTATCAAGCTTCTACACTGATTACACTGACGTAATTTTAGTAATCATTTAACCCCTTGCACTATGATTTATTTTACGGTTACAGTGATTAGAACTTGATTGTCGTCCATCATTTCTTAGAACAAAAAGAAAATCTAAATGTATAAAGGAAATTAATAATTTACATGTTTAGTAGATGTTGTTCGAAATTCTTATCACGAGTCTGACTCGTTATTATAGTGCAAGACGTTAAAAATTACCGGTTTCACATTTTTTGTTTTATTATTATTGAAATTTCAAAGATGCTTCCATTAGAAAGGTTAAAATTATATATCGTCATTGAAGCACATATTTTTATAAAAATCGTGAGAAATTTATATAAATAGAATATTGTAATTTTCATAAAACAAAGTATACCAGTCACGTTTTGTGCTCGGTACGTATAGCGTTAATTCCACTGTTCCGATTTTCTGAAAAGTTAGAAAGGTTAAAATTATATATCGTCATTGAAGCACATATTTTTATAAAAATCGTGAGAAATTTATATAAATAGAATATTGTAATTTTCATAAAACAGAGTATACCAGTCACGTTTTGTGCTCGGTACGTATAGCGTTAATTCCACTGTTCCGAATTTCTGGAAAAGTGGAGCATCGATTTCAGAATTTCCTCGGGTAAACTGATTCAATTTTGCTAATCAGTTAAAAACAAGGAAATCGTTTCACGAATACGAGTGAGAATAATTTAAGGGTATTATTTCAGCGATGATCAGCGAACGAACAGAAATATTCTCTCAAAATGACAGGTGCGGCGTTAACGGGAAGCGCATTATCATAGGTAACATATTCACGTAGTCGTCGAGGCTTGTTCGAAAATTCGAGTCAGAGTATACTCGACAGGGAACAAGAAAAACACATTAGATCGAAAATGGCTGTGCCACCTGTAGAGCTCTGGGATATACGTTCTCTCCAACCCCATATAGTAATTATCGATTCGGTGGCGCGCAAATCGTTGCATAACTACTTAAACAAGATTTACGCGAAGCAATTAGAGTCGAAAATTATTGCGTCCCCAATCGGATCATTTGCTGATCGAGATCTCTACCGAGAGGTTCAATCGGTTTCCTTAGGAAAATAAATTTATCGATCTTGGAACATACAATCGCTTTTAAGATGTAGTCCATTTTATTCTTCGAAAATTTCTTCCTCGTCTTTCCCTAGAAAATAAATTTATCGATCATGGAACATACAATCGCTATTAAGATGTAGTCCATGTTATTCCTCGAAAATTTCTTCCTCGTCTTTCCCTAGAAAATAAATTTATCGATCATGGAAGAAACAATCGCTATTAAGATGTAGTCCATGTTATTCCTAGAAAATTTCTTCCTCGTCTTTCCCTAGAAAATAAATTTATCGATCATGGAAGAAACAATCGCTATTAAGATGTAGTCCATGTTATTCCTAGAAAATTTCTTCCTCGTCTTTCCCTAGAAAATAAATTTATCGATCATGGAAGAAACAATCGCTATTAAGATGTATGTCCATGTTATTCCTCGCAGAGCTTCCTTTTTTTAATTAACCCTTTGCACTTTAATGGAGACTTTGAGTCACCATTAAAAATTGCAATACCAAATATTTTTCTTAAATTTGTTTGCATCTATTAAATTATTAAATATCGAAATATTGTACGAGTAAATTGCATCAGTTTTATATGCATAGATTGAAAAGAATCAGATAGAATTGAAGTATTGTAGGTCGGAAGGAATGTTTGGTGTTGAAATAATTCTGACTTCAAAGGTTTAAGTATACTTTATTCATCAGCATTCGTAATTTTATTTTGACATTTTAGAATATTTTCAGTCAAAGACGAAACAAAGTAAATGAACGAAGGAATCGAAGATTAATAAAGTATTAGCAAAAATTCTTAGCAATCATTTATCAAATCGAGTTACACAGCTGAAACGTGTTAAAAGGCGCTCTGCTTGGTTTTGGATTTATTAATTGAAACATTTAAGAAGAATTTAGTGAAAGGCATCATGGCGCCAAACATTTCGATCGCCATTTTTACGGAAGCTTAGCTTGCTATCTAATTCAGAACAATTATTTCGATTATTACTTTGTGCGAACCTTTGCCTAACTACTTAAACAAGATTCCCGCGAAGCAATCAGGCTTGAAAATTATTGCGTCCCTAATCGGATCATTCGCTGATCGAGATTTGTACAAGAATAATGGACTAATAGCAAAAGTATTCTTTAAAAATATAACCTAATGAATTCAAGCCTATGAATGGGGTTACGGTATTTTTCCTGGGGTGGAGGGGGGGGGGGGAGTGATACTCATTGCGGCGACCGCAATGGTCGTCGTTTATTTTTTAAGGTTAGAAACAACATCGGTCGAGGGGAGGGGGATAACGTTGCTGTTAATATCGATGTCCGCCGGATATTGGAGAAGAACCGCAAAAAGTAATGGCCGGAGCCATCGAGGCAACGAGAATTAATCCACGTTCGACTGTGTTCTCGACAGCTCGATTTGTCAGGTTTGCGAACCATCGAACCATCCAAACAGGGAACGCCGTTGTGTTCGACGCGAGAGCCAATATATTACATGGAACCGCAGGCACACGCTTCATAGTTAATATGCAACGGGACGCGATCGCGTGATGCGCGTCCACGATGACAATGCGCATGTTTCACCGGAATCCTCGAACGAGCGACGTAATATGTATAGCGATCGATTCAGTGATTTCGAACCGCCGGAGATCATTACTCTGGATGGAAACAGGAAACTGAACGACGTGTTTGCCGTTCGAGCAAACTCGTTAAGATTATACTATGGACGCCGGATATATGTAGCATTATAAATTATTATTCTACGTTATTTCGTAGAACTAACAACAATGTCAAGTTTTTAATCATTTTTACTGTAATATATGCCCCAAGAAATAAATTTGTTGAATGATTCCTCAAGGATGTATCTTCGCAATCTCAATAATCGTAAATTAACAAATTTAGAGTCCGTCAAAATGGCGGGTTCTGTAAATCCAGTGTTAGAGAGATTCATTAACAAGCACATCCCCCCCTCTCTCTCTCTCCCTCTTTTTCTCTGTGCCCCGGAAATACGGGGTGTCCCAAAAATGTTGAAAACCCTTCAAATGGGCGGTTCCTGAGGTTATTTAAAGTAATTTTTTCCTGTGAAGAAATAGCCGTCTCGGTTTTGTTAAGGAGTTATTAACAAAAAACAAGGACCAATCGAAACGCGCCTATAGAGAACGGATTCCGGCTCGGCGACAGGTTCCGCTGAGCGTGACGTTGCAACGCGTTGCCATTGGCCGAGCCAGAATCCGTCTGCTGTAGCCGCGTTCCGATTGGTCTGTGATTTTCGTTAATAACTTCTTAACAAAAGCGAAGCGGCTATTTTTGCAAAGGAAAAAGTTACTTCAAATAACCTCAGAAACCGTCTACTTCGAGGATTTTCAATATTTTTGAGACACCGTTCAGAAAGCTCGACCGAACTCCTGCAAAGGAAACGGAAACCGTCTTCACAAAGCGACGGATTATTTCACTTCGCGGGGCACTCGAGTGTTTGACTAATTAGAGAACGATCCTATTGATTCCTATTGATTCACCGTTCTGCAAGAACAATCGGAGAAAAATGATTTGAAACAAAGGAGAAAGATCTTTCTGTCGAGGCAAATATTTCTGCGAGCTTGATCCAATTCATGCTACTCTGGGCATTATGGTAGCTCTGGATTTGACGGATTTCTGGTGGAGCTGCGAAGAAAGGAATGGCTCGAGGGTAGAAGAAAAATGACGGGTTTATTCGTCTTTGTGGGATTTATCATGTCTTTGATCATTGTAAAGATGATGGAAATGGATGAGAAACTTTTGTATTGATTTTTATAATATTCTGAACCATTATTTGTACTTGAGTTTTGTTCGAGTGAAAGAGATGAAGATTGATCCTGTTTTCTCTGCGATCCTTTTAAAGTGAACATTGAAAATACATTTATAGAATTTGTGAAGAATTCTATCTTGAAATAGAACCCTATCTTTCTCTGTTAACCTATCATAAGGCGACCAATCCTCCATTAGGTTTAGGGAGGGGGCAGTCCTTCTTTTATAGTACTCAATTAAACAATAATTAGTAGGCATGTAAGCACAATTACAATATAAAACCTTACAAATTTTTTTAATATGCATTTAACATATTATAGTGTATTATTGTTGCAACCAATATAAAGTGTTTCTTTTATTCACAATTTTTCTTTTTCTTCAATTTATCTGTGTTCTCTATTAGCCTATCATAAGGCGACCAATCCTCCATTAGGTTTATGGAGGGGGCAATCCTTCTTTTATAGCATTAAATTAAACAATAATTAGTAGGCATGTACAATTACAATATAAAACGTTACATATTTTTTTAATATGCATTTAACATATTATAGTGTATTATTGTTGCAACCAATATAAAGTGTTTCTTTTATTCACACTCTTTCTTTTTCTTCAATTTATCTGTGTTCTCTATTAGCCTATCATAAGGCGACCAATCCTCCATTAGGTTTAGGGAGGGGGCAGTCCTTCTTTTATAGTACTCAATTAAACAATAATTAGTAGGCATGTAAGCACAATTACAATATAAAACCTTACAAATTTTTTTAATATGCATTTAACATATTATAGTGTATTATTTGTGCAACGAATATAAAATGTTTCTTCTATTCCCAATGTTTCTTTTATTTACAATTTATTTGTGTCCTCCTTTTCATTGTAAAAAAGTTGGTCACCTTCACTATCATTTATGTTCAGCATCAAGTGTTTCAAAATGCTACAAGACTAAAATTCTCGTTCCGAAAAAATCGCTCAAATAAAACATGCTTATTGTTCTCTACTAGCCTATCATTTGTGTCCAACGTCGAATCACATAGAAATGCAACTACCCTAGAATTCCGCTTTCTATAAAATCAACCGGTACGTTTATCGACGAAAAAATTGAAGCAGTAGAAAAAACGATGCTACTGGAATCAGCTGATTATTATGGATCACGCGTTTTATCGGCTCGGAAATCAGCGAATGCGAAAAGATGGCGAACAACGGTCTCGGTTTTTTTCAATGAGGTTGTCTCCGTGATTCATGGGTGAATGATCACTATGGTGCAGCAATCAGCGTTGAAATAAGCTGAAAAGCGACGCGGGATTGATACGACGAAACTCTTGCGACTGCTTTTCTGCTTTCGAGCTTTTTCTGCTCCACTTCGAGCGAATGTTCCTTCCCGGACGCTGCGGCGAAAACCGAGCAGAAATAGTCTCTTCTCTCTCTCTCTCTCTCTCTCTCTCCTTGATCCCTTGACAGAAAGAAGAGGATTTATTGAAATCCGCTCCGCGAGTTCTCGTAATATACAGTGTGTCTTAAAACTCTGTTCGTAATTTTCACAATTACACGATGCATCAATAAGAATCTTCAATGTGTATCTTATAACCGGTCCTCTTCTTCGTAAACATCAGCCTCTGATTTAGCTTTGTTATTCCACAAACTCGGTTGTTCGATTCACCGAGGACTTTGGGACATTGCCAACAGCAGATTTTCTTTTTAAAGATTTCTAATCCGATCATTCCTGTCGGAATTCCTTGCTCGACACTTTGAAGTGCTCGTATTTTGGGTTTTATAGGCTTAGGAATTTATTGCCGGCCTTTGACTGCTCTTCTAAATCAATCCTGACGAATTGGTCTCCCTTCTTGCGAGATTAAACACGTTTTGTTAATTTCCTTGGAGGTGATCTTACGTTTGATGTCCGTTTGATTTATTTAGGTCGTTGGCCTAACGTAGATCGCAGTATTCTTTGAGCGGGCTTCGTAAATTAATTTTTATCGTGATGGAAATTCTAGAAAATTATATTTGATTGGAAGTTGAAGATTTGGAACATTTTGTTCATTTTTATCTTAGATATTTTTACACGATACAGCCAAAACCGATGACCCTTTTTTTAGTCCAATATGTTACAAATTGAAACGTCTGCGAGTAGATTGAAAAATTTTTCTCGTGACTGAGACCACCGTAGATTTGGAAATTGAAGCTTCCCCTTTACAACGAGTGCTTAAAATTTGATCTACGATTTTTTCTTGCCGATTTATTCAGCTTAGAATGAAAGGTGTACCGTCGTCTTTGCAATAATATACACGATCGAACTTGTTCCTCATTTTTGTGACGTAAAACAGCCCAAAAAAATCGTAGATCAAATTTTAAGCACTCACTGTAAAGGGGAAGGTTCGATCTCGAAATCTGTGAACGATTCATTTAAAACAAAAATTTTGTTATGTTTTTATAGACGATTCAATTCGTAGCACATTTTTGACTAAAAATGCGTCCTCAGTATTGTACCTTCTAGATGATGGATAGATAACCTAGATAAAAGAATGAACTATGGTCTAAACTGATTATTGAAATTGAAACTAGTCCAAATTGATTATTGTACTATTTCTTTTTAACAAAATTATCGTAGTTCAAATATTTCGAAAATTTCTCAAGAATCGTTACTTTGGTTGTTCAAAGACTTTTTGGATCTGCTGTGGGTAGAAAATAAAAATAGCAGATAAAAATAAACATAGCCAATATATAATGTACCTAACACAACCACCGAATGTACAAAAATACTGAAAATAAAATTCCCACAAGCCGTATACAATTCCCAGACGTGCAAATTCGTCGATGACATAATTCAGTCTTCGCAGTGTTGGTGCATCTTCTCCATCGAACGTTTATAACTTCGGCAATCTTAATAATTTTTGAGCCTAATTTGGTGGAACGTCTTCTCAAAACTCCACTCTGCATGATAATACAAAAATCTAATATTTCCCGAGCTGATATACTAGCATAATTCCCCAGAAGCTTAGCGTTATCGGTCCGGCGCAGGTCGGTCCGTTCGATTGGAATTTCGAGGCGCTATCGGCGTCGTTTGTCGGCCATTATTTCAGATGATTACCGGTCCCGGCTAAATACGTTGTTCTTAATGAATTTGTCGACTGAGCCGACATCGTGAGCCTCGCTTGTAACGGTTACACGCTAATTGTAGATTCTGCCAGCGGCGCACGGCTTCGGTATCGGATGTGACTCGCATACATTGAATTTCGCGTATTGTGTCGGAAGATGGGAAGCCTGCGGGGGATGAGAAGGCTCATTAGAAGCCTCGTGTACTTTGTCGAGACCCGGCAAATTAATACGGATCGTCGGGGACACGGTGAATGCATAGAATTAACGCTTGATCGCTATACCGCGGATCTTCGTGCGAAATCCAAATTTCCCGAGTCAATTGTAAGAGCCCGTGTAGAAGATCCCGTGGAAAAGCGAATAAAACAGACGAGAATACGCTATGGAAATATTTTGTGTTGCAGGATTATGCGTGCGTAAGAGGATGCGAGCGATCAGTGACAGGATCAAGAGGGAAAAGGATTCTCGACGAGGCTGCAAGCATCTCGACGGACACTGCTCGTTCGGGTTGCAGATCGCGGTGCAGTTAGACAACGGCAGGGAATCCGCACGATGGACAACGCGCTCGTGAACGTACGTCAACTGGTGTCCCAACCTGCGAAGTGTCACCGCTGAGAAGCTAATCGCAATCATGTCGAACGAGACTAATGCGACAGACGATTTTCTCGACTACGACATCAACGAGTCGTTTAGCCACTTCAACTGGTCGGAACTGGCCCCGGTCCTTGTCGTCTACTCCCTCACGTTTTTCCTCGGATTGGTTGGTGAGTACCTTGCTTCGTTCTACTATTTTCATCGAGTCTTGTTTCCCCTCTTCGTGCTCTTGTCGTCTATTACTTCCGGTCAGCCGGAAACGTTTCTTCGTTGATTCTATTAGGGGCAGCACGGACGCGAATTTTCTGGTGATAACTATGTTGCGGATTTTATGAACTTATGCAGAAATAATAAGAACTAATAAGAACATTAAAAAAAAAAACATAAAATTACTATAGCATTATTTTCGGTTTAATTGCGTTTTGGAGAACTCTTTTTTTGAAGTTTTTTTTACACAGTCTTGTAGATTTCGACGAGAAAACGCCGAAAATGAAAATCTTAATGCGCGGAATTGATTAGTTAAAAAGTTATACACATATAAAGTGAGTATAGAATAGAAAGTTGACCTTCACCTCACCTTGGAGTGGCTACCGGGAAAAATAAAAGTCCCACTACATCAGTACCGAAGGGGGGCATCATGTAGTGGGACTTTCATTTTTCCCGGTGGACACTCCAAGGTCAGGTGAAGGTCAACTTTCTTTTTTTAAATGGAACGCTATGTTTTTTCAAGTTTTTTTACACAGTCTTGCAGATTTCGACGAGAAAACGCCGAAAATGAAAATCTTAATGCGCGGAATTCATTAGTTAAAAAGTTATACACATATAAAGTTAGTATAGAATAGAGAGTTGACCTTCATCTCACCTTGGAGTGGCCACCGGGAAAAATAAAAGTCCCACTACATCAGTACCGAGGGGGGGCATCATGTAGTGGGACTTGTATTTTTCCCGGTGGACACTCCAAGGTCAGGTGAAGGTCAACTTTCTTTTTTTTAAATGGAACGCTATGTTTTTTTTATCCACCATCGAATAGTGCGTTTTAAGATGAGTTCAATTACCTATGGCTCTCAAGGTCATTCAAGGTCAAACTAGCAGAGAAAAAATATTCCAGCTAGATTGCGGATCTTTATGTAAAATAAAAATCGTTCGCATTAGTTGCAAGATATAGGAAAGAAACAGAAATTTATATCTCTCTTTAATAGCTGTATTAACACGTTCATCGTCCACTCAACAATCACAAAAGTTCCATAAAATCAAAGCATTTTATTTACCAAAGCAAAAGCTGAGAAGTTTAGTTTTCTGATATTAATTATTGTTTAAAAACTCTTCCATCAGGCAGATCGTAAGCAATTTTGATACACACAATCTGCCGACGTAAAAATTAATTTTCAATTCTGTATAAATAATTCCGTCACCCAGATATGGGGCGACATGGCGATCAAAGTGTTAAGTTGTGAGAAATGCGTCGATATTCTTAAATTGTTTTAATTGTTCTAATTTGTTTGAGATTACACACACTCGTTTTTAATACCGTTTATAACACAGCTGTAGATGAACATTGAGAGATTGTTCTTACTAATTAACACTAAGTTTACGGAGCACTAAAATTGATTATTTTACATTGCTTTATAAAAATAATAAAATTCTATTTACTTAGATCTTTAGCGATTTTTAGTGTAATATGTACACACAAAATAAATCTATTTAATAATTCCTCACTAATGCCTCCTTACACTCTTAATAATTGTAAATTAAACATTTTTGAATCCGTCATTTTGACGGGCCCCGTAAATCTAGTGTTAAAGTTAACGACCACAAAAATTATACATTCGTTCCATTTACAATCGAATTTGCTGCTCGAAATACGATTTCGTTAAGACCTCGTTAAATATCATCGACCAACAAATATTCCTTTAAAACGATAAGAGAGGCCGTGTTGAATTCTCAGAAGACTGTTTCGAGACGAAAGGGTTAAAAGGAGAGCTCGTCTCTGTCAGAATCGATATCTCCCGGCCCGGTTCTGTCCATCAAAGTTTGCTTGGGGGCCGGGTCGGTTGCATGTAATTCGGAATTAGGGGAATCTCGTATTAAATCCTGGCGCGCTCTCGATCCTGTTTCGTAATAATATCATGGAAGAGTAAGGAAGGGGTGGGGGGAGAGTTCTCGCTTATGGCGCACTTAAAGTTAGATTACATCGCGGTTTTGCACGGGAGAATCTCCATTCCGAAACGACAAGTTGCATCGGGCGGTTTTCTCGCGTTGCTGTATGGGCCTTACTGATAACAGGAATTCGACAAACTATCCTGTCAAGCTTCGGCAAACTGGTTTAATTAATTTAGGAAATACTGTCTCAGTGATAATCCTCACCGTACTTCGATTCCATTGGACATCTTCTCTAAAACGCGTTTCTCTCGTATTATTTTATTTCCTGTATTAACACAGGTTTATTGCCATGCCATCCATACATGGAATTATTTGTACAAATGTGGAAATTAAATTAAATTTTTCATTAATGTATTCACCGTACCAAATTTGGTAAGCTTGTGGATTTTTGCACCTAAACAATTAGAAATGCAATGAGAAACCCTAATTATTATTAGATTTTGGATTTTTGTATGCATAATATAAATTGTGCATAAACATGCATGCTTTCAACATTTTGTAGAATTAAAAATAACGTACCGACATTGAAATTGTTAGGTAATCTCTTCACTGTTTTATATTTTATGTACTCAGTTTTTCCATAAATGCATGAAAACCGCAATATAATTATAATTATTACAGGATTTTAATTGAATTTTATACGTACAGTATAAATACAGTATACGGTGTATAGTTGGTACAGATTTTTATTGACGACTATAGTCACTTTTAATTACCACATTAATTCTTCTCTAGATATTGAGTCTTTCCTTAATGAGATTCAACGGAATCAAGATTGCGATCAAATTAACTGTTAATAGCAAACTCCATTTACTTAATAAGGAAGGCAGAATTTTTAAGGGTGGTTGTAGTCAATTTTAATAACAGAATGCACTTTTGTTGGTCGATCAAAAGTATATTAGCTAACTTGCATATTAAATTTTTCCTTGGCAAAATGAACAGAATTGAGATTGCAATAAAATCAATTTCAAATACTAAGTTCCATTTACTTAATAACGAAGGCAGAATTTTTAAGTGTGGTTATAGTCAATATTAATAAAAGAATGCACTTTTGTTGGTCGATCAAAAGTATATTAGCTAACAGAGAGCTTGCATATTAAATTTTTCCTTGGCAAAATGAACAGAATTGAGATTGCAATAAAATCAATTTCAAATACAGCGTTCCATTTACTTAATAACGAAGACAGCATTTTTAAGGGTGGTTATAGTCAATTTTAATAAAAGAATGCACTCTTGTTGGTCGATCAAAAGCATATTAAATTTTTCCTTGGCAAAATGAACAGAATTGTAATAAACTTTGCCAAGTAAATTCCTGTTAATTGTTTATTCGGAGCAATGCTTCTTCCCGAGGACCCTCGAGACATCCGTTGTTCTGTTTGCGCCAGATCGTGCAATTATTCACGAAGATCCAGATTCCCATTGTCGATTCTCGATCGTTCGCTCATGCCGCCGTATAATGCGGCTCATGAGGTGGGCGTGTCAATTATCAAGCTTTTAATGAGAAACTGCAGAAACGTTGCTGTACCGTGTTTTATTTCAGGAAATCTGCTCATTATCGCTTCGACGTTGTGTCCGAGATTAAGACCTCTACCAGCCACGCCGACCAACGTCTTTCTAGGAGGTTTGGCAACGGCCGATCTTTTGCTCATATGCTTCTGCATTCCTGTCAAGGTAAGTCCGTATATCGGTAATCAACTCCAAACTTATTAGCGTTGCTCAATAGTAAACCTATCAACAGTTCGAACGAATGTAAATTCTTCGAGAGTTGTTCTAAGTTAAATATCATACTCTTTGAATTTTGTTAACACTAAACCTACTAACCACAAAACATATAAAGATAAAACGCATTACAGAATTGAGAAGATTGAATTTATTTAAACTTTCTACCGTTTCCATAAGAATATGTGCTTAAATAAAGAAGTCAATTCAGTCATTTCCTATGAAATCGTTTTTCTAATTTCACTAATTGTAAAATAGAAAACCGGCCATTTTGACCGTGGTAGGTTTAGTGTTAAATCTGATACGTATCCTTTTATTTAAACTTTGTACCGTTTCCATAAGAATATGTGTTTAAATAAAGAAGTCAATTCAGTCATTTCCTATGAAATTGTTTTTCTAATTTCACTAATTGTAAAATAGAAAACCGACCATTTTGACCGTGGTAGGTTTAGTGTTAAATCTGATATGTATCCTTTTATTTAAACTTTGTACCGTTTCCATAAGAATATGTGTTTAAATAAAGAAGTTAATTCAGTTATTTCCTATGAAATGGTTTTTCTAATTTTAATAATTGTAAAATAGAAAACCGACCATTTTGACTGTGGTAGGTTTAGTGTTAAATCTGATATGTATCCTTTTATTTAAACTTTGTACCGTTTCCATAAGAATATGTGTTTAAATAAAGAAGTCTATTCAGTCATTTCCTATGAAATGGTTTTTCTAATTTCACTAATTGTAAAATAGAAAACCGGTCATTTTGACCATGGTAGGTTTAGTGTTAAATCTGATATGTATCCTTTTATTTAAACTTTGTACCGTTTCCATAAGAATATGTGTTTAAATAAAGAAGTCAATTCAGTCATTTCCTATGAAATGGTTTTTCTAATTTCACTAATTGTAAAATAGAAAACCGGTCATTTTGACCATGGTAGGTTTAGTGTTTATTTTAGGAAAAAATATTCGGGACAGATCCTTTAAAATGTATATTGCAATTTGCAAAAACATTTGCCACTTTTTAAAATTGAAATGAAATTAAACAGCCTTTACGGTACGAAACAAATAATAGAAACAATAGAATCATCATTGAAAATATTGAAAAGTAGTTCAATTAGTTCCATTGATGGTTTGTGAATTTTTTGCTGGTTTTATAAATGAATAATTTTATACTTTTTTAGTTTTTATAGTGGCTAATGAAAAAGTTCCAGATTTATTTCAACCGTGGACACAGCTCAGTAATTGCAGCTCTAGGATTTTTTGGGCACAATTCAGATAGTTTGCAAATCCTGATTCTCAATGAAAATAGTTTAGCAGTGTCATTTTAATTTTTCAAGCTTCTCCAAGATCTATGTTAGGCATCGCAAAACTTCAATCTTTGACAGAATCTTTAGTAAACACGCGCGAGTAGATTGGTTCTTCCGTTCTAAAAGCAACAGCCTCTTGAAGCAATGAAAATTTCGAGAACTGTTTGGCTTGTTGCCCATCCGTTCGACCCGGTAACGCCGCAAATCGGTAGTAGACGAATCAATATAACAATAATATAGCTCGTAGAAACCTGACATCACTCGACGACTCCCACATTCGATCTGCGAGTAACAATCTAGCACCATCAATTTTCCTTGTTATTTATTTTCATTTGCTTTAACATCTGTGATACATGCCACTCAACTTTAATGGCTCGTTCCAAATTTTCTTATGATTGGACCTTTGAGTCACTACATTACAGCAGAGGATGATAAAATTAATAGTCCCGAAAACGGTAGTTCCAGTTTTAAATAATTAGACACACTGCAATCCTGGTAGCTGCGCTAAATTAATTTCAACGTGGACTTTCTAAGAAAATTATTAATATTTTTAAGTTTCTCATGGCTCAGTATCTTTAATAATAGACTCAACAGTCATTCAAAGTTATCTGGTACATATTGCCATTATAAAAATGGCAATACTAAGTTTATCGAGATTTCCCGTAATTTTTAATATAATAGATAAGGGAGTTCCAACGTATCCCCTCCGAGAACTGCAAGGTCCCCACCATCGAACCTCTCCCCACTACTACGTACGTCCGTAGGGTTAGCGAGTGCTGCGCGCGCCGCTCCGCTCTCGTGGTGGGAGCTTCCCACTACTATACATTATAACGATGAAGTCTAAGAGTGGGGGAAGAACCTAAGCGGGCAAGGTGTCTCGAATAGCTTCGGAGCTACTGGTTGGAACTGCCTGTAATAGATGCTTGGACAATGTAATTTATTCCATTATTTTCCTCTCTTCCCTTCTCCATAAATGAATTTTTATAATTCCAATAATTGTAAAATGTAAAACCAGACATTTGACTGTAGTAGATTCACTGTTAATGATAAAACCCCCATAAACAGAATAATTAAAATTGACTAGATCCGAGAAAAACCTATGCGACAATGGAAAAGAAAAAGATGGAAACCATTCAGGTTGAGTGTAGAAAAGCATAAATTCCCGGATGCAGTTTCTCAGCAGGGACAGTATTAGATTAATCAGCGGAACAAGGAACTTTCCCTACTAAGTAATTCGTGTCCGCTCGAATTTATTATGTCAGCCGGAAGCCGTTTTCGATTCGAGGGGAGAAAGAGTTTCTCAGCGGGGTCTATATTCTTTAATCGGTTAGAGCGATCTATGAGACAATTCTTACCACTGATCCGTTCCCTCCTCGCATTATTCATAATTCTGTACTGATTAATTCTTGTGACGCGAATGTGTTTCCAAGGGAAACGACACCGGAAGTTTCCTGGGAAATAGTTGGTCACAGACAAGCTCCACTATATGGAGGAACATTAATTAAAGTGAATCCTGTGTTTCTTGGAAGCTCGTTGTTTCGCTGGCAACTTGGCGAAATTAGGTCGGTGCTTATAAAATGAAACTATGCTTACAGTGAACATTTCTGTCTATCAAGTGTGCTCGTAGTTAATCTGCCCTCTGGATACTACTACGGATTCTATGATTTACGAAAGATTAAGACTTAAGAAAAATTTTTGTGAAGCATTTCTTCAAGTTTGTAGCCTGGCATTTTTTAAATCATCATCGAATCGATTGTTTTATAAAAATAACAGGAAACTATTTCGGTCCCTTCATTTCCTATCATCGTATTTTACAAATACTTGCGTATCACTCTTGTTAAATTCAGTATGCTTCGCGCTTCACATGAACGCACAATAATTGCCATTTCACTGTAATAAAAATATTAGGATCCTTTCACTTTCTGTTATCTTATTGTAAAATAATTGATTGCGTGTCCCTCTTGTTAAATTTCATTGAACTTTTCATTCATGAATTAGTAAATGAACTTTAAGTTTCTTCATGCAATCGAACTTTATGTATGAATCAACTACTCGTAAGGAGATTGGGAATCATAAGCCAGACCGTTCTATTTTAAAATAAGTGGTGGTGTGTCAATCTTATTAAATTTATCAATCTTCGAGCTTTGTATTCATGTAGAATAATTGTTGTTCGAGTGCACTTTTCATTCAACAATTGGGAAATGAATCTCAAGTTGCACGAAATCGAACGTTTTGTATGCATTAACCACTCGTAAGTAGATTGGGAATCATAAGCCAGACCGTTCTATTTTAAAATAAGTGGTGGTGTGTCAATCTTATTAAATTCAACAATCTGCGAGCTTCATATTCATGTAGAATAATTGTTGTTCGAGTGCACTTTTCATTCAACAATTGGGACACGAATCTCAAGCTGCATGGAATCGAACTTTTTGTATGCATTAACCACTGTGTAGTAGATTGGGAATCATAAGCCAGACCGTTCTATTTTAAAATAAGTGGTGGTGTGTCAATCTTATTAAATTCAACAATCTTCGAGCTTTGTATTCATGTAGAATAATTGTTGTTCGAGTGCACTTTTCATTCAACAATTGGGAAATGAATCTCAAGTTGCACGAAATCGAACGTTTTGTATGCATTAACCACTCGTAAGTAGATTGGGAATCATAAACCAGACCGTTCGATTTTAAAATAAGCGGTGGTGTGTCAATCTTATTCAATTCAACAATCTTTGAGCTTCATATTAATATAAAATAATTGTTGTTTGGGTACACTTTTCATTCAACAATTAGCAAATGAACCTCAAGCTGTATGGAAACGAACGTTTCGTACACATCAGTTAGTCAATTGATAAATAATTAAATTGCGAACTTCCTAAAATTTGGAGACGACAATCACGTTTCTAAAATCATTGTTAAAGTAAGCACAATACCATATCTGTTCTACTTTCACATTCCAAAAATGTGTCCAGAACAGTATAAATTTGCATAAACATCCGGACCGTCGCGCCACAATAATATAAATCATTAGTATTGTCGGAATCGTTAGAGTGGTCATCATTCTGATCCGCAGAATCTCATGAAACAATAATCGGACGTTTATTAGCCGTCGGTGCGGTCGTAATAATTCATTTCCGTAGTTTATTTTCGTCGTTCCGAATTTATCGGGTTTCGGTGCTCGTTTTCCCGGGTGCGCTCGTTCATCTTGATACACAGGGTGTAGAAGCGATTTTCCCGTTCTTTTTTTTTCCCGTGGTGACCGTTCTGTTGTCGCACGACCGTTCCCGTGATCGATTGTCTCGTCGGAGTGTGTCTCGTTTATCGAAACAACACGCGGGAAACGCTCCCTTACGTACGCTAACCTCCAGGGCTTTTGCCGAGCTTGCGAGTCTTTCGATGCCTCGGAACAAGACCGTGGCCGTCCACTGCAATTAAGCTGTCGGCTCCCCGGCTTTCGATCAGAAACGACCTGTCAAATTTCAGGAAGAAATTACCGCGGCAGACCCGGGAAAATATTGTTCCTCTTCTACGCGTCCACCCTTGGGAAGAAACAATTCGTCTTTCGACCATGAATCACGGAATACTCTCTTCGAGACTCGCGAATAGTCAACGAGACTTTTATTTTATTCTTATGTTTTCTGTACTGCGCATTCTTTCAGGTTGAACGAGGTTTTATTTTGTCTTTAACGCGGGGAAGTTCTTGACGTGCAAATTATGCGGCAACACTGAACTTTCTTCTCGAGCGAGTCCCGGGAATTCTTTGAAAGAAATGTGAAATTATTTTAAACGAGATTCTACGCGGAATTAATAATTTCTTTAAACGAGATAGATGAAAGAATTGTTATAAAAAAAAGAAGACATGTTCTTTAAGCTTCTCTTAATTACGGAAAAATATTTTTTTTTATCAAAAATGCAAGACTTCTTGGATAGTCAAGTCTCGAGACGTTGGCAAGTCTAAGAAATAAAATGATTTCATACGAGAACCCCAGCAACTTTATGCATTTTTTAAAAACGTAACAGATGGGAGGATCGTTATAAAAAAAATACAGTAATGTTCTCCATTGTTTGATTAACTAGGGAAAAATATTTACAGCCGGAAGTTTAAGACTCTGATAGTGGAGTCTCAAGTCGAGAGACAAGTCTAAGAAATAAAATGATTTCATACGAAAGCTCAGCAACTTTATACATTTTTTTAAAACGTAACAGATAAGAGGATCATTATAAAAAAATACAGGAATGTTCTCCAATGTTTGTTTAACTAGGGAAAAATATTTACAGCCGGAAATTCAAGACTCTTGTAGTGAAGTCTCAAGTCGAGAGACAAGTCTAAGAAATAAAATGATTTCATACGAAAGCTCAGCAACTTTATGCATTTTTTTAAAACGTAACAGATAAGAGGATCATTATGAAAAAATACAGGAATGTTCTTCAATGTTTGATTAACTAGGGAAAAATATTTACAGCCGGAAATTCAAGACTCTTGTAGTGAAGTCTCAAGTCGAGAGACAAGTCTAAGAAATAAAATGATTTCATCCGAAAGTTCAGCAACTTCAACAATTTTTTAAAAAGCAACAGATGGAAGAACCATTCTAAAACAATATAGCGATGTTGTCCAACCTTTATTTAACCGGGGACAAATATTCTTTTACCATATAAATTAAAGGCCGCGGCAACCAAAAAATGCACATACGAAACAAAACTAGAAGAAAGAGAATAATTTACCACGAACAAAATGGAGAAATGTCCCCATTTATGAGTCGTAATATAAAGTTTACCGAAAGTAATTTTAGCACTTCCCGCCTTGAATTCCTCCAGATAAGGGTCTTAGGGTCCAAAATTGCAAAAGAAGGGGTTTACGATCAGTCATAAAAAAAAGTTTCAATCCGATTAAATTCGTCCGTCCACCCGAATACAGAATCGAGATAAGGTATTTCAGAAAGAATTTGGCGAATTTAGCGAATTTAGCGAATTCGATGAATTCGACGGATTGGTCCATCGGGATGGATACGATCGGAGTTTGTTTGCTAGCCAGTGGAAAAGAAATCGAGACGGCATGTCTCGGAACGAGAGTGCGGAGAGACACTCCGGTGTCAAGGCGGCGCCGCGACGTTCTGGCCCGAATGAAAATAAAATCGAATTGTGCCAAGTTCTAAATTTACGTATCCGAGAATCGACTGCGGCTTGTCTCCAGACTGCGCGCGAACTTCGCCTCGGTTTTACGGCCTCTGCGGGCCAATTGTACGTTACCAGCCACGCATCACTGTCGATCTTCTTTCGGCAGTCACAAAACATATAAAAGTGAAATGCCCTATAGAAGCGAAAAGATTTAATTTACTTTAACCCTTAGCACTCGAATGGCGACTCTGAGGCGCCACTACCAATTGCCACACCATTATTCAGAATATTGTTTACACGATTAAATTTGTTCATATGTAACAAATTACTAAACATTTAAATATTGTATGAGGTACTATATCAGTTTCGTACGTATATAATGAAAAAAACTTTTGTACGATGGAAATATTTTAGGTTAGAAGAAATGTTTGGTTTTTTAGTTGAAATTGCTCCGAGTGCAAAGGGTTAACTTCTTACGGTTTTCATTATAATCT